>CAXIVR010000014.1:5289385-5949385 GCA_964035755.1 Teleogryllus oceanicus | reverse complement strand
GTGGTATATCAATATTCAAGGCAATAATAAGACCATCACTTACATATGCATGCCCAATTTGGTGTAATGCATCTGCGTCAAACATGAAGAAAATACAAACTATACAAAATAAATTTTTACGGAGAATTCTAAAGGCTGAATGATTCATCTCCAATAAACAAATACACAAAGAATTACAAATAGAACAAATTAAAACATTCATCACTAACCAATCTTCCAATTTCTTCAACTCTTTTAAAGATTATCCCTTTCATCAACATTTCGATCTGGGAAAAAATCATCACTTTAAACGAATTTGTTCCCGCTTCCCCAAAGATATTTTTCACCCCCCATAAATATTTGACTAATTTATTACTCAATAACACCTTCTCTGAAAACTCTAAATTTATTACAAAAATTAATAAATAGTTATTACAATCAAATTTTAATTAGTAAGTACTGTGATGAACCCATCCTGCCGCTACGGCAACACACGCATGCGCGCAATGCGCGCAGCTCGCGGTGTGGGCACCTCACAAAGGGGGGGAAAATACCGTCACACCGAAGTGCGTCGGTAATCAGCTGACAGGTGTGCGCGTTAAATTTATCAATGAAGGGCGCCAAACGGGCACTTACCTGTCACCTGGCACCGGCATTTCGAGAACCTCAGGGGTAGGCACTCTTGAATGAGGGCATGCACTGGGTTTGCTTCTACTACCACTACTTTACAATAATCACAAAGTTTTGTAACGTTAAGTGTCAATCACCTGAATGGCAAGAACACATTTATTGCTTTTGTTTCTATAATACAGTTTGGGTAAGGAAGCCCCTTAAACTAAATTATATGTTATTTACATTAAATGACACCTTTCCTATTTTTTAATGTCTTTGGAATAATTACAAAAATGAAAGTCTTTCGTTCACCTCTTTCGATGATTGCACATCCGTAGTCGTCTCGAAGCAGTCGCTGTCGCGAGCCGCACTCACGGCAAGGCGCAGCCAACGGAATCAGCAGTGCGACGGTGCTAGTGCTCCTGGCTCCGATCGGTGGTTATTGGAGGAAGTCGTCTGACGCCACCTATCCTCACCAGGCCAGCCTCAATGACTCGGCTGCACAATCATTCCTTCCGGAGGCGCCGGCCGTTGAAATCGGAATAAATTCCTGATTGTCTTTTTATACTGGGCGGCCTGCACTACGTTGGTCGACCCCGTCACTGCTCCCACTACCTCTCATCAACACCGCAGTCTCATCCCTGTCTCGTTCTCTCGCCTTCTATCCGTCTTCTGCCAAAAATCCGCTGCCTCGAGCTTCCTGCGTCGCATCCCACCCTTTTCCAAGTTTCGCCCATCGCTCCTTCACGTGATTGGAATTTTGAATATTATTGGACGAAATCTTAGTTTCTAGAATATTAGACGCGAGTCGGAAGCCGATAGGGTATTTTCAAATTAACCTCATTTTCTGGGCGCCTGATTGGTGGTCTTTGTTGTGCGTGTGTTTTGGCCAGTACACCGGAGATGAACAAAGCAGTCCTTTCTGCTGTCTTCGTGATGCTTATATGGGTCCTACGGGATAACTTCAACAGTAGCCGGGATCTCTATGATTTACTTGTTCCGGTGCCTAGCCGTGTACGTGGACTGGCCGCCGTTTGCCTGAAGGGCTGTCCCCGAGAGACAATTGCACCCTAATCGTAATCTTTTGAATCTTCTGGCACGCGTTCGCGCGTCTTGCGCTGAGCCGTGTCAAATCAGGGACCTTCCTAATCGGCGTGACAGAGGGGGAAGTTTTGGGTCCGGCGACTAGCAATGACCTCATTGCAGTACTATTAAAATAAAATCATAATTATATTTAATTATGATATTAATTTCTGGCATCTCCAAAAATGTTATGTATACATTTATTCATCATCCTGAAAAAATTGTAAAATTGAACAGGCAATAAATATATTAAAAAAAAAGACGTACGTTTTTCGTTGGGTCATCAGGGCTTTAACCAAACACACGGTAAATAAATTATTTTGCTCAATGAACATAAGTTAAAATTAATAGTATTTTTACGAACATTATTCTGGTGTTTCCATCACCAAACAATTGTAATATCAAAAAACTAGACTATTACCTACCCCCAAAATTTTTTTATAATCAAAATTTCGGAAAACGTACGTAGATTTCGGTCAGAACATTATAATATATAAGTTCAGACATTGTCCATAATCGTTACACTATGAAAAATTGGGGGAGGGATATTAACGTCAGAAAATAACCCAGTTTTGTATTATAGTTTGACAGTAATTAACGAGAAATGTTTTGTTGTTTTTTTTTTTGTTTACTTAGGTTACTAAACTTATTATATAAAAATTAAAGTTAATATAAGAAACAGTAATGCAAATTTTTTTAAATTTTTTTGTTTTAGAAATTTTGGGGGATAGAAAGTAGAAAAAAGAGTTTTAATGCATGGGTTTAACTGGGGCCCTTATTGTGGTGAAGGAATTATTAAGAGCATGTTGAACACAGTTCTACGATATATTATAAATACAAGACAGTTTTTAAAAAAATATCATTTTTACTTTCAACCTACGTATATACGGAGTAAATAGAATGAGAGAAAGCTGAGCGGCGAAAAACTGGGTTTTTTGTCAAAAAAATTCATTGCCGGATCCTGATGAAGGAAAAAGGGGATAAATGCATTGCTTAATTAAGAAAAAAGGGTAATATGTGATGAAGCCATAACCCCTATTTTGTTGGCCCTTTGAGGGAAAATTCAATTAAAAGTGAAATTCCCCCGTCTGTCCTTTTGGTGAAACTAGCGCATAAACATTTTGGGGTTTTTTTTCAAAGAAAAACATCTTCTGTAGTTGTTTTGAAATTTTAAATCCATTTTTTTTAAACTTGGGGTTTTTTTGATCAAGCCCTACGGAATTCTCAAATTTTTCAAAAGTTCTGCTAAAATTTTTCAAATTTATTGTAAAACAGAGTAAAATAATTTAAAAAGTGGATAGGCTTTTTTTCAGAACAGGTTTTTTAAAAATTGCAAAGTTTAAATTTTTTCTGGGTCTTCCACAACTGAAAAATTGAAAATTTTCCTTCAAATTAAATTTGTTATCCATAATTACCCCTTTCTTAAAGGTCTTGACATTGTTTTGAAAATTTTAATAGTTTCCGCAATATGGGTAAAAAATTTAAATTTAAAACAAAACAAAAAGATTTTCTGTCATGTCTCTACATAGCCATATTTTCATTATATATTTTCATGATTTAAAAATAAATTAAAAAGAAATTTTAGGTGGGCTGACTGATTAACCCCACATCACCATGTCATTTTACAGGATGATTTTTTTAAATTTCCCTCTAAACTAGTTTATTATTCTCAAATACATATGAGTTTTTTTCCCATATTCTCACGCTAAAAATGAATTATATCAAATTTTCCTCCACATATGTTGGTCCCAGATCTTTAAACGTCTAGCGCATGTAATATTATATGTAATATAAAATTGTGCGCATGAAAATTATAAAAATTGTGTAAAAATTTTTTACTTATTTATATTTATTATTCCAATGGTAATCTAAATATTATAAAATAAAAGTAAAAAATTTTGGTGGGTTTTTTGGAGGGATGAAGCCCCCAATTCTACAAAAATTACCAATTGAAAAAAATTCAACTAATGTTAAAACGATAATAATATAGAATATGTAGCATTACAATAAATCCCTTGAAAATCGAAAATGATTTAAAGGTTTAGAAACCTGTAAATGAAAAACCACTAATTTTTGGGACTTGATCATTTTTATCAATAACCCCAATTTGAAGCTATTTAAACAGTAAAAAGATCAAAAACGCTTTAAAATTTATGGGCTTTTGGGTGTAATACAAATTTTTTTTTAATCCAGATTTTATTTTTTTTCATGTCCCCGTCTGGGGGACCATGGCAGTTGTTAGGCCAAAGGACGTTTTTTGCAAACAATAGAAAACTTCTACAAATAATATGAACGATGTTAAGATATCAAGTTTAGAAATTAAGACTACTTTTTTTTCCCCTTTTTATATTACAAAGGTTTAAAATGTTACCAACTTTTGATATTTAAACAAAATAAAGGGCTTTTTTTGTAAGCAAAAAATGTCTTCGTACACGTGTTGAACAAAAATTTTACTTATTTAATATTTAGAATTTCCATTTTTTTAATTGTTGTCTCTAGTCTTTTGCAAATAATTTAGCAACGTTACGAGTCGCAGGGTCAATTAAACTTGTTCTTCGACATGCATTTTTTAATATTTTGTATTAGAAAATTTTATTTATATTCTTTTCAAGACCACATAACCAAAGGGGCATAGGGATCAGTGAATGACATGGAATTTAAAGAATGAAGAATTTTTTTTAGTTTTTAAGGTAGCTATGATCTAGTGGCGCCCAGAGGACCAGATTAGAAACCCAGGGGGGCACCAAAATAAAATATTTACTGCTGACCTTTTTTCTTACTGAATAGAATTGATCAATTGATCAAGGACCCAAAATTTTTGTGAATTTTCTTTCTAATTCAAGTTTTTTTTTTGAAATATATTACTTTATTCTTTTAAAAATGTATGAAAATTTCATTTTTTTGGGTTTTTTTTAATTTAAAAACGTTTAAATTCTAAGATCAAAAAAAAAAAACCCAAAAAAAGTTATTGGGGAACAGATTTAAAACTGGCAACAACTTTCCAAGGTTGCAAATTTAAAAATTGAAAATGGCGCGGTCGCACATGGCGCGGTCGAATGATTTATGACCGACGAGGCAAAAGCGCAATAATTTCCTCTACTTTCTTCCCAATGAAGAAACCATTCGGGAAAAGGGAAAGCGCCACAGGCCCCTGTGACCAAGCCCTGTTCTCTTGAGCTGTTGCCACTTCTAGGTTTTCCTTTTAGCGATAGCAAAAAGGACATTGCCGGCGTGGGGGGCCGTTAAAATTTGTCGGAAAAAAAGAGTTCCCGGGACTGGGAAAAGGTAATCACGGGTTTCAAAAATTTGATTGAAAATCTACCATTGACAGTTATACACTTTCTGTTCATTGGGCTACCAATACAAACAATAGAAAAGCCGGGGTTTTAATTTTCTTGTTTTATTGACAACGGTTACGTAATATATTACAACTTTTAAAATACTAAACTTCATTCTTCTAATAAACCTTTAAAGGGAAAAGAAGAGACAGGCTGGGGACAAAAAAAATATAAATTGAAAAAAAACGATATATAAACGTCACAACTGATTGAAAATCATTTTTCAGATACATACTCTAAATGAATAAAATAAGAGTGCCAGGGTTTGAACTCAAGATCTTCAGCACAAGAAGAAACCACCAACCTAATACGCAGACATTATCCGGGGCAGGTGTTTAGAGGTTTTAATATTACAATGTTTTCTAAAAAATTTTTGAAAATCGCAAAGCTTTTCTTTTTTTAGACAAAAATTTAAATAAAAGTATTTTAAAAAAAGTATTTAAAAATTTTATTGGGAAAAAAATTAGTTGTATTGGTGGTGTTCGAAAAAATATTTTCACCCTATAACTCAAACTTTTGCAAAAAAACTCAAATTTTTAAAAAATGCAAGAGATGATTTGAAAAACTAATATTTTAGAGCAGATTGCATTAAGAAAGAAAATGTATAATTATCTTTCATCTAACGAATGTATTCTTCAGACAACATTCAAAAAGAAAAAAAAGTACACAGAAAAAATTCCAAAAAGCAAAATTGTTTCGGTACTTTTTCATTTTTAAAAAGGGAAAATCATTTTGTCACACAATAGATCTTCATTTATTTAAATTTTAATAATTGATTATAGTATTTAATAATTTTTTAAATATAAAATTTTTCCGATTTTTTTACACGATTCAAGAGGGGAAACGTTGAATTTACTATGGACGACTAATATGAAACAATTAATATTTTTTAAAATTGAAAAAAATTTAAAAATTTGAATGGAAATAAGACTTACTTGTTAAAGCAATAAAGTCGGGGTAGCCAGTGGCACGTTATAGTTTTCCCCGTAAGGTAACGCAAAGCCCTAGAGTTTGAGTTTGACGTTGGGGATGTTGACTGTGGTTCATATGGTGAAAAAATTTTGGGGCCGTTTTAAAAATGTTTGAAAAAGCTCCCAGGGGGTTCAACTAAATAACCCTAAAATTTAACGAATTATTTTCAAAAACGCAGGGCCTGATTGGGCCAAACAAGGAAAATTAATTTTGACAAAAAATTTTACAAATAGTTTAAACAGTGTTCACAGAGAAACAGACAGACAGAAGAGCGGACACATGGACGAAGAGACGGAGTTTTTAAATAATAATAAAACTTTTGGTAAATTTTAAAACCCCAAAAAGGGGTATTTCCATTAAAATTCGACAGCGATTTATCAAAAAATTTCATACATATTTTTCTAAATATTACTTTTTACTCCAAGTTTACGAGAAAGAAAAATATATTCACACACACACACACACACACACACACACACACACACACACACCCTTTTTCAACTAAAGAGGGTTCAGCAAAAAATTTTCCAAAGAACCTGAATTCTGCCGTCAGAATGCAGTTTTAAAGTATTAATAAAAGGGGGCCACCAAATGGACCACCCCCCAACTTGCGGTTTGGGTAACGAAATGCAGGTTTTTCTGAACACCGCGGAATCATGGGGAAATAACAAACGGATAAATTGTTTATAATATTTTTTAATTTTTGAGAAAAAACATCTTCCATTTTTTAAATTTAACTATTCAACCCGCAATGGATAGACATGAAAGAAGATAAAAAGATGTATATATGCAAATTTAAAGTAAATATAAAATTACGCTTCGAAAAGTGATTTTAATTAACCGGATCAGCAGCCCCGAACTCCCCTTTTGGGAAGGAAACCGGGGCTGACTGGGCTTGACTGAGAGGGGGGCAGGGGGGAAAGAGGATAACTACAGCAATTTTGATGATAAGACATGACACTAGAAATACCATTTTTAAAATCAGAATGGGATTGGGTTTTTTCCCCGATTTTTTTGGGTTTAACTTGTCTACTAAAATTTCAAACATTGATCGTTCCAAAGAATAATATAAAAAGATTGGAGCGTAAAGATGATGTTAATAATAATAAATATAATTTTTAAACTGAACAAGGAGCCAAAACCCCTGCCTTCGGGGAGATATCATTTTTTAAATTAAAAAGATCGCTCATCCACTTAACCATAGACTGCGTTCTTGAATGGAAAAAAAAGGTAAATTCCCCCCTTCTGATTTTCAAGTTTGAGGCAGCACTTGGCGCCATGAAATGAGAAACTTCTAATCAGTATGAGCAGAAGGAATAAGATATGCATTTTTGAAAGTTTGTAAAATTTAAATGATAGAACTGTCAAAAGTATTTCAAGATTTTTATTACTTTGTTCTTCTGGTAGTACGTGTTTAAATAGGAAGTTTAGGTACCGTGAATAATAAGAGAAAATGTCTACCTATCTATTATTTGATAAATAAATCAAGAGATTACAATGAAAATCTTTAAGAATTCTTTTGCTTCCCATATATTAAAATGATGGCTTGTTTCTGCACCGAGTTAGATTTTTGTTAATTTACATATGGCCTAAAGGCCATATTATTATTATTATTGTTATTATTAATAATAATAAAATAATAACAATAATAATAATAATAATAATAATAATAATAATAATAAAATTATCGTTTTACAATATTTTTATTTCGTTCTTTTCGATTATCGTTGATTTGGAATTTCAGAAGAAGAAAAGTTCAACTCAGATGAGCAACTTGGAAACAATTCTTATTCAGATCGTAAAAATTGATGTTTGTTTATAAGTTTTTCATGTAAAGATCATGAATTGCGGCAATTACACCTTAAACCTACACCGCCATCCTTCTCACACTTCTCTCTTCACAAAAGAGTATCAACGTCGGGAAGGCCACCTTCCCAAAACGGAGACTGTTGCAAAGGCTGCACATTCACTTGAAAATCTAATGCCAAAAAAATCTAATTTTATACTCAAACTACTCTTAAAATACTAACATATGATACAGTTTTTTATTCCAATGTTCATGATCTATCCATTGCTGATGAAAAATATATAGTTCAATTAAAAAAATCAAAGATGATTAAATTTTCGAAAGCTAGAACTATTGTAGAGAATTCCTCTACCAGCATGTTATGATTCTGCATTGTTCTGCATGATTCTGCATTGTTCAGTGAAAACTACAACTCGATACCCTGAACCGTTTAGAAGTTATGGGGGTGGTCCATATTTGGTGGGACACCTGGTATCAAATAAACATGAGAAACCCTATGTAACATGATTGATGATAAATGAAAGCGATTGCAGTATACTAAGCGAATGAATAAGGATGACGAAATGCGTCTCGCAGTGGAAACCTCGAAATGTTTCATAGCGTCAAATTCGGGTAGCTATATTTTCTTAATTAAACCGAAAAATATCCAAGCAGTTATTTCAAATTAAATAAAACTACAATTTTATTGACAATAATACTAACCTATATGAATTTCTACAAACAATTACGAGAAGATGTAAACTTCATTTCAAATTTTCATCCTAAATCGTTACTTTTAATTTTAACGATTATGTTAATGTTTGCTACTCACAGACGGAGCACGCTCCAAAGAACACATTAATTAAACGAAATTGAGGATATTATGAATATTATGTCGTAGTAGCTTCATTGTTGAAATGACGACTGATTCTTTCATATGAGGTTTTCTGTGTTTCATGAAGATGACCTCGGCGTATACGTATTTCGAAGACATGAAAACTTCCATGATTTTGACGCGATAAGCGATGACCTCAAACAATCCACTTAGATTCAGAGGGTAGTGTCAAAAAGCATTGGCGTGTTGGTGTCGAATGGAAAAGAATGCTTCTAGCAATTGTTCGGAACTTGGAATAATTGAATTTTAAAACATGTTTATTTGCAAACTTCGCACCTTCATTGAAATTTACTTAACTGCATACGTATGTTTACATTCCTTCAATTACAAATGTCCATAAATAAACATATGTCAATACCATATTATAATAATATTATTACTTTTTCGCTTATTCCATGCTGATGCTATATGCTTCTAAAGGCAGCAGACTTACTGGTTAGAATGAAATTGTGGATGTTATAACAATGTATTTCGTATTTGGAACGTGTGAATACTGAGGAGCCGGAAGCTTTAATGTCTATATTTATACTGAAGACAATTAATGCAAAATTATTGTTTTCTTGTATATTTAATTTGAAATTTTTTCACAATTTTATATGTAAAGAATTGGCTTCCTAAGAAGGTGGATAAAGGCTTTCTCGATATGATTCATAGAATTTTTTTCCAAGATGAATATTCATCGGCGGATCTCTCGGAACTGCGTTTTTGAAAACCTTCCTTTAAATTTTGAGGAACATTACACGAAGCCCTTTTTAATTTCTCAAATGTGGCTGAAGTGTTTTTTTATAAATGTATTTTCACATGAGAAATTTAAAGATGTTATTGGTCCGATTATCATTGGTAACAGTTCTCGAAAATTGCAAGAGTTTGAAAGTTTTTGGGCGTCTTTCAACTTTAGCACTGAAGATAGAGATAATTTTTTCAAAAAAAAATTTGTTCTTCACTATTGGTTCTTTCATCAACGGCATTCATGCTCTTTTTAAATTTTAGTAGTTTTCTTGCAATTTGAGTGAAATATGAGCATTAAAAATATAAAACTATCTCAAAACCCGCTTCTACTTTTAATTTAAATATGTACTTATATAATGGTCCTAGAAAATACAGAAATCATACTCTTCACTTAAAATTAAACCCAGTGTTCTATTTCTAAATTCTCATGAATTTATTTACCTGGTGTACATAATGTATGTACACTGTACACAAAAGTAACCTACTTTACATGATATCACACACAAACATACAACTGATTTGTTAGCGTTGTCCGAATTCTTGTGTGTGATCTTCAGTTGCCAGTGTCTGCATTGCTAAATACTTGAGCAAACTATGAGTTGATTGCTCCAATGTACACACATGGAAAAAATTACAAATATATTCTGAATTGATTTAAGACGTACGAATGTCCTTTCTTCAAACATTCCAGTTTTGAACGCTAATGTTCGCAATGCGATGCGCCAAATGTAAATATTGAACTAAGCAACGTTTTTTTAGCAACTTATTCTCTGAAGATTCAAAAACATTGAAGAATTATCGAAGCCGTTTTTGGAAAAACGTACACAAACCATCCGATTAAAAACATTATCGTTATTTGTTTTGAAGTTAATTACTGCATTTTTTAACCAGAGACTTATTTAGTGTACATATCTAAATATTTAAAAATAGCCTCAGTACTAATTAACCAAACGTACAAACGCGCACGCACAAACAATTTTCATCTCAATGAGCAGATTGCGTCACTTGTGAGAAAATAGAAGCCGCAAGAAAATACAAAATATTTCCATTTGTCTTCTCGCCATATCATTCAATTTTACATGACAATTTTTCTGAAGGTTAGTTAATAACATTTTACATCTGTATTGATCTTCCAGGATTCAAAACATACCTTGCCAATTTCAGGGCCAAAGCCAAAAGGCCGAAGGTTTTCATTCGTCTACATATGAAACGTGACAAACTTTGTTTCAAAAATTCCATTGTATTTAATACGTGGTAATATTTCTCCAATTTGAATTGAATGCTTCATCCATGTTGTCAGTATCAATAATTTACTGATCACGTGTGCAATTTTGGCAGCCAGTAACAAAGACTATGCCAAGGGATTAGTGTACAAACGTAACATGACGTACTAGGTAAAGCCCCCAACAAATTAAATATGTTTATTACATTTAACAGGTGATTTTTTTCAAATTGTAAGAAGCTAAATTAATTTATCTCTTGTAGATATTATTAGAAACCGAAATAAATACCTTGACATCCAGAGCCGCTCATGATACACTTGAACACAAATCGCTGAATATAACTAACCTTCACAAAACCAACGAAACAATGTAATGCAGTTTGGTAAACATTCATCATACGATGGGAATATTAAATGAAGTATGTGCTATTTAACAATATCAATAAAATTAAAACACTAATGTAAACGCTCCGCTAAAAGTCTTTCATTGCAGGTGCATTAAAAATACTTTTCAATTAAGTATGTAAACTAGCGTTTCCAGTAGTAGGCATTAATGGCTTAGTGCAAGGCATTGTGGTTTGTAACCCCATTAATAAACATTTGAATGCCGAACTTCGCCCTGCAAACTTACATATTTAAAACGATTCAAAATACAAGAGGATTCAAAAATACAAAATGTATTTTAGTTTAAACCTACGGAATTATATTGCTTCCAAAATCTTCTGTCTCTTCGTTTAGTGACCCTTTAATCAAAAATCACAACGCTGCAATTGACTATACGCAGCGCTGCGGAAGCCTAGGCTAACATATTTTCAATGCTACCCAGAGTGAGGCTTCCTTGAATTCAACTTCAACATCAACATACGCGACATTAACAGAAAATTCTGACCTGTAGCTAGAGGGGATAGCAAAATAGGCGTTAATAATACCGAGTTCATTTACCCTAACAAAAACGATTAAACAGATTCAACATAACACTTCGAAATTTCCGTAATACAGTAGCATTGCGGCTTTGACCGTCCTTGCAAAATTTCGTGTTGCTGCTTCACTTCGATGTCGCATTGTGATATCTAGTGATGAGGTTAATACTAGTAGTATCCGGAATGTTCTGTACATACATTAAAAAAAGTATGTACTATTTATGGTTATAAATTCTTGAGTTACATCCAACAATTTGAGTCATTTTTTAATTTGTCACACGTAAATCAATATTCCATCTCTTGTCACTATTATACTATGTTAGTCAAATAGATATATTCTTAGCATGTGAAAGTAAACAGGAAATATGGTCGTAGAAAAGATGTTAAGGAAAATTAACAGAAAAGTAGCAGTTGACCTCAAATTGTACACCTTTAGCATTCGCTTCATTGTTCTTATTTTAAAAATAAATCTTAAAGGTTTCATGAAAAAATGTTTGTTACGACTCGTGGATGGTAAAATTTTCGTCCCTCCTATAACCTTGTTCCCCTAATCCTGAACGCTGGATACGAGCCTGAGCTAATGGAGAAAGAAATGTTAATTTTTTATTATTTGAAGGAACATAATTAAAATCGCCTCCGTCTAATTGTCATATAATAGTAGTTTATGCAATTATTACACAACTGCCTACCATTGCGTGACTGTTGGTAAACATTCATCATACGAAAGGAATATTGAAATGAAGTATGTGCTATTTATCATCAATAAAAATTCAACACTCAAGATGCCAACCATTTGAAGTATCGATTTTTAAAATCCTATTTATCGTGAGAAACAGTCACGGAAATATGAACCTCCAAACGAAATGGCTTCTCTAAGTCGTATACATTATGACCTATAATAAAATTAAGGCGCGTCCTACTTTGCTGCAAGGACAAGCCTCCGCGATTTACCCCAGGCTTCGAGTCTACGCAATTCGTAATTTCCATTCCATATTTAAACAACGGTGGTTTCAGTGTTTTGTTCTTCGCTTTCGTTCTCAGATCGGGAAGCGTCGAGATTTGATTCGTGATAAGGGGCAATTCAAGGGAAAATACCCGAATTTTTAATTGTACCGTATTTTTAAATCTACACTTATTACATGGGTTAATATTACATAATGTGAATAAAAAAGCGAATTTGCACATCCTGATTCGTCTTTAGAAAATAGTTGTCTACGTTTTGAAGTTTATCTCAAATACACGACGAAGGCTAGACATCAGGATAGTAGAATGCAGAAAATGCAACGTCAAGGCATACAAACAAGGCAATATCAGGTCTCAGCTGATAATTTTCACCGCACCTGCAAAGACAGTTAAAAGGAAATTTCCAATTGTGTGTACGCTTTACGATCAAATAAAAATTCTATTCTCCTGTAAAATATTCACAAATATACCATTCAATTTCATTTGATCTATTAATTCCAGTTTAAATTTCACTAAAAATAAAAATCAAACAAAACCCCTAATAGTGATTTTAGATATAAGTAGAGATCTTATTACAAGAGATTGAAGAATTGAACTTTACCATTAGTACGGGTTTAATAAGTATTGTAATATGACGTTACCATATGAATATTGTACGTTTTATCTTCCTTGAAAAATCCAATACATTAAAACGCAAGATAATTACTACTAAAACTGGTTATCGACTTGTTAATTTTTTAAAAAAAAATTTAATTCTTATTACAAAACTGTTTATGGTAAACCCTTGATTATTCTAACTGCCCTGGGTTATTTAAAGTTTGTCTCAGACAAATGAACTGAAAAAAATGTTTATAAATTTCAAATGTTTTCTAAAAGTTCCTGCCAAGATTTGCGAACTTGTATGCATTATATAAATTTTGCCGAGCGTTTTGCTATAAATTGTTCTTGACACAAAAACACATTTTATCGGAACATTCAACGCATTACTTACGGCTTGAAAAACTTCTCATTAACATTAACTTCCACTGCAAATTAGAATCCAATAGCACACTTCGCATAGAACGAAAATAGGAGGCTGAAGCGAGATGTCGATGCCGTCAAATATCAGATGTAGACGATTGCAAGAACTCACCTTCCCGCTGGCCTCATAGAAAATGAGTAAACGTTGCTACAATCGGCCACTGAGCACGGAAGCGCTAGTGTAGTCTTAAAAATAGATAGAGGTGCAAAATATCAAAAGATTAATAGATTTCACATCCTTTAGTTACATTAATCATAATATAGGCAATTTGCAACTTTTCTGACAATAGTTATAATATTTTTTTTTTCATTTCTTGGATATGTCTTTTAAAACAGTGTTGATGCGGGTCGACTTTCCGTTAGACTCCGGGAAATACAGGAACGGACGAAAGAGAGCGCGAATTTCATCTTTCATCTTTCAGCTGACGAATATGGTTATCAAAATTATGATTGCTAATGTAGGTAGTTTAGTAGGTAGTCCTTAGTTTCACTAAGGACAATTAATAGAAGGTAATCCATATGTTAGTGATCGCATAAAAGAATTGACGGTTTTTACATTATGAGAAAGTATAACAAAATTGATTCACTAACAAAACTCTCTAAAAACCTAAAAGAAATTTCCCTTCATATTTACTTCTAAAAGCAACAAAATCCCTAAACTGTCCGAAACAATTTCGCGTATTGGGAGAAGTGTATCGATTGAGGATTTCCTAGAATTGTTTATGTGTGAATAATAATAATAATAATAATAAGAAGAAGAAGAAGAAGAAGAAAAAGAAGAAGAAAAAGGAGAAGAAAAAGAAGAAAAAGAAGAAAAAGAAGAAGAAAAAGAAGAAAAAGAAAAAAGAAAAAAAGAAGAAAAAGAAGAAAAGAAGAAGAAAAAGAAGAAGAAAAAGAAGAAAGAAGAAGAAAAAGAAGAAGAAAAAGAAGAAGAAATAAATGAAGAAAAAATTTTTTTTCTTCTGTAGGTCATTTGCCGTACAAATGGAATTGAATAAATTACACAAGAATTGTTACAAATTACCATGTAGAGCATCGCTCTAAATTAAATAGGTAACAAAAAATAAACAAATAGTTTTAAACAGTGTTTTACCCAGTTGCCCCCAGGAGTTGTAGTATTGCATCCCATGGGATGAGGTCTTCCATACTCCTATTAGTCCTAGAAATAAGACTCACAGAAGTGCCACTGAGTCACATTTCATATTCATACATGGAATCTGGGCTCTAAACAAAAATTAATGTTGTTGGTTGTCCAGCGGCATGTTCGAGATTTAGTGTCCCCAAAACCTTGAAGAGTGAAATGATTTTTATGACGTATGTTTGAAATATTGTGTATGTATATTACAAATTACAACAATTCAAAAGAACTTATACTGTCACTTGTTCAAGTTGATTAAGTAACGTCAGTAAGTGGCTCAAGCGACTAAACCTTCGACTATGATGAGGTTGATGTTCTTATTAAAGAGTAATGATTATTTGGGAGACAATCTGTATTTGCAATTGTATCATACAAAACTTGGAATTCAGTACAAAAATTTCAAAGAAATAGCCCTGATTTACTTCATCATACACAGAGAATGGAGTAGGTCTTGAGATCTGATCCATCACCAGGAGATACGTTTGGTTATTTCTTTGCAATCTTGGATGCCCCATGATTCTTCTGCCATGGGGTTCATACTTAAAACTTACAGCTGCCGTTTTCATAATACAAAAAAATTTTGAAAATTTAATCAGCTTTGTCAAGTCATGTGACAGATACAATGATTGCAAATTTAAAGATCAGATCGGATTCGATCGGATCGGATCGGATCGGATCGGATCGGATTGGGTCGGGTCGGGTCGGGCGGGCGGCGGGGGCGGTCGGTCGGTCGGGGGACGGACAGGACAGACCAGATCATCAATCTGATCTAATGTGATCTGATTTGATCTGACCTGAACTGAATTGACCTGATCTCATCTAACCTGACGTGACGTGACGTGACGTGATCTGACATGACCTGACCTGATCTGATCTGACATGACCAGACCAGATCATGTTAGGCAGGTCACGACAGGTCAGGTAGTCTGTCAGGTCAGTCAGGTCAGGTCAGGTCAGGTCAGGTCAGGTCATGCAGTCAGTCGTCAGTCAGATCTGATCAGATCAGATTGATGATCTGATCTGATCTGATCTTTGTTTCATTAATGATAGTCATTCAAATGAATAAATCAATTAATTGAACAATATTATAAATGTAATAAATAATAACGCTAAATAAATAATAATCATCTCAAATCATTTATGAAATATAATGTGATATCAGTAGACACAAATATCTATCATATTTTTTAACTTACGCATAATAAAAACTAGGCAGATATTTGAATTAGTATCAAGTTTGCTTAGTATCAAACATCACTAGATCCATTTTTATATTCAATTAAGCCATTGGTTCAAAACAGATCAATCCGTATGTAAACTAATAGTCAAATGTGGAAGTGAGAAGTAATATTATCTGTCAAACCCATAACCTGTATTGGCATTGTTAGTATCAATGTTTACAAATCTATATATTTACTTGGAATTTTCCTAAACTTTCTATGAATGGATTGACAACTCTTGATACTACGCCCTTCAATTGCTCTTGGCATGTCCAAGAAAAGGAATTGTTTCCATGTCTTGTATTAAAAGCAACTTTAGTGGCTATATACCTCTGAAGGAGTCATGCCTGAATTGACAATGAAAGAAAATTAAATTTTGAAATTTTTAAAACTTGGTAATTGCCAGTTTAAATATAGTTGTAATGCTGCTTAACATGGCACAAGTGAAGAAATTAAATTTCCATGTCTCTGAATCATGACAATGAAATGTGAAATTAACACAATGTGTTATGTTCACTGGCAATAGTTGCATGGAAATGTTGGTGAATGGTGTAATGTTAAATAAGTTACACATACATTTTTTTATTGCTCTTTCCTCTCAAAGCTATTTTTATTGTTCTGCTATCTTTCAGTAAAGCAGTTTATTACCAGAAATCTGTCAATTTCTGTTTCACTCTAGACTCATCAGTTACAGTTTTTTCCCTGTTACTGGCATTTGAGAAGTTCTTTATGACAAGTAGGTTCCTCTAAATTTGCACATTGGCCATTCTTCACTCTTGGTAGTACAGTTATTAAAAATACCAAAAAATCTGTGAATATTTGACAAGTTTAGAGATGCTTTTTCTTTAAATCCATGCCCTCTGCCAGAATATACATAAGGTGGGAACTGAGAAGCTAATATGTTGTACTAATTTTTTCAAAGTCTTCTGCTCAAAGGTAAATTTTATACGTTAAATGATATCCTTGTTCCCTTCTCTTAGGTAATTAGGCTAGTTTTGTAGTCTCTCTTTATGGGCACCAGGAATATTTTATTAATACATATAAAAATCTGAACTCTAACATTTATAAATAGATTGCTTTTTACTCACGCAATTTGCATGTTTATCATATCGTGCATATTGAATCTAATAATTTCATTAATAATTATGATGTTCTATTAACAATATTCAAAAAGTAGTTCCAAAATATAGTTAAGAAAAAGGTTCTTTTTAACTTCTATCTGCTACAAAATTGTTTATCTTTCCCTTTTGCTCTTCTTTTACTCTTCTTATACCACCCTGACCTCTTCCTCTACTTTTCCCTGTTCCTCCTTCTCTTTTTGCCCATTACTTGTTACCGGACTCTACTGTGGCTCAAACTAGCATCTTCTGTTCTCCTCCAACTGCACTCTGTTAAATACTCTTCCAGTGTTAAATCCACCTCTGATTACTCCTCCAATTTACTTCATGAAGTTTGGACAATATTTTTCAGCAATTGTTTTTCAAAAAATTTAGATTTTTAATAAATTTGTTGCGTCTTCTTTGACGCAACGCATCTCCAAGCCCCTTGGGGGGCGTTGAGCGCTTTGCGCTTCTCGGAGTAATCCTCCATTACTAACAGCCCTTCTTTTGGAGTAATCCTCCGTTAATGTTATGTCTGTCGCTTCTCATCGCAGTTGGTTGTCAAGAGGACCACCAGGTAGCATCTCCACGTACACACCTCCCACCGTGCGCTCCTGCGTCACTACCCACCGGCCAGAATTAGGATAGGGGTAGGGTTTAGGACACTTCACAGGGGTTGGACTAGCTCTTGTGAAGCAGCCAAACTCGTTTTGTTGGAACAAATTTCACATGAGATTCGACGGCAATCGAACCCGGATCTCAGTGGTGAAAGGTTAGCGACTTTGCAATGAGCCACGAGTTCAGCTATATATTTTAATTATTCCAGTATGTATTCTTTGCAAATTATCTCATTCTTTACCTAAATAACTTCTGTTCTTTGTTTCACGTGCCATGAAAACTTTTTCTGGTTTTCTTTCAACTTGACTAAACTGTATGATAAACCTTGGACAAAATATGTTTTCATCTTTTATTTCAATAACGTGTTTTAAGAATATACTATCAGAACTTTATATTTTTTATTCAGGTATTCCTCTTGTCTGATTTTTGTTTTAATTCAACCTTGTCATCCTATGTAAAATTTAATTTTAAGACCTTCAATCATTTTGCCCTAGGTGAGCAACATATTTTAAACTCCTTTGGGTTTATAACTTAATGTTAGCTTTTAAAGGAATTTTATTCCTTTTATATCTTTTCACTTACAAACGTACTTAGTGTTTATTTTGTTTCAGTTCTTGAAAATGACAATATATTTGTTGGAAATATTTTTTGAAAAAACGGCATCGTAGTGTAAATTGTATTTTAAAAGGAGTCCAATGCCGTTTACAGATCGAAAATTGAAATTTTGTTGACTTACGATCTAGTAATTCCCGTTGATAGTGCTGCGATCATTGATTTTTCCAAAAATGATAAAAAAAAAGCAATGATCGTGCCCTTTTTTCAAAAGTTTTCCAAAAAAGAAAACGTTTTCTAATTTCCCGGGGAAGAAATTAAAAATGGGGTTATGCGCGATGACGAGGGTTTTCCTGAACCCAAACACCTGTCAATCCCCAAATGGGATGAATGAACGGCAAAGTAAAATTTCCCAAAAAATCCTGACCCCCTTCCGCTTCACGAGGGCCCCCCGCCCCTTTGGGGCCCTCGCGCGGCAACGGAAAACCGGCGGTCCGGCACGGGGAGGCGTGCCCCAGGCGGGATGACTGCAATCAAATGAAATGTTGCGGGATTTTTTTCCCTTTTGGCAGGGCCAAAGAGCCCAATGGCAAAAAGAAAAAAACCCCCCGTTTCCAAGGCCCTTTTATAAAATTAAAAACATTATATTTGAGAATCCCAAAAATTTTCCCCTCTCTTACATTTAATTCAAAGATCTTGCGCCCGGGTTGCTAAATTGGGTCCTATAATATAACTTTAAAATTTTATAAGGGATTTAGGATCCGCGATATAAACCAGCGGGAAACTGAAAAGAATGATTCTTCCTAGTTCATTTCTTTTTTGGGATTGACTAAATAAAAGATCATTTTCTTTCTAAAGAAAAAAATTAAAAAGTTTATTTCAGTTTTTAGCAAACTTTTTAGATAATTTAAATTTTTTAGGCCTTTTGATCAAGAATTTTCAAAAGTTTTCCCCGGTTTTATCTTTTTCAGATGTCCTCTGACTTCTCAGTCGAAATATTTTCGAGCTTCCCCGTAGCCCAAATTTCCCAAGGAAATCCTCTTCTCCCCCAAAAGCTGTTCTCAAACTATAAATTACAGTCCGATTACGCCCTTTGACAGTCCCAAACGTTACCACCCCCGGAAAAGTTCCATTTATACATAAATATTGCCCATCAAAAATCTGAAATCATTCATTCCAAAATTTTCACTTTTTCAATTCTATCTCGATTGCCCCGCCCTCTCACGAACATAGATCAGTTCAAAGGTTTTCAGAGCAGAAAAGTTTTTGCATGATTCATCCTAAAGACCGAAAACTACCTTATTTTTTCAAACTTTTGCCGTCCCTCTCACCCACCAATCCATACGTTTTTATTTTTTTGGGTGTAGTGACTTTTTCTTTGAACCCAAAATTTTTCTCCCCCCCAGAACTTTTAAATATTTAAAAAAACAAAACTAATTGTTTTTTCCCGGTCTTTAAAAGCTCTAGCCTGGATATTCCAATGTGCCCCCAATTGTCTAAAAAAATGTTTTTTATTTTAATGTAAAAGGGGTAGCCCTAAAATATATATATATAATAAAATTTTCTTACCACTAATTACACTATTTTTTTAGGCAAGAAAACCTTTTTTTAAAAAGGGTTTGCCCCTTTTCCGAAATCAGAACGTGAAAAAAGCATTGAGTCAGCGAGTGACTTCGAATTTGTGAAATTTATTGTATATTGAAAACGAAAAGTACATGAAAATTAAATTAAATTAGTGCCCAATTAC
The DNA here is from genome assembly GCA_964035755.1 of Teleogryllus oceanicus. Classification (NCBI taxonomy): domain Eukaryota; kingdom Metazoa; phylum Arthropoda; class Insecta; order Orthoptera; family Gryllidae; genus Teleogryllus; species Teleogryllus oceanicus. The sequence continues at coordinate 5,929,491 of CAXIVR010000014.1, read as the reverse complement.
AAAAATTGTATGAGACACTTTGGGGTTACTGCCTCGAGCTCCGGGGACTTAACGATGGCTCCCCCTCCCGGGCCGGGCCCAATAACAAACTGGTTTTTTATAGCGCTTTACGTTTTGAAAGATTGGTTTCCAATGCATAAATTTTCCCATAAATTTAATTTACTAAAAATTTTTAATATTTTTTTTAAAACGATTGATCAACAAAAATTACATTTTAAATAATTTTCTTGGTTTAACATATTTAAAAAATGCAATTTAATTTTAACATTTTTTAAATTTTGAAGCGGATTTACTAATAGTGGACCATTGTTTTAGAATATTTTAAAATCAATGAACTTTTGAATTACTTTTTTCGAGAATTTCGTTACCTTTTAAAATTTTTAATTATAAAATCAGAAACATAACCCCTATGCTGAGTCATGATTTTTGGGATTAAATTTTTGTTACTGTAGTCATATCCAGATTGGGAAGGGAAAAGTTTTTCCCAAAAAAGGAAAATTGTAAATATTGTTGCAATACCAGAAAAAACAATAAATTTGTAAAGAACCCCTTTTTAAATAAAAATATTAATAAAATTTTGCCAATAGAAAAAAAGCAAAAAATTTCTATTTTTGGGAGAAATTTTGGGACAAGGGGAAAAATTAAAAAGTAAAAACACAGGGGCAGAAGTAGAATTTTTTCATTCTCTTTATAAATTTTTTCAAATTTATTTTTAAACTACCCTCATTTTTTTTAACCTTTTTTGACCCCCTTTTTTCCCTTTTTTCTTTTTCTGTATCATAATCTCTTCTTTTTCTTCTTCCCTTCTTTTTTTCTTCTTCTTTTTCTTCCCCCTTCTTCTTCTTTTTTATCTTCTTCCCTTCTTCTTCTTCGTTTTATTTCATTTGAATTGTCTAAATATTAAAAGTTCCCCCCTTTTTTCCTTTCATTAAATTTTTTTGTTAATAATGATTTTTGTTCTGGGTTGTTTTTTTATGTAGTTATCCATTCAAAAAATTTTATGTGTTTTGTATTTGATAATTTGAAAAGGAAAAAATTTTTCTGTTTACATTTTTGTATAATGGAGGGGCACTTTTTCCATTAAATTACATACTATTAATACTTATTATAACATTTTTGTAGGTAATTATTTTTATCTTAACTACTGCACTACGTTTAAAAATATGACAAATGTTGGGTTTTTGCCATGTTATTTTTTTTTAAGAACATTTAACTGAATTGTTTTGAACTGGATAAAAAAAAATTAATCTTGTGAAGGGGTTGTGGATTGAAACAAACTAGAACAACTCATGAAATGTGAAAAGACATGTACATGTTCATTTTGAAACACAAAAAATGGGGGAGGGCTTCTAAGATTGCTGATCAGTTATATGTATGATTGTTAGGGGGAAAACATGTCCATGCAACCCACCAATCCATGTATCCCCCTTGATCACAAATGAAAAGACTCTTTAATTTTGAATTTTTCAAACAAACAAAAGCAACTGATTTGCTGAAAAAAACTTTTTTTATTAAGTTTTCACCCTTGTCAGCATAGAAAAAAAATTGAAATTTTATCTTTTTATTATTCATGAGAAAAACATTCAAGGGGAATCAAAAAAGAAAATTGATTTTTATTTTTTGGGCTTTTTCTTATCTTTATTCAATGACTCACAAAGACATCTTAGGATACTAATCACATTGGGAAACGGGGTAAAAGATAAAGAACCCCACTTTAAAAGGACAGAATTTATTATATAAAATTTTCTAATATAACTATCACCCCAGAGAGAACTTTCTTGAGAATCAAAATATATAAAAAATTTTAAGAAAAAAAAAAATTTTATTTTTAGATTTTTTTTGAATTTATTATAATGGAAGGAAAATTTTAAGAGGTATATATAAATTTTTTAACGCTCTTTAAGTATATAAAGGAAATTTTTTCATGTTGATATTATTGTTTTATTCCCAAAGTTATGTAAAAAAAAATTTTTGGGTTTTAATTTCATTGGGGTTTAATTTTTTTTTCATTTTTTCCTCCCCCTTTTAACAAAAAATTTTTTAAAAAATTTAAACACCCAGAATCATTAGGTGTAATCCACCGGGAAAAAAAATAAAATTTAATTTTTTTTTTGTGTGGTTTTTCAGATAAATAAATAGCACTCTTTTTTTTGTTTTTTAACACAAAATAGGGAATTTTTTTCATCCCCCATTTTCAGGGGAATTTTAAAAAAACCCTAAGGCCTTTGTCAATTAACTCCAAAAAATTTCATGTCATGAAGTCCAAATAAAAAAGGTTACAAAAGGGACAGTTTTCCCCATATTAGTTTTCTTTTTTCCATCGGGGCTGCTTTTTTTCCCACCCGGTCCTTTTTTTTAAAAATTTTTCTAATTTTTTTCATTTTCCCCATAAAACCAAAAATTTACTTTGAATATTAAAAGAAATTTACCTATTCAAATAACATTAAAAAAATTCCCATTAAAATTTTAAGAAATGATTTTTACTAAAAGAATATAAAGGGAAATTTCAAGGTCCTTTTACAGAAAATTTTTTAATTTTTTGAAAACCTTATTAGAACTTTTTTAAATCAATAACCACAAATACAATTGTTAAAAATTGGGGAAATGTATATTAAGGGTTGAGAATTTTTCAAAAATTTAATTTTATAATTTTAAAAAACAAAAAATACCCAAACCCAAAAATGTTTTTTTTTTCAGGCCCTTTTCAAATAATCATTTAGACCAGGGGTTTTTTTAAACTGTAGGAAAAAAAGAATAAAACACACATCCATGCCTAGGCGGTTTTGAACCTGAGACCTAAGCAGCCACCCTTTCACCTTTACTGACCCCCAAAACCCGGGCCCGCAAAACAAACTGTATCAAAACAAAAATTAGCAGTGCAATTTGTACATTTTAAAACAGTAAATTGCACTATAGTTGGGAAAACTTTAAGAAAAAAATTTGGGAGCTTTTTTTTGAAAAGGGCATTTGGGGTATCAAATGCAGAATTTTGAACTCTTCCGAACTGTTGATTTTTTTGAGAAACTTTATAGATATTACAAAACATGCTCATAAATATACCTAAAAAACCCCCCACTCTTTAATAAATATTAACAAAGAGATAAAGTCAAAAAAATTAAATTTTTAATTTTTAAATCAAATAAAAGGGGTTTTTTATCTAATGGGTCCCTTTTAGAACTATATCAAAAGGGTTTAAGAAAATTTGGTTTTTTTCAAAAAAATTTTTTTTTATTTTTTTTTTAAATTGAAAAGTACAAAATTTTTTTAAAAAAACAACCTTCATGAAAGAACTAAATATAAAAAAAAAATTTACTACACAAAAATCTCATTTTCAATTTTTTTTTTAAGACTGGAAAAATTAAATTTTTTAAATTTTTAAAAATTTCAGAGTACAATAAAAATTTGGGAATTCATTTTTAAGTATTTAACCCCCATTTTTTCAAATTATTTCAAAAAAAATTTGACAATTTTAAAAAATTTTTGAAAATTTCCGGGGGCACATGTAAAGTGGGCCCCAAAAGAATTTTTTTAAAAGTCGAAATTCAAGTAAACCACCAACCGGGGCATTTTTTTTGGGAAAACATCCAATAGGGAAAGCAATTTTCACAGACAGCCAAAGGACGAACAAGGGCCCGGAGTTTGGTTTTTTTGATATCAGGACACCAAAGTGTTTCGTTGAATCTGAAACAATTTTCTCTTACTTCTCATCTATACTACCCCATATATTATATTATAAATTTGTGTTGAAAAAACCCCCCAAAAAAATATGAATTTTTACAATTTAAAAATTAGATTTAACAGGAAAACGGTAGTCTCTATTTTTACTTGTTTATTACCCTCAAAAATTTTTTTAAAATTTACCTTTTGAAAAAATTTAGAAAACTCCAATGGTTCTGGATCCAAAATTTTTTAAATATTTTAAAAAAGGGTGCTGAAAATAGAAGAAGGTTTTTAAATTAAAAATTTTTAATGGTTTTGGCAGGGCCATAACCGGGACAGATAGACGTTTCCCGTAATCGATTTTTGGGACAAGGGTCCATAAACATGAATTTGGCACCCACGGGTTGGGGTTTTTTCAAAATTTAAAAAACTAAATTTATCATTTTTCATTTGGGCCTCAAAAAAGTTTTTCTGAAAATTGCCCTTTCTTCTACAGAATTAAAAATTTTCCTCCCCGGGTAAACGGTAGAAGAATGTAAAATTGTAGTTACATAAAAGTAAAAGAATATCACAATAAATTATAAAAAAAATTATTTAGAATTAAAATAAAAAAACTAGTGATGCAAGAGAATGGCAGGGATAGTTTTATTTTCTTTTCTGAGGCTTTTTCTGTCTTTCCAACCAACCTCTGCCAGCTACCTTTGTCGCCTAAAATTTTTTTTCACATTTTCTAATTTTTGGGGTTTTCCCAATAGTACAACAAAATATTACAATAATATTAAAAAAAGAAAAACCTCAAATAAATGGAAATTTCATTAAAAATTTGGTAAAAAAATTTTTCCATTTTTTAATTTAAAATTTGCTTTTCACAAAAAATTTTTTATTTCAAAGAATTTTATTGATGGATTTAAATTTAACTAAATTAGTCTTTATAAATTGCAAATTATTAAAAGAGAGTTATTAAAAAATTTACTTTTGTGAAATTTTAAAAAAACATAAGAATGCAAAAAGAATTCCTTTAATTAACAGTGAATTTGGACTTTATTGAAAAGTTTGAAGAAAAATTTAATTTTTTTTTTGATAAAGAGGTTTGATGTGTAAAATAAATTTTGGCTAAATTTTCCACACAAAACTTTTTGAGTTTTGGAAACTTATGATATTATTTAAAGAAAATGTATATAAAAAAAATAAAAAAAATCACTGGTAGTTAAATTGTAAAATGTGAGAGACAAATCAAAATATTTACTTTGTTATTTTTTAAAAGAACAAAGGAAAGGGGAAATTAATTTATGTCATCTTAGATATCCCTAAAAAAGTTTAAGGAAAATTTGTGGGAATTTTTTAGAAAATTTTTTAATTTTTTAAAAAGCACAAAGAGAAATTGGTAAAAAATCAAATAAAAAAAAAAGTTTGACCCAATAGAGAATAATTATGAAAAAAAATTTTTTAATTTTAAAGGAAAAATTTTATCTTCAATTTTTTAGGAAGGAAGATGCAAAAAAACAAACTTTTTTTATGTTTCAAAATTGAGATAGTGAAAATAGACCTATCCATCTTTAGGTGTTTATCATTATTCTTAAAAAAAATAAAGAAAAATTTGGGGAATTTTTAAAAAAAGTTTGAAATCTCCCAAGGTGAATACTCCCAAAATTTAAAAATGTTTTCAATTGGGGCTTCCACTCAGGCCAGATTTGGGGGATTAGTTTTGGAAAAATTTTTAAAAAAATATAGGGGAGTTTGGGTTAATACACCAGAAGAGGGGGAAAAGATGTTTTAAAAAAAATTTTTTGATATCAGGGTCCCAAAATTTTATTTCCCTTTAAATTTTAAAAATTTATTATCTGTAGCATTACATAATTTTTTTTGTATATACTTATAAAATTTTTCTGTGTGTATATAATGAAGAAAATAAAAGTATGAAAATAAATTTTTTCAAATATTAGGCCTTTAAAAATTAAATATATTTTTTTTTAAGTTGTTTCTGATTATGTTTAAAAACTATTTTTCTAGAAAAGAGAATAATTTTTGATCACAGTACTTAAACATACATGGAATAATAAAGCACTAGTATTTTTACTACTATGAAACCTTAAAAATATCTAAAATACAAAATTGACTTTGGACAAATTTTTGTGTCAAATTTTTAAAAAGTATAAACTCCAATACAAAATTGTTTAGGAAACACTCAGAAAATTTTCAAAAATTTTATGCAAACTATCTCCGAACTAATACTTTAAAATAGAATAAACCTCAGAAACAAATTTCCCAAGTAAACATGGATGTCAATGATGAAAGTGTCGTGTAACCCCATGTAATTCAATAGAGCAAATCTAATCTTTTAGCCCCTTACAAGTTGCACTGTCTCCCAACAATGTTTCTTTTCTTTTGAACCCCCTGTTTGCCAAGTAAGATGGCAGAAAACCCCTTTTTCAAAGAGAAAAATTTTAGACAAATCATTCTGATCCAAAATAAAATTTTTCAACTTTTTTCCAACTCTTTTGACCCCTGTTACAAGAAACTTTTTTATTTTTTTTATTCAATCTTTAATTTTTAAATTAAAATATGGAATTTAAAACAAATTCTTTCCTTTTAAATTTCTTTATGTTTTTTCCCATTATTGAATTTTGAAAAAAAAAAAATGTAGTTTAAAATTGGGAAAATTTTAGATTTTTTAGTGGTGATAAAAACAAAAGAATAAAACTAAAGAAAAAACATTTTTTTTTGTTTTCATTTTTTTAACATAAAAATTTGGGAAAAATATGTTTTAAAAGGGTTTGGGAAATAGGATAATTTTATTCAGTCATATATGCAATTTGCTGCTATTTTGCTTAAAAGAGGTGGGCAAGTAATTTTATTGTTATAATGGTGTCAGTGTTTTTGAAACCCCCCATGTTTAGAACCCCCAATTTTTGTGTCACGTTAACAATTTTTAAGCTGCAGCTTCAAACAAGCCCTTGTCAAGGGGGAAACAACTTGTTCCCGGTACAAGGAAGAAACTTTAGAGTTTTAAATAGAGCAGGGGTAATACACAAGAGGTCAAAGACAAACAGAAAAAACCAAAGACGAAATTTTTAGTGTTCCTCCAGCTACGCATTTGAAACCTCCTTGGCGTTTTAAAATTTGTTTTGTAGCTTTTTTAAAACATTTATAAAATTGTATAAAAAACCAAAAGGGCAGCCCGGTTTTGTAATAGTTTTTATTTGAATATTTCAATGGGAACTAAGACTTTTTTTAAAGGGTTAAGTTAATTTTGATAAATTTCCCATTAGTGGAAAAAAATATTTGTTATGTAAACATGGCATGTAATACATTTGTTTAATTGGTAATTCAATTTTTGAGACAAATAGGCAAATTTTTAAAAGGGTTTTTTAAGTATGATTAATGTTTTTTTTAAAGGGGTAAAATAAACTGTGTTTAAATAAAGGGGGAAAAAACAATAGCAAACACTTGCAATTGATCTTGTTATTTTTACGATTATGCAAATTTAAATAGTGGCCCAAACAATTTTAGCCCACTCACAATTTTTGTTGATGCTAATTGACCAATAAATTTTTGTGTAGTTTTAAGGTTCAAAATGGGTTCAAACAATTAACTAAGTCAGAGAAAATTTAGGGATTTAGGGACCCCTGCAAATAATTTGACCCCAGTTAGGGTTTTCAAATTGGGATGTTTTGTTTTTTGCTTTTTATTCAAATAGCACCCCCATTAATTTTTAAAATGCTTATGTTTGTCATACCCAAAACATGCCCTGACTACAGTTGGGAAAAAATTTTTGAAGTGGAGAAATTTTTCCTTTGGAAAAAAGAACCCAAACTTTTAGACTTGTCTTTAAAAAAATGACCTAATACTTTTTTTAATGGGACTTTTAAATTTTAAAAACAGTACCGTGTAATATGCCTAGTGTTTTAGAGTTCAAAATTCTTGTCTCAATAAAAAAAACTTTTTCAAAAATTGAAATTTGATTTTAATGAGAAAATTTAAAAGTAAAAATTTGTTTTAAAAAACAACAAGTGGGAAAAAGAAAGTTTTTTGACTAAAGTTCATATGAAAAGAAATTCTTTTAAAAAATTTTTATACCTTATGTTCCCCAATTTTATTTTTAAAAACCCGGGGGACAACCACAGTTTTAAGAGAGAAAATTTATAAATTGAGACTTTTTCAAACCCTTTTTCATCTGAATCTGAATTTCAGGTAATATAATCTTTAGACCAAAAATTTAACCCCAGATTACATAAAACTAGTTTCATCAAAAAAAATTTTTAACAAAACCCCAAAATATTTTCCAAAAATACTGCATTCAGAAAGCAAAAAAAACATTCCATTCAAACTAAAAAAATTTTAAAAAAAAGTCTTCTTAAATATTCAATATCATAGATAAAATATCAAATACATGTCAAAAGTTCTCCTGTTAATATAAAAAGTTGTTTTTTTTTCTTTGCTATTAAAGAAATCCAGGGAAAAGCAAAATGTTTAATAGGGTTTAAATCTCTTCCTTGAACCTCTGCACATGTGGCTGGTTAAGCAGGAATTTAGAATGAGAAAAAGTAGAATTAAGAAGGGATTTGCATTTTTTTAGTAAAATGCATTTCATTGTTTTTGGGTTTTCCACGGGCCCAGTAAGAACAAAAAAGAGACATCTCACTTGGCTTAAATATAATTTTCTTTTAGTTTCTAAAATACATTTTAAAATTGAAGAAAAAATGATAAGCATCACATCAGTAATTTTTATGAATTTTAAATAATTTTTTCAACATTAAAAAATTTATATCAAAAATTGTTGAATTTTTGACTTTTTTTATAAATAAAATTTAATTTTATTAAAATTTCTTTAGATTCTCATTTAAGACAAAAGTTATAATATATAAAAATGAAGAACCCTTTTTTTTATTAAGACAACATTCTATACATTTTTGGGAATCTCCCAAAAAATTTCAACAATTTAAAATTTCATTTTCAAAAACTGAAAAAAATAAACCAAAAATAGTTTGTAAGTGAAAGATATAAAATAATAAAATTCCCTTTGCTAACATTGTTATAAACCCAAAAGGGAAAAATCTTGTCACCTAGGGGAAAAAGATTGAAGGGCTTAAAAATTTAAATTTTTTATAGGGTGACAAGGTTGAATTAAAACAAAAAACAAAAGGGAATGCCTAATAAAAAAAAAAAGTTCTGATACATATTATAAAACAAATTGAAATAAAAGAAAAAAATATTTTGGGCCCAAAGGTTTTTTTATACAGTTTAGCGGGGTTGAAAAAAATACCCTGGAACTAAAAACTAAAAAAGGTTTTCATGGCAATGAAAAAAAGAAAAATTATTTTGGAAAGAAGAAAATCTACAAAGAGAAATACTGAATAATTAAAAAATTATAAATGAACTCGTGGCTCATTGCAAAGTGCAACCTTCACCACTGAGATCCGGGTTGATTTCCCAATCATTTAAATTTTTTCCCAAAAACGAGTTTTCCAAGAGCAGTCCCAACCCCGGAAGTGTCCTAAACCTACCTATCCTAATTCTTTGGGGGGAGGACGGGACGCACGGGGGGAGGGGAGGGGAAAGCACCGGGGTCCTCTAAAACAACTCATGAGGGAAACAAGACAAAAATTAACGGGGGAATTTTAAAAAAGGGCTTTTGTAATGGGGGTTATAAGCGCAAAAGGGTCAACGCCCCCCAAGGGGGTTGGGGGACGTTGGTCAAAAAGACCAAAAAAATTTTTTAAAAAACTAAATTTTTTAAAAAAAAAATTTCTGAAAATATTGTCAAACTTTGAATAAATTGGGGGAGAATAGAGTGGATTTAAACAAGAGATTTGAAAGGCAGTTTGGGGGAGAACAAAAATGCTAGTTTTAACAGGAGAGTCCGTAAAAGAATGGGCAGGGAGGGAAGGAGGAAAGGGTAGAGGAAGAGGTCAGGTGGAAAGAAGAGTAAAAAGGCAAAAGGAAAGATAAAAATTTTTTAGTGAAAAGGGTTAAAAAAAGACCTTTCAACCTATATTTTTAATTAACCAAAAAGTAATCAAAAAAGGAAAATTAGAAAATGAAATTTAATTCTGGAAAAAACAAAAGCTATGGGACATTATTAAAAAAACAACAGACCAACTAAAAAAAACAGAAAAATAAAAGCTCCACTTAAAAAAAAATTTTCGCCCACAAGAAATTGCAACATATTCAATGAACACTTTTCACAAATTGGAAAGTTAGATCCAATATCCCCAAACAAAAAACACACCAGACAAACACTAATGTTTCAAAATTCAAATTCCCAAAATTTTATAAACCCCCCCTGAAAAAAATCATTGACTGGGGAAAAATTTGCAGGGCCCGGGCAAATTCCCGATTTTCTTATCAAACAAGTGATCCAAAAATGCAACCCTGTCTCATATTTGCAAATTTCCTAAAACAGGATATTCCAAATGTTTTAAATGGAAAAAATTAAAAACGGTTTAAAAAAGGGGAGATCCAATGAACTACAGACCTTCTCCCCGCTATGGATTTTCAAAAAACTGGAAAAAACTTTTAATGATAGACCAAACACTTTTCAATCAAAAAATCCTCCCAAAAGCCCCAAATGGGTTTTAAGTTATTAGATCCCAGAGACAGCCATTTTTCCTTTTAAAGACATACTTTTTGCACAAACAGGGGAAATTTCCCCTTTTTTTAGATTTGTGTTTGATAAGTTATCACATACTTAACAAAACTAGAAATTAGGGGTTCAGGATTCACCAGTGGATTAAATCATAATCCAACGAGCCAAGATTTCCCCCCACACTAAAAAAAAAAATCTCCTCACTACTCCAACCCTCAGATGATAAAAAGTCCGAAGGGTCCATCCGGAAAAATTATTCCTTATATACATAAATGAATGCCTTTGGTTTAAAAAAAAAAAAACAATTTGTTTACAGATGAAAAAAAATAATCATAAAACAAAAAACCCAAAATTATTAGAAAAGAAACAAGAAACTTAAAAAATTAAAAATGGTTTCAAGACAACAAACTTAATAAAAACCAGCAAAAATGTCTCACTAAAATTTCCTGAACCGATCCCAAAAAAACTCTCCCAACATTTGCTCAAAAAAAAACCCGTAAAATATCAAGAAAACTAATTTCCCTTGTCTAAAACAAGAAAACCAAAAAGGGGTCCCCATTTTAAATCTTAATAAAAATCACCAAAACTTGTTATCCCTTTCACACTCAGGTCAAGTCAAAATTGAGACTCTTAGGACAATGTATTATGCAAATGTGCACTCACACTTGAAATATGGATTAATATTTTGGGGAAATGCCCCTGAAAGCACACGTACATTTATTATCCAAAAAAGAATATTGCGAACAATGACCAGCACTCATAAGCTGGAGTCTTGCAAACCCTTGTTCAAAAAATTAAGGATTCTTCCACTACCGTGCATGTACATATTTGAAATAGTTGTCTTCACAAAGAAGATTCTAATGGAAAACAAAGACACTTTCACTCAAAATTCTGATGTACACAACTATAACACTCGACAAAAGGATAACCTACATGTTCCCAATCTGAAAGCTTTCCTGTTTAACAACATGTTCTACAGTGTGAAGGAATACTTTAAAAAAGTACCGCAATAGAGGGCATTACACTTTACAACAAATTGAGCCATGATATTAAAGATATTAATACAATACATATATTTAAAAGTAAATTGAAAGCTTTCCTGTTTAACAACATGTTCTACAGTGTGAAGGAATACACAAATCACATCACTACCTCCCTTAAAAAACAAAAATAAAAATTATAATCCCATTGATTCTCTGTTTCATGTTGATTGTTCAAGTTGAAGCAAAGAAAAAAGAACTGGCATATCCCATCCTGCCTGTGTTAAATTGCAGTTGGACTGATGTAGAAGGAGAATGCCAAACCCAAATTCTATTTCCTTCATCCTGAATTTGCTAAATGCACTAGGCATCATTAATATCGTTAAATCATTTCTGAATGAATTGTATTTAATTATTAGTATTGTTACTATTATTACAATTGTTGTCATTATTATTATTATTATTATTATTATTATTATTATTATTATTATTATTATTATTATTGAGTATTGTAAGATCAATGACCAACTTGATCAGGGTTTTTTGTCCAGTTTCCCTTGATCCCAAAGATCGAATTTGCGATTCTCGAACTGCTTCCAGCGGCTGGCAGGCCCCTCGTATGCTTTTAAACCTTAACCTTCCTTCCGAACTGCTTCCAGCGGCTGGCAGGCCCCTCGTATGCTCCCAGCAGCGGCTCTCAGCTGGCAGCGGTCGCAAGTGCTGCCAGCAGCCCCCCCAGCGTGCTCCTAACCTGGTTTACTTGTGATTTTATCCCTCTGTGCGTTGTTGTTGAAGTAAATTTCTATTTTACACCGGCAACCGAGCATACTTTATGGACTACTCTATCGAATACACGGCGAAGCATACTTTATGGACTACTCTATCGAATACACGGCGAATTATTGCTTAATGTTTGGACTTTTATTTTTATACACTGCAACATAACCTTTCGTGCATTTTGCCAATCAGTTCCGTTTGATATAATGGATAACGAATTGCTGAGAATTCTATGAATCCATGGAAGAAATGGAGGAGGAAGAAGAAGAGCAGCGTCGACGAATGCCTCGCCGTTATATCCGGGATGTACAGAACTATAGAGATTTCAGGACGGCGAATTTCAATGTCGCTACCGATTTTGAAATCCACTGTTGATGTGTTGTTTCCTAATGCGGAATGTATTTGATGGGACTTGCAGGGTTTGCCAATATCCCAATGTTCAAGCTATTGACAGCATTAAGATTAGTAGGCACAGACCTGTACCAGGTGAGTTTGTGTAATAAAATTTTTATAATATTATAATAATTATTTTCTTGATGGAAATTAATTAATTTATAAGTATGTTTGAGTGTTTCCTACTGCAAAGGTAAATGATTCAAAATAAATATTTCACAGAGATAATGGTGACATTCATGGTCTCAGCCAGTCAAGTGTTTGCAAAGTGGTTCAGAGTGAAGCTATCCTCGAAGTCAGTGAGAAATTGCATGCTTCTGCCAGAACTGCACAGCAGCAACAAAAGTTAAAAGAAAGTTCTACGCCATGAGGCAATTTCCTGGTGTTATCGTGTATAGATGGAACACTCATAAAATTACTTCCCTGAAGGTATTATGGCAGAAGTGTACTGTAACAGAAAACATTTTTTCCTTAAATGTTCGTAATTTTTAGAGAAACTTTGAAACAAGTATGTAGTTTTAGAATTCTTTGGTAAACGTATCAGTGAAATCTATTTTATATCTTATCACACTATTTATGAATGAAATAAGAGTAGTACTTCAAACCTAAACTTTTATATGTTTGAATGCATAATTTTATAGTTCCTTTTTTTAAATTTCATTTGATGTATCCTGGCAATACTACTGTGAAAGAAATACATGTTAGTTTCTGGTAAAGTTATGGCTTCTAAACTGGTCAACTTCTTTTTTAGTAAATATGAAAATAAGTAACCGTTTAAATTTAAAAATTGAATTGCCTATCAATTACTTCAGTAATATAAATGATAAAGAAAAATAAGTAAATTTATACAAAATTTATGTTAAATGGTGAACTTGAATGCCATCATCCAAAACTCAATTTAGAGAATTTGATCAGTTTTTTAATATCACAATGTAATGTGAGGTTTTAGAAATTATCTTGATAAATTAAACATTCTGAAATTTTAATATTGTCTCTTTGGACCTCAAATGGTTAAACAGTATTCATTGCAGTTTCACAAGAATGTGGATAGAGGTGTCAAAATTTACTAGCAAGAGCATATGTACTAGCTACTACATACAGTCATAGGAAAAAGTATTCTTAAAGTGGAAAAGTGAACAAAAAATAATGTTGAAGTATTTTAGCTCATTACATTGATTTACATAACATTAAATTAATGGTATGTTTGCATGTTCTATATAAACATAAATAAGCAATTAAAAAACAAGTATGGAAACAATAATTATTATAATACATCATAAATTAGTATAAAACAATGATATAAAAACTGAAGTGTAAAATGTATTTGTATACTCCGTTTTTAACCATTTTAAGTGCTATTTAATATTTAGTTGAAGTTCTCAACTTTATGATGGCCTCCAATCATCTGAGCATCGACTAAACAACTTTAGTGGGGACCTCCGACCCAATCTTTCCCCATTCTTCCAAAATAGCAGCCTTTAGAAATTGCTTTGAAGTGATATTTCTTTTGAGGCAACTCCATAAATGTTCAATTAGATTAATATTCAGAGACTTGGAGGAGTTACCATGTATTTTAGTGTATTATACAATATCCACAACCTAGAATCTAGGGCCATATAGGGTCATTATTTTGCATGAAAACATAACTGTTTGTTAGTCCCAACTTTTCAATGTTGGATGGTAAATTCTTCTTAAGTATCAACAGCTCATTACAAAAAATTCACATACAATACATGTACATTATTTTACAACACTTTGCCAGATGACATTAAACGATTAACTTCAATAGAAAAGTTTAAATCCCAAGTGAAATCGTTTCTGCTGCATAACTGTTTCTATACAATTAGAGACTATACTGAGCATCACAAGAAAAGTAACATTAATTTTACCAATGATACATAATGCATTATTTACCATTTGGACTGTATAAATGAGTATAAACAACCTGCTAACAACTATTGTACTCAGCTTGGGTCAATGACCATCTCGATCAGGTTTTCGTCAGTTTCCTGATCCATTGAGCAAATGCTGAGATGGCCCTTGTTTTGCTTCTGGACATAAATGTAACTTCTTTTCTGTGCACGTCTTCAGAATTCAGTGGAAACACAATTCTTCAAATTATCGTTTCCATGTTGTCTGGCAGGAAGTAATAAGAGCCAAAATTTATTGCTTATTTATCCTTGAAAATAGATTTTATTACATGGGAGTTTTTATTGTTTTTCTCCTTTCAAAATTCAAAATTTATTGCTATTTATGCTTGAAAATAGATTTTATTACATGGGAGTTTTTGTTGTTTTTTCTCCCTTTCAAAATTCAAAATTTAAGTAGTATAGACTTAGTGTAGGGATCAAGAATTTTGAAAATGTGCACACAATTCACTTTTCCCCATAGCACGTCATACGCAGTTTTTAACTGTTTTTTTGACGTAAAAATAAATTTTAAAAAAATTAATAAGTAGATTAATATAACTTTCATGATCCACCTACTATCACCATGTTTGACTGAAGGAAGCATTTTTTCTTCCTGTTCAGAATTCTTTTCCCTCCACACTTTTTTGGCGTGTTCTAGAAGAACAATGAATTTAATTTCATCAGTAAATAAAACCTTTTCCATATTGAACAATTATTGTAATAGTTTGCATATTCTATCCGTTTCCTTACCAGATTAATAAATTGTTTGCTCTTGGCATTTCTACAAAAACATCCACTATAACACACACATTTTTGACCAGTAGATGCACTAATATTAAGATTTAAATCAGTTTGCAGTTCAACACTAAATTTTTATCCACTTATCCTAGGGTTTCTCTTAACGTTTGTGAAGACTTGTCATTTTACATGTTTGGTCAATTTAACAGGACGTCCACATCTCTTCAAATTTTTGTAATTTAATGGCGGTTATAATGGGGGGAAGTTCTAATCAAAATAGAACAGTATTCGAAAATAGATAAAGTACCAAGGGAGAATAGCCGTGTCGTTATAAGAAAGAAATACAAAGAAAACCACTACGATCACTATCAGTGACCAAACACACACCACCACCACCACCAGAACTCGAATGCACGTGGATCAGTTGGAACACGGAAACAATCTGCAAACGCAGATGTCATACCAACGATTACACAAAATACTATTGTGGATGTGTTATTGGTTTCAGGCTACAATTCACTGGGAATGTACACAAATTAACTGGGTAGTATACAATGTGTGTCAACCTTTGTATATTCACTTTCATGATAAAATACAGTTGAAAGTAGAAATAAAAATAATTTCACTTACATTCATTGTGTTGGTACACTACTGCCGTATTGCCGCTGGAAGCCCCCCGGCCTGGCAGCAAGGGGTCCCCAGGTAGCAGGCTACCAGGAGATTGCTGGGCAGCGGTTCGAGAATACGGCCCCTGGTCCCTGGTCTCTTCAATTTGTTCCGCAATATCGCAAATTCACATATCTTCGCCCTCCTGGTCTTTGATCCCTAAACAATGTGGTTGCCCTTTGTCACCTCGTAACAATATACTCCTGTTACCTATGTCGACGTTGGCGTCACACATTTTTAGGCCATCAATCCCCAAAATAATTGGACGAATCAAATTGTTCACTACAATTGCCGGAAACTGAATTGTGATCCCTTGAACTTCCACTTCCACCCCAATTTGCCGACTTCTCGTTTCGATGCGCCTTTCATTAGCTGTCCGAATATCCTAACTCCTAGTTGGTAGCTCATCAATTTTATTTCCCTTTTTCTTTAACTGCTCATACAATTTTTACGACACTGCACAAACATTAGCACCTGTGTCAATTAAAATGTCTACAGGTATATTCCGAAATATCCCCTTCAAAATTAAACACGTGCTATTCTCCGCCCGTTCGTCCGTATCTTCCCTTAATAAATCTTCCGCCGATACTTCAATGCTATTCAACTCCTTAAGAACCATCACGCCCTCATTATCATCGTTCGAAGTATCCCGCCCATTTACTTCGAACACTGGGAGTTTTCCTGTTCAATCGCATTAATTTCTACGTTCCCCTTTATTGTCCTCTTTGAACCTCCGCGGATACCCGTTTCCTGTCTTTTTATTTTCCATTGTAGTACTATTTCCCCTGTCATCCTTTCTTTCTGAGTTATAATTTCCTTGGCGGTTGTAATTATTCATTGTTTTTCCCGTTCCATTGTTATTCTCGTTCCTGCTTTCATTATATTGATACCCGTTACTACGATCATAATCACTATTCAATGTCTGGCCGAATCGACTTAAACGTTCGACCAGATCCTCAGAATCAAAAGGCATGGAGTTCCACAATAAATTTTGGATATTTACAGGCAACTGACGAATAATAATTCTAATTAATTCATTGCTGTCCATTCTGTCTTCGCATGCCTTGAATGCTGCTATTTTACGTGTTGCGAAGTCACACATATTCTCGGCTCCACCCTTCTTATACCTTTCACTCATTAATTTGTATTTTAGATCAAACTTGTGGCTTTCGTTCCAATATCCTTTTAAGAATTTATCCTTCCATTCCTTATAATTAGTCGGTTCCGGTACTAAAGAGGTCAACCAATGATGTGCTTTGACGACATGGCTTTTCTACTATATGCAATTTTAATCTTTCAGGGATATTATTTATCTTAAATAATTCTCTAATTTTGAAATAAACGACCACGGTTGTTCTTTCACATCACCATGAAATTTTAGGTGGCTTGGTATTACAAGCGCCGATGCATGCATTGGTATATTTCCTGTGAACGTATCATGAATTCGTTTTCTAATTGTTCGATCTTGTCCTTAATGTCCGACATATATTTCCCAGATTCAGATTCTTGCACCATTTTAATGTTTCTAAGTCCTCCTGTATTGTTTTTCTAATTTACTATCCGAATTAACTAATTTTTTCGCATGTTGAAGCGATATTGCGTTTAAATTATCTACACGCGATTCGACGATTGTCAACTTTTCGCCTTGTTGGTCATGTAAATGTCCCAATGTCGCAATGCTCTCCTGTAAATTATTAACTTTGGAATTAATTTTGTCATTTTTTCAAATTAGTATTCATATCTTCTAATTATTTTAAATATTTGAAGTGATTCCCTCTAATTTAATATTCATATCTGAAGTGATTCCCTCTAATTTAATATTCATATCTGAAGTGATTCCATCTAATTTAGTATTATTATGCTCAAGTTTTGCGTTCATTTCTGCTAACATCTTAAGAATTAAATTATTAGGGTCCATATTTCCTAACGGTGCAGCATATTTCCTTTCTTGTGGTTCAATCTCAATAATTTCACGCGAAATTTCTCCCTCGGGGTTAGTATTAGCAGACGCCATATCATCTACATTAACATTCTCCATACGCAATTTTTTGCTCCTAGTATCCATTTTGAATTCTAATACAAATTAAAATCTCTCTGTTAAATTATTTTAAAATCACACCAATGAAATGATCTTGGCTCTTTCTTATAATTAACAATTATTTTAAATGTCAATCCATAAATTTCAGATTCCCTTTGGATCACTTTATTATAATTTATAAGACTAATTTTATCCGTGTCACCAATTGTTATAAATTATAACAAATTATGCATCACGTTGAGGCGCCATTTGAGATATGCAAAATTTTCTCTACATTAATATCTGCCAAAGATCTTAGCGTCCGACTTGCTGGGTCAATGGGTCACGATATATTATAATCCTTATTACCTTTATAATGGATTATAGGATCATGACTATACAGCGCAGTGGGAATCTGAAATAGAATGATTCTATTCCTAGTTCATTTCTGTTTGGATTGACTAAATGAAAGATCACTTTCTTTTCTAAAGAACAAAATTTAAAAAAAAAAAATTTCACCTTTTTAGCAAACAATTTAGTGAATTTATGTTATGCCTTTGATCAAGATATCTTTGAATTTAGAATTTTATACCGCGGTTAACTTATCTATTCTTCGTTGATGTCCCTCGTAGACTTCTCAGTCGAATATCTTGCAGCTTGCCGTAGTCCAAAGTTCCAAGAAATCCTCTTCTGATTCTTCGTTGATGTCCTCGTAGACTTCTAGTCGAAATATCGTGCGAGCTTGCGTAGTCCAAAGTCCCAAGAAATCCTCTTCTGCCCCTATCAAGCTGGTCTCAAACTATCAAAATTATCAGTCCTGATTACGTCCTATGACATAGTCCCGAACTCGATTACCACTCCCGACAAAGTTCCAATTTATACATCAATATTACTTCCACATGAAAATATCGGCAATATCATTCACTGTCCTTAAAATTTCACTGATAACCCAATTCTGACTATCTGGATTATATTCGTTCCCTCTCACGAACCTACGATCAGTTCAGAAGCGCGATGCCGGTCAGAATGAAATCTTCCTGCATGATTCACCCCTCGAAGACTTCGTATTAAACTACCTTCCTTTTTTTTCATAACATTTGACCGTGCTTCTCTCACCCAGCCAATCCATACTTTTGTTATATTTTGGTGTAGCTGACCTTTTGATCGTCTAAACTTCTTCGCCCAATCCCAAATTTTCTACTTTCGGCACCAAGCCATCTCTTAATGCATTTAGAAAAAACAAAAACTACATTGTTTATTCACGGTCGTTGCTAAGCTCTAGCTCTCGTTCTATTTCGTAATGCATGTTCCACCATTTTGTCTACAAATAAATGTTAGTTTATTTTAACGTGACATATCGGTATGTCACAATATTTATATTTTGTGTATATTTATATTTTATATTTTTATAAGAATTAATTTACTAATAAATCAAACAGTATCTACATTAAGTAATTTAGTTTTAACATTAACACAAATTAGGTACAAAATATTAAAAAGTGGAAAGTTATTATAAAAGTGCTGAGCAGTAACTTATTAAAAATTTGGGAAATATGCTGTAAAAAATCGCTTTCTGGTGTGCTAATTATGCAATTCTATTTTCTTGCTTACGAGCTCAATTTGAAGTTCATCAATGCAAAGATCACAAGCAACGACCAATTTCCGTGAACACATTATTATATAAATGTTATTTTTCATGCCGTAATAATCGTAACATATCAAATACTTTTTACACATTTCTTCTTCTTGGTCTCTCTAATAATGAAAGAAACTGACTGAATAACGCTCGAAAAAACTGCGTTTTAAACTCAAACATATGACAGTGAGCTCCGCAAAGTCGTTTCTTCAAGCTTCTACGGAGCACCCTCTCATTCCCCCTTCTCCCTCACTCCTTCTCACCTACCCTGCCTTCACAAATTCCCACCACTTTGCCTGCTCTTGTCATTTAATGACGAAATTAACGCACAAAGTTCAAAACGCCCGCACCTCACCTTTCCCCCCGCGCTCGGCCGGCCTATTCACAAGCCAACTATTGATTTTCAATGCCCCGCACCGATTTCTATTAATCACCACCAGCGACCGCAGCGAGAGCGGCAGCGCGAGCGAACGCCCAGCGGTGGACGGGGCGCGGCGGGGCGGGATAGGGGCGGCGCCGCAGCGGTGTATGCTAATGTAGTGGCACTCGTTTCGGCACCTAGAGTGCCCACGCCCACACTCAACCGTGGCCCCGCCCCCTCCTAACGCTCGTTGCCCTTCAGCGCCGGCCCTCTCGTAACGTGACCCAGCCTGCTGCCTCCACTCCCCTTTCGGCGTACCGCAGGGCTCGTTGGCGGGCCTTCGATGTGGCCTCTCCATACTTGCTCACCGGGTCGTGTTCTACTCATTACCACACATGCCATTATTTGGAAGGTTTATATGGTGAATAATTCTGACCCTCGTGCCTTGGTAAAATGAGATTAACAAGGTATTGCGAACATTATGTGTGTGGAGTTCTGTTGATGATTTAAGAATGTGTTTACTCGAGTAGCCTTTCAAGTGTACATTTACTGACAAGGGGTCTTGTGACTGCGATAAATCGTTTTAGTTCCTAACATAAATGACAAAATGATAATTATTGATACCTTATAACATTATTACAAAACAAATTATATGATAATAAACAGCCAGTAAAGTGAGAAGAAATGTTTGGTAAAGATAATCCCCTTTTAGTGCTTTCATAGTTTAAGTTATTAATAAATTATTACATGCATTACCCTTCTGCTTGTTCCTCCAACAACTCTATATGCAATGAGTTTACTGTCAGTGTTTCCTCCCCAGCATAACTATAGTTTGCTATTATCAGTTCTTATTGCACATTTCTAAATAGTCTTAATTTTGATAATTTTGTGTATTTTTAGGTTTGCTAAATTTTAACTTGTAAAGGACTACAAATCTTGGTACTCGGAACGTCGTGTAATAACATCCTAGTGAAAAATTGTAAATAAGTATATAATTATTGTTTGTACATTTTGGATTTTATACCTAAAAATCGGCTTTTCTACTCATTGATCATTAATTATCATAATTTATGTTAAAAAGCAGACGTAAAAAATTATCACAATATTTCTAGTTAAATTATTGTAATTAAAAAAAAATTTAAAATTATTAATTTTAATGTCACATCAACCTAAGTGGTTTGACCACATTGCAATTTTTCATTAATTTGAATTATAGTATGCACAAAGTATCAATATGTTGTCTCGTGTAGATTTAAAACTTTTAGTAATAATCTAATAAATTAAGAATTTTTGAAGAGTTTCGCTTTCTTCAGAGATTGTTCTTTTAATTAATTAAAATACATCAAAGTTAAATCATTTTTATCATTTTTCAAAAAGTTATTGTAACTAACTTCACTGTGATTATTATGCAATTACTACACCGTTTCTACTTACGTTCATATTTTGATGGAAGGGCTCATTCATTATCTCCAGTGAAAGTACTATAACTGTTCTATATTTTCTATTAACACGATAATCCATATGAAGTACGTCGAGATGTGACACTCCTGTTGAATTCGTAGAGACCCATCTGGATTTTTGCGAATATCCCTTGATTCATTGAGTAAATTCTGATGTGGCCAATAATTTTGCATCTGGACTGAAATGTAGTTTTAATATGTACGTATTTTTTAGCTCTTCATTTGATTGTTGCAGTAGGAGTAGCGTTTTAGCGTGGGTTATAATTTTGTTTGTAATACTATAAAATAAAACCTGTACTTCGTTTACCGATGCAAATAATTTTATTTCTCGGGAACGAACACTTCTAGTTTTCAAATGTTGCTAACAACACTTTGTTGGTAGATTTATTCATCGTTCAGCTACGTAGAGTGAAGTGTGGGATGGGTTTTCTGGAATAAGTGTGCAGATTATACTTCTCTTCATACGAAACAGTTTTTACTGTTTTTTGGTAAAATTAATCAAATAAATCAAACCAAATCATATAATGGGTGTATAAAAATAATATCGGGATAGCAAATAAATATTTTTATTAATTCTGGTAATTTTTAAAGATATTACTAGGAATCTCAACATGTAAAAGTGATCACTAAAGATGCGATAATAAATCTTTTTTAATGTGAGATATTCAATAACGTAACAAATGTATTTCGGACATCTTTCATATGCTGAAATAGGTTTTGTATTTATATTCTTTGTGACGCAAAAAATGTAGTTGTTCGTAAAACGTTTTGTTGCCTATTTATGCAATTTTAACTCATATTCCGGACTAGTAGAGCATTATTGTCCTAAGAAGGTGTAATGAAAGTACATGCCTAATTTAAAAGCATAATGAATGCTATATTATTTTGCTAGTGATATTCCGAGTTTCTAGTCCGTCTTTCCAGAATGTGTCTCGATAGAACTAAAATATAATTTCTGAATAGTAAAATCATCACTTACCACTTATGCTGACAAATAATGTCCACATTTATTCCCTTCTGTCTACATATCACTTGCATAACCCTGGAACATAACTTAACTCTATATCAACGTCCCCCCCCGTTCCCTCCTAGACACTCCCTCGCTATTCGCGGTCTGACGTCCCCTAACATACTTGTCATTCCTGCCCATATCTAACACCCAAGCCTCCGCCTTTCAGGTCAGAGACAGTCTCAGCACCCTCAGAATGACTGGAATGTCCATAGTAGTGTACTAAGTCTACATTATTGTTCAAAAGACATAGTACATTACTTAAATGTGCTCCTTGAAGCAGTCATACTCATATTGTTAACATTGTATTGACATGAACTAAATTTCTTTATATAACCCTACATTGTAATAATAATAATAATAATAATAATAATAATAATAATAATAATAATAATAATAATAATAATAATAATAATAATAATGATAATCATGATGATACTAATTATGATAATAATAATAATAATAATAATAATAATAATAATAATAATAATAATAATAATAATAATAATAATAATATTGAAACCGTAAAATATAATATTGAACAAAGGATGGTCTAAAGCTAATAATGTGTTATATGAGTAGGTAAAACTTTACAACTGTTACTTTTTGTTTACAAACTCTAGATTAGCGCCCGCAAGTCTTATGAAGCCTCAGCAATATTTATTTACCAAATTACTTTCGTATAATGACGAGAAAAGTTGCTTCTGATAAAATTCCTTAGTAGAATTTATATTAAATTTTACAAACAATGAAATGATATTCTATATTTTTCTCTATTCTCCAACGTTTTTCATTGAAGAGCATTTAATTTTTGCAAGATTGGTTTTACACTTTGTTGATTCAGTAAGTTGCAATTACCGATACATTTTATCAATTTAGGCAGTAATTACGTTTCTTCGATTTCTACTCCCCTGCTATTACTTCGTAAGAAAAAGTTTTATAATCGTGCACCGTAAAAAGGAAAAGTTTGATGAAAAACTCTTTCTGCCGGGCCCTGCAACGATAAGTGTATAAATCACGTTCATATATAACAGGTAACTTCCTCTAACAGGTTGTGTAGTCAAAATCCATATTTGTTGGGAAATATGTGCCGAAAAAATGATTTAAGGCAAAAACTCTCTGTGTCCCTACCCTATCCATAAATCGATTACTTCCGAAATTGACATTTTTAGATTAATTTAAAGGAACTGGAAGTCATCAGAGTTTGAAACAGATATTTTGATTTTTGGACGCACTTTACGTGAAATTTCATTTACATTTTCAAAATATTGTCAAAAATTACTGCAAATTTTTTGGATTAAACGTTGTACTCGAATAACGTTTAGGACGCTTAAGAGAATGGTTCAGATCTAATTTTCGTTGAATGTTTTGATTTTTCAATAAATTGCTATAGTTCCAATTTTTTCGGCGTTATCCTACCACTTTAATATTGAAGAGATATTTTTCCATAATGGAATCTTTCTAAAGACAGATCTTGAAATAAGGTAAGTAAAACTTCTTCAATGGCCTCTATAGTTTGGTTTAAATTTTCTCCTCGTATGTATCAAAGGATGGCATGAAAGTTGGTGCTACTCACATTTTCAGTTAACTCAATATTTTTAAATATTTAACATTGCAAAATAGTACAATTTTGAAGGTAGAAATTTTTGTTTTAAATGAAATGTTCTAAAACTCATTTCATTATAAAAGATAATGTCGATATACATTTTTGACAAAATGAGTGCTTTTCGCGAAATTGTGCTCGAAGTTAATGGATGTATTTAAAAAAATATTTTCTGAAAATTGCTAAATTATTTCAGACATGTTTCGCCTTGAATCGATTTTTCGATTTCAAGAACCCACAAAACAGAGTCTGGCTAGACGACCCGTTAGATGAGCTATGTTACTATAAAGTGAGTCCCACCAACCATGGGCTACCCTCATAACCTCTAAACGGTTCCTGATATCGAAATACAGTTTTCGCTTAACAATACGGAATCATGGCGCAAGTGATACGATGTAGCGATATTGTTTGAAATATTTTCAGTTTTCCATAAATATAATAATCTTTAATTTTATAAAAGAAACTGTGTATTTTCCTCACTATCAACGGGTAGATCATAAAAACAGAAATCCAATGATGTCTCATATGTTAGTATTTTGATTGAAATTTGAGTACAAAAATTGACTTTTTGACATGTGATTTTAAATTAAACCGACACAATTTCCGTTAGCAGCCCTTGCAACTGTCGCCTTGGGAAATGTGATCTTTGATTTGCCGAGTCACTGCCCGTATCAGCCCCAGCGCCGCAAAGGCCACCTTCGCCAAAGGCGACAGTTGCAAGGGCTGCTACAGGAAATGTGTCTAATATGAAATTACATGTTGAAAAGGCTATTTTAATAGCCATTTTTTTAATGAAAATACTAATGTATGAGAAATCATTGCATTCCTCTTTTTATGATTTACCCATTGAAGGTGAGAAAAATATACGGTTCCATTTAAAAAATCAAAGAATACTCAATTTCTCAAAAACTAAAACTATTACGAACAATATCATTGCAGCATAATACTTGCCCCATGGATCTGCATTGTTGAGCGAAAACTGCTTTTCGATATTATGAATTGTTTAGAAGTTAAGGGAGTGGCCCCTTGTAGATGGGACACCTTGTATATGAACAAGATTTATCCAGTTTTTCGTTTGCAGAGACCAGTAATAAGAGCTTTCTGGCGGTAATTTACCGTTTTCTAGGGCACGATTACAATACTTGGTCACAAAGTAAGAGCAAGAAAGTAATTAATATTAATTGCGTTAAAAATAATTTAATTTTATAAGTTATCATTAGTGTTGAATGCGCTTTAACAGATATCTTTAAAAAGAGTTATTCAAAAAATCGTGTGATTACTTATGTATTTAAAAGGAAAAGTATTGTATCTCATTTCGAAAAGGGACGTTCCCGTAGCAAGAGAAGCATCGTCGAGTTTATTCTCAAACTACCTACCTTGTAAACACGTCGGAAGTTGTGCGCTGATCTCTAACAATCACTCCCCCGACTGGCAAGGCGACCACCGCGCGCCCTTGCTTGCCGTACGGGTCAGCAGAGGAGCAGATCTGTTGGAGCGTACCTGTTCGTCTGTCGGAGGCAGCTTGCCAGAGCCACTCAGCCTCGCTACGCAGTCCCCTACTCCGTTTCCTTCCGACCAGAGCCTTTCCACTCCCATATAACGTGGTAGAGACTATTACAGTGGCGCGCTCTCCTCTCTCACCTTCTTGCAGGAACTAAAATAGGAACTACCGGCGGCGGCGCAGCTAGCCGAATTCGTTTACTACGCTCCGTGAAGTCACGATGGTTAAGCCAATTCGAGACTCGCGGGTCCGTGGTTTGGTGACCGGCCAGGAACCCCGGGATCTAACGGCATCGAGCCCCTGGCCGAAGCGATAAAAGGCACTGACTGACTGCGACGTGACGAGACTTGACAAATATTAAAAAAATTGCACATTAATGGAGGATTACTCCCCAGTGCAAAGCGCTCAACGCCTCTTAAGGGGCTTGGAGACGCGTTGCGTCAAGGTGTAGACGCAACAAATTTAAGAAAAAACTGCTGCCAACGATACTCAAAACGTGCGTGGATGCTGCGTAGGTTCGCGAGGCACAAGCTGGCACATCAAATTACAAAAGATTGCGTCGATTGTTTGCGCTTTCTTCAGCGGTATCTTATATGTATATATTACGACTAATTGCACATTTATAAGATTTTTTGAAGAAGATTTTTAGAAGAAGAATTTTCGAAAAAGATGTTTCGTATTTCTCCCAAATTAGCCAACTTTTATGTGCGGAAGTTGGCGAGCCTAACCAGCAGCTGTACCCGGCGATTCTAGCGCCTCCTAGAGTCGTACCCTGCAGCTTCGTCTCCCATTTTGATGGAGATTTGCAAGGCCCTGCTTCCGCCTGGCCGGTCCCTGTCGCATGACGCCCTTCCCCGGCCCCCCCCCCCGGGCTCCGCACATCTCCTACACCTCATCCGTTCAGCCGACTTCGCTCCTCCGCCACCTCACCCGCTCCGTCCTCCTCGCTCTCTCTGACCGGACCGCCCATCCCAAACATGCCGTCACTACCCCGCTCCTTCTCGCCTACCCTCGGGCCTACTCTCGAGCCTACCTCTCGCGCCTACCTCTCGCGCCTACCTCTCGCGCCTACCTCTCGCACCTACCTCTCGCACCTGTGTCTCGCGCCTACGTCTCGCGCCAACCCCTCGCGCGTACCTCTCGCGCCTACTCCTCGCGCCTACCTCTCGCGCCTACCTCTCGCCCTACCCTCCGCGCCTACCTCTCGCGCCTACCTCTCGCGCCTACCTCTCGCGCCTACCTCTCGCACCTACCTCTCGCCCCTACCTCTCGCGCCTACTCCTCGCGCCTACCTCCTCGCGCCTACCTCTCGCGCCTACCTCTCGCGCCTACCCCTCGCGCCTACCCCTCGCGCCTCACCTCTCCCCCCCTACGTCTCGCGCCTACCTCTCGCGCCTACCTCTCGCCCTACCTCTCGCACCTACCTCTCGCCCTAACTCGCCCTACTCGCCTACCTCGCCTCCCCGCACCTACCTCTCGCGCCTAACTCGCGCCTAACTCGCGCCTACCTCGCATCTTCCACATCAATCCCGTCCCTTCGTCCATTCCGCCATGTCCCGAGCTTCCAAACACTACCTTGCATCCGTGCAGCTCATCCCACTCGCCCTATCCCTTTTTTCCGCCTCTCTCCCCACTACCCTGTCCTCTGTGACCTTTCCCTGTTTCCCCACCTACCTCGCCCCTTCCTCAACTCGTCCCCTCCCTCCTCGCCTGCTCCGTCCTGTCCAGTCCCTGCTCCGCCTGGGCGATCCCTGTACAAACCCGCCCCTCCACCGCCATCCCTCTATGTCCCACTTTCTCCCCCACCCAATCCTCGTATTGTCTCCGCCACGCCCCGACAGTTCCCTGGTGCTCAGAAAATCAACCGTAACCTCTCTTCCCGCCGCACCGCCCCGCCCTACCCACCCATCTCAAACATTCTACCATTACCCTGCCCGTCCCCTCCCTTTCCTCACTCGCTCCTATCCCCGTACCAACCCGACCCTTCACAACGATCCCACTCTGTCCCCGCTTTTTCCTGGCCTTGTCTCTGCCACGACCACGCCAGTTCCGTCTCCGATCAACACCAGGCGAATGCCGGAGCAGTACCCTACGAAACGGGCCACGGGAAGCGCGCGATCTTTCCTTCCTCTTCCTTGTCATATACTCTCCCCTCACACTAACATCCACTACACTACCACATATTCCGGGAGACCATTCGGCAGTTTAGAGCATGTCCCGGCTGGGGCGGTGCCCCGCTGGTGAGGGAGTCCTGGTTAGGGGAATACCACACTAGCCGACAGTAGGTCGGCGCCGGATCTCGCCATCCAGCGGGGGAAGATCACCGCCATCTCCCGAGGAAAAATGTGCACTACACTTACGGGACTACTGACCTAAGCAGTTGACGCGCCCGGAAACCCAAAAAAAATCAATCAATCAATCAACCCGCTGTGCCCTCGCCCCGCCCGTCCTGACCATCCTGCGTCCATCCGCCCCGCCCTGCCATCCCAGCTCTCTCCGGCCGGTGTGGTCGTCCCAAGAGCCCGCTTGCCGGCAAACGCCCCGGAAGTCGTTAGTATTCGTGCGCGGCGCCGCTTCCGCCTCGCAGCCAGGACAAGATCAATACAAATTACCGCGCGGGCGGGGCGGGGAGGAAATCACTTCTGGGAAGAGTTTTGTAAGGAAAACGCATCCCCCTCCAGGGAGATTCTATCAGGCCCCTCGGAAATACCCGCACGCCCGTTCATTTTTGTCTGCATTTACGAGGAACGGCCGTCAAGCATGTCGTAAGCAATTTCGTTTCATGCGCCTCTATTGCCATAAAGCGCACCTGTGGATACTACACATTAATTTCAGGGCCGGGGATTAATTCTTTGGCGCAGGTTGTGCGCTGCGCGGAAGGGTGAGGCAGTGGGGGAGGGGAGAGTGCAGGGGCGGGGCGGCCGGAAACGACGCGGGACGGGGTTGTTAAATATTCACGGGGCGGAGTGCTACACAGAATGGAGCGGGCGCCTTTCTCGGTTGGAAGGTGGGCGAGCGCGCTCTATAACTCGGCATTAGCGGCGATCTACGAGTCTTGAAATGCCACAGTGCTGGTTGAGGCGTTCGCGGAGTAAAGGTTCCCGCGGACCGACGCGGAAGATCCGTAGCCTACGCGGATTGTCCGCAGCGGAAGTTTCGCGTCACGTGTTGTCTTTTGTGCACGTTCAGACCTGCGCGGCAGGCGAGCGTCGCAACAACGGATTGGTAGCGTTTAATCGGCTGCAAAATTTGTAACGCAGTCAGACGCGTTTCTTCCGCTGAAGCTCGTGGAAGTCCACCCGTGTTCGGGAGTCTTCTCTCCCCTCTGGGTCGGGCGACCTTGCCAACCGTCACCAAACGCTGACTCATAATTGACGCGCCGGTGTGAACGGTCCCGCGAATTCCGCGGGCGTTTCTAGCTCGGAACTTTCCACGCCGCAACCGCTGGGAATTTACCGCGTCGATCTGTGGGAGCCTTAATGCGATGAGGGGGGGATGCAATCCAACGCGGGCACCTTGACGCACGCGCTGCAAGGCAGAGTTTTGGGAAGGTAGATTGTGGGCGCATTCAAAAACTCCGCCAGCCAATCAATACGAAGTCGTTGGAATGAATGGGAAAACTGCGCTCTTGTTAAAGTTGTTGTGATACTAAAAGCTGCATAGAAACTAGGCGAAATGATTCGTGTAGAGAGCGTTTCTGAAAAAGGCGAAATTCAGGTCATGCATTATTGTGATCGTTAAAAATTAATTGTAGCAGTGATGTTTAATGTATTATTTAACATTTGGACTGTATAATTCTAAACAACTTGTAACAAGTATTGTACCACAGGTTCTGGGTCAATGACCCCTCATCTCGATGAGATTGTATGTCCAGTTTCCCTCATTCATTGATAAAATGCTGAGATGGCCCCTTGTTTTGCTTCTGAACATCAATGTAACTTCATTATCTGGGCACAACTTCTAGAATTCAATGGGAAATATTGTTATTGAAATTATTTTTCTCCATGTTGTGGCGACAGGAAGTATTATTCCTTCACGAAAGATTTGAAGGATAAGAGCCCAAATTTATAGCTTGTTTACACTTGAAATTATATTATATTACATCGGAAAGGATATTTTGCCAACAACCCTTGAAAAATGCTCATTTCTTTCTGTATTCAAAATTCAAGTAGTACATGGCTTAGGGGAGGGATCACATAATTATGAAAACGTGCACAGAATTTACTTGTCCCCGTAACATGTCACACAGTTTTTAACTGTTTTTGACGTAAAATAAATAAATAAATGAATAGGACAATATCTTTCACATAAGGTACGAATTATGATGTCTTGGTATTTTTAACTGGTTTTAGACCCTTATTAGACACTTATTTTCACATCTCATCTAAATTATACAGAAAGAAGGAAAAGATAAGAAACATATATTTCTTGCCAATTATGTCTAATTAAATTCCATTGTGAAAATAGTACAATTTTATACAATTGTAAATATCAAGAGATGGTCTTGAATTATTTCTGGTCTCTTTCCAAGAGAGAATTATTTTCGTTTCTGCGCATCCCGATTTCTCGCCATCTTCCTTCGGAAAGTTCAGCCAGAGAATAGCTTCCGCGATCTTGTGTTCGCGCATCAATATAAACATTCTGCTCCGCTGGTTCTATTACCAGAAGTCTCATGTTCGGATTTCCATCGTTGATAGTTCACACTATTGATTATCTCCCTCTTCCGGCGTGATATTTCAATGGTGGAAAGCATTTCCCCTGTAATAGCCTTCCTTAAGACGGGTGATCCGTCACACGTACTTCTGGATTATTTTGACGTCAGATATGAGGCGTAAATAATAGAAAGTTGAATGGAGACTCAGAGCACAAAAGATAAAGGCAGAGAAGCGAGACCTCCAGTGATAGAAATAGAGACACAAATATTCCGAATGGAGAGAAGCAACATGATAGAGATATATTCACACATTTTTATCTCTGAGTTAAGCTTCGTTAAGGAATTCCAATCAAATTTAATTTCAAATATATTGTTTGAAGTACTAATTTTTGGACTCGATAAAGACAAAAATTAAGATTATGTACTTCCAAGTGATATTTTCGGTTATCTTATTCTGAATATTAACTTGATTGAAAGTGTAACAAATCGTAAGTGGTCGGCCAGTTTGTCCAGATCGCTAAGGCAGTAGTGTCGCAGTGATCTCGGACCGAAAGGTCGCGGATTCGAGTCCCGCCTCCGGTATGATTGTAATTGTGTTCGTACTTTCACTCCTTATCATCCTCATTTCGTTTCCTCTACATAGTTACCGTAACGTTAACTCCAATTGTAGTCGCTAATGACCTAGATGTTGATGCGAACTTAACTCCTTAACTTACCAATTATGAAACGAAAGATAGTCAAAAAATTTCCAATTTTTATTATTATTCATGTTAAAAACACGAGTATACTCAGACTTAAAAATTTTTGAAAAAATTAAAAACCCGAGTATACCCGGGATTTTATGTTAAGTGCTTAAATTACAAAAAAATCTTAAATGGAGATGGTGAGCGATGAGTAAAATTAGACCTCATTGCATAAACCTCAAGTATCTGACGGTTTGCGGTGGAAGGACACAAAACGACGTCGCTGCCAATCGCAACGACAGCGCAGCTAAACAAGTTGGAAATCGGGAGAATGGTCGAGGCGGCGAGAGACGGAGGTTTTGAGAGCAAACTGAACTGGCTGCGCGTGAAGCGGGAAGAGAGAATAGCCCGGAACGCGGAGGGCAAGGAAGGCCAGGCAGGAAAAGGAAACACGCAGGCGAGCGAGCGTAGAGCGAGTCAGAGGAGCCTGCACTCAATAAGTCTCCCCTTCAATCCGCTTGCAGCCGGCGGCAGCAGCCCCGCGCTTCGCGGATCCAGCATCCCGCGGGGGAATAAAACAAGCGAGAATCTCGGCTCAGGTAGACGAAAGGAAGCCATAGCGCGCGCTGGCACTCGTGAGACCGGTGGCGCGGCGCGGCGGAGAAAAAGAAAACGAAAGACGTCCCAGACTCTAATGGAATGAAATTGCAATCCTTCGATATTGGCCGGAGGTGGCCTCGATGTGGCTTTATTGTCTACGGATGCTATTATTAGGATCACCTAGAATACTCCCGGCCTGCGTTCCATTCAGAAGATTGTCGTTCGACCTAAATGAAATGTCCCGGCCTCGAATTCAGGACGGTTTCGTTCATCTTCTGGGCGGCGTTACATTCACAAGGTCGGGCAACACGATGCGTCACTCAAGAATATTGGTAAATAATACACTTTATTTATTGAAGAACAATTCATTTTCATATTACACTTCAGTTTATTCAGTGTTGGATTTGTTCAAACAATGCTGTTGAAAAATTGAGAAGCTTGATTATCTCTGTAAGAAAAAGAAGCAATTTGCTGCACATATTGTTGTATGTGTGCATGTTGGCTTGAAAACTAAGAAGACTGTTGCACGCATACATGTGTGTCAGAGAACGAAAATAAAATAAGAGGAGAGAGAGAGAGAGAGAGGAGGGAGAGAGAGAGAGAGGTAGAGAGAGTGATACAAAGAGTGAAACAGAGAGAGAATGTAAAAGTGTAAGTATGCAAGAGGGAGGATTGAGAGGAACAAGAAATTCTCCCATGATCTGTCACTGAGCAAAGAACGTGTGTGCTTGTGCGTGTGTATGTATGTATGTATGTATATATGTCAGCGCCGACCTACAGTCGGCTAACGGGGTTTCCCCCTAACCAGGTCTCTCCCACCAGCGGGGCACTGTTCCAGCCGGGACAAGCTCTAAGCTCCTGACCTGTCTCTCGTAATATGTGGGAGTGCCCTTACAACTGCGCCCAGAACCGCCAACCCCCGCCCAGCCTCGCCCGACCCAGTACCCGCCCAGCCCTGCCCCTGGCTAGTCCTGCCCGCTCTTGCCCGCTCCGACCTGTCCCGCCCCGCCCCTTTGCGCAGTCCCCAGAGTCAAACCGGGAGCGGTAGCTCAGTGAATCAACTGATGTCATTGCAGCGCCTCTGACCGGGAGGTCGTAGGTTAGAGTCCTGAGGGCGGCAGGATTTTCGACGTTAGCTTTTCAGCTAGGTCGAATTCAGTCGCTGCCTGGAAGAGAATTCTAGCGGCCGGCTGCTCTGATGTGTAGTTTTCCGTGGTTTCTCCGATCAACACCAGGCGAATGCCGGAGCAGTACCCTACGAAACGGGCCACGGACCGCGCACGATCTGTCCTTCCTCTTTCTTGTCCTATCCTCTCCCTTTACACACACACTTACACTAACATGCACTACACGACCACATATTCCGGGAGGCCGATCGGGAGCTTAGAGCTTGTCCCGTCTGGGGCGGTGCCACGCTGGTGGGAGAGTCCTGGTTAGGGGAAAACCCCACTAGCCGACGGTAGGTCGGCGCCGGATCTCGCCATCCAGCTGGGGAAGACCACCGCCATCTCCCGAGAAACAAACAAGCACTACACTAGGGACTAATGATCAAGGCAGTTGACGCGCCCGGGAACACAAAAAAACCCAAACCAAACCAAACGAACCAACCCAGCCCTGCCCCTGTCTACTCCTGCCCTGCCCCACCCCTCCTCGCCCCAGCCCGCTCCACGCCGCCATCCCCGTCATATCCCGTTCTTGCCGCTCCCACCTGTCCCGCCCCGCCCCTTTGCGCAGTCCCGAGAGTCAACTGGCCGCGTCCGCTGCGTAGATTGTGTCGCATACCTCTGCCATCGCACACGCCTGTACGGTCACCGCTATGTGCATCCCGATACGCCGGCTCTCAAGCCCTATTGGGCACGGAGACAACTTGGATCAGTGGCTCAAGGTTCTCCTGTGTATTTACACTGATGTCTATAGATTCGGTTGTGAATGCTACAGAATATTCGCTGGTTTGTTGCTGAATGGAAGCTCCTAAAGTATTTCAAGATTTACATTGTATCATTAGTACTTTGAGCACATCACACATTTTTGCTATTGCATTAACTTAGTAACCCTGTGAACACAGGGAATCAATTTATATCAGAAACACAAAACATACTAATAAAAAGCACAAACATCACATAAAAAGTTAACATTACTTTTTGTTAATGTGAATCATCTAATACTTCATATACGCCCTTAAAACTTTACTTTCTGGTACATAAATAAAATAATAGTGGTGATCACTCAACACTCTGAAGAAAGCAAAATAAGAAATAACAGTGAGGAAAAGCAGAGGCTTCGAATATTTATACATAAAAGAATGAAGGCATTAGCAAGTTTTTCGTTTAGTTACCTAAATACGCTCCTTAATTACATGAAAACTCCATGATTATCTCTATGTTAATAGTACGCATACAATTCAAATTTCACCGTGCAATTAAAACAACACACCTAGCAATCAGAATTCAGAAAATCGTTAACTTAAGAAACTATAATACAGACGTAGCAAAAGAATTTGCAATCGGCCATGAGTCATAAACAAAAATTTACACCTCAGAATACGTACCTACAACAACTACATATAAAGGACGAATGAATAAAATTAAATGGGGGAAGTAAACGTTAAGCTAGCGACTTACGAAACAATATAAAATAATTATGGTGAGTATATTAAATGTTTTAGAGGTAAACATTTAGTCGTATGATTAGAATGCAAGAAATGTAAACGTCAGTTGTGTTTAGCAGTTCTAAAATGTACGCTAGTAGTACAAAACTTATGTCAGACGTGACTAGTATTTTCCACAAAATATACGAATAAATGTATTTGCACTCGTACCTGCCTTCACTTTTCGTGAGAAGTAACACTACATGACTGCCAGCTTCTAATTTATCCGCAATATGTTCAGTACCTTCCATTTGCAAATATTTTGTGGAAACAAAAACCATGCAAGGCCCACTAAAATATATCTTTTCAGAAGCAATATTACGTCCAGAAATGCATGCCTAGGGTGGAAAATATGTGTTTGAATTTCTTAAAATTTGAATTATTCGTAAATGGGAACTAAAAATATATTGAACGTAACATGTATATAAAGGGGTATAATTGCACTCATGGTATTGATAAAACTTGCTCCTGTCGTCGTTCGTGTTCTTGAACATACCATTCATGCAATATAACCCTCTTTATAGACTCGCTTCGATAATTACTATTATGCAATATATGGATTGTATTGCGTAACTAGCGGAACCTGGCAACGTTGTTCTGGCATTCATCTCCCTCTTTCTCCTTCCCTCTCCCTTTTTCTTCCCTCTCCCTTTCTCTCTCTCTCTCTACCTCTCTCTCCCTCCTTTTTTGTCTCTCCCACCTTCTCTCCCCCTCCGTCTTTCTCTGTCTCCCTCCGTCTCTCTTTCTCTCTTATTATTATTGTTATCATTTTATTATTATTCATGTAGTACAGTGCAATTCAGTGCAGTGCAGTGCAGTGTAGTGCAGCGCAGTGTAGTGTTATGAAGTGAAGTGGAGGGAAGGGAATGCGAGAAGAAGAAGCGAGTGTGAAAGAAATGCGTCATAGTTAAGTGTTGTGCAGTGAAGTGAAGTGGAGTAAGGTTTGCGTGGTGATTTCATGTATTATTTATTATTATTTTTAATTAACTCCTTTTCTGTACCTTTTTGTTAGTGAATGTAAGTTTAATGCATGTAAGGTTAAGATATTCTGCCACCAAGTTACTATACTTAATTGCAGAATTAACAATAAAATCTAATCTAAAATCTTTCTGTGTCTCTCTGTCTCTTTGTCCCTCTCTCTCTCTCTCTCTCTCTCTCTCTCTCTCTCTCTCTCTCTCTCTCTCTCTCTCTCTCTCTCTCTATCTATCTATCTATCTATCTATCTATCTATCTATCTATCTCCATATCTCTCACTGAGGCTTCCGGCCTCAAAATTTTAGTTTGTATTGCCTTATAACGCTTCATTTAGGAGCTATTTACAGATGTAGATTCAAAGATGCTGCATTGTGGAGGGTAGTTTTGATCTACTGCGTCTTCTAGTGGAGTTACACCAGAATCATCAGCACATAAACCTTCTGGGTGAAAAAACGCGTAGATGTGCCAACTTTCATGGAGATCAGCCGTGTAGTGTCCGAGTTCACCGCTCTTACCTATATAAGATCATCAATTTACTGTGAGATACTGGTTCTCTTGCTCCGAGTTGGGCTAGCTATTTGTAAAATACTTTTCGTCTATTCTGATAGTCTTACTATCGTTAAATCATGATACTATTTACAACAAACATCTAATATTATGAAGGGGATTACTTTCACTTCTATTATTAATATTGGTATTTCTACCTTTGCCCTGCTATGCTCAAAATTTCTCTCAATGTTATGATTAATTTATTAAATTTACTTTCAATCTTAGTATGGGTTTGACATGTGGACGTGTAATTTTATACAGAATCACGATTCCTGGAAGTGCTATTGATGGAAACCAATTATGAGATTGATGGCAACTAATATAAATTATCACTCTTTCTCAACAATAAAAATTTAACATTTAAATTTATATATTACAAATTCTATTGAGATCATGAAACTTACTTTTTTAAATAGAACATTAAAATACCGCACGGGTTTGAATGTAGTTCGTAAGCTTACTACAATATCTTTTAGATGCCTTCTCGGGCAGACAGCGGAATGCTGTCCATGGAATCCTCGGTATCCCTATTCTCGCTTTCTTGCCTATCAAAAAAATAAATTTAAAATGTTCCAGAATGTTTTCAACGATTTGGTATGAATAGGATTTAATATTTCACATAACATCAATACGTGGTCGCCACTTTCCCTACCTGTATTTCGTATGAAAGATCTCTGCGCGACTGTCTTCAGCTACTTATCGAAAAATTCTTCCATCTACGGAGCTATCCTAATCTACATGTCTAAAAGTCTACATTAATTCGAAATTCCATTCAGTCGTTGTCTGGAGGAGAATTCTAGCGACCAGCTGCTCTGATCGGCAGTTTTCCATGGTATCTCCGATCAACACCAGGCGAATGCCGAAGCAGTACCCTACCAAACGGGCCATGGACCGCGCGCGATCTTGCCTTCCTCTTCCTTGTCCTCTCCTCTCCCCTTACACACACACTTACACTAACATATACTACACTACCACATATTCCGGTCGGAAGCTTGGAGCTTGTCCCGGCTGGGGCGGTGCCCCGCTGGTGGGTGAGTCCTGGTTAGGGAGGAACCCTACTAGCCGACGGTAGGTCGACGCCGGATCTCGCCATCCAGCGAGGGAAGATCACCGCCAACTCTCGCGAAAAAACAACAACATGCACTACACTAACGGGACTAATGAACAAAGCAGTTGACGCGCCCGGAAACACGAAAACATCAATCAATCAATCAATCAATTCTACAATATCACGGCTTTCAATGCCCTCTCCACACCTTTTGCATATAATGTTGCAATGGATCATTACAAGTGACGACAAATGTGAACCAAAGTAAATATGACGTTAGCAACAATGGAGTCAGGAACGAATGCAAAGACTTTAACATTTAAACAGTAATATAAGAGAATGTGCATGTAAACAAGAACGCGGAAAATAAACAATACTGTAACAGAGTTAAGTAACATAATGGACTCGTTAGCAAATTCCGTGAGGAAATGAAAATAATTCAATAAAATGGTTAGACAAGAACCAGTTGGAATTTAGATAATATTCGAGTTATCGAACGAGATGCGCTTTAAAAACGTATTAGGGTGCTATTGCGCAATATTCTAAAAACAGTTGACAGGCGCGCAAGATGAATTAACAAGGAAACGAAGCATGGATCCGGTGATGGTCGGAGATAGAAACGAGGCAGGCTGTTTTTTATTGATGAAGTGAAGTCGGAACTTATAATTTTACGCGATGGTGGTCAACGCGATGATTGCGGATAATTAGATAATGTTTGACATTTTTGGAAGTAAATTTAGACATATGAGTGCGCGTATAAAACACGGACATTTTTTGTGGATAAAATAGTAAGATGGAGATGAAACGACCCGGGAGCGACGTCAGGAGTAACTTTTTTCTACTGCCTCTACTGATTTTTTCTCCTGTAGCTAATTAGTAGTGTAGTGTAGTAGGGTTTTGTAGTAAGAAACTAAAAAACCATCCACAATGTACAAACTACGACGCACGATATTAACATAAACAATGCAGACAAAATGTCAGGAAACCAATTATTCTCGCGATGGAGCTTTGCCTTACCACTCTACTACAACTACGAAAGAAATTTCCCGAAAGAACTTCGAAAACATAATAAAAGTATAAAATGGCAGGTGACGTAAAAATTAGCTTGGCATGGCTAAACATTTAAATGTCATTTAATAACCCATACAAACATAATATCTAAAACAAGGATTTTGCCCTACGTTAAGTGAATATTAAATATTCAAAATAACACAAAAAAAGTTGAAAATTTTTATCCTATGACGTGCACCTCTCCTTAAGTTCGCCTGTCTCTGTATGCGTCGTCCTTGCTATTACCTACCCCAATTTAGCCTCCGCTGCAGTCCTCTCCGCATCGACGGAGGTTGCTCAGTAGCAAAACAGTTGCTGCTGCAGTCTCAGACCGAGACGTCCTTAGGTTCTAGAGCGGAAGATGACGGTGATTCAGTACATGAAAGATGTCTACGTCGAATTCAGTCGCTGTATGAACGACAATATTAGCGGCAGGCTTCTCAGATCGGTAGTTTTCTGTGAACTTTTCAATCAATACCAGGCGAATGTCGGAGCAGTATTCTAACAAGCGCGCCATGAACTACACTCGATCATCCCTTCCTCATCATTGTCCTCTCCTCGTCCCTTACTCATACGCACACACACGTACCACACACATGACTAAAGCTTATATTTTATTCCAGCTGGGGACAGTATACTGCTGGGGAAGATACTTGCACAGGAAAATTCCATCTGATGGTGGTTACCGGATCTTACGTTCCAGTGAAGGAGGAACACCGCCATCTCTCGAGTGAAACAAAGACAACACTCCCGAGGGTAATGACCAAAGAAGTTGACGCTCCCGGAAACTCGAAATGTTCACTGTTATACAACTAATGAACTTCCGCTCCGCAACACTGTAGGCTCCCGTAGGCACCCGCTATCGTGAATGTTTCCAATGATTTCAGCTGTTTTTCCCTTACCCAGCAGCACTATTTGTCCACCTCACTGTTGAGGTAATGTCAAATAAAACACTTAAACATCCAACAAAAAGGTGGAATATTGTTCTAAAGCTCTCTATGGGTAATCAATCGGAAACTGTTACCTGCTCCGCTTTTGCGGCTATCTTGTTCTGTATTCTTGAACCATCGATTCATTACATCAATTCCCTTCCCCAAGGTTTTGCTAGTCTTCTAAACTCTTAAAGACGCTTCTAAAAGGGTATTTTAACAAGAATTTCCCTTTAAATATCACGACCTAATCGTCAGACTTTCATTCCTTACGAACACTAGCCAGCATCTCCAAAACAAAACTCACCTCCGTAGCAACCCTAGTCTCTTACGAGTTGATGCACTTTATAAAGTTCTACATTTTCATTTCGTAACACTCACACTACGCCTTTAGAGAGGAACCTTCTGCGTCGTACCCCAAAGCCAGCATCTCCAAAACAAAACTCACCTCCGTAGCAACCTCTACATACCTCAGGCTCATACGACTTGATGCACTTATATAAAGTTCTACATTTTCATTTCGTAACACTCACACTACCGCCTTTAGAGAGGAACCTTCTGCGTCGTACCCCAAAGCCAGCATCTCCAAAACAAAACTCACCTTCGTAGCAACCCCTATATACCTCAGTCTCTTACGAGTTGATGCAGTTATACTACATTTTCATTTCGTAACACTCACTCTACCGCCTTTAGAGACGATTCTTCTCCGTCATACCCCCCTCCCCTTCTGCTGCCATCGTTCCCAACCCTCGCCCTCTCGCCAACACTTCGACACAGTCACCATCTCCTCCACCGCCAGAGAGGTGGCGACGGTGGCGCTGGCGGCGGGGGGCGACGCTGTTTGCCGACAATGCGATATCGAGGGCGCGCGCCGCGGGCGACGGGAGCGCAGTTCGATTGTTGACCGTGTAGAGGCGCCAGCAGCGTTATGAGGCGGCCGTGACGGAACTGGCAACTGTTGCCAGATTGTGCGTAAACAAAGAGGTGATTACTCCACGCCCACCATGTGTCAACGTCGTGGATGCTGTGGGGAAATTCCCTCGCTCTCCGGTGACGCCGCCAGCGCCCCCCCCCCCGCCCTCAGGCGCTGCACGCCGAGTTATGCCAGAGATCAGAACCCGCCACCTCCGCCTCTGTGTACCTTCTCCGCCGGTGTATAGTTGCTTCTACATCGTGTAGCAACCCGTTTGCTCATTTCTCGAGCGTTGTATCTCATCCTACCTGTAACCGGGAGCGGTAGCTCAGTGCAGCGCCTCTGACCGGGAGGTCCTAGGTTCGAGTCCCGCCGGTGGAAGGATTTTCGACAGTAGCTTTTCAGCTAGGTCGAATTCAGTCGCTGTCTGGAGGAAATTCCTTGCGGCCGGCTGCTCTGATCAGTAGTTTTCCGTGGTTTCTCCGATCAACACCAGGCGAATGCTGGAGCAGTACCCTACCAAACGGGCCACGGACCACGCGCGATCTTTCCTTCCTCTTCCTTGTCCTATCCTCCCCCCTTACACAAACACAGACTTACACTACACTATCACATATTCCGGGAGACCGGTCGGGAACTTAATAGTTGGCCCGACTGGGGCGGTGCCCCGCTGGTGGCTGAGTCCTGGTTAGGGAAAAACCCCGCTAGCCGGCGGTAGGTCGGCGCCGGTTCTCGCCATCCAGCAAGGGACGATATCCGCCTTCTCCCGAGAAGGAACAGACACTACACTTACGGAACTAATGACCAAAGCTGTTGACGCGCCCGGAATCACTAACCAACCAACAAATACAACACCCAAAGGGGGACCCGAACCCGTGATTCTTTGGTCCGATATCACTACGACAGTACTGCCTTAGCGATCTCGGCCACCGGATCGGCAATTATGATTTTCTTCATGCACTCACGCACTGGAAGTCTTTTAACAAACCCCATGAATCTACTCTCTAACACTCATTTCGTCGTTCCCACCTCATCATTGGAGAGGAAATGATTACAACACCGATCTTTCCTTCCTCTTCCTTGTCTGGTACTCTCCGCTTAACACAGATACACATGTTCTTTACTTCCTCACGTGTTGGTAGACCAGCCAGCAGGAATGGCTATATTTCAATACATACCCATTTGGTCGGAGCCAACCCTCACCTTCTAGAGGGAAGGAAGACCGCCACTTCCAGACATACAACATTCCTCACAATACAATCACTACAATCTGTAGAAGAACGAATGTGCCTGGCAGTTGACGTGGCCAGAAACAGCATCAACATGCGTCCCAACCTTACCGGTTACTCTCAGCACTCACACTCACCTCTACTCTACACCCTCACCACTCTGCCTCTCCCCTTCCCGCTCCTTCCATATGTCATACTTCTGTCTGTTACTTTCGGCGCTCACTCTTATTACTCATCTCTACTCCACACCCTCACCGATCCTCCCCCTGCCCGTCCGACCTCGAACCCGTCATACCCTTGCCGGTCACTCTCGCCGCTCGATCTTACCCCTCACCTCTACTCTACTCCCTCACTACTCTGCCTCTCCCCTGCCCCGCCTTCTCCCACGCGCCATACCCTGCTGGTCACTCTCGGCGCTCACTCTTACCACTCACCTCTACTCTACACCCTCACAGCTCCCTGCCAATACACCTCTCACATGTCATACCCTGCCGGCCACTCTGGGCGCTCATTCTTACCTCTCATCTCTACACCCTCACCGCTCCCCCCCAGCCCCTCCGCCCGCCCACGCGTCCCACCCTTTGCCTGTCACGTTCCCGGGCGCGGCGCCGTAACTCGGGTTATGGCGGCGGGCGGCGACCGCGCGGCGGGCGAGGGCGGTGGGCGCCGGGCTTAGTTGCATCGCGCCAGCGCGGGGCTGCGGCAGTAACGCCTGTTTCATTGCTTTCGAAGGAGGGGGCGAGTGATTTACGCCCGCGCGGCACTGGAATCTCCCGTCCAGGCAGGTTCGCGCCACTCTCACTCGGGGATTTCCCACCCCGCCCTCCCCGCCATCCGCGAGGGTGCAGTATTTGTTGGTTATTTTTTTGCAAAAACCACCCTGATATTCTGCTTTTTAGCTGTTTTAATCTCCATTTGCAACGGCGACCGGGGACCCCGGTACGCGAACGAGCAGGGAGTGCTGCAACCCGTCTTCGATGGCCGAACGTAAATATTCTAATACGGGTTTTCAATTATTGATCGTTCGCTTGCATGCAACAGCTGGCAGTTGGGTTACAGCGCAATAAAACGAGGGCGTGGCGGCCCCGCGGGCTGGCCGTGCCGGACGCGGCTTGCCCTGCCGGGCGCCAATGAGGCGTCGTGGTGCTGAATAGGACTATGCACCAACGCGAATGGGGACGGTTGGTTGGTTGTTAGTGATTCCGGGTACGTCAACTACCGAGGTCATTCGTCTCGTAATGTAGTGCATTTTTTTATTGGCAGGTAGCGGTTATCTTCCCCCGCTAGATGACGAGATCCGGTGGCAACCTATCGTCGGCTAGTGGGGGATCCCTAAACTAGGTATCTCCCGCCAGCGGGGCACCGCCCCAGACGCGACAAGCTCTAAGCTCCTGACCAGTCCCCCCGAATACGTGGTATTGTAGTGCATGGTAGTGTAAGTGTGTGTGTAAGGAGAGAGAACAGGACAGGAAGAGGTAGAAAAGATTGCGCGCGTTCCGTGGCCCGTTTGGTAGGGTACGACGACAGGGCTGCTCCGCCATTCGCCTGGTGTTGATCGGAGAAACCACGGAAAACTAACGGTCAGAGCAGCCGGCCGCTAGAATTCTCCTCCCGACAGCGACGGAATTCGACCTAGCTGAAAAGCTAGTGTCGAAACTTCTGCCATCGTGGGGTAACTTAGGACCTCCTGGTCAGAGGCGCTGCAGTGACATCAGTTGATGCCCAAAGCCACCTGGTAACTGGTTAAGCGGAGATGCAGGCAGTGGAAAGCCTTCTACGTTTTACTACTTTGTGGTTGTCTATACCGACTGGTTTTGAGGCTCCCAGGGTGAACCTTTGAGACTGAGCGTTTGTTCTCATTCCCAAAGGAACACTCGGACATGTTGGGGCTGAAGTGCTTACAGGCTAGATAGATTCACACTTCCAACAGATCACCCCGATTTAGTGTAACTAAATCCGCCACGCCAGTTCGCGCTGCAGATTTTCTAGATTGGTACCAGTGTCTAATAACACTTGTAGTGTAGTAGTGTGACCTTTACTCAGGCTGGGTGTGAAATGTTCATGGATTCGGAGGTCTCCCTTTCGAAGATTTTCTAAAAAAATAACACAAAGTCGTAGTCACAGAACATTTATAATTGGACGTTTCCTTGAGCATTTACCAAGATACAGAATGTCATTCCATAAACACCCATAACAAAAAGAACAAACATTGTACTATATTTAAAAGCACAAAAAAACAAGAGAAAACAACAAGTTTTCCTCAAATATAAACAAAACTGTGTTTTGTTCTGGAGACAGCCATTTACTAGTTTTCGTATTATTAGTTTACCATTTCATTTACTAGTTTTCGTATTACTAAAGCAAGAATTGAACATTAGCACTAATCAGACTTCAAAAAGTAAAGCATGACATGACAGTGATGTAATGTTTAATCAATATTATCACATTCCTTATTGCACTATCAAACTGCTACTTAAGCATTAAAAGCACCAATGGAATTATTAATTTTTTGAAGAGCAGCATTCATTGCAGGTTATTTTTCTCTTAAATTACCCTAAAAGTAAAGTCCTCTTCTTGAGGACAAAAATTGAAGCAAGTGACTGTCTCTTCAGAATACTGTTCAGTCTCCGTGTCAACACCAAAAAGACATTTAAACTAGAAAATAAACTACAAATGACAAACACATATATCATTCAAACAACATAATCACATAATTTAGTACAACATGATAAATCATCTAGTCTTGTACACTTTAAGAGAATGATACAAGCAAAGATGAGACATAAATATGAATGTGTCATAACATAACATTCTTAATTTTAATCAATGCATAATTTGCAATACATTAAAGTAACATAATAAATATAATAACATTCTGTAATAACCTTGTTTTGTTCGGAAGAAAATGGTATGCACCAGGATTCGTCCAACAAGACTGCCCTATCCCGAGCTTTTAAACTGGGAACGCTGCGCACACTTTGTTGCAGATCGTGCCATCTACATCTGTTGCAATCTATGTGTCATTGCTCAAGCCAACTCGGTTTGTAAGTCTGCTTATCAAAAATAAACAAGAGCCTCTATTGCTCTGGGACCTCAACCGAGGCCACCACCTCAACCCTGCCCCCTGAGTGGTTCCAAGGAACACATATTGAACACATAAGTTCATAGAGAGTCGTCGAAGTATGACGCCATTTTGTGCAAAATATGACGTGATACTTCGACGACTCTCTATGAACTTATGTGTTTAATCTGTGTTACTTGGAACCACTGAGGATGGGAAGAGTGTTCCCAAAACACGTGTTTGGCTAATGTAATCATATTAAAATTATAATTAATATTATTGAGGTAGATACCTCATTGACCCCAGATAGTTTAACAAAAACTATTTATATTAAATTATTTTCCTAATGTCTCGGATGGAAATTTATATTTCGAAATTACTTCAAATAGCGTTAAATAAATTTTCTTGCATCATGAACCTCTACTATGTCTAAAAATTTTCTGAAGTTCTCACCAGCATGACCAAGTAGCTTCTGACAAAATTACGGTCTCGATAAAACATGTCACCTCCTTTAATTAAGTAAGTATAAGTAATTTTGCCATTGACTTCTACCCGTCTGCCAACTTCGCCTATCCTTGTCCTGACTAAAACATTTCATGTTGTCCTGACTAAAACATTTCATTTCACCTGTACTAAAACATTTCATCATTGGTTGTCCATATATTCTGCACTACATCATATGATGCGTCATATCTAGCGAAATGTAAAAAGAAAAAAATTATGATCGGCCATGTCCCAAACAATGATTGTATTTATTTCATCTTAGGAATATTAAAAATCCCATATTCAATATTTATTCCGGCCTCGAACATTGAGCCCAAATATTAACGTCGGTTTCCTATGTCTTCTATTCTAAATATACTATCCAACTTCCATATTATCATTTCCGGGTACCAATGTTTCAAAATATTCTATCATTTTCATTATATTTTAAATTAAAAATTCCTTTAGATTATCTGAGTATATCGATATGT
The DNA here is from genome assembly GCA_964035755.1 of Teleogryllus oceanicus. Taxonomy (NCBI): domain Eukaryota; kingdom Metazoa; phylum Arthropoda; class Insecta; order Orthoptera; family Gryllidae; genus Teleogryllus; species Teleogryllus oceanicus. Next base: position 5,884,882 of record CAXIVR010000014.1, on the reverse strand, counting down.
CGTTTAAAGTTTGAGGGACCCATGTAAGTCGTACCCGTTTCTTAGAGTGGAGTATATTTTGAATAATTTATACAATATTTTGATAAAAAATAATTCTCCGTTGACAGGATGGTGTTTATATTCTGTCATTTTGGTGGATATCCTCTCTTTCCATATCGAGGGTGGGTAACGCTCTTAGATCACTAAAAATGACAAAAATATTGAAAAAATGTAATTGGATATTTCATGAATGCAATTTTGAAAGGATAATGGAAGATGGAAACTGTAAATGTGGAAAATATTTTTCATAGATCACTTCCCCCGTCGCAATTTTCAGTGTCGTCCACGACATGTAGTAAATCCCGCCAGATTGGATTTATCAATAATAGTGGTCACCTAGTGGTCGAAGTTCGATTGTAGTTTATTATTTTTAAAATATATGAATTATACATCATAATTCCTGATATCTTCATTGATTGATCCTATTTGGTCCAATAGTTTAAAAATATCCATCTTTCTACTATATAAAACAGGATCAACAGGAATAACTCAACCATTCTAATTTTTAAAAATTTTTAACGTTATTGAGTTAACGTATAACAATCACTATATATAGTTCTATTTTGCCATCTGCCCCCTCCCCCTCCCCCGAGCCTGTACAAATACTTCATAAAGTTGTTATTTGCCACAATTCCCTGTAATAAAAAACCTTTGCAAATCTACCTGTGAAAACAGATGGAACAGATGAAACAGATTGTGTTCTCACCTCGTTCCACTCCCGCAAGGCAGAGAGACACAACAGCAAGCGGTCTCGTGGTCTCAACCTCCAACAGGGCAAAGTCCTCCAGAAGTCAACTACACTATCTCCAATACCCTTCGTTCAGTTGTCATATTATGTTCAGTAAAAAAAACCTCACTAAAAAAGTTTCTAAAATATAATATTGTTTACATATGAAAATTATTATTATTAATTAGTAAAATTGTTAATAAAATAATTTTCACATTCACATGTGCAAATATGGGTAAAATATTATTCTCTTTAACGTTAAGCTTGAAATAAAAGTCAAAACCCAAATGATTCTAAAATCAAGGTTTAATGCTCAATGCTCTAAAACGTTTATTTTCCGAGATATGTACGATAGTAATGTGTTGCACTGTGCTGCGGGTTGAATCTGCATGTTATATTATTTCATTTTATTTAATTTATTTGTAACACTTATTATAGATGCATTTTAGATTTGTCCACTCCTTTTCCATATAAAATTTAGCTATGCCAAATATCACACTTCTCCGTGGACGCAAAATGCTTAAAAAGGGATTCACAGTTTTATCTTCACATATTAATTTGAATTTCAATGCAACGCGTCTATTGTGCTTCCAGTACCATGGTTAAAGACACTTTTTGAATACGAAAATCTGTCATCAGCAAATGAGTTCATCAGCGCAATATCTGAGCAAGTTCCTAGAATTCGTTTATAGTCCCTCCCACATCCATAATAGTGTTTCTCTGAATTCATTATTATTCGATTCGAAAGGTGTTTATTAATATGTATTCTGAAAAATGAGAGAGAGCGCGCTTTGAAAGTTGAAAGCACACAATTGGTAAATAACTACGATAAAAATCGTTACAGTATTCTCTTTTGAGTGATAAGTCGCATTTTCATTTTTAGTATGTAAAATAAACAATAATGTTTGTTTATTGAGTGAAAGTTCAAAGAATATTATGTTGTAAATAAACTGTCGTCTTCAGTTAATTACAGAAATGTACAATTTTTTTATCATCCCTCTCGAGCTGCTGGTAATTAGTAACATTAAAGATTTCCTAACTAACGCTTTATATTTCTTTTAATATTTCAAATGTAAATGACACTTAACATGTAAATTGTTCTGCGTATTTACCTAATATTTTATAACATGCATGACATAACTGATCCACTCTCATGTATGCATGCTGTAAACAACGTAAGGGTATAGTATAAAGGGGATATGTTTATGTAGAGAGATTTTCATGTCTATAAGGACCAGAAAATATAGCAGAAAGCATCAAGTTGTGCGTTTGTATATAACATCGTGGAACAATTCACATTTCGATGTTTTCACAGTCGTTAAACAAGATAATATATACAAGAATTTATTTTCTAAATAATGTAACCAACTGAATCTAACGTTGGTTTACAAGACAAAAGTAATCACGCCTTGATTATTCATTGCCCTCTCCTTATCTATTGCTTGCATCCCAATGTCGAAAGAGTCAGGAGTTGAAAGTTCCAAACAATTGCGCCAGGTATTCGAGGACTGCTACCCAAAGGCATCGTTTGGGCGGTAGGCGCCCTTGAAATCTGCTACCGCATCGATTCGCCCAGGGCATAATTATGGCTGGGCCACCGCCACGGGCGACCTTGTCACATAAAATAGCAGCCTCCACGGCCCCCAAGCCCTCGTTCACGCCATCTATCCCCCTTACCCGCTCAGTTCCCCTTATTTCCTTACTCCCCTTATCACCATCCGCAAGATGGCGGCGCTGGCTATCAGCATAGAAATCAGAGAAAGCGGTGTTCCTCGAGGACATGAAATTTGTTCGGGTACAGTGTGCAAGGGTTGACAGTGCCATATTGTTGCATCATTAATTTACTTTTAAGAAAAAAGTTTTAATTGGTTGTGCTAACTGTCGGACTTGTTCCGGTCGTATGTATTCATTTAATAACTCTGCTAATATTTTAGAAGTTTTAATAGATTTCAAACTTTGTGATAGCATAATTTGTAGGTCAGTTATCAGTATGGACGCAAGCAAGACAAATTTTGTCCGAGTAACCTAGATTTTAAAGCGGATTGATTGATTGATTATTTCGTTTTTCCGGGCGCGTCAACTGCTTTGGTCATTAGTCCCGTAAGTATTGTGCATGTTTTTTCTCGGGAGTTGGCGGTGATCTTCCCCCGCTGGATGGCGAGATCCGGCGCCGACCTACCGTCGCCAAGTGCGGTTTCTCCCTAACCAGGACTCTCCCACCAGCGGGGCACCGCCCCAGTTGGGACAAGCTCTTAACTCCCGACCGGTCTCCCGCAATATGTGGTAGTGTAGTGCATGTTAGTGTAAGTTTGTGTAAGGGGAGAGAATAGGACAAGAAAGAGGAAGGAAAGATCGCGCACGGTCCGTGGCCTGTTTGGTAGGGTATTGTTTCGTTATTCGCTGGGTGTTGATCGGAGAAACCACGGAAAACTATCGATCAGAGCAGGCGGTCGCTAGAATTCTCCTCCAGACAGCGACTGAATTCGACCTAGCTGAAAAGCTAAAGTCGGAAATCCTGCTGCCGTCAGGACTCGAACATAGGATCTCTCGGTCAGAGGCGCTGCAGTGACATTAGTTGATGCACGGAGCTACCGCTCCCGGTGATTTTGAAGCAATTTTCAAAGTTAGAATAAATGTAGGTACTTTTAACTGAAGGAAGCCGTACGAATAAGGATAGATATATATTTGAAATTTTAAAAATTCACTTCGCTGCGTACCTAGAACACATCTTTAATAACCTTTGTAAAAGCATATTTTCTTTGAAATATCGCTTATAGGATATAACAATGATGTAAGGTTCAATATTTTTATTAAACTCTCCAATTTTTTCAATAAAAATTTTCCTTGTATATTAAAATATCTCTTATATTTTATAAGAACTCTTAATTATGAAACCTGGACCTAACCATGTTTTGAATTGAACATTCGAAGGGATGATTTGAAAATATTAAAAAATGAAATTAATAGAATAAATTATGTTGGTAATGGATATGGAATTACGACGGGATAAATGACATGTTTCACTCAAATTTTTTCATCGGAAGATTGTTATCTCCAAGACACCAAATTGTGAGCGTATAATGATAGCTCTAGATCGTGTTAATATTGGCTATCTACCTCACAATTATAAATCTGGACATCTTTTAAAACTTTGACAGAAAAAATTGGTGATAATTATTTAATCTAGTCTATACTGTTTAAGATAGCCTTTTCACGTATCTAAGTTTACATATTAAAAGTATTTCAGGGAACCGTGAAAAAATGAGATATTAAACTCAGAGATTTAAATTTTGTTGATACGTAGAGGCCAACCCATGATTAAATGCAGTAAGAAATCTCTAATAATGAAATGTATGGAAAGTTTATTTTTCAAAATAAACTTCTGTTGTGTTTATAGCTTCTATTGGAAATTTCTCTAACAATTAGCAGACTGATTTGTATTATTTTCCTCAATACAGTATGAATAAAGGTTATAGATTGCCATTAAAAAACGAATTAAAACTTCATCGGCTATTAACCGACATTCTCAAGACGCGTATATTAACTCGTTTGGTAATCTCCGCTCAAAGAGATATATTATCACATCAGTTTTCCCAATACACACCAATCATAGTTTGCATTTTCGTCGTAATAGAGAACAATCAAGAACGAGAGTATTGATTTATGAGGCTGTGACATTTGGCCGCTTGTGAATTACAATTTATGTTCGACAAATATTGTCCACCTTCGTTAGCCCGAATTCGCCCGAAGACAATACATACAACACAATAGCACTACGATTTACGGTTGCCAGGCATCAAAAGTGAAAAATTATGCAACGGTATTGAACTCGGGCCAAAGAGAATTTTTCACAACATTCCGTTGGAAAGTGCCATTATCGATACAGACAAAAGCTAAATACAAAATTAGTTGACAAGCGAAAAGAGAATTGCTTCACTGTTTAAAATTACCAAATTTAATGACGATATGTATTTGAAAAATATTGATAAATATTGTCAATAAGAATTTAGATGCGTTGTGATTAGCGTTTGGATCTCTTTTTCTTTAAACATTTGTCACAAAAATCACAATTATATTTTCTTTATCAAGAACAAATGTTTCTTGTTCACTCTCGAAGTGAAATCATCTAAAGTCACATCTAATACGACAATAAACGTATTTTACGTTTCAAATGCTCTTATTTTTAACATTATATTTAAAAAATCTGTATTCCAAACTTTATTATTTTTATTTATTTTACGTCAAAATTACTTAAAACTGCGTATGACGTGCTATGGGGAAAAGTGAATTGTGTGCACATTTTCAAAATTCTGTGATCCCTACACTAAGTCATATACTACTTAAATTTCGGAAAAAAACTCCCATGTAATAAAATCTATTTTCAAGATAAATAAGCAATAAATTTTGGCTCTTATTACTTCCTGCCGCGACAACATGGAAACGATAATTTGAATAATTGTATTTCCCACTGAATTCTAGAAGACGTGTACAGAAAATGAAGTTACATTTATGTCCAGAAGCAAAACAAGGGGCCATCTCAGCATTTGCTCAATGGATCAGGGAAACTGGACAAAAAACCTGATCGAGACGGGGGTCATTGACCCGGAGGCTTCAATACAATACTTGTTACAGGTTGTTCATACTCAATTATACAGTCCAAATGGTAAATAATGCATTATTTATCATTGTTAAAATTAATGTTACTTTTCTTGTGATGCTCAGAGAAAGAGAAGATTAGAGAAAGACACAGATTTTCAGTTCTTAGAGAACTTCTTATACACTTCTTAGAGAATGACACAGATAGTCCGTTTTACTCAAATGTATCAAATCAATACGGTGTATGAAGGTAAACTTTTAGCTCGGAGTCCGAGAAAGTAGTTTGCGTTTCGCAGCTGAATTGTAAATATGTTCTCTAGCAAACGATAATATGCGTTTGAAAATGAACATCATGAGTTGGGTATTGCTAATTGACATTTGTGGCCATATTATATTTCCTTATTTGCATTCTAATGTATTTTAAAGAACAAAAAAAACTGGTTTTTTTAGTTTACATTTTATACATTACATATTTCATTGTTTTACTTCTTACATCTTCATGTTTTTTGTTGTAGAACAAAAATGGCAATGTATGAACACATTACAAAAATATTACCATTTATAAAGTTACTATTTAAAATTCAGGAAACATTTGAAGCATTTATCATCAACAATTTATTTTCTTCAACTACACCAGTGAAATTATGATATAAAATTGCAATAAATTAACTACAGTCCACTTCAATCACCATGTTCCATATCTGACACATAATTTGTCCTTGACTTGGCACAGTTATCTTCACTGCTAACTGCCATTCGCCACCAAGTTCGCCGCATCTGGTATCATTTGGAAGTGAAAATGTGTGCTGAGCCAAGCAATAATTGCCCTGAAAATATTTAAATGCGAACATAAAAAATGCTTTTTGCAAACCTAATTTGCTTCGATTAATGTTAGCTGAAACTGAGATTGGTAATTTGAGTGAGCACATAATTTACAGAACTCATATTGTAGCACCCAATTCCAAAATTTTGCTACCTGCACGTGTGATATAATTTGATATCCTTCAGAGGTTCTAATACGATTGTTCCGATACCACAGAGCTAAGTTGTAACATAGCTGAGTAATGTAACCATAGTAAATTTCGACATTTTTGAACTGTCATAGATCTTGTAAGGCAGTTTTCACAAATGTGATGAGGGAGTGGAGTGAATTGATAGAAGTATTATGTTCCTTTATTGACTGTATTTGAAAAAATATTGAGGTCCACTATTTTGTCAATTAGAAATATCTTCTTAAAATGTTATTGCGCCGCTCCCAGTGTTTTGCGGACACTAGAACACTACACTTCTAAAAGGAAGGCACACTTCTTTTACTAAAGTGTCTTCAAAATGTGTATTACAAATCAACGGCGTAAGTCCCATAGTGACTGACGTATACGGACACAGACCGAGAGGCTGGGGACCCCTTAATCAAAATAAATTTCAGTGTTAAAGACGTAATTTTTTACTATAAAAACATCGTGATCAAATAAATTAATTGCTGAGAGTTACTTTAACAAGTTTTTGTATATACACCTAGTTTCCATTGCTTAACGCGACCTGTCGCTACAGTCGAAGGCAATTATTCGATTATGGCTGTTGCCTTTCATGAGCCTACGATGTATGTCGTAAGTCGAATGTTTAAACATAAGTTTAAAACGAGTGAAAAACAGGAAAAAAGTTAATATAAAATTACAAGGAAAAGTCTAACAAAATGTCAGTTTTCTAACAAAATATCTGAAGCGAATGAAGCCCATAAGTACAAAAAGAAATGGAAATATTGAACTTGTTTTCCATTCAGTACTGCAATTCAAAACACTAACATCAACTATCACTATTTCAGAATACGTTCAGAGCCCTGATTTAGATTTGAAAACGGTACAGAATTTATTCGATGGAGCTTACGAAGAATTGAAGACTGTTCGGAATCACTACGATGATTTAAAAAATTATTTATTTATTTATTTTACATAAAAAACAGAAACTGCGTATGACGTGCTATGGGGAAAAGTGAATTGTGTGCACATTTTCAAAATTCTGTGATCCCTACACTGTCATATACTACTTAAGTTAAATTTTGAAAGGAAAAAAAAACCCTCCCATGTAATAAAATCTATTTTAAAGGATAAAAAGGCAATACATCTTGGCTCTTATACATATTGTCTATCGGAATAATACTTCCTGCCGCGACAACATGGAAACGATAATTTGAGTAATTGTATTTCCCACTGAATTCTAGAAGACGTGCACAGAAAATGAAGTTACATTTATGCAACATTTATTACATTGATGCAACAAAATAATCCAAAGTATGGAAAATTAAAGTGAAATTTAGAGATAAACGAGTAGAAAACGGAACGACATTTTGACGAACATTGAGACAATCAACAACTCTCCTATGGCTAACAAAAACACAAACGTAATAATATTTATTATTGCCATTAATTAGTTGATGCAACGACTTGTTGGAATAAAAAAATTAATGACCACAAGTTTTGAAATCTCTTTCGGGTGATGCGAATTGGCACTAAAACTTCAATAAAAACACCTTACTGTGATGTTCTGGAAATCTTGACATCTCAGTTATTGCCATTGAGCAGTTGTTTAGAGTGAAATTTCAAAACTTAGATCTGTTAAAAATCTTGCAAACTTAATAATAATTGAACATTACTCTTTATTAACAAGTTTTTGGTGAAGTGTGTACAGTATTGACATTATTCCTGCCACGGTAGCCAGTACCGAAAGAACGTTTTCAAAATTAAACCTGATTAAAATGTATTTACAAAATACAAATTGTACAAGAGTAATTGGTCGAAGTAATTTCAGAGGACCCGGAATACTCTATCACACTAATGTTAAATTTGAGAAACAATTTTTTGTGTATGTTATATTTTTCTCTCTGGACAACAAACCATATTGTTAAATAAAATGTCAAAATATTAAATCAATTTAAAAATATTTATTCAACTTATGTCTATTTGTATAAATAAATCCTGCAAATTTCAGCTTCCTATCATAGTTAAAAGCTGAGAAAATGTTTCTTAGATATTCCAAAAACAGATTTGGGGAAGCTGACTTCAAACTTTAGATATGAAAAGAGACCTGCACCACAGCTTACAATTAATTTTGGAATTAGCTTCAAGCCAGATGCTGAACAATTTTTGCAAAACACTTTATCTGACAAAATACCACATAAAATAGATATATCAATAAGTTTAAAATGTTTACAGATCTCAGTAAATTTACTGTACTTATTATTTCCAAATACTATTTTTTTTTGAGGACCATACTTGAGGCATTCTAGGACAGTGAAGGAAAAACTAAATAAAATACTAATAGTTAACGAATTGACATGACGAAAGAAACATTACAAACAAAAAAGTCTAAAGATTCAAAAACACAAATAAAACAATCGAAATTTTGAAACTCAAATCTCATTCCGGGTCCCCTTAACTATTTTATCAATTGAGCATTAAAACGACCTGGTTCAAAATTAATATTGTTAATATGAAATATAAATTTTTAAATGTGAAGGAAATACCAAACGTAAAATTTAAAATTTTATTTTAAATTACAAAAAATGTAATTTATTTTCTAAAATAATTTCTATAATAAATGTTATCACTTCTAAAATTCAGTTTATCATCACAAAATTAAATTAATGGCATGTCTTCAATAAGAGAGCCCTAGTGATGTGTCAGTCCAAGAGCCTCAGCTGCACTTACTTCACTGTCACAAGTAGATTGTTTATTTTTAAAATTTGGTACTTAATGAGTTAATACGTTCTAAAAGTTAAATGATACAGATAATACAATGCATGAACCCGTTCATTCCCTGAAGTGCATCTGTGAAAAATTTACATTCATTATCTTCAACAGTTCGAAACTGGCAAAAGAGGAGAGTTGCATGGTTTGTCTTACATGTTTTTCAGAATGTAAAGAAATAAATTTGCTTTATTGACGTTTCCAGAAAATGACATTATAGGTTTGACATATATTAAAGATTTGATTCAAAAGAACGGTGCTTAAAGGGTCCTACCTCACAGAAATTACAAAAATTAAGTTACGTGCTCACGAGTACATATTTTCTAATAATTCTCCCACAATTATTAACAAATCTAGTAACAAAATTGTATGTATGTTTATGTGTAATGTTTCTGTAACATGTGTGTTACACTGCCATGTGTTTCAGTACTGCATGAGAAATGAAATCTAATTCATTGCTATCGTATCAAAAGCAGCGAAATCTACGTACCGGTGAGATGGGGCATCCTTTAAAACCTCCATCCATATGAGCCACCACGTCATTCATAAATGTGCCTTTCCTCTTCATTTCATCGCACAAGTGGGGCCTCGAAAATTGAACGACAGGTGCGCTGCATTTCGAATGTGACTTGTCACATTTTTTGAGAGAGGCAAATCCCTGTTCCACAAACAAATGGTAATATTAAATAGTGATTTTTGGCTCACTACTTGGAAATTTTTGTTTTTGAGTATTACTCTCGAACTATTGTATAGATGAAAATAATATTTTGAGTAGACATTAATATTGTATTATTGTACACTAAGTAAGTGAAAACAGTAAAGGATCAGCTTATTTTAATGAGCAAAAAATTCTATAATTATTATTGTACTTTCAATCTAGATAGATGAGTATTTAGGGAAACATAGTTGAAGTTTGTGCTTGATAACGCTAAAACATTAATTTTGAAATTACGTTCAACTGGAATACTTTGTATAATGTTAAAATACTAAAAGAAATATAAATAAAGGCAGTTACGTACAACTAACGGCGAAGAGATGTTGCGACGAACGTCAAGACAGCCATCCAAGGCGAAAACATTTGGCTCCAACATTGTCCATGAAGTGTTGTGGATTTCAATAGCCATTGGTTCGGCCGTTACAGCTCTGCTGCAGCTCGAAAGACCTTTTGAGATCACACGAATCTTCGGCTATAGAATAATTCAATTGATTTTAAATTCCGCTGTGAATACACTGAAATAAATATTCCCCATTTTAAATTTCTTCTGCTAGAAGATGGATAGGATTGTGGTGCGACAAGACATAGTAAAATCGGATATCAGTGAAATCTAAAAATGGAATTTTCGTATTGTTTGTATTGGATTCGTAGAGTAAATTTTCCTCAATAAAATTAAAATTGTAGTACAGATGAATAAAAAATAATCGTAGATATAATATTGTGAATTAAAACCTTACATTGTTGTCATTTCGAAAATGCTAAAACATTTCACGAAGAAGCGGGGACAACAGAGGACTTTCCAGTAATTGCGAACAACCATTTCAGCAAGAAAAACACTTTTTTAAGAATATTGTAATACTAAAAGGACCTTCAGAAACCACGTAACTGATATAAATCACACGCAATACTACATTTACAAATTATTTTCTGTTTGTTCTACTGAGCCGGTTATTCAAATACTTTTATGGAATATAATCCTTTATTTCTCCATGAACTATATTCATGTTCTTCTCCGGTTGTTTATAAAAAGATCATTGAAACAAAGCATCCGAAGATGATATCAAGAGAATCCATACAGTGGAAATGTCATATAGTGGAACTACTACGGAAATATCAAACAAAAACTATTTACCAGAAAATTCAATAAGTGCAGTGTTTATTATTGTCAATGTAATAAATAGAACAGAACGAAGGGACTTCAGGGATTGCAGTCGCCTGGAAGGTTATGAAAAAAATGTTTTCTTTTATATTAGGTATTTGAAAAGAAATTACATTTCAAAACATATCTTATTGGTTCTTTTCCAATTTTATTGCGATGTAAATGTGTATATTGATAATAAATTACTATAATTAACTGTCAACTCCTCAAAACATATTGCACCAAGGTCCTAATACGTTTGACACGGCCTCCACTCACGATTTCTGAAGCAAGATAGCAGCGATGAAACAATTGGTGTCTCAAAAAAATCTACCAAGGTGCACCGACTGCAATACGATCCCACTGAGACATCATCCTCACAGGCGTTCTCACAATTAATTCACTTTGTTATACACTGCGACGTGGTAAGTTTATCGGCCAACTGCTAATCACTCACGGCTTTGTCTTGGGCTTCACCTCCGAAAATGGCCGCGGCAAAGACGAAGATCAAGATGTCCGCGTGGCGGTGGCAGCGCGCGATGAGGAGCCCCATGTTGGGCGCCAGGTTTGAGCCGTGTGCTGTCTGATGCCAGGCGGCTGCCAGCGGCACGGGGATCTCGCGGTGGTGGGGGCAGGGAGGGCGGGCGGGGAAGAGGCAGGGTGGGGAAGAGGTGGAGGCGAGGAAGGGGCGTGGGCGGGGAGGACGGGGCGTGGGCAGGGAGGAGGTGGGGCGTGGCGGGGAAGCGGCGTGGCGGGCAGGTGGCAGGGGTGCGGGCCGTGAAGGGAAGAGGCGGAAGCGGGAGCGGGGACGGGACGAGGGTGAGGGCGGGGGCGGGTGCGGGGGCGGGTCCTTCCGGTGGACAGCCGCTGCGCCGAGCGACCTCGCTCACGTAACGCGGCGCATGCACGCGCGTTCGCCCGCGAATGACAGGTGCTCTGGCACCCGCCCGTGTCGCCGCGCGCGCCGCACTTGTCTAAACACTCGCGCTGCATGGCTGAGCGGGCTCCAGCTGACCACTGCCCGCACCAGAAAACAAATGACGGACCAAATTTTCGGCCAACCATATCCCTCTTCGGCGCCATCTTTAGTGCCGCCCTTCTATCTCCCAGATAACTGCTTCTTCCCTGCCTCGACCTTTAGGTTGATTGATTGAGATTTAGGGTCATCTACTATGGTTATTAGCGCATAATTTCGTGCGTGTTTCTGCTTGGGAGATGACGGTGGTCTTCTCCCGCTGTATGGCGAGATCCAGTGCCACCCTATCGTCGGCTAGCAGGGTGTTCTCCAACCTTCATCTACCATGGTCATTAATTTCGAGCGTGTTTTTGCTCGGGAGGTGGCGGTGGTCTTGCCCCGCTGTATGGCGAGATCCGGTTCCACCCTATCGTCGGCTAGCGGGGTATTCCCCACCAATGGGGCACCGCCCCAGCCAGGACAAGCTCCAAGCTCCCTACCGTTCTCCGAGCATGTGAGGTAGTGTAGTGAATGTGTAAGGGGTGAGAATATGACAAAGTAGGGGAAGTGAAGATCGCGTGTGGTCCGTGACCCGTTTGTTAGGGTACTGATCTGGCATTCACCTAGTTTTGATCGGTAGTTTTCCGATTAGAGCAGTCGGCCACTACAATTCTTCTCCAGACACTGACTGGATTCGACCTAGCTGACAAGTTAGTGTCGAAAATCGTGCCTCCATCGGGACTCGAACCTAGAACCTCCCGGTCAGAAGGGCTGCAGAGACATGAGTTTATGCCCTGAGCAATCTCTGTGTGAGGCGGTCTGGAAAAGGAAAAAAAATCTCTCTCAACCACATAGTCCTCTGGCACCATTCACAGTGGCTTCTGACTAATCTTTCGATTATTACTTGCCTCCGCCTTGAGGGATTCCACTGCTGCAGTCGCCATCGTGTTGCTTCTAGTTCTCTAGCTTTTACCTTCCGTCTGAAACATTTTGCACTCTGGCGCTATCTTCAGTGCTACTCCCTACCCTTTCTAATTCATTTTTGGTTCATTCACTGCCTCCCCGTTCGTGGATTCCTCTGCCGCATCGTCGGCAATCGGCATCGCCTGCTGGAAACATGAGTTTCAAGAGTACTTTCCTGGCGACCTGAAGCTGGCTAAAACTCACCCAATCATATCCTTCTTTCACTTCTCCAGTTCTGCGATCTTCCCTTCTATGACTAATAACTGCTTCACTCCCTACCTCTACTTTCAGGGATTATATTCCTTCTTTTTCCGCAGTGGCGCCGCCTTCTTTGCTCTCACTTGTTTCCAGAGTCCTTGTACGGCGCTCTAAACATTCTGCTTCCGAGCTACGAGCACAACTACGCAATTTTAAACATGTCAAATTATTTTTTCTATCCTCACACCTTTCTTTTTTCTCCATTTTCTTTCTCTATTTTACGGCGTCAGACCACGACTGAGGCAAATTCAAGGCGATCTGCTGTGTCCAAATAGTCACGAAATATAAGGAATAGTCACGTATTATAAATGCTGTTGTTATTATTATTATTATTATTATTATTATTATTATTATTATTATTATTTTTATTAAGCGAGTATTTTACAGTTCTAATGACCGTTTCTCGCAATCTACACACCAATGTTTTTTTATTCCGCCAAGCATCTTCCTCTATTCTTCATCTCTTCATTGTCGAGTCGTTGATGGACTTCCAAATTTCCTTGGCCTTCTTCGTTTCCTTCTTTTGAAAGGGATTCACTCAAAGACAACTATTGGTATTTTGTCAGCATGAATTCTCATTAGATGGCCATACCATTGGAGTTGTTTGGATTCTACATTTTCGATCACTTGTCTCTCTATCTTCATTATCTGACTAATCTCTTCGTTTGGTATTTTATCAAACAAGGTATCCTGACACCATCGTATACAAAAATTAATTTTCATAGCATTTAACCAAGAGTTTATAGCATCTTTTTAACCCAAATTTCAGATCCGTATCTCATACAACTCTACACCATTGTCTTGTATATTTGTCTCATAGTTTGCTTCCTAATATTCTTGTTCTATAGAATATTATGAAGTCTGCTAGTAATTGCCCTTTCTTTGCTTATTTTATTATAATGTCATTATCATCAGATCCATCTGAACTAATACTTACTCCATGATAATGAAATTCTTTTACTATTCGAAGTATACCTATTTCTGTTTCTAGATCATTCCCAGATTTCCCTACAACCATGAATCTTGATTTTTCATTATTTATTTCGTTATTTTATTTTTATATACGTTTCTATCAATTATTAGAAGCTATTAGAAATGTTCCCATGGAGAAAAGGATGACATGAAGTATGAAAAAAGTCCTTTCTATAATCTAATGACGATGATGCAAGAATAACATAGGACTATGCATTCACGTTGAGCTGGCAGTGACAGCGAAACTGCGACTTATGGATGCATGAAGGATGAGGAGGCGCAGATGTAAACCGTCAGTTAAAGTGTTTTAAATTTTCTCGCTTACTAAATAATAAAATATTAAGCCATTTTAATTAATCTAACCACTCCTTACAAAAATTGCCCAAAAGGCAAAACTTTTCGATATGAAGGATTCATATAAAATGGGGAATGATGGGGCATTTCTTTTACAACTATAGAGGACATTTTGTGAAAACTTTAGTGAGTTTCTGTATTAAGCAACAGAGTCTTGTACGATTGTATGTATCGATTCCAGAAAAAGTGAGGAAAGTCAGACAAACGCCCTTTTCAAGGTCGAAACCACAACCACAATCAGTTTGCACCTACTGTATTGTGCATCTGTTACAAACGGACGAGTTGTGTATTTTATAATGTACTAAGAAAATGTCCTTTTTTTAAAGTAAATAAGCTGTTTGTTATGTAAATGGTTTACAGTGTATCAGATATTTATTGTCAATTTATGTATTTGTCAATTAATTAATTCGTCAATTAATCGTTGCACCGTGTATCACATCACAAGTTAATCATTCTCCCTTTTTTCCAAATTTTCTCTGAAGGTAAAAGCTGATGAAACGTGTATTAAAATTGAATAGAATATTTTAAAACCATGAATCATGAAATGCTGTTTGTATTGACATTGTAACATTGATACATAATGTGAAAGCAATTGAGGAAAAAACTCAAACAAAAAGTACAAATGCATAGATATACTTCAGTATATAAACTGTCTAAACACTACTATATTGAGGCAAAGATAAGTCTGGAGAAGCAAAGACCCAAAAAATATTTCTCTCGGGGTGCATAATAGAAACATAGCAAAAGAAAGCCACTTTGCTATCTTGTAATCTCCTTGCGTATTATTTTCAACCAAAAATATACAATTCATAGGTCTGAAATAAAGTGTATTTTCCTGCAATGTATACAAAGTTTGTTGCAATAAATGTAATTTCTTCCTCAATTACATGGTATTTCACAGAAAACTCAAAGCACCTCGCCTGTAGCGGAACTAATGTTGTGCAATTGTACAACGGCACATTGCCACGTCCGTATCCAACGTCACATTGCTCACTGCACCGACTACAGTACTTCATAAATTTTCCATAGCAAAAATTCAAATAATATACACGTCTCTTTGAAACTAGTCTGTCCAGTTTCATGAACTCAATTTTTGTAGTACATACTCGTACTTAAAAAACATTAGACTTCATTAGGAATGGAACTAATATTAGAAAACACGTAACAAACACTAGAAAAACGCTGGTATGAATTTTAAAGTATACAAACCAGTTGACAACTTTTAACTAATAAATCAATTTTTAAATGTATTCAATAGATTGCAAATACATATACCTCAATTCTACATTTAATAGTTTTTCTTCCCATTTCAACACTATCGTGTAAATTCATTGCCAACTCCAACAATATACCACACAACATTTCTTTCATATTCCTCTTTATTGACATCCAATATGTATTTTAATGCCGACAACAGTTCATTGTTATCTTTGAATGTAATCAACAGGGAACGGAATTTATTGTAATAAAAAGAGCAAAATATGTACATATATATGTAGTTATTTTTTCAAAAATATGTAAAAAAAAAAGAAAATATGTGAAATCAAAATTCGTTATAAAGTATAAAATTCCATTTTCCGAGCACAGTACGTTGCCGATCAGACCTTAATATGGATTCAGGGAGGTTGAAAGAAATTTTTACATATATAGAAGCAATTATTCGCTAGTTTCATCCGAAATATATACATTCGTATTATATACAAAGTTTACGAGGAGCCGGCGCTCAAGTAAATAGTGCTAATGACGATGATCCGGTGTTAATACAAGCGCATCGCGTGCTTTTTAAGTATTTCAGTAACAAAGTTTTCAAGTAACATATATATCGAATATCGCATGTAAAATGTTCATTTTCGACCTACAAATGTATTAAAATGTAATGAAATACGTAGCAATAGATAAAATATGTAAATATATGTAATTAGACCAAAATATGTAAAATAAAAATGGTCCCAACTAGTTTAGAATGTCGTGTTAAGTCTAAAAAATATTAGTGAATGCAGGTATCTTGTCCCTGTAAAAATATGTATTTACATGAAAATCCGTCCCTAGTAATCAATCTCCCATTGCATATTCCATAATAATCCGTCGTCCCGTCTTCAGTGAACCAATTACTGGAACATGCACAGGGTTCTCAATTACAACAACTAACACAGGCAATTAGGAACAACATTTACACTAATAATATTCGCTGCT
The DNA here is from genome assembly GCA_964035755.1 of Teleogryllus oceanicus. Classification (NCBI taxonomy): domain Eukaryota; kingdom Metazoa; phylum Arthropoda; class Insecta; order Orthoptera; family Gryllidae; genus Teleogryllus; species Teleogryllus oceanicus. The sequence continues at coordinate 5,868,229 of CAXIVR010000014.1, read as the reverse complement.
AAGTGACGCTCTCAGCAACACCATGTTATTGAATATATTCTAGATCAAGACTATACTACCAATTATAAGAATAAAACACTAATCATTTGTCAATGCATGTTATATAACAGGGGGTTCCCGCGATTCCTACTTGTGCATGATGATTAATTGTATTTTGTCAGAAGCATACAGGGCGATAAGGAAATCTCGTTTTCTCTATATTTAAAACAGAATCAATATAAGTCCACTTTGAGGGAGAGAATGGTAGTCAAACATACTATAATGTAAAATAATAATAATAATAATAATAATAATAATAATAATAATAATAATAATAATAATATACGATCGGACGAGCGACACCATATACGACCGAATATTTTAAATACTCAATGGAGCATATGCTATAATATACTGCATCCGAAGCGGTCCTCCAAACATGGCCGAAGTTCCAAGTTACCAGAACTTTCTGTTACTCGACTGAACTAATTCGACTGAGACTAACTACAGCAGGAGTGAAACTCACCCACAAACATCAGTCCAATCTTTTCGATTCCATTGCAATTAGTATTTATTTAAAGACTTCGAATGCAATGTGAAAGCTTCCGGTCGGAAAAATTAGTCTGCCATTTTGCACTCTAGTTTTTCTTCGTCCAAACACGCATCTACTCTCATATGCTGCATTGCGTCCAGCAGAATTCGGATCTGTCCCTCTGTATTATGTTCCCCCGCAGGCCCCACAAAAGACCTCGTGTCTAATCGCACGTTGTAGCAATCTGGGCCGTTGCGACAATTCTGAGGAAATGCTTCTCCAAATGGCTTCAGTCGGCATTGTGAAAGTTGTTAAGAAAATGGCATTGTGTGGGTAGAGAGTCATCATAGGGTTCTGCAACTCCCTTTAATGGGATTACAGCCACATCTACACACTTCTCTCCGCACTCAAGCTCGACTATTCGGGAGCGAAAACAGCAATTCTTTATCCTGGAGTGTCTGTTATGATACTTCAATGATGTACGTTAGGACCACATCATATCCTGTTATTCTTTCCGCACTCCATTGTCCAGTTATTGCCTAAGGCCTCCTTGAAGTTGTTCTTTAAAGATAAATGTCTGATGATTCTCATCAATGTTTCAACAACATACATTTTGCTAATGCTCATGGAGCTTCTATGAGACCAAATACTACAACTAAGAAAATTGATGACGTGTCAGCCTTACGAGAAAGAAAAATTTACATTTTAATAATTTTTATACTTATACTTACAATATTAACATAAAAATCAATACTGATAAGTTCTATTTGCAAAGCTGACTATTTCAATGTATGACGAACATATTTCTAAATTAACGATACAATTTTAAAATTTTATAGAAGCACTTGCAAATACACTTACAAATTACACTTAATATAGTCTTTCAATTTTTCAATGATTTTATATGATATTCTTGTTAAAACAGATTATCGATAAGTCGAATGACTAAATGTGTGTTAGAATTTTTAAAATTGTTGGTGTTATTTTTATCTAAACGGCACTTTAAATTATTATTGAATTTTTTGCATTTGAATTATTAAATTACTAAATTGAATTTAAAGTTTGTATTGTTTTGTTGTATTGTATTGTAGAACATCTTTATTATTGGAGAAAATTCTAAGAAATCCGCTGCTAGGTCTGTGTGTTATGTGCCTCATTAGTTAACTTTGATAAACTTTCTTAATTAAATTGTGTAAGTTCGTGAATAATTTATTGTGTTTGTAAGGATCTTGTTTCTTCACACAAGATGAATGTTTCAGCAAGCTTTTAAGTAGACGAAGCATGGAGTATTCCCAGGAATTATGCGTTTTAAATATAGTGAAACAACTTGTCATATAATTCATAAGCAGAACTGAAAACCTAACTGAAACTTGTTACGGAAATATACCCAGAACTTGGTAAGATGAGTAGTGTGACCGAATTTTCACCGCACAAGCGGACTGTCCTAGATGGTGGTTAAGAATATATGTTACAAACGTCTAAGAGATGAAAAGGGTCAACGTTGACAATATTTTACCAGCGAAACATCATGGCAAAAATATCATATATCTAATTACACAAGAGGTATTTCTGACATCACGTCTCTGGCGAAGACTACCATGCTCCTGAATTGGTATGCAATTCAGAATCAACTTATGCCCAAAATGCATATAGACCACCAATGTAGCGAACATTATAAATACCAGCAGAGATGGTCCGGGGTATCAATTGATGTCACTACAGTTCCTCTGACCGGGATGTCCAATGTTCGAGTCCCGACGGTAGCAGGATTTTCGACACTACCTAAGACGAATTCATCCGCTGACTGGGAGAGAATTCTAGCGACCGGCTGCTCTGATCGAGAGTTCTCCGTAGTTTCTCCGATCAACACCAGGCGAATGCCGGAGCAGTACCCTAACAAACGGGCCACGGACCGCGCGCGATGTGTTCTTCCTCTTTCTGTTCCTACCAATTCCCCTTACACACACTTACACTAACATGCACTACACCGGGAGACCGGTCGGGAGCTTAGAGTTTGTCCCGGTGGATGATGGGAGATACCTGGTTAGAGGGGAAGTGGCCGACGGTGGGTCGGCACCAGATCTCGTTATCACGCGGGGGCAAATCACCGCCACCTCACGACAAAAACACACTCACCACACTTATGAGACTAATGATCTCAGTAGTTGACGCGCCCGGAATAACTAACAACCAAACAATCATCCAACTCCACCTCCATTACCGTTTCTACCCCTCTGCAACCGCCAACGTCTTCACCCCCCACTCCCCGTCATTGGCACCAATGCTCCCTGCAGCTCCTCTGACCGGGAGGTCCTAGGTTCGAGTCCTAACGGCGGGAGGATTTTCGACACTAGCTTTTCAGCTAGGTCGAATTCAGTCGCTGCCTGGAGGAGAATTCTAGCGGCCGGCTGCTCTGATCGGTAGTTTTCCGTGGTTTCTCCGATCTACACCAGGCGAATGCCGGAGCAGTACTCTACCAAAAGGGTCACGGACCGCGCGCGATCTGTCCTTCCCATTCCTTGTCCTATCCTCTCCCATTACACACACACACACACACAAACACATAGACACACACACACACACTTACACTAACATGCACTACACTACCATATATTCCGGGAGTCCGGTCTTAGAGCTTGTCCCGACTGGGGCGGTGCCCAGCTGGTGGGAGAGTCCTGTTTAGGGGGAAACCCCACTAGGCAATGGTAGGTCGGCGCCGGATCTCGCCATCCAGCGAGGAAAGATCACCGCGCATATCCCGAGAAAAAACATGCACTACACTAACGGGACTAATGACCAAAGCAGTTGACGCGCTCGGAAACACGAAAAAATCAAATCAAATCTTCACCCCCCTCCGCGCCATTATCACCAATGCCCTTCCGCGCCGCCACCACAACCGCCGCTGGCCCTTCGTCCCACAGAGCGCCCTCCGTCGCTGCCCTTCGCCACCGCCACCCGCAGCGCCCTCCGCGTGGCCCGGCCTTCGCGCCAGCGCCCAACCAATTGGGCGCGCGAAGGGCGCGGTGTGGCAGCTTGCCCTTCGACCTATAGGCGGCCTCGCTCGCGTTGCCCCCGGCCCCGCCCCCGCCCTCGCCACGACCGCTCTGGCAGGCGCCATTTTCTCGCCTGCCTGTCTCTTCTTCGTCATTGCCTCAACTTCTGCAGTACATTCAGCTTTTAATGGTAATTTGATGGTTTCGTCATTTCAGTGACACACAGCTTGTCTTGGGCGCTTGTCTCTTTCTTCGCCTTTGCCGTAACTTCTGCTGTTCATTTAGCCTTTAAGGTTTCTTTATGGTAATTTGATGGTTCCGTCTTTTCAGTAATACACAGCTTCTGTACTGTACTGAAAAATACGGCATTTCCATATCTGCCTCACTATTTATTGTCTGTTCGGCTTATATTTCTTTGTTGTTCAGTTTGTTGTTGCTAATAGTTTTTATAAAACTGTGCTCGACTGTGCAATGCTTACTTCAAGGGTAAGGAAATATCGACATATTTTGCATTGTTGGAAATTACTCACGACTCTGTATACTTTTTCACCGTAACTCTGTAGAAATCTGAAAGTGTGTCTTTACTGTGAGATACCGGATGTTCTGTGTAATGCTTTACATTTGAATTTACTATTATGATCAGACCATACGATCTAACTCTACAAGAAAAATGTAAATGCTCCTAATTTCAAAAGTTTCCTTCTTATCCTCTTACTTCTAAAGTTAAACATGATGTAACATCTCTAAACGTTGGAAAACATTTGTGCAATTCACTTTTTAATAGAATGACTGCACTGCCACACATGCCGGGAGATCGGTTGGGAGCTTAGAGCGTGTCCCGCTGGTGGAAGATGCCGACGGTAGATCGGCACCGGATCTCACCATTCAGCAGGGAAAGAACACTGCCACCTCCAAAAATCATGCACTACTCTTACAACCAAATGACCCTATTAGTTGACGCGCTCGCAATCACTAATAATCCATTAAACAATCAATCAATAAATCAATCAACCATGTAACATGTCGGAAAGGGCCATAAAAGAAGGTACCATGAAACAGAAATGCTCGTCTATGAGAGTCTTTTAAATTATCCTGACCTGAAGAGCCATAAATATACAAAATTAAAAAATATACCGAAGCAGGAGTGTCCTCGCATATCAGTCAGTAGAGAGTAAACAAATGTTGAACAAAATACGTTGCCAAGTAGTCCAAAGAAACAATAAAAACTTAAAATAGAAACAGGAAATGATAAAATGAGATATTTACATTTAAATTTTTTAAAAGAAATTTACAATAATAAACAAGGTTCACTTTCAACAGGTTTCAACAGACACGTTTATCCGATGTCTGTTAATATTATTACAATTATACCTACATTCTTAATGTAATGTTTTCAAAAAATATTCGAATGTACTTGTACTTTTCATTTAATCATTCTAGTTTTCTTACTCATCAATCTTCTTCAAGATTACTCATCCGAGCAAGATTTGGACCTTGCAAGATTCGTCCAATACTTTGTTGACGATCTGACATTCACTAGTGGTGAAGAAGAAAATTGGTTTTCTCTCGAAAAGTATATGCACAAATTTCGTTATTACTGAACGGAGAAAGAAAATATACCCAGCCCGGGTAATCAACGACACTCTTCTTACCTAGGCAAGGTTAGTATAGTAACACATGGTAGCAGTTCTGAAATGCATCCTAAGAATACCAATGGTACAGGAACGAGCTCGGCTTCTCGGTTCCTCTTCAGCTGCACTCGCGATTTTCACTCCACCAGAACATTGACGGAAAATACTAGAGCCTCCTTTTCCGAATTCACCTGTTCTCTGCCGAATCCTTGAGCTTTCCAAGAAATCGGGAACACGCACTTTACATGTACATAATCTAGTAGTTCTTTTTGTTTTGCGTACGGTCTACTTTTCATTTTCTGGATGCTTCTCTCCTTATTTGATTGTCCTAGTGCGAATCTTGATCCTTGGGTCCATGAATTCCTTCTTCATTTTTCGACATACGTACCTTACACAATTAACCAAAATATACACTTGTAAAGTGATTATACCAAACATTGTAATCCAACTTTTTAAAAAAATATTATTTATTCTACTTGTTCGCCATACAAATGTGGACGCCATTCAAGGGTGTGTACAGTTTCAATATTTTCACAATTAAGTGAATGATAACAATTAACATTAATGTATAATTCCTACGGTTACCCAGGAAGGGTCCTACATAATTACTTATTTACAATTAATTTAATATTTTTCTTTTAGTTTGAATTTCATACTGCTATTTAAGAAGGTTGAGAGAGATCTTTTGAATATCGAATCTTAATGCGGGAAAAATTATTAGGTGGTTTTCCTAATTTAAATTCATTAGTTGCTGGACAGATTGTAATCCAACCAAAAGAAATAAATGTGTTAAAAAACAAAATACAGCCACTCCCACGTCATCTGAGTTTGCTTCCTCTCACGCTTCAAAGACTCCTGTTTCTCCCCTGCCTCATATTTGCTCTCGATTTCGCTTGCCCGCCCTTAGAACTTACCCTTGTCGGTCCTAACAGGAGCAAAACATCGGTTCCGACCAACGCCTAATTTCTGCAACGGTCGAGAAATAATTGGATTAAATTCAAACCTCCGTATGGTGACGTGCGAATATTCACCGCTTATTAATTTACTACGTCGCCGTTCGTCATGGCCAAGCTTGTTTGTAACCTGAAATTCAAAGTTCTATTGGAATCAGTTTATATTCTGCTTCTCTCTGTGCTCTTCCAACTCCCGACCATTTAGGAGAGTATCAAGCTTACATTTTTTTACAAAATATGTTAGCACGTAATAGGTAATGCTGAATTGATCCTTTGAAACTTATTTCAAAAAATATTTTACCCACAACGACACGCGGGAATGTGTTGAAAATGTAAAAATCTGGCAAATACAAAAGCGTGGAGAAACCGTGACAAAATAGACATATATACATATATTTTTATCACTAACGCACGAAACATTTTTCTTTCCACGGAAACCACACTTCAACTTCTACTTCCGTTCCCTATTTATTATCTAAAAAACCACTGCGCCACAAGCGCGCAATAAATGACAGCATATTAATCTGAGTCGTTGGAATATGTCACGATTACTTTCCGTGTTTAAGTCTCATTCAGCGTTTGTATGATGTAATCGAAGGGTCCTTATTGTGACCGTTATTCCTTTTCACTATTCTCTAAAATGTATACAGCGGGTCACTCAAGTAACCTAGTAGTATTACTTGACCTGTGATTTGTTTTGACAATATCACACCAAAAATTAGGAATGGTTTTGTAGGTCCTAACTGCCCTATAGGAGTGGGTTCGTCTTTTAACCTGCTTTTTGTAACAAAAGAAAAATAGGCAAGTTAATCTTTTAACTAAGAACCGAGTTCTAGATATATTCTGTTAAATACTTGAATACAATTCTAATCTAGCATTTACACATTGCATTGAAAAATTCTATCACTTGCTCTACCTTTAGCAATTACGTGATTACCTAACAACTGCAGTTGCGTTTTAACACTTGCATAAACACTTTACATAAAATTATATTACCCTTCACTTCACAAAAACACAATAAAATAACTGTACACAAGACCATAATACATGGAAACAGAAAATACTGAAAAAGAATCACATACCACAATACCCTTTACATACACTTTCAAAGAAATTCTCTTGAATAGTGAATGAAATATATACAAGACGTTGTTTCACTTTCACGTAGATTATTACTTTATACAATTTAGCCAGCAAAGAAAGAAAATGTCGTTATGCAATGAACGTACAATTAATAATAACTCTTATATTAATTATTGGTTTTGAAAAAATTGAAAAGATTAATCAATAAATTGAAAACACACACTAAAAGAACAAATATTATCGATAATAGAAAAATGAAATAAATAGGTTTTTACAATTCTTTACAGGAATTAGCTATCTGGCTTCCTTTGATGACTGCAATATTGTATAAGATTACGTTTAAATGATTTTAATATAATTATTCGACTATCTACGTCTGTACGTGAGGTGAATTATATCTCTGTAGAATAATTCTCGCTTCTTTGAACAGTTCTTTTTTTTTTGAGAATTTCTAGTGAAGTTTTCTGACTCACGAGACGTCTCGAAGGAATATTTTCACAGCTTGGAGCGGCGACGGCGATCCAGATCCTTTCAAGGTCGTGGCAACCCCTTGCTTCGGTGAACACGTCCTCTGGTGAATCGCTACCACAGTCCTTCGAATTTTATACAATATGACTGCAATATCTCCACGTAATGAATTTCTTACGCGGTAAGCCAAGACGAGAGACAAAAAAGAAGCTTTTCAAGTTTCTTATCGTCGAAATACGGCGAATTCTCTCTCGTCCACACGAACAATTACGGTATGTCCAGATCGGCAGTCGGCAGCCAAAAAGAGAGCTTTTCGTAGCGGTGCTTTGCGCTAGTGCTGATATTTTCACAGGTGATTTTTGATTAGTTGTCGTTCAATTCTACGCGAGTGCGTTCAGAAACTTTAATAAATTCTCGCAATGGATCGCAAGAGATCGCGCAACCATTACTGCTGGCGCGATCTCTTGCAATTCGGTAACACTATAATTGCAACTTGTCGTGTCTTGACGTTGTCGGGTGCTTCTCAAAAATCAATGTAACCGACATATGGGCGGTTACATTATGTACCTTTTCCATCCTTTTCTCAATCACTTAATTCAATAGATTCACCTATCAGCATGTGCGCAGTTGTCGGGTGGAAAACATCTCTGTGATTTATTTCAAAAGCCATCATGACGAAAGCATAAACATTATGGTTGGGCTTTACCTGCATACGTACACCGAAAGTACGAGTGTATACAGAGTAATATGCGCAGAGAATTAGAGACAGTTAAGCAATACTGCGGAAAATCGATCTCAAGATATACTAACAGAAATACACATTTTGGTGTATCTTGATGCTCAAGAAGTAACTTTTTAAAACGTATGTCTGTCCATCTGTTTGACCGTGCGTCTCTGTGTCCGCCCGTAAACATTTATTTTTCTTCCTCTTCTTAGAAGGCCATAGGCCTTTTCAATTCCTTGGATTTAAAAGCTTTCGTGTCATCGTCACCTCGGTCTTCCGAAATATCTTCTTCCCACAGGTATATTGTCTCTCGAGACCCTTACAATTGTGTCTTCATTCATTCTATCAATGTGTTGATTCCATTCTATCCTACGTGATATTATCCATTCGGAAATGGGACCAATTCCACATGTTGTTCTAAAGTTATCATTTCTTTCTCTATCCAAGAACATTTTATTTAAAATTTTCCTCAACACACGCATTTCTGCCACTTCCTGCAGACGTTGCATGCTTTCACCTCGTGTCTCTGCTGCATATGTGAAAATCATTCTTACTACTGATTTATATATTCTTAATTTTGAGTCTTGTCTCAAATATTTGTTATACCACATTTAAGCAGCCGGAAATTCTGTTTCTTTTCATGACTTGTTATTTTAACTCCTTATTCATCTACCCTGAGCTTGTGATCACTATCTCCAAATATAAACATTTTCCATTGTGTAATATACGCCTTCCAGTCCGGAATATAGTTTTAATTGTTTTATTGATTACATTGTTTGGGTGTCACGAAGAAGAATTTAATTTTAACTTTAATGTGCTCCATTTGATACTTTTTACAATATGCTTCATGGAAATGAATTTTCGAAATATATAAACTTGACTTTTATTTGAATTTATAAACAACTTATACATTTATTAAGTACAATTGTTTTATACAGAAGCAATTCTTTTTTGATACGATGAACATAGACTTATTCTCCGATTAGAATTTTAAAATTGAATTTTTTCATCTACCATAATTTTAGGTTTTTATGAGAAAGAAGAAAGGAAAAGCAGTTCATCGAGAAGTAATTACAGAGAGCAAAGAACACAAATACAGTTATCTGAGTTATTTATATTTGTACGTTAAAATGAAAACATTAAAATTGTGACAACATGCGAAAACCAAAGTCAAATGGTAATGAAAACGTTTGTAATAGTGAATCTCCTACTGAATGCCCACATAGTGGACAGACCACTGTGAATGTAATTCCATTATTCTTTAGTCTTTCAGCTCGCATTCCTATGAAAGCATACACTACAAATCTGGGATCGAGTACGTAATTTCCAAAAGAATATCATCTATATCAAAGGGAATAAAAATGAACATTCATATTTTTAGAATGGGGAAACAAAATAAATGAGCGAAACAGTACGGAACACATTAGGCTTTGACCAACAAAATCTTTTTTTCTGTAAGCGGCTTGAAAAGGATTTCCCAGTCCGCATCGAATTTCCTGCATGTAAATACACGTTTATGGACATACCTTTGTCACGCGAACATTACGATTCATCCTCAATTTTTTGTCTCTGAATTTTTTATGCCACCAAAAACTGACTACCAGGAATTACGAAACCCAATAATACATGACCAGAGCTTATTCAAAAGCAGATTCATATTTCAAAAAGCTGAAGAAATATATTACAGATATGCATAATGTTTAAGTGTGACAGTCGTTTTCACTGCAGGTTCTCATATTGTATTTAACACAATTAACACAGTACATAAGTTAGGAAGCCAGTTTCTTAAAATTTTACTATATACGAAATTTTTTCGAGTTGCACACGAACATTTTTGCTTTATCACAGAATAATTCATATTGAATTCATTATAGCCTAATTGTTGTGAAATTCATTCGTTATGTGAATCAATATTAATTTTTTCAGATACCCGTATGTGTCGCACATTGTACTTAATACATTTCTTAGAAGTGCCACCAACAAGAATTATAGAGAAGTTAAGTAGAAAACGACGAAATGGTAACGATCACGATTGTAATGAGGGGCCAAAATAATCACAAGTTTAGAAGAAAGTAATGTGATGAAGATTTTTATGCGAAGAGTCCTTTGACAAATATTTCAACAATATATTCTAAGAAATGTAAAATGAATGTAAGGAAAACTGAACCGTGTAATTTATCAAAGTACATTTCCTAATCTATAAAATATGTTTCGCGATACTTGCTCTAAGATGTAAAATCCATGATGATGAGTAAATGAAACATATGCGATTAGAAGCTAATATATGAGGACAAGTCAGTATGTATGTGCACCGCTAGTTTAACCTCCGTAGGTTGATTGTGCAGCGTTGTGCATATGCCAGTCTCAAGATGACTTCGTTCACTCTTCTAACAGTACGTATCATCGTTATCCTATAATGTTCGTTTAAGTAGTTTCACATAAACATGGCTGAAGAACTCTCCGTTTGCACCAAAGAATAACAGGCTTTCGTAGACCGATTTTTGGTGTCTGAAAGTGGTTCAAAAACTGAAATCCTTAGAAGATGACAAGCACAATGTTTGTCATTGGAATAAAGTTTACAAGTGATTTAACCATTTAACAGCAGTTAAACAGGATACAGGATAGGAAAAGAGGAATATGTACATCCCCTTTCATTACTGATCCAATATTAAACATTTCCCGGACCTGATTGTGAATAACCGATGAGTGACTATTGATTACGTGGCAAACCATATGTGAAAGCAGGTTCTGCATATGTGCAGGTTCTGCATGTGAGAACGCAGAGATGGATTGTCGACAGACATTCTTTTATTTCAAGACAACACACATTGCAATCCAGCCGCCTAAGTTCAGAATGTGTATTTTGAAGTGACAGAGCATTCTGAATACAGTTACGGCCTTGTCACCTACTCCACCTGTTTGGTTTACCAAACGACCCTCTCAGAACCCGATAATTTGCCTCCGACCTGCAGTGAGGAAGCCGTGCTTACCGGCTTGCTGCTCAAAAGAAAATACATTTTTCTGGGGGTATCGGAATGCTGGTGATATGATGAACCAAGTACTGTGGATATGCAAGAGTTCCTGTTGAAAAATGAACTTATTGCAAACTTTGTACAATTGTGACATATTATAAATATTGAGTGCAAAAACTGTCACTATCATCTAGGATGGAAAAGTATTTCCTCCTCTATAAAAAATAGCAGGTGATTTCAAAAGTTTAAAAAAGATGTCACTATCTAGATACAGCAGAATGTTACTCAATGACCTTTTCACTTCTCGTTTCCTGAAAACAAAGGCTTAAGTGGACGCAGATCTTCCACTGCTGTGACATACCGAATATCTATTTCAATCTTACCTATCAAACAAATCTTAACCGTACTTTACATAAAACACTTCCATTTCACTTTCTTTTAGTTTATTTCCTTACCACGTACGTAGTAAAGATATTGTGTTGTATTCGTGCGGAAAAATTTGGTGCTCTTTCGACAGAAAAACGTTTATTATCGGAGCTTGGTAATGCAAAAGTGGACAAACTTTGTTCCGGAATGTAGAAAATTACTTCCTCTAACACATTGTACAGCCAGAATTCCCGAATTGTGAGTTTTTGATACCAAACAAATTGATTGATCGCAAAACGTCTGTGTATCTGTCTGATAGGATAATCCCCCCCCCGTCTGTAGTCATTCCACTAAACTCGTTCAGATGATTTTCTCGAAAATTGATATTCCGAACTCTTGGATCTGCGAATTTGAATGGAATATTTTTATTTTTGAGGGTACTTTTGAGGGTATATGAAGCCACAACAACATTTACAAAATTTTCTCAAAAAATGGCTCCAAATGCTTTTATTTAACTTCAACCTAGGATAGCGTAGGTAACGCAAAATTTGGCGCAGTTCTCATTTGAAGTTCATAAATATAGTCAAACGTTTGTAAGTGATCAGACGGAAGAGCAGGCCCAAAGGGTTAAGCCTCGTCAATAAATTCGATTCATTATTTATAAATTTATATTGTTCTTGACTTACCATCGTATAATTATTTAATACCTACATTATGAAAGACCCGTTCAGCGTGTTCTTTGGAAAATACTTACGTTACAAGGTAACATACGGAACAAATAAAGAAATAGAAAACAAACTAAATACATTTAATGTCTTCTGCGAAACTTTTCGCCGGACGCTGGGAAGGAAATCCAACCCTGCTCAATGGAAGCGAGCATTGGGTCCTGAAGAAGAGAGACGAAAATGAAATTGAAACCAGCAAAATGAACTTTTTAAGATACATGCTGCATACAGTGATGGATAAAAAAGGAAATGATATTAGAGCAGAATTGAATATGAAGAATATCGTAGTTATAATAAAACAGTTTCAACTAAGGTGGAGCGAACAAGTTGAATGAATGCCGAACCCACGAATGACAAAATCCATCAAACAATACGTTCCAGAAGGAAGAATATCATTAGGAATACTTAAGAAGAGTTTGCGAGACCAGTTCTAAGAACATGGAACGGTCCAGGAGGCTCAATCCTTAACGTTTATGATGATGATGATGATGATGATGATATTGATTTTGGAAGATTACTTCTTTTCCCATACTTTCAAAAATAAATTTAGATATTCCGCGTTTTGACACAGAAGAGGAGTTGTGATTAGCTAGCTTACGTAAAATGATAAGAATAACATGTGTTTTAGCGAGAGTTTCATTTTCTTTTGCTACCAACATACGTATAACATGTTATTACTCCAGTGTTGGTGTTACTTGTATGCTTCATACGGGCAACACAGAAAAAAATTTAATTTTCTCGTGAAGTCTTTCAAAATATATGGTAAAGAAATTATGTTTATTCAGGAAGTTTATTATGAAAAGAACACAGGAAAATTCAAATATTAAAAAAAATGACAACCAACTTTTTGTTTCAACGTATGGTCATAGACCCAAGGCACTATCAATATGTAGGAATTCGTTGTCAAGTGACCTGCTTTTATGTCATGTGTATCTGTGAAATGCACGTGGTATGGTTTTCTGAGAGGCGTTGATATGCTATATGAAACGAAACAGATCATGATTAATGAAAATTTATGAAAACCCACGAGTAAAATAGTTGCGTTTCTCATATTCTTTGAATCTGCGCACCATTGCTGACATGTTCTTTGGCTCTACATTGCAACATGTTCTTTGGCACTATATTTCATTAACATTACGAACTTCTGCTAGAGAACTGGATTGAGTTCAGTCTCTGTCTGGAGAGAACTTCTAGAAGCTGGGATGGGTAGTTTTTCATGCTTTCTCCGATCACTACCAGGCGAATGTCGGAGCAATACCCTAACAAGCGGGCCACGGACCTGTCGCGATTTTTGTACTTCCACACACTGACACTTACATGCACTACACTACAACTTATGTCCGAGATACAGTCGGGAGATTGCAGCTAGTCCCGGCTGGGGCGGCTCCCCGCTGGAGGGAGATTCCTGGTAGGGGAAAACCCTGCTAGCGGACGGTAGATCTTCGCCAGATCTCACCATCACCTCCTAAAGATCTCCGTCACCTCTATCAATAAAAACGTGCACTACACTTACGGAACTAACGACCTTAGTAGTTGACGCGCCCGGTGTCACTAATCAATCAATCAATCAGAAACAAACATCCAAAACAAATATTCATTCAGTTTCAAAAAAACCTAGTAACAGAATTGATTGATTGATTTTTTAGTGTTTCCGAGCGCATCACTTCCTCGGTCATTAGTCTCGTTAGTGTAGTGCATGATTTTTTTCTCGGGAGATGGCGGTGATCTTCCCCCGTTGGATGACGAGATCCGGCAAAGACCTAACGTCGACTAGTGGGGTTTCCCCCTAACCAGGACTCTCCCACCAGCGGGGTACCGCTCCAGCCGTGACAAGCTCTAAGCTCCCGACCGGTCTCCCGGAATATGTGGCAATGTAGTGCATGTTAGTGTAAGTGTGTGTGTAAAGCGGAGAGGATAGGACAAGGAATGGGAAGGACAGATCGCGCGCGGTCCGTGGCCCGTTTGGTAGGGTACTGCTCCGGCATTCGCCTGGCGTTGATCGGAGAAACCACGGAAAACTACCGATCAGAGCAGCCGGCCGCTAGAATTCTCCTGCAGACAGCGACTGAATTCGACCTAGCAAAAAGCCGTCAGGACTCGAACCTAGGACCTCCCGAACAGAAGCGCTGCAGTGACATCAGTTGATGCACTGAGCAAGCACTACCGGTTAGTAACAGAAGAAAGCAGTGTCTCTTGATGCAAGATTTCTAGTGAGAAATCCCCGTTCGATCCCCGGATGGCGCGAAGGCGATGCGGCCGCAGCGGCGTATCTCTCCTCCGAAGACGAATGCGTCTTCCCTCTCGCAGGGCCGCCCGCGGGGTGTCTCGAGGAGGAGGTGCGGGGGCGTGTGATGGATCGTGCGCGGATCACGGCGCCTGCGAATAGAGTCATTAGTCGAGTGGCGCGGGGAGGGGGCGATGGGTATGGAGGCGCCGGGAACCGATACGGGCATCGATCGCATCGGTCGCTGGAATACAAGGGACGCTCTCCCGGCTTCGCTTCCCGCCGGCCCCCTTGCATGAGGATGTCCTGCACTTTCACTTCACAACTTTCTACTCATGACTACTTGCAGGGGTGGACTGAAGTTCAGGGGAATTGTAGAGGTGTATTGTTGTTTGATTCATTGTTTCGTGTTTCTGGGAGCATCAACTGCTAAGGTTGTTAGTCCCGTAAGTGTATTGCATGTCTTTCCTCGAAGAGTGGCTGCCAGCTTCGCTGCCCGGCGGCCCCATTGCATGAGGGTGTTCTGCTCTTCCACTGCACCATTTTCTACCCACTTCTATTTGCAGGAGAGGGCTGAATAGCAGGGGAATTGTACAGGTGTATTGTTGTTTGATTGGTGGTTTCGTGTTTCCGGGCGCGTCAACTGCTAAGGTTATTAGTTCAGTAAGTGTAGTGCATGTCTTTCCATCAATAGTGGCACCCAGCTTCGCTTTCCGGCGGCCCCCTTACATGAGGGTGTCCTTCACTTTCACTTCACAACTTTCTACTCATGATTATTTGCAGGGGTGCAAAGTTCAAATTTTTCGACAACTTCCTACAATTATAATCATCAAGATAATTTTTGTCTTAATGAAATCTTATCATCAAAAACATTTTTAATAAAAGTCAAGCTTCATTTTTCATAAATATGAATAGTTTTTTTAGTAATTTTAGGCGAAACAGGTAATTTTGAAACAACCTTAAACAGTTATCTCAAAAACGGCTCCAAATTTTTCTTTAAATTATTTTATCGTATGCAACAAAGAACAGTAAAGACAGAGATAGTCTAATTTTCAGCATACTCTCTGTATTATCGAAAATTACAAACAACAAAAAATTAAAATTGCATAAGTACAATATTGATAACAGAGTTAAATGAAATCTGTAAGTTTTTTTTATAAAGGGCATGTACATCTTTTTAAAAATGATTAGTTTAGTAAAATTTTGCATATCGTCAAAATTGCAAAATCGAATCGCTCCGTTTGCTTGTCTTTAACAAGATATCTAATTGGCATACAAAATGGCAAACCAGCACCGCGACACGGCATTCTGAAATTTTCAGATTTCTTTCTCATTGTTTAGAACTATTATAGCTGGGTGAAACACAGTTTTGATTGACAAGTTTGTGTTCATATACTAGCTTTCAAATAATTAGTTTCCGCATCTAATGTTCTACGATTTGTTATGTATTTTACAAGAGGTGACTAAGATGTGTCAAAATGGATATAAATTGCGGTGAAACAATGCTACATAGCCATGATTAAAGGCGGGAAAGTAAGCGAGGTTCATCATCAGTAGATTTTCTACACCAGTATTCTAGTAACCCACTGCCTCAATACACTGTTTGGCACCGCTTCCACTTCCTCCGATTACTCCATCCCACCGTCTCCGCACTCATTGACGCGTAGAACGTCTAACCACGTTATTCCCGCTCGGCGAAGCGCTGTGCCGTGTGACAATAGTTCGATCTTACGCCCGATATCTCGCTTATTAGCAAGAGCTGAGAACACACCACCGTCATCAGGCGCAACATCCTTAATAGCAGCTGCGACTACCCCGATCTAAATGGGTTGCCTCTGTCACTGCACTTTCAGAAGCGACATCAATCTGGGATAGTTTTACAAAATTGTAACACTTTTTCTTGGAAATTTGGCGATGATAGGATTGCATTGAAATTCTCATATCCTAGGCCCTTTTGTCTGTCTTCGATGTGTACGGGGCATTCCACAAAGATGTGCTCTATTGATAGAATTCTATTGCAGAAGGTAAGAGTAGGTTGTGGAACTTTTTGAATGAACAATGTATGAGATAATTTAAAATGGTTTGATCGAATTATTGACAAAGCAACTTGATTATGACGATTAATAGAGAGATTTGTGACAATTCCAAAGAAATCAGTTATATTTTTATGAATTTTGCTGGATTTTTCGTTCAGCCATGATTCCTGCCATTGTATATTTAATTTAGTTTAATGTATTTCCAAATATATTGAACTCTGTTGGTTTCAAATGGATGGTTTTCATAAAGTTATAATTCAGTTTTAGCTCATTAACTTTTTAAATGATGGTAATACTGTAAACAAAAATCGGAGTGGTTTGCAGATCTCTATATAAAGGAAAGTTCATTTTCGCTGCCTTCAATATTTTCGGTTATCTATTCGCGAAGCGCGAGAATCAATAAACCGCTCCGATTGAAGTGCAGTGTCCCTATTTCGTGATCAAAGCGCGTGTCTGGACCTCCGCTGCTCAGAGAAGGGTCTGACACCACGATTCCTCCAGTAGGGGAGTAAGCGGAGAGCGAGTCGTGTGGCACAGGGCAGCGGCAAACCATGAGGTAATGGCGGTGATGGTCGATGGCGGTTGTGGCGGCGACAAGGACAGTCGCGACGAAGATGGCGGAGGGTGAAGGGCAGAGCCTGGGAGGCGCAAAAATGTCGGACACAATATGAAGGCGGAGGCTGCTGGAGTGGGAACAAGATAGCGATGGCGGTGAATGTGGTGGTTTAGGGGACGGCCGCGAGGAGGAAAGCGTAGCTTGTGACAGCGGGCACAGTGATCAATATATTAAGAGCCATACGGCAAAGGCAGTGAGATGAATGAAATGAATCCATTTCATTCATTTCATTCATTTCATTCATTTCATTCATTTCATTCATTTCATTCATTTCATTCATTTCATTCATTTCATTCATTTCATTCATTTCATTCATTTCATTCATTTCATTCATTTCATTCATTTCATTCATTTCATTTCATTTACTGAATTTCATTCATTTCATTCATTTCATTCATTTCATTCATTTCATTCATTTCATTCATTTCATTTACTAATTTATTTATTGACTGATGTTTGATTACTAGTGATTTCAGCTGCGTCAACTGCTAAAGTCATTACTCCCGTACGTGTACAACATTTTCTCGGGTGTGGAGATGATCTTTCTCTTCTGGATGGTGAGAACAAGCGCCGACCTTTCTCTGGCTGGCGGGGTTTTGTTCAACTATGAATATCCTAAGAGCCGGGCACTGCCCCAGACTAGTCCCAGGTCTCTAGAATTCTTCTCCACACAGCGACAGAACAGAGGGCGGGCGGGCGAGGGCGAGCGAGGGCGGGCGAGGGCGCGGGGCGGGCGAGGGCGGGCGAGGGCGGGCGAGGGCGGGCGAGGGCGGGCGAGGGCGGGCAAGGGCGGGGGCCAGGGCGGGGGGCGGCCTTTGGCCCCTCCCTGCGAGCCCCCGCCCTTCCCCCGGCCGACGCCGGCGCGCCCCGGGGCGGCGCCGCGTCCCCTGCGCGTGTCCCAACGGATGTCCCATCCACCTGCCAGCGCCAGTGATTGCTCCTCTGTGCCTGTCCCGCCGCCCCACGTTCGCCCATTTGCCTGACGAACGCCTGGACGGCCTCTCCTCTGTCCATCCGTCGACCCTCACTCCAGACCTCTGGGGCTGCTGATGGCAGTTTTCAGAAATGGCTTCAGGGAAGCGATAATACGGGAAACTTATCAACAGTTATCATCATATGGCTTTAAATGATTTTTGACGAAGCTTGTCGAAAACTTAAAAAGTTGTCTGTGAAAAGAATCTCAAAATTTCGCATTTTTAAAAATGCTCAAGTTTCTCCAAATGGCCCCAATTTTTTTAAAAATACATTTTGTGGAATTGTGGTTTATGCTCTAAATAAAACGACAAAAATTAAAGTTTATATATTCTTTTATTTCTTCAAAATTCACAAAAATTTGCTTTTGGTGATTTTTTCTCGCGTCTTTTTATTAAGCGCATTTTTATACATTATCTCATTTGTTAAATTTCTTTAAATATTTTCTAATAAAATTTCTTGATAAGTAAAACATTTTGGGTGAAAATAAGCTTCAATTTGCTGATTCAGAAACGTTAACACATTTTAAGAACAGCGATTCCAATTCTGTTACTGAAAATGTGCATATATGACCGGATTTTACTATTCTATTATAATTTAAAGTCATACTTCAATTCTGCTATTAGGGATTCGAGAAACTGAGAAAACATAAAAAAAATGTCTTTTAGGCGCTAATTCATGGTAGCTCAGAAGAGAGTGGAGAAAATTGAAAAGTTAACCATAAATAAAGAGATTATAAAACTAACTAGTTCAAAATGTCTGTTCCATTGCATAGAAATACTAGGTTGATTTTTTGGAAGGGCTATTTCTGTGGTTCTTTGTATGGCTCCTCCTTTCAGTTTTTAAAGGCGAGTCGCGCAAGAGCAATGCCACAGAAGGGTAAGAGCCAACGTAAAGTATCATTGTCTCTTAAATATGCTTGATCTATAGTTGTACATCTGGCACATACTAGTTATAATGTTTGACAGTAAATTATAGATTCATGAATAAAGAAATAAAAATTAGAAAGATAAATTGGAAGAACCCGTAATGGTAATGAATGAAAACGTAGGACAAGTAGAGTACAGATGCATGGTCTTAGAATATAGACTGAACAGAAAATCAATGGATAGTAAAGAACAAGTTGAAACGAGAAGCTTCAAAAGTCGTAATTTAAATCCGAATATATTATTCAAATTTTATTTTTGCTGAAATAGCCACTGTCAGTCTAGGTTGGACATCATAATGATAGATCTGATTTAAAGGAATATCATAACAGTTAAGAAATCAAGCCAGAAACATTGTTCTTATTAAAATGAGCAATTCAAACTGAAAAATGCATTTCTTCCCAATTATAATTTTTTCCAAAATTGTTGCTAAACTCAATTCAGAAAATGAGAATTTCACGAGTGGTATGTTAAAAGTAATAAACAGAGCTCAGTAAAAATACGAAAAACGCAGAGAGGGTGGAGGAAAAAAGGGCATGAATGTATAATGTAAAATCATTCTTGTATTTAAGGAATGATTTACAAGTTTATTTTAAATAGAATACAGCTGAGCTCTCCATTCTGTCAAAAACAGCCGACCGCCAGTCAAGGTCCTATCTAGCGAGCATGCTCAGAGTGACCAAGGAGTTACAATACACTACATAGAGACTCAAGCGTCGCCATCTTTGCAGCAAACTGAAGCCACTATTTGGCGATCGAAGCAATGCCTCTCTAGGCAATTATTCAATACAATAAATAAGCGCTATTTGAATTTTTTGAAATTAAAGCCTTCCCCGTTAGCCGAATTCGTTTATTGCGCTCCGTGAAGTCACGGAGGTTAAGCAAATTCGAGACTCGCGTGTTCCTGGTTGGGTAACCGGCTAGGAACCCCGGAATCTAACGGCGTTGAGATAAAAGGCACTGACTAACTGCGACATGACGAGACTTGACTAATATAGTAATTACTGAGTTACAGTAATGAAAGTAAATTGCTCAGTAACGTAACGGAGAATTACTCCAGAGAATGCGCTCAGCGCCCAACAAGGGGTAAAGAGACGCGTTGCGTCGATGCAACAAATTAAATATATATATATATATATATATATATATATATATATCATGTATATATATAAAAATTCAAGTCTGTAATAGAAATCAGGACTGAGAAAGCACTCACTTGAAAAATATATTTGTCGTATGATTACTTCTATTTTTACAGTTTTATGTCGAAAATATTAAAGGAATTTTGTGATTCATTGTGTCGAAGATATTGAAGACATTATTATTCTAACCAGTAATGTAATTTGAATACAGTTAAAGGAAAAAACAAAAATACAGAAATAAAATCTGATGCAAACCACACGTCGATTCAGTATAACAACAGTTCTCTAAGGTACCATCAGCAACCACTCCTATGTTTCAAATGCAAAAAACATGGCGGCCCTTAGTTCTGCGAACATCCACCAAGGGCGCTCAAACCCGAGTGCCGGCTACTCTATGTAGTACATTGTAACTCGTTGAGTAAGTCCGAGAAGACTTGCCACGCGCAGCTGTTGCGTTTCTCGGAAGCAACGGGTCGATCAACGACCAGTTAGAGCAGGAACGGAGACTAGATTTTCGACCTCAGTAAATTACTCTTTGCAGCCAAACGTTCACCGTTCATAGTTTCCAAGTAAGCATGTACTCAAATCAACAGTGAGAAAATAGCATTGAAACCACAAAGCACCAGAAGAAATTAGGAAATTGCAATAGAGAGGAGAACCTGTAAAACAAGGGTGAATTCTGAACATATTTATAAATAAACAAAAAAAATCTTACTAGAGTTTGTAAGTGAAACTAGGATTCTTTTGCAAATATTGAGATGTACAAAATTTTCCTCTCTCTACATTAATATCTGCCAAAGATCTTAGCGTCCGGCTTGCTGGGTCAATGGGTCACGATATATTATAATCCTTATTACCTTTATCATGGATTATAGGATCCGCCGACTATACAGCGCAGCTGGGAATCTGAAATAGAATGTTTCTATTCCTAGTTCATTACTGTTTGGATTAACTAAATGAAAGATCACTTTCTTTTCTAAAGAACAAAATTCAACAAAGTTTATTTTTGCCTTTTTAGCAAACAATTTAGTGAATTTACAATTTTTAGGCCTTTGATCAAGATATCTTTCAATTTACAATTTATACCGCGGTTAACTTATCTTTTCTTCGTTGATGTCCCTCGTAGACTTCTCAGTCGAAATATCTTGCGAGCTTGCCGTAGTCCAAAATTCCACGAAATCCTCTTCTGCCCCTATCCAAGCTGGTCTCAAACTATCAAAATTATCAGTCCCGATTACGTCCTATGACATAGTCCCGAACTCGATTACCACTCCCGACAAAGTTCCAATTTATACATCAATATTGCTTCCACATGAAAATATCGGCAATATCATTCAATGTCCTTAAAATTTCACTGATAACCCAATTCTATCTAGATTGTACTCGTTCCCTCTCACGAACCTACGATCAGTTCAGAAGCGCGTTGCCGAGCAGAATGAAATCTTCCGGCATGATTCATCCCTCGAAGACTTCGTATTAAACTACCTTCATTTTTTTCATAACATCTGACCGTCCTTCTCTCACCCAGCCAATTCATACGTTTGTTATATTTTGGTGTAGCTGACCTTTTGATCGTCTAAACTTCTTCGCCCAATCCCAAATTTTCTACTTTCGGCATCCAAACCTCTTAATGCATTTAGAAAAAACAAAAACTACATTGTTTATTCACGGTCGTTGCTAAGCTCTAGCTCTCGTGATATTTCGTAATGCATGTTCCACCATATTGTCTACAAATAAATGTTAGTTTATTTTAATGTGACATATGGGTATGTCACAATATGAATCGAAATATTTATGTAAAATCTCATAACTTTCAAGCAGGCATTTGTGTTAGAAAATAAATGATTACTAAGCTATCTCGTAATTAGATTTAAAATAATATTTGAATAAAAAAAACTAAAATAATGAATGAGAAAATTATTTCACATTCTAATTCCATACTCTACTGCGTGTACACATCCTTGAGATGGCAGTGATGGACAATTCAGGAATTCGCTAATGGGTCAGTAGTTAGTTTTTGCATGATTTATTTAGTAAATGCTATCAAAAGGCTCACTTCCAACACCACCAATGACTAAATTCCTAAAAGAATCCGCAGATTCGTTCATTCCGACAATGGAAAGGCGACCCAGGTGTGTGCGTGTGTGTGTGTGTATATATATATATATATATATATATATATATATATATATATATATATATGAGAGATAGATAGATAGGGTTTATTTAGGTTGATTGGTTGGTTGTGATTCCGGTCGTGTCAAGAGCTTGGGTCATTAGTCTCGTTAGTGTAGTGCATGTTTCTTCCTCAGAAGATGGAGGTGATTTTCCCCCGCTGGATGGCGAGATCCGGCGCCGACCTACCGTCGGCTAGCGGGGTTTCCCCCTAACCAGGCGGAGTTTCTCGCCGCCGTCGGGACATGAACCTATAACCTCCCGGTCAGAGGGACTGCAGTGACATCAGTTGATGCCCTGAGTCATCTCTCCCGATGGTTTATATAGCCTTCTCGGCTATTAGTTATACAAAATACATTTTGACATACATTGTTTATATCTATAGGTATACTCTATTAACAATTTATAAAATTAATTTTCAACTTTGAGATATTTTATAATTTGTCTTTTCAATTCTTTTAATTTGTTCAGATTTTTTTATTTTTAACTGTAAATTCTGCATTATTACTAAATGTTGTGCTTGTCTTGTTTCTCTTGTTTTATCTTTCACTCTTTGAATGAAGTTTACGGTTATATGATTTTTCATTAATTTAAAAAGAAAAATTAGCATCTTGTAATCAATTCTCTCTTTTATTGACAAATTGCAGAATGTCTAACATGTCTAGCACTGGAGTGTATCTAAGTAAAGGACTGCGGTAGCAACGGCGCCCGCAGGAGGGTGGCAAGTGTACTTGTAAAGTATTGCCAGGTACTTGTCAACTGGTACAGGTACTGGTACAGGTACTAGTACAGGTACTGGTCAACTGATAAGGTCAATAGTCCAGTAAGTTTAGTGTACGCTTATTTCCTCGCGAGGTGGCGGTGACAGTACCACGCTATATGTTGAGATCCGGCGCCGACCTACATATCGGCTAACGAGATTGTCTCCAGTCTGGTATTTCCCACTAGCAGAGCACCACACTCAACTGGAAAATACACATTGATACAAAAGTCCAACAAGCCAAAGCCAAAATAATACAGCTAAAATCACTTATAAATAACAGTAAACTATCACTAAATAACGGTATCACCTTATACAAAACCATCATTAGACCTCTTCTCCTGTACGCTTGTCCAATTTGGACAAATGCTGCTAAGTATAATATCAACAAAATTCAGGTTATTCAGAACAAATACCTAAGAACTATCACCCACGCCCCCTGGTTCATTTCCAATAAGCAATTACACCACGAACTTAACCTAAAACCCATCGCACATCACATAGCCTTTCTTGCCAATTAAAAAAAGCCTTTCTTGCCAATAACTTTTATTCCAATCTAACACTCATCAATCATGATAGACATATAAATTTAGGAAAATATAATGAAAACCCAACTAGAATAAAAAACCGATATCCAGTTCATTCTTTTCTCAACATTTTTTCAAACCTCAGTAATTTTTAGAGGTGCTCGGTGAGTCCCCTCGTCAATTGTAGTTTAGAGTTAGTATATAAGACATAGATATAAGTCAACTATACAAATGAAGAGTTTCTTGTAAACTAAACTTTGTAAGACAATTCTATATAAAATAAAAATTAAAAAAAAGCAGAGCACCGCCCCAGCCTTAACAAACTCGAAGTTCCCGACTGGTGTCCCGGCATGTTCCGTGCTGTAGTGCATATAAGTGTGTGTATGTCTGTGTAAGGGGGGAGGATGGGACAAGGAAGAGGAAGGAAAAATCGCGCGCGGTCCGTAGACCGTTTGATAGGGAACTTATTCAACATTCGCCTGTTATTGATCGAACGAACCAAGGAACACTATCGATCAGAGCGGCCGGCCGCGTGAATTCGCCTACAGGCAGCAGCTAAATTCTAGCTAGTTAGTGACGAAAATTCCATCATCATCGAGACTCGAATCCTAGGACCTATCCTTCAACGCAGAACACCCTTGAGTCTCCATTGCTCGGCACACAAAGCATTCGCAGGCGGGCGGTTATTTCTACGCAGAGTGCTGCGTTTTAGTAAATAAGGCGTTGTGATAACTTACAATTTCTCTTGAGAATATTATCTTTCTGGAGTAATCTTTTCTGAAATGTCTCGAACTTATTTGTAGTCGTATTTTTCATTTCCTAATACGAAGGAAAATTATAATCTTTCACTATTTGTCCAGTGCTTCCTTGCAGTGGATTGGTGTGGAATAATCCTTAATTCAATGTTGCCTGTTGGAAAACTGATTTCGCAAAAATCTGCAAAATTATTATGAACTTGTGTACAAGCTTGTTTATATCCCCCTCTTTATAACATTGTTTTAATTTTGCACAATTGTGTTATGTTAACAATGATATAACGTAATTATTATAAACGTATTAATATCATTATAAACGTTTGTTAATAATGATACAACGTAATTATCATCACGTTGTTCTAATAAAATGTGTACAACACCCAAGATTACTTATATGCGACGTAATTGTCACAGGCAGCAAACAATTACTGCATTTAGGTATGTTTGTTTATTTCTGCCTGTCTTTTTCCTGGATATCGATATACGTTCGTTCACCAACATAAAATGTCGCGTCAACCTTTTAACTTGAAACGCTTTTGCTTTCGCAATTACGCATATTATAGAGTATAAATCATATCAGCGACTTCCAATCGCCGGCAGCACGGTCTCGCGCATGGCCTTTGCATGTCGCGATGTTTACTGCCCGTACATCTCGTCTCTCATTGCCGCATCCGGTCTCCCATTCATTCACTCTCTCCCAAGCGCTATCTACGCCTAGCGCCCATTGGCGCCCGATGCCCTCCACCCCCCCCACCCTTCGCCGGAGCAGCTGCCCGCTGGGCACGTCACAAATCGAGTCAGCCCCGGCCGCGCCCTATTCTGGGCGCGACCTCTACCTAATCAGAGCTTACGACTATTGACCGCCGCCCCAGCATCCAGCCCTCGCTCGCGAATGGCCGCCCGCAGGAAAGGTACCTTATCCACGCGGATCTGCGGCTATGGAGAGTCGAAACTATAGCGGTTGCATCAGTCGGAGTGGCGCCGCCGGCGACCATGCGAGTAATGGGATGAGTTGGCTCACAAAGAGATACGCGTGTTGCGAATGGCTAGTGGCTCCACGGTCGAGTTGGAAGGCCGCGCGCTGCCGGGGCACCGAAAGACAACGGGACGCGGAGAGCGCAGCATTGAGAGATGGGAGAGACGACAAAGGGGAGAAGGCTCGGTTGGATGTGGTAAACTGACGTTCAGGGAAATACTAAATGAGGGTCCGTGAAGGAAGGCTTGGAATCGGAAATTTAGGGAATTGGCAAAACAGAGACAAGTAAACTCGAAATCTCGTTAGAGTAGGGCATGTTGCGACGATACAATAATTATTGTGTACCAAAAGAACAACAGACCGCGAAAACGCCTAGTTGCAACTTTTCAAATGAATCTTGGTGGATCGGAACCTGTTTGATTCAAAGACTAATGGGGACGCGCTTTCGATACAAATAGCTCATTCGAAGCCAACAGCACAAATTTGATTTGCAATTGCCAACCACAAATTTAGAAGAATGCCTTATCCGTGTTCATACATTAAGAACAATCCGCGCTCTCTACAAGATTCTTCCTTCTCAATTGAGAACTTTCATCAATAAAACTAGCGATGGGGCGTTATCCCAACGCCGCATGGTTTTTCCGCCTGTACTGGAAAACAATATGGACTTGGAGAAAGGAAAGAGGGATAAAAAGAAAGTGAGAAAGGAAGAGAGCGAGAGAAAGAGAGTGTAAAGAACAGGGAGAACGGACGACTCGCAATTTTGATATCTAGAGATACAGGGTGCTAAAGATGTAGATGTTGGGTTGAGTGGGTGTGAGTATTCAATTCAATTTAATGATGCCTTTTTACGAGGCGAGACTCAAGCAATCAGACACGCTCTTCCATCTGATCACGCAATTTTTGATACGCTCCATTTACTCTCTAGCGGAGAAAAAGGTATCATAAAGGCGACGAAATAGGACATTTCGTTGGAATCACTTTGGCGTAAATTTTAACTCCGCATAAAAAGATGCGAGTCCTTCAATAAGTGTTTGATTTATTTGACCTTCAAGATTAACAACAATCTTATTCCTAAGATACATGACAATATAATTAGTACAAACACCATCACACGAAATTCATATCACAACACATATGAAATTAGTTCATAGATTTTTTTATTCTTGAGGATATTTTTGCATTCAGTAAATCTACAACACGGGACAGCCGGCTTTATTTTTCTACGAAGGAAGGTATATGAACAATTATTTTGCTCGTAACAATCCACGGTTTCGACCACGTTGGAACCCGCAAACATGGGTATCACAGACCGATACGCTAACCACTAACGCCATCAAATGTAATCACGACTGAGAAATCTGGGGAATTGCGAATACTTGAAAAAATAGCGGAAATTAGAACAACGTTTCCTTAATAGTGTCTGCTTGGACGCAAAATGAGATGAGAATGTCGCTAGTCGGCGAAGGAAATGGTTCAGAGGAGGATGGGGCACGTAACGAGCGGATGTGCGCGCCGAGAGCGTCGCCCCATCGCTCAGACGAACTTGACGGACTTTAACAAGCAGTAAATCTACATCATGGGACATCCAGCTGTCCTTCCCTCCAATAAAGGACGGCCGAAGGATTTTTCGCCCTTAAAAATCCACGGATACGATCGCGTTTGAACCCACATATTTGTGAGTATAAGACCCCGAAACGCTAACCGTAGTACCACCAACGCCGATTGAGAAATCAAAGGAATTGCGAAAAGTTTAAGGACAAGCGGAAACTACAAGAACGTTTACTGAGTATCTACTTAGAGGCAAAAAGAGATGGGGACGGAGCAAGTGTGTGAGGGAAGAGAATGGGAGGAAGGTGGGTCACGTGACGAGAGAATGGGTGCGTGGAGAGCCTGAAGCGGTTCATCATTCTGACGAATTTGACAACCTTTAAGCGCAGAAAATCTATAACATGGAACATCCAGCTTCATTTCACTCCAATGAAGGACGTTCGAAATATTTTTCGCCCTTAAAAATCCACGGTTTCGATCGCGTTTTAACCTGCAAATATGAGTAAAACAGCACGAAGCGCTAACCGTTACTGTTAGCGTTTGGGAGCGAGTGCGTGACGAAGCGAGTGTGTGAAGGAAGTGGGTGGGAGGTGGGTGGGGCGGATATCCGCGCCGCGAGTGCGCGAGGAGCGGATGTGCGCGCCGAGAGGGTCGCCGAAACGGCGCCTCACTTTTACGAACATTACAACCTTGTACATGCAAATAATCTACAACATGGGACATCCAGTTTCACTTCCCTCCAATGAAGGACGTGCGACGGAATTTTCGCCCATAAACATCCACGGTTTCGATCGCGTTTGATCCCGCAAATATGAGTAAAACAGCCCGAAACGCTAACAGTAACGGTTAGAGCCGAGATCGTTGCCAAGCGCCGAGAGCGTTGCCCGAAACGGAGCATCACTTTGCGAACTTGGCCTTTTATATGCAGAAAATCTACAACAAGAGACATCCAGCTTTACTTCCCTCCATTGAAATGCGTGCATATGATTTCTCCCTTAAAAATCCACGGTTTCGATTGCGTTTGAACCCGCAAATATGAGTAAAACAGCCCGACACGCTAACCGATACTGTAAGCGTTTCGGAGCGAGTGTGTCAGGGAAGTGGGTGGGGGCACGCGAGAAGCGGAACCGCGCGCCGAGAGCGTCGCGGAAGCGGAGCGTCGCTCTGAATGATGAAGCGAGTTGCCGCGGGGTCCCGAGGGCGGCGCTGCCGGCGGGGAGGGGGAGGAGGGAGGAGGCGCCGTGGGAAAGGGGCCTACTGCGCCTAACTTAGTGGTTTGCACATATTCCCTTAAATGAACATGCTCGTTGCTAAATTGAATCATGCTTGGTTACACTGAATATGCATGATATGTTCAAATCGTAGCACGTGGCTCGTTCTCACGAGGGGGGGGCATGGAGATCCTCATATGAGCCACGATAACAATTATTATCGCAGGCATCGTTCTGGGTTGAGTTCAACGTTCTGAGTGGTCTTGTCGTTTCAAGTGGAAGAGTTTAGTAATTAATAATTGAACTGTAGTATTAATATATAGTGTAATTATTATTCAAAATGAAGACGTATAATGCATGATGAAATTTTATATCTTGTGACACAATATTAACATTCACCAATAAAACAATCTTAATAATCACCACTGTGATGATTCCTCCCAAAAATTAGGATTGAAGCTCCATCGAATATAGAGAATCTAAACTCCAGGACACTAATACATAATAAAATATAGGCAACTCATGTAAATTCATAAAAACTGAATTGAATAAAAGGGAATATTCAAACAGTTCTCTAAGTGAAATATTCGTATACGGAAATGTGTAGCATATTCGTAACTTCACTTCTAAAGCATAATCCAATTTATAATTTTTGTCAAAATATGACTTTCTTGATATAAAAGTGATTGGTCGGTCTCAGTTCAGATAGCAATGAACGAATGGTACTGATAAGAGGTATAAAGAAAATACACATTTTTTTAAAATTAAAAATTGGCCATTGGGAAAATGTTTCCTGGAGATAATCCACTCCAACTGGTCCTCCCAAACACTGATAATGGGTATTCCTGATTAATATTGATAAAGAAAGCAGTTATGAGAAAAAATGCTTCTAATTTTTGTCTGCTGTCAAGCCTGCTTTGTCTAAATATACACGAAAACCCCTATAGACAAAACTTCACAAACAACCATATTATAAAAAAGTAATTACTTGAAACAGCGAATATGGACTTAGTGTAAGTGAATAGAGAAGCAAAAAAAAAATAAGCAAAGAATTAAGGAAAAGTTGTGACAGAAAAAATTTTGACTGTGAAAAGGAAATGTTGGACGTGCAAACCTAAACGAAACAGATCTTACTTCGACAGCTGATGTTTTCGGAAGAGGTATTTCGGGTTCCAGAGAAAGCAATGGGAAAATACCCTAATTATAACCTTCGAAAAAAAACCATCACGATAATACTATTGTGGAGCCATCAAGATGGGTCACCTAACTTCCATCTTTGATAGAATAAGACTGAAGAAGAGGTTCGGAATCACATTGACCATTTCCGTTTATCATCACGTGTTTGAACGAATCCGGAACGTAGGACAAAATAGGCCAACCGAAATTTCGTGCAAATTGGGCTCCACCATGACCGCCACCTGGGAAACCAGTGTTTTCAGAGCGTGAGCGTACAACGTCTCTGCTGCCACTGAAGCCACTCTGCGCAAGTACGCGTTCGCTAAAATCAAGAAATTAGAAAAAAAGCGTGTAAATCAGGAAATGAATTATACTTCACATCCACCATAGACTTGCTTTATCCACACAAAGAACTCACCATATTTTCCTAATACTACGACGATCATCCCCTCAAAATCCAAACCGATACTCATCTGTACAAAGCTGACCTATGCTAACATACGCATGCCCAATTTGGGGCTCAGCTGCCAAACCTCATATCCATATGCTCCAGACCTTTCAAAATCGTTTCATAAGTACCATAATCAAAGCACCTTGGTTCATATCCAGTGATCTACTTCATCTCGAGCTCGGCATACCCCTCATTACTACCAACCAAACAAAGCGCCCTTAAGTTTTACCACAAAATTCCTTCAATATCATACGCCCTCCACTTCCAATTAGGAAAACAAACCTCAAATAGATCACGTATCCGCAGAAAACTTCCCAGACATTTTTTCGATCCACCCTAAGCCCCTCACACACAACACCTCTTAATAATCCAAAACAAACTGCAGCGCCTCTAACCGGGAGGTCCTAGGTTTGCGTCCTGACGGCGGCAGGATTTTCGACACTAGCTTTTCAGTTAGGTCGAATTCAGTTGCTGTCTGGAAGAGAATTCTAGCGGCCGACTGCTCTGATCGGTAGTTTTCCGTGGTTTCTCCGATCAACACCAGGCGAATGCCGCAACAGTACCCTACCTAATGGGCCACGGACCGCGCTCGATCTATCCTTCCTCTTCCTTGTCCTATCCTCTCCCCTTACACACACACACTAACATGCACTACACTACCACATATCCCGGAAGACAGGTTGGCGCTTAGAGCTTGTCCCGGCGGGGGCGGTGCCCCGCTGGTGGAAGAGTCCTAGTTAGGAGGAAACCCCACTAGCCGACGGTAGGTCGGCGCCGGATCTCGCCATCCAGCGGGGGAAGATCACCGCCATCTCCCGAGAAAAAACATGCACTACACTAACGGAACTAATGACCAAAGCAGTTGACGCGTCCGGAAACACGAAACAATCAATCAACCAATCAAAACCAAACCAAAAATATAACTTCTAAATTAAACTCAATTCTGCAGTTCTGTATAAAATGTATTCAAATCCATTGGAAACGAGGCCGTACGCCATAAAGCAAATAAATTAAAAAATAAAGAAAATTAACGCCAAAGCGCATTTCCTGCTTCCTTGCGAGGTGTGTGGCTTTGCTCGCAGGGCGGAGCCGTCGGGTCCAGCGGTGCTCGCAGCGAGCGAATCGCGGCGGGCGTCTGGTCAAGTGCCTAATTACGTTATCTGCAAAGCCCCAGGAGCGCACGGACGGGAACAAGGGCACCGCACCGTCACTGACAGAGTCCCTGTAAACTCGGTGCGAGAGCAAAGAGACCGACGACCCCGCCAAGCCTCTCGGTCCTTAATTGAGTCGCGCGGGAGCGACTTCCGGCCTCCGGGAAACAATTGAGCGTCGCGCGCATAAATGTTTGCATTGCGTCCAATGTCGGGTCACCGCCTTCCTGCACCCTCTGGCGCCGTCCCCTCTCGCCTGGCAGACGCCCACTCCGCAGCCAACGAACTGCTGCCGCTCAGCATCATTGTTACACACTGCCGTCACCACCACCGCCTCTATCGGCGTTTATCGCCGTCTCCCACGCCGTCACCATCGCCGTCTCCCACGCCAACTAACCCGCCGCCTTCCCTGCCACATGTAGTGCCACCTCCTCCGTCCCGACGTTTTCTCTACTGTCTAATGCACGTCTACTCCGCCTATTCAACCGCCTTCGTCACGTACTTGTACTTTTACATCGCCTCTTTCTTCATCGTCCCAGTCTCACCGGTGCCTCCGTCGCCGTTACTTTTTTTATTGGTTGATTTTTCCGTGTGTCTGGGCGCGACAACTGCTTTGGTCATTAGTGCCGTTAGTGTAGTGCATGTTTTCTTCTCGGGATGTGGCGGTGATCTTCGCCCGTTGGATGGCGAGATCTGGCGCCAACCTACCGTCGGCTAGTTGGGTGTCCTCTAACCAGGACTCTCCCACCAGCGAGGCACCGCCCCACCCGGGACATGTTCGAAGTCCCCGACCGGTCTCCCGAAATACGTGGTAGTGTAGTGCCTGTTAGTGTAAGTTCCGTGGCCCGTTTGGCAGGGTACTGTTCCGGCATTCGCCTGGTGTTGATTGAAAAAAACATGAAAAACTACCGATCAGAGCAGCCGGCCTCTAGAATTCTCTTTCAGACAGCCACTGAATTCGACCTAGCTTGAAAGCTAGTGTCGAAACTCCGTCACCGTCTCCACCGTCTCCTTCACCATCGATTCCATCGCAAGCTCAGCAGCCACCGATCGACCTATTACCTCTCCACCCTCCCGTCCCCCCCCCCTTAATTCCCCCACCCCGCCGTCTAAATCGCCAACTCAACTTACATAGCTGCCCACAGCGCCGTCTGTACCGTCATCCACTCACCGCCACTTACACCGAGGTGGGGGCTTACACTCTACGACCGGCACTCCTGACCCGGGCGTCGTCGATACTACAGCCAGCGACATGCACAGCCCAGAAACCCCGTTGCTTCCCGCTGCAATACCTTCATATTGCCGGACTCATCAGCACTATCCGGGCCGTTATTGCGCCCCTCACCCGCTTGACCGCCTTGTTGCCAGGACTGCTTCCGCTGCCATTCCCTTGGGGCATACTCGGCCAATTAGAACAGGCATTCCAATTAGCGCGCAACGCCGAGGTCGCGTTGTCAAAGGCCACCTTTGTGGGTGGCCTGGAGACCTGCCGAAAACGCGGGGACTTGTTGCTGCCGCCCATGGATGCAATAGTTTCAACAGTCGCATTCCAGAGAAAGGAGGGAGACAACGATGGACACTAGCGTTGTGTTGTTGTTTTTTCTCAATTTTTCTCTAGGCAAGGAAGTACTGATTGATTAATTGATTTTTTCGTGTTTCCGGGCGCGTCAACTGCTTTGGTCATTAGTTCAGTTGGTGTAGTGCATGTTGTTTTCGCGGGAGATGGCGGTGATCTTCCCCGCTGGATGGCGAGATCCGGCACCGACCTACCGTCGGCTGGTGGGGTTTCTCCCTAACCAGGACTCTCCCACCAGCAGGACACCACCCCAGACGGGACAAGCTCTGAGCTCCCGACCGGTCTCCCGGAATATGTGGTAGTGTAGTGCATGTTAGTGTAAGTGTGTGTGTAAGAGGAGAGGATAGGACAAGGAAGAGGAAGGACAGATCGCGCGCGGCCCGTGGCCCGTTTGGTAGGATACTGCATATTTTGTATTTTCATTGATTGCTATTTTCACAAAATTTCACTAGTTCTCTTTTTGCGTGTAAAATCAAAACAAAAGTTAGATTCAATGAAACTTACTATGCTTGTTTGTCAGTTACTTATAATCACTGAAAAGCATAAGAGATTAGAGACAATAATGAGAAATCAAATGTACTAATCTCGTTGTTTAGTAGACTCCTATCATCTTACCAGTAGTTATTTAATTTTTCCATTTAATATATAAATACGCGAACATTGACATAACGGATCCTTTAGTGATAAACAATCATTCCCAATAACATTTGAAAACAACGATACGTTACGCTCGTGTGTGTCAATTACGATATTGCTGCCAAACAATTCACAGTCAACAAAGCTTATTAACTTTATTATAACTACAAAGACAGATTCAAATATGAAAGCCTGAGTTGATATCCAAATTGAATATCACCAGTCACAAATTTACAGAAAGCATTGCACTAAAAAATAAGCGTTTCCACGCATCGAGTGAAAAACAAAATACATGACATCACATCATCCTATTGACATATTTAGTTGGTAAACAAGGCGCGAAATTGCTTTGCTACTCAATGAATAAGTGCTTGTTGTTGTCAGCTGTTAAATGAAAGCCAGTGTCAATTTTCGAAGGATTATCAAACATGTCCTATGCACCGCTCCGCAGCGGTCGCTGTTGTTTCTGTGCTTATAAATAGATGACTGTGCATCGCAAATAGGGTCATCTTTGTGCGAAAGCTGCGCCGTCATTCGCTGCGGCGGGGCCCAGCTCGCAAACAGGCGCGTCCCTCGTGAGTTCAATTATTCCCGGGAAGGAAAGCCGCCGTGGAATCCGATTGAGTGCAGACTAATCATCCATCGAGCCGGCTGATCGCCAAGATTTAATCAATTTAAAATTTTAATTAGCGTCGCCAATCAAGGCGAGAGCGGCTCAAGAGCGGCCCTGGTTGGAGGTTGTTGACACTGCGGAGTAGCGCCGCGGTCCACAAGAGGCCCGCGCGGTTTGGGACGGTAGCCCCTCGAGCTCCAACGATTGATTGGTTGATTGATGTTTCCTGGCACGTAAACTGCTTTGGTCATTACCGAGAGAGGTGGCTCAGTGCATCAACTGATATCACTGCGGCGCCTCTGACCGGGAGGTCCCAGGTTAGAGTCTCGACGGCGGCTGGATTTTCGACGCTAGTTTTTCGGCTAGGTCGAATTCAGTCGCTGTCTGGAGGAGAAATCTAGCGGCCGGCTGATCTGATCGGTAGTTTTCCGTCGTTTCTCCGATCAACACAAGACGAATGACGGAGCAGTACCCTACCAAACGGGCCACGGACCGCGCACGATATTTCCTTTCTCTTCCTAGTCTTACCCTCTCCTCTTACACACTTACACTAACATGCACTACGCTAGCACATATTCCAGGAGATCGGTCGGGGGCTTAGAGCTTGTCCCGGCTGGGGCGATGTCTCGCTGGTGGGAGAGTCCTGGATGGGAGGAAACCCCGCTAGCCGACGGTAGGTCGGCGCCGGATCTCGCCGTCCACCTGGGGAATTTCGCCACCATCCCCCGAGGAACAAAATACGCAGTACACTTACGGGACTAATGACCATAGTAGTTGACGCGCTCGGAATCACAATCAATCAATCAATGCTTAGGTCATTAGTTCCGTTATTGTAGTGATTGTTTTTGACGGTGTTCCTGGCGGTGGCGATGTTTCTTCACCACAGGAAACACTTAGGATACTCAGGGAATCAAATGACGATGACATGAATGTCTAAGATCGGGAAGTCCTAGGGTTCGAGACCGGTCCCGACGAACTTCCTTCAGAAGCTACGTATCAAGGTCGAATCCAGCGACCTCGGTGTAAGTGGCGGTGAGTAGATGACGGTACAGACGGCGGTGTGGGCAGCAGTGTAAGTTGAGTTGGCGATTTAGACGGCGGTGTATGCATCGGCATAGCCATCGGTGTGGGCGGTAATGTTAAGGGTGGCTGTGGGGCGTGGCTGCTGAGCTTGCGATGTAATCGATAATGACGGAGGTGGGGGAGACGGTGACGGATTTTCGGCACTAGCTTTTCTGCTAGGCCGAATTCAGTGGCTGTGTGGAGGATAATTCAAGTGGTTGGCTGTTGTAATCGGTTTTTCCATGGTTTTACCGATTAACACCAGGCGAATGCCGGAATACCCTACCAAACGGGTTTCGGACCGGGTAGGATCTTTCCTTCCTTTTCCTAAACCTATCCTTACCCTTACTTACAAGTACTTGCGAGGGCATCTTCATCAGTGGGGCAACGCCTCAGCCATGACATCCTCTAAATTCCCGATTGATCTCCCTTCTTCTACGACAATAGAGTGCATTTAAATGTATGCGTGCATGTGTGTGGGTTAAAGGGAAGACGACGAGTAAGCGAATAAATATTGTGCGTGGTTCGAGACCCGTTTGTTAGGGTCCTGCTCCAGCTCTCCTCTGGTATTTATTAGAGAAAACACGGAAAACAACCAATCACAGTAGCCGATTGCTAGAATTCTCCATCAGATCAGGCTGCTGAACTCGTCACAGCTATCTATCTA
This sequence comes from Teleogryllus oceanicus, assembly GCA_964035755.1. Lineage (NCBI taxonomy): Eukaryota > Metazoa > Arthropoda > Insecta > Orthoptera > Gryllidae > Teleogryllus > Teleogryllus oceanicus. The sequence continues at coordinate 5,832,600 of CAXIVR010000014.1, read as the reverse complement.
GAGCGGAAGATCGGGGTACGAACCTCAGAGCATCCCACTCAGGGTTTCTGCTGAGGCAACGCCAATGCTAGCTCTGAGCTCATTCAGCCGGTGAGCTCCATCGAGCTGAGCAGCCGGCATCGGGCCCCCGCGGGACCCCTCCCCTCCTTCCCCCGCCCGAGGAGCAGACCGCACCGCTACCTCGTCATCCTCCCCTGCTCCTCCTGGCCTTCTCTGGTCTTTTGCCAATTCCTTCCACCTCCCCGTCATCCTCTTGTGAAGAAGCAACTCAACTGGCTGCTTCTTCGTCTCTCCAGGGCCTTACCGTTCTTCTCTTCCCATACTTCTCACGAATGCAGCGCTAACCATGCAAACCATTAAGATATTCTTTTGCATACATCGAAAAATTGCGTCTCAAGGTGACATTTACGGATTCGGTGGTATAACAGTCAGCGTACCGGACTGTTGTACCCGAGTTTGCGTGTTCAAACCCGATCGAAGCCGTGGATTTTTAAGGGCGAAAAAATCCCTCGTACGCCTTCCTTCGGAGGGGATGTAAAGCCGGCTGTCCCATGTAGTAGATTTACTGCATGTAAAAGTTCCTCAAACCTAAAAGAAGACTCTGAGCAAAATTGAGATCCGCCAGTTTCGTCGCCCAAGATAATACCTCCTTTCTCCGCTAGGTGGTGAAAGGAGCGTACAGAAATTTGCGTGGTTAGACGGAAGAGCGGGCCTGATGGCCCGAGTCTCGCCACATAAAATAAGGCATTAACTAAACTAAACTACATTGTGACCTTTTTAGCAATAGAAATATCAGGCGTATTTTCATGATGCATAGAACCTGGACCACATGCGTATGCTGCGTTGGTAGCCCAATTTTTGCTGGCGAGCATCCTCTACTGAGTTTACAATGGTGTGGGTATCAGTAGCTTCAGATAATATGTCACTCTTATCATCTAGTCTGCTTACGAGCAATTCGTTGCGAGTATGTCGTCAGATTTTTTAAAAGTTGTTTGGGCTACTCATAGTAGCATGAAAAGAATCACCTTAACTGATGCATGTGACTTTATACTAGATGTTGATGCTAAAGTGTAACTCGCAACTCAGAAATATTGCAGTGCGAATCAGGATGTAGAAAAAATAACTTTGTGACCTTTTTAAATAACAATTTAAAAAGGTCACAAAAAACAATATTAATTTTTATTTCATTTTATGTAGTTATCTCTGTTTTGTAAATTAAAAATCGTGGAATGTTTCTTCTTTTTACTCACATTGGTAAATTTTTAACCTTTCTAACATATTTCTACTACCTATAATTTCTCACGTTTCCATCGATCTTTTCACGTTTTTACATTATTTTGTACTGTAATGCACCTCTTGCTATATCTATCGATTTCCCTCTGCCTCTTCTCCATTTACAATCCACTAATTCTGGAGTCCAAAATTCTCATTTCCACCATCACTGTAATTTTCGTTTCTATTCATGTACCGTCGGCATTGACTTGGTTTCGGCCTTCGAAACTTTTTTATAGTGCCGTAATGTACACAAATTTTATGTGTTTTCAGGAGTATCCTCACGCCGTTTTCATGTTCTCTATTTTCCATCTTTTCTTTGTTCAATTCATCTGCTTCCCAATATCGGCGATCTTTCGTCCATTTCTCCACTCCTTTTATAATACTTCACAAAATATACTTGAACTCGTAAGTATTACATTAAAACATTGTATCAGAGCCAACGCTTGTAAGTTTTTATTATCTATCATTCTTTATTATATTATATGTTGGCTTTTTCATTTCATTCTCTCGTCTTCCTCACTACCACTCAAAATTCTTCTCTCTATTCCCACCCGCTGACAACTTCCTACATTGCCAAACATTGTATTGATGCCTCCGAATCCTATTTTCTATTGCTCCCTTTCTGGTCCAGTGACTTTGCCCTGGCTTCCCCGTTAGCAGATATGACACCCATTTTCTTGGTTCCTCCGCCTCCTATTTTCCGTTACTCCCTCCCTGGTCCCCTGACTTTGCCCTGACTTCCCCATTACCAGATCTGCCGCCCATTTTTTGGTTCCTCCGCCTCCTCTATTTCGTAACTTCCTCCCTGGTCCACTGACTTTGCCCTGGCTTCCCCGTTACCAGATCTGCCGCTGCGCCCCAAGGCCACATCACGGCTTCGCGGCGCGGGCGTCGCGGCGGGCGGCAGGCGCTAATGAGACCGGCGATGGCGGCGCGCGCGGCGGCGACGCACAAAAACACGCCCGCAAAGGCTTCGGAGGCGCCGGCGATGAGATGGCGCGGGCAAAGCTGGATTTCCGCAGAGCGAGAAGGAGGGCTTCGGCATAGTTGCCACCTCCCTCCAACACTGGAGTAGATTCCTGCTCCGCTCGCCCTGCCGCACGCCCATTGGCCGGCCCCGCCGCTACCCTTCGCGCATTTCCACCCCCTCGCTCTACCCCCTCGCACCCGCCCCCCCAACTCTCCCCACGCTCTCGCCCCACGCACTCGTCCCTCGCACGCGCTCCTCACACTCGCCCCTCGTACTCGCACCTCGCCCCCACGCACTCGCCCCCACGCACTCGCCCCCACGCACTCGCCCCCACGCACTCGCCCCCACGCACTCGCCCCCACGCACTCGCCCCCCACTCGCCCCCATCGCCCGCCTCCCACGCACTCGCCCCCACGCACTCGCCCTCACGCACTCGCCCCCACGCACTCGCCCCCACGCACTCGCCCCACGCACTCGCCCCACGCACTCGCCCCACGCACTCGCCCCACGCACTCGCCCCACGCACCCTCCCCGCCTCGCACCCTCCCATACTCCGTCTCTCCGCTCTCGACTTCTCATAAGCTAACTAGCAAACATCCCGTCTTCTATCGTCGATCGTTGTGGGGCTCTTACCTCTTCAAGTGAGTCTTTACGCTGGTGGCCAGTGGTAAATGTGTATTGATGGTATTTGTTTGGTTGAGTACAGCCTTTTTTCCCCTCCATTAAAGTGGATACATGTACTCAAGTTTTAAACAATTTCATTGTTCTATTACTATAAGCTAAGAAAACATGTCTCTGTTTATACATGAGTTTGGTTTGAATATTTTCCAAATTTTCCGTTGTTTCATCAATTTTGTCATCAATATTTCTAACGAAAATTGTTTCTAAGAACATTTTCATTAAATTGTTGAGATTAAGATAACATATGCTTACAATGTGATCCACTAACTTTAATTATGTGAATGTACTTAAAGTGAAAAGATATTTGCATTTAATGTTTTCCTAGTAGATTTCTAATTTTACACCTACGTCAATATTGTACATATATCTTTGACCCTGTTTAACCCCAGTGAATAATCTGAGGAGTCAAAAAAACTTAATTATATAAGAAAGCAAAAAACACTTTAAACTAATGCTGTAAATCAGGGATTACTAATATTCAGACAAAAACTATACACACATAGTTTCGTTTTTATATCACCTTCCTTCGAATATCATTAATCCTTGATTTACTTCAAATGAAAGTTGTTTTCTGTTGCCTTGTAAAATTAAGCGTTTATGACTTACCAGCTTATTCACCGTGGTCAGTATATATTATATCCATTGATTCACATATTGATATCAATATATACCACATTTGTTATTTGGGCAATGAATTATGACCTAACTAATGCAGCATGTTAATTTCATTCAAATGGCATCATGTAAATTTCAAATATGTGCATTTCCAGATCTTACTACAGATTCAAGGAATATTTCTTTATCATCAGCTAAAAAATACAATGAAATGAACATAATGATCAATATTTGCGAACATGAATAACGTCTTATAGCTAACAGTTTGGTCTGACAATAATTAATTGGCCAAATAACAAATGTATTCCAGTTGTAACAGACACTTATGGCATTAAAAAAATGTAAGGCAATTCTATGAATGTTAGCGCTAGCTGGTGAACAAAGGTTTCATGATTTTAATAATTAATTCACAACCAAATAAAATTATTAATTATCTTGTATTCATCAAAATGACACACAGCTATTCGGCCTAATGTTTATTGCATCAAAAATGGTAGCTTAAATAGTTTTTAACTCTTCTATATATGCTGAAGTAAATTAAATATCCCTTTCTCTATATATGAAATTCTCTACATCGATGCACCTTTTAAAATGAAGTATTCATTTACGCAAGCTTATTACTTTTCGAAAAAAATTTCAAACAAAAGATAATTAACTCGTTAAGCGAACTATCTGGAAAAGTATGTTGAGGAACGAGGTATTTTCCAAACCTTCCTCTTATGAAAAGCATTGAATGAAATTCCATAGAACGTTTTTCTGCCTATTTATTCCGATGAAGAGGCCATAAAAGTACGTCATTTCTTTTGTAGATGGTTGGCAGAGCATGTATTGAACATCGTTTTTCATAATGAATAGCCCTCTCTGTCACTTAACAATTTATCACAGCTTCATAAAATATTGCATGCTTTCCTCGTGTATGATGGATCAGAGTCCACCCGTACAATGAAGGACAGTAACGGAACAAATAATATAGGGCCACGATCAACACGGTCTTCATTTCGATAGCTTAATTGTCAACCAAATTCTAGAATTATACCCTCTTTAAATATGTACACACGCCATCTTTTTTAAGACTTTCCAGCAAAATGATTAGTAATCAATCTTTCCCATATGAATTTTAAAATGTTCATCCTTCAGTCCAGGTCCAACTTTCAAAGCTTTTCCTCTAAGTGTCCCATGTTTTACAAATAAGTTAGAACAAGTTGAGGATAATAGATGTTAAATGAGTAACTAAGTGCTGCGAAGTGTTGGTCAGTGTAATTTAATTCAAAACAGTGCAGTGTAGAGCAGTGCAGTGAAGTGTAGTGAACTTTTGTAAAATCTAATTTAGCCAATATGTAGCTTTTATCAACTATTAGTATCACCAACATATAATTATTTTATATCATGATAGAGTTGAAATAATTGTTATAATACTTAATATTAGTGATAGTATGATTATTGCATTCTCGTCTTGTACTGTACTATTATTATTATTATTATTATTATTATTATTACTATTAATAGTAACAATTAACTGCCACTGGGTCATACCAAATTGCAGTTCAAATAATTGTATGTATTATAATAAATCAAATAATTACATTTTACCGGTTTCTATTTGAGTTTTCAAATAATGAACTTACCATGTACTAACGAAATGTTTGAGTAGAATCATGTTAAAAAAGTAGAAGCCAAATGCTGTGTCTTTTCCATCATTAAACAAAACAAGTGTTTACCTTTATTCATCCTTTTTAACTAAATTTCCTTATCTATTATATTTCTTTTTCAAATATATCTTTTATATTCTGTTTGGTTCTTCAATTTTATTCCTTTTAAATAAATTACGTTTTATCAAACCTAGGTTGGTTAATTCTAATAAAAAAATAAGTGATGCGCATGTGTTTCGAATAAAACATTATGATTAATACAAATACGTAAAATATTCGATACGAACGGTAATGCATTGTTGATATTAATATTAACAACAAAGTTTTTAAGCGTGCGTGAATAGAATAAATTATACGCTAAAAAGCTTATAATTGGCAAATGTGCAATATAAAATACGTTTTTACGTATTTAAAATACACATTTTACTTATAGCCAAAAAAAAAAGCCAAGCTGATCTGAGTATCTGCTCATCCAAGTAACAGGCATTTAGTACTTTACTGAGTCCCTTCTGGATATGTCATCCTCAATAAACTCGAATTCTATAAACCTATATATAATTATTATTTCTATTAGTTATTATATTCTCTTTTTTAATTATTGATGTTTCTATTTGTTTTGATTGGTATTTTCAAAATAGAGTTGCATTTTAATAACTAAAATTAATTATTAAAATTTAATTGTTTTTAAAGGAATTAAATATAAATATTTTTTTTTCTTTATATATATATATATATATATATATAGTAATAATTTTTATTTTGATGTTGACACAAAGTACTACGCTTAGTACCAAATTTTGTCAGCTATTGCTTACACTAAATTCTTGCTTTTGGTAATTTCAAGAACTTTCTTTCCTACAAATATTCCAAAACAAATAACTAAAAATGGCGTAGTATTATAAGACATTGATGGGTATTTCCAGAATTGAATTCTCCAATCCTGGTGCGACAACTGTTTTACACATTGGCTCAAACTTCTTACTGCTTAAGCGGCTGTGTATAACTACAAATCTATTAACATCTCTTTAAATTGATATATAGCGAGAAGGATTGTTTGTAGTAAAATTCTTTCTGAAATTTGTAACATTAATTTTAATAGGATTTGAAAATCATAGAGATAAGCTACTTCACACACTAAAACGATTTTTATGAGAATTTGCCTTATATCATGAACTTCCCTCGCGAGACACAAAGTACCTTGGGATCTCCAGAATCCTGAGTCAACATCCCTCATTTTCTATTTTGAGGCATAATATTACGCGCAGCTTCCTACGTCTCATGTTGATTTTGTTCCGGAAGCAAACAACCGGAACTGGGGTCGAGGAAGTAGGAGAGATATAGAGACCAGAGCTCATATCGAGAAGGTTCAATGAGGTTTACATCTTTCACCGTTTCCAAGAACTTAACTACAGGGCTCTTAATATTCTTATTTCTTTTATCAATTTTTCATACAATGTCAATCAAATTGCGCAATTTCTAGAACACAATTAACCTAGAACACAATTAACAATAAATTCAAAATTTATTGCTTGTTTATCCTTGAAAATATATTTTATTACATGGGAGCTTTTGATTTTTTTTCTCCCTTTCAAAAATTCAAAATTTAAGTAGTATATGACTAGTAGGGATCACAGAATTTTGAAAATGTGCACACAATTCACTTTTCCCCATAGCACGTCATACGCAGTTTTTAACTGTTTTTTGACGTAAAATAAATAAAAAAACCTGCAGTTAAAAAAAGTGATTAAACAATAGATGTAAAGCAGAAAATCATGGCAGTTCTTATGGTTGTGTGTATGTGCGTATTTTGTAGGTCCTAAATCCGAGAAGTACAAAAATGTAGACACCGAAGTAAATTAGCATTAAAAACGTTGAAGATAAATATGTGATTAATTTTTTTGACTACTTAGTTTCATTCAGTGTTTAAGATAACATGGAAGTACTAACAATAAGAAAGTACTATTAAGTTATTCTGTAACGCATTGTTCGTCGTCGCAAATCTTTTAACTTAAAAGGAACAATATATTATTTCAGGAGAACCAGGACAATATAATGATACAATGTATTACTAGACTTTAAGCAAATACTTCTTTCATTTTATTCTTTCAAGAAAAAAGTGACAAAATATTAAAAGCGTTCCTTGTTATCCATGACATTCTTTGAATCCTTCTTAAATAAAAAACAATTCTTACAATATGTTTTAAATACATTCCAAATTTTCAAAAAAATTCAAATAATTCTTCCATTTAAATATAAAATTAAATACAATAGTATTCAGATTACCCTTTCTTCATTTTCTGACCATCTTGTCTCAAAGTTATGGTAATGGAAAACATATTAAAAACCACAAAAAACAAGTTGTTGAAGGACGCACATATGTTTTTCCTAAATAATAGAAATGATGTCAAGAGTCTGCTGCAACACGGAATAACATCAAAATGCAAACTCCTGCATATTTCAAGCTATTTGCCGTGACTCAAATGTCTCACCAAACACACTTTTCCAAAGGAAAGGAAGTGTGCAAAGATAAAAATGTTCGATTATAAAATAATAAAATATACCTTGTATATTTGCTAATACCATTGCTCTCAGATAATTGAGATAAACAAATGTAATTAATTATATTTCACATGGAGACATCTCATTGTCAGTTTTTCAGTTGAATGAATGACAAGAATAATAATCTGTAATGAAACACTTTTTTAAAAAATGTTATTCACTCTATTGCGAAAGTTTCTTATTCCTCATTTCATGTTTTAGAAATAAATTGAAGTTATTTACTTTGTGATATGTTACTGAATTAAACTATTTCATAATATTTTACAAGACGTTTGTCATTCATAAAACGTTGTTTTAATCAACAGTTTTGGTTCGCTAAATTCGATTGCCCTTCATTCGAATCAATTAGTAACATTATGGTTAACTATCTTGCCGCCCCCAGGCAAATCAACGATGAAAATATTATAAATATTGAGAACAATTGTCGCACAGCAAAGTACTGACAAACCTGTGCATCTAGAACCCCTCGCAGGGAGAGAAAATAATTTTATTGAATCAAAAGTTCCTGGAAGGTTTTCTCCAAACAAACATACAATTCATCTCAAAAATGACAACATTACAGGTATTGATATGTTTTCTTTCAAGGAAATACGAGCTAAATTCAAGAGACACAAACACCGCTCGCTCGGAGTAGTTTGGATAGAGGAGCTCATACATATGCTTCCTGCGAGGATTTATGGCTGTTGAGAAACAAACTCGCGGAAGAAAAGTAGATGGCACCCCCTTCGGTCGCTTGCAGGTCACGAAATCACGCGGCTGGCAGTGCGGAAACAATCGCCGTCGATGGACCGTGGGATGTGGGAGTGGGGTGGGGATGAGGAGACGCTGAGCAACGCTGCGAGACTCTCGGAAGTGATAAAGTAGAAGAAAATGTGTGTCGAACGCGAACGAAGAGAATGAAGTACAAGCTCAAGATCGTTTTCTCGCGAGTAGGGAGGGGAGGATGTTGTTTCTACAAGATCCGGCTTCCTCAAATGCAAGCGAGGGCGCCAACGGTCGCCCGATGGAGTTGTCCGCTTGCCACTAACCGAACACTATATTCCGATTTAAACATAGTGGCTCTTCACGGTCGTTAGCTGGACGGAGAGAGGGACACTGTCATCCAATCGAAAGCTCCGTTAGGACTTAAATTTTTGGTATTGGAGCTCTCGATTTGATGACAATATCTCCCTCTCCTTCCTGAGGGGGAGACTGACCCTGAGTGACAGGTGACAACTTCAAGTGACCCTGAAGTGACACTGTTTAAATCGGTGTATAGGCTAGAGCCGATCGCGCCCAAGCGCTCACACTCTTCTTCCCCTCCCTCCATTTGCCTGAATCAGTAAGTACTACTACACACCGTTTGCCCAATTTTTAGAGCTCAGACAGGACGCGAAAAGGGGGGGGCGCTTATTTCGCCAGTCCTGTTCGAGATATACTAACCAGTACATACTAGTTCTCAATGGTTCCAAATCCCTAGACCCTTATGATTTCGAACAATAGTTGGAATAACAATATTAATCATTTATGATTACTTGTTTTAAAATGATTACTTGTACAGTGAGAATAAGAGGGAAACCAGGTCCAGAATGGAGAACCTTTTTAAGAGAAAGTGGAAGTCTTTCCCAACCAACGCAGCCGGCTTAGGTAGCTCAGGGCATCAATTGAAGCCACTGCAACGACCTCTCATCGGGAGGTCGTAGGGTTCGACCCCCACCGGTGGTAAGATTTTCGACATTAGCTACATAGCTAGCTCAAATTCAGCCGCTGACTGTAGGAGAATTCTAGCGGCCGGCTGCTTTGATCGCTAGTTTCCCATGGTTTCTTCGATCAAAACCAGACGAATGCCGGAGCAGTACTCTAACAAACGGGCCACAGACCGCGCGCGATCTTTCCTGCCTTTTCCTTATCATATCCTCATCCCTTACTTTCACAGCCTTACATTTACATGCTCTACACTACCACACATGGCATGCCTGAAAGAGAGGAAGTACATTTTCCATTGATATTTGCAGGAAGGTAATATTATTTGCATTCATACAAGCTCTCAAACCTACAAAAAAGTTTTGATTTCAAAGTTTATTAGCAAATATCCATTGTTATAAAACTGTATTCTACAGTGCGTACATAACGCGATGCGAACAAGCTTTAAAACGAAAAACCCGTTAAAGAAACGTTCTGGATTCCCAATTAGTCTGGAACAAGGGTTGAAACTTTTAACATCGTTTTGTTTTCTTTTCTCCCATGTCTTTTCCTAGATACTTCTCTCCGCTTTGGTAGGATCAATAAATGGCGGTTTGGTCAGAAGCTAGGCTTTTAAAGATGTGAGAGTAGAAGAATTATAGGTTATTAATCATTCAGTGAGAAACTATCCATTGCGGGTAAGTATTTCTTATGTCTCAATAAATGAGAAACGAAAACTACTAAAATATTTTGTAATTGGAATATTTCAATTTCACTTTACTACCAGGATATAGTACACTTTGTCGGATAGTCACCATTAATACTGAATTAAACCAACGTTATTAACATTATGTATCAATTATGTAACATTTAAATAATTTGATCATTTTAAAGAAAAGCACTCATCCTTTGAAAATTGGTAAATAAGTTATCGGTAATTATTTCACTGCATTTGATAAAATTAAGAGCAGGGTGAAGAAACCAAAGAGAAAGTACGTCACCCAGAAACAAATTAGTGATGCTACAACAGCACACACTCTCACATTATTTCTAACTTTCGCAATTTTCGAAAATTCAGAGAGTTCAACTTATATTAAACCTGCACCTTTCTTATAAGCGTCCCTTGTTGTATCTGTGGAAATCAATTTTTGAAACAAGGAGCGGTTTTTCCAAAACCTTTTTTAAAATTGCGATAAGTTTAATTAGAAATTTCGCAAAACCCATTCATTTCTTCAAAACAATTTACATTATATTTTTAAAGATCTAATTTTGAAAAAATATGTCTATCATCAATATTCTACTTTTACGGTGTTATTTTTTGCCCTTTTCGATAATGCAGTTTATTTTCTAAAATGGAACCAGAAGGATTTTTTATCGTCCTATGATATATATATCAGGAAAAATTTTAGAAGGTAAATTTGGAGCAGTTTTTAAGAATATAATTATTTACAAATTGTTTATATTACCCCTTCCTTCGCGAAAACTATTCATATTTTTGAATAATGTTCAAGAACCTTATTTTAAGATCTTTGAACATGCGATTTCATTAAGAAGAAATCTCTGTCTTTGATACTGTAGTCGTATTAACACTGCGAAGAAAGTTTGAACTTACACAATTTTTGACAATCTAAGGGCTTCTAATGGAAACGAAACCTGCGCCACTTTTAGGGCATTTTCTTTGCTATCCGATGATCGAGGATAATCAAATCATGGAGCCATTTTCGAGAAGATTTTCAAAATGTTAAGGAGTCACGTAAAATACCCCGCAAAATCAAAATGTCCATTTCAGTCTCGCGATCTCATGCTTGTTTAGATCAATGCGAGAAAATCAATTTTTGAAAAAAAAATCATCTAAAAAATGTTTAGGCGCTAACGTTGGTCACAGACAGAAAAACAGACACACATACACACGTTTTGCCGCCAATCGATTTTTCGGTACCAAGGACCCACGTGGATTCTGACCAAACATCGTGTTAAATGAAGTTATTTACTACGTTTGTAGTTAGGTGAAAATGTAAAAAAATCTAGACAAAAATATTATATCAACATTATAGAATTGAACGATTGTGAAACATGATTTAGAACACATATTTGTATATTGTTATACATACGAAATATCGGCCATGAAAAGTGAAAGAATAGCAAAATATACCACATATAGGCAGTGACAGGTTGAAGACTCATTCTTTATGATCGCAAGTGTCAGGTTAGTGAATCGTGCGTATTGGGTTTATTTTAAAATAATGGAATAGAAGAAAAACTGTTTACTCTGAAGATTTCACCAAGATTCCCGCATTTACTTAGGAGAGAAAGAAACCCTGCAGGTAAACTTTGTCATCTGGCGGTAATAAAATCACCCCAAGTCCACTGAATTCAAGTTTCGTGTTAGCCACTCAGTCAACGTGTTAGCCTGTAAAGCGCGTTCTACAAAACACACAAAGAGGAAAGAAAGAAGAGCGAGGAAGAAGTTGGAGGAGAAGGAACGAAGGAACATTAGGCGCCTTGGCGGCGCCACAAGGTGACGCGCACAGCACGCGAGGGGAGGGCGCAGTCAGAAATGCATGATATATTCAGCGGGAGGCCGCATAAAGAAGCGACGACTCGGTGTGGAGCAAACTTGCGTAGGGGCTCGCGAGGGATCAGCAGCCCGTGAATTGAAAAATCAATGGTCGGGGCGGTCGCCGGGGGCGCTCGGCGGAGGAGCAGGAGCGGTACCATCGGCGGCGGCGGGGGGCAGCGGGAGGGTTGACGGGGATGCTGACGGTGGGCGGTGGTGGCGGAGGCAGAGTGGGAGGTGACGGTGACGGTGGGCGATGGTGGTGGAGGCAGAGTGGGAGGTGACGGTGACGGTGGGCGAGGTGGTGGAGGCAGAGTGGGGGAGGTGACGGTGACGGTGGGCGGTGGTGGTGGAGGCAGAGGGGAGGTGACGGTGACGGTGGGCGATGGTGGCGGAGGCAGAGTGGAGGTGACGGTGACGGTGGGCGATGGTGGTGGAGGCAGAGTGGGAGGTGAGGTGACGGTGACGGTGGGCGATGGTGGTGGAGGCAGAGTGGAGGTGACGGTGACGGTGGGCGATGGTGGTGGAGGCAGAGTGGGAGGTGACGGTGACGGTGACGGTGGGCGGTGGTGGTGGAGGCAGAGCGGGAGGTGACGGTGACGGTGGGCGATGGTGGTGGAGGCAGAGTGGGAGGTGACGGTGACGGTGGGCGATGGTGGTGGAGGCAGAGTGGGAGGTGACGGTGCGGTGGGCGTGGTGGCGGAGGCAGAGTGGGAGGTGACGGTGAGGTGACGGTGACGGTGACGGTGGGCGGTGGTGGCGGAGGCAGAGTGGGAGGTGACAGTGACGGTGGGCGGTGGTGGTGGAGGCAGAGTGGGAGGTGACGGTGAAGGTGACGGTGGGCGATGGTGGCGGAGGCAGAGTGGAGGTGATGGTGGCGGTGGGCGATGGTGGTGGAGGCAGAGTGGGAGGTGACGGTGACGGTGGACGGTGGTGGCGGAGGCAGAGTGGGAGGTGACAGGGATGGTGGGGGGTGGTGGTGGATTGATTGATTGATTTTTTCGTGTTTCCGGGCGCATCAACTGCTTCGGTCATTAGTCCCGTTAGTGTAGTGCATGTTTTTCTCGGGAGATGGTGGTGATCTTCCCCCGCTGGATGGCGAGATCCGGCGCCGTCCTACCGTCGGCTAGTGGGGTTTCCTCCGAACCACGACTCTCCAACCAGCGGGGTACCGCCCCAGTCGGGACAAGCTCTAAGCTCCAGACCGGTCTCTCGGAATATGTGTTAGTGTAGCACATGTTAGTGTAAGTGTGTGTGTAAGGGGAGAGCATAGGACAAGGAAGAGGAAGGAAAGTTCGCGCGAGGTCCGTGGCCCGTTTGTTAGGGTACTGCTCCGGCATTCGCCTGGTATTGATGGGAGAAACCACGGAAAACTACCGATCAGAGCAGCCGGCCGCTAGAATTCTCCTCCAGACAGCGACTGATTTCGTCCTAGCTGAAAAGCTAGTGTCGAAAATCCTGCAGCCGTCAGGACTCGAACCTTGGACCTCCCGGTCAGAGGGGCTGCAGTGACATCAGTTGATGCACTGAGCTACGCCTCGGTGTGGTGGTGGATGAAAGAGGTGACGGCGACGGTGGATGGTGGGGGGAAAGGGGACGGTGACGGTGTGCGCTGGTGGCGGATGAAAGAGGCGACGGTGACGGTGACGATAGGCGGTGATGGTGGATGAAAGGCGACGGTGAGGGCAGTTGTAGCGGCAGCGCCAGAGATGACGAGGGGCAGCGGTGGTGAAGGTGAATTAAGGGGAAAAAGGAAAAAAGGAAAACGAGATTGAAGTCGAAGATGAAGGCAAAAACGAAGGCATATGCAAAGGTGAAGGTGCCGACGAAGGTGAAAATGTAGATGAAGTCGAAGGCGAATACAAAGCCGGCGGCTGACGTGTATGCGACGTCTTGGATAGCGGCGGCAGAGGACACAAGTGGAATGCATGATGACGTTGATGGTGACAAGCGCGTTGGTAAGAGAGCAGATGGAGAGGTGCTGGGGGATGCAGGTGCCAGCGGGGTGAGGATGGTGGGAGAATGCAAGTGCCGGGAACGGCGGTGATAACCGTGAGAATGCGACGCTTGAAGCGCATACAGAGACAGCAGCTAAGGCGGCGGCGATGCAGGCTGGAGGCGTAGATGGTGATGGAAATGACAACTGAGCCCGTGATGATTTTTTGAAGACGGTATGCACAGCGAAGAAGAAAAGTGTTGTGGCTGTATAACCACGTTTGAAGAGCGCGCCAAGGTGGCAGCGCTCAGCGGCGACCGAGGAAGTAGGCAGAGTTGGCGAAGCGGAAAAGGCGCCGCCCGAGCTGAGAAGGAAGGCTGGCCGGAGAGCCAGGAGCGGTGCAGCGAGTCTGCGGCGCCGCCCGCTTTAAAAGCGAGCGCCGCCAGCCAGAGATTCAGAACGCTAGTAGCCGTGTATTGAGTAAATTTTTGTGAGGAGATTGTACCGTGAAGAAGGGAGTGTAGGCTCGGCAGTTATTTTGGTTCATTCTGGTGTATTTCTTGGTTTGACATAGCTAGTTTTTTGGTACATCTCCCGGACTTTTGGTTTTTGATTTGGGCTTGTGACATGGTACACTCTTTTGGATTCTGGAATTGTGACCAATGTACTTTCTGTGGTTCATTGTAAGAAATCTGTGTTTGTGAAAAGCGTGCAATTATTCTGAACATAACAAAAACAGCCAGCACTGAGAACATAAAGGAAAGGAGTTTGTAAAGACGATGCACCTCAACAAGAATAATGCATATTTCTGTACTTACGTATATAAACTAATTACTTACGTATATAAACTAAGAAAATGAAATACAGTAATACGGAAACAGATTTCAGGAACAGATAATCAATTTACGAGTGTGAAACCGAATAAGAGTAATGGAAATTTTAGGGAGTATCCACAATCATATATTATTTCTCTTTGTCAATATACAGTTTCTCAAGAACACAGCAATTAATATGTTATGTTATTACTATTATTATTAAAATATTTTACAAATGTAATCAGAGAACACTAGCTTAATTTCAATGCGTTAAAACATATGACTAGATGAATATTTAAATTCAAAGAAAAAATACGCAAAAAAGGACAGTTTGTTCGCCTGGTCGCTACCGGAGTACAAGTTCTTCGGAGTCTTCCTTCCGATAACGCCAGCCCGGGAGCTGAATGTCAAACTGCTCCAATCATTAGAGAGCAGGGGTGTCCAAATGGCTGCCGACGGTGACATTTATTGTGGCCTACGCTTTTACTGAGACTACGCACCTTTACTGAGAATTATATTAGGACACTGAAATGGCAATTTTAATGTAGTCTCGGAACATAACGTGGTGTTGAAGCTGCAAAATAGCTTCATCAGAGTTTTGGGAGAGCCACATCAGCTGAATAGAGTTGTCTACAAGCGCTTTGCCACAGTTTCCACGCTTGGCACTATGGAAAATTTTGAAAGACAATTATTTAAGAACTATCAGTTTGCATCAGCGTAAGAATTATTGTATTTTGAAGAATTTGTCAAACTTTTATCTTGTCTTAGGCGAACAGAAGATCGTTTTTCTGTCGTAATTTGGGCGTAACGCCATTATCTGTACACGTCTTCTAGAATTCAGTGGGAAATACAGTTATTCAAATTATCGTTTCCATGTTGGTAGAAAGTACAGTATTATTCCTTGATAAAGGACATCATGGATAAGGGCCCACAATGTATTGCTTATTTATCCTTGAAAATAGATTTTATTACATAGGAGCGTTTTTTTTCTTTTCTTTTTCATTCGAAATTCAAGTAGTATATGACTTAGTGTAGGGATCACAGAATTTTGAAAATGTGCACAGAATTCACTTCTCCCCATGTCACGTCAGACACAGTTTTAACTTTTTTTGACGTAAAATAAAAGAAAAAATAATACATTTTCACGCTAGTTATCGCGCCAAAACACCCCTGTGCACGGAATCAACACGGCTATAAGGTAGCCCCCGCTACCAACAGTCAAAAATGTATGTTTATAATGCAGCCAAGATGTGAATTACTACTACGCTTTTATACTGACGAGGCGATCTTTTGTCGAAATGCACGGCTGAAAAGTTCTCCAACAATTGACTCTGGTAGCGTCATATTAAGAAATACATTTGATTCCCAGAAGTGCAAACAATGCGGATTTCCAGTATCTGGCACAATCTCACGAGCGTCAATGAAAGCAGTTCAACTTTTCAAAGACGTTTGTTCTTCCAAAGAGTTTCATACGAAAGACGTCTTTGACTTTCTCTTTGAAAGCCAGCCCGCGGTTTTTACAGTAAAAATACTATCAATACATCGCGGGAAGTTAAAAGTGGATGCCCTTTGCTGTTAATTAGCGCCAATGAAATGTTATAAATAATAGAGTTCCAAATACGGCGCCTAATTGAATAAATTTTGTCCACCTATGTGCCAACATGTCGTAATGGTGCGGTCGAGGGATTTCCTTGATTGCAACCCTTGATTTCCTTCGTTTTCAACCAAACACTGCCAACCGTTGACAATCGAAAGCTGCCACTACTCTATCCCATGCATCCTACACGGAGGTAGAATAATGGCAGATCACGAGAAGGAAATAACTAAAACAAATATTTAATGAAATATTGCGACGAAATATTGTAGAAGAGAGAAAAAACTAGAGGCAAATGCATGAATCTAAAACGTCAGGGACACAATTACACTAGATCATGTACCTATCTCAGAAGGAGAATAAAAGGAAAGCACGTTGTATGTACATAGAACTAGCGGCATATAAGTTGATGGCACAAGAATGCATTTGGGCGATCGTAAAGGCACAAAGGAATGGCAGCAGAGGGATTCCGCGTGCGAAAGAGAAAGGAGGATAGCGGGCGTCTGCGAAGGCGGCGCTCGCGCAGAAGGTCATCGGCAGATCGTTAAACGAGCGCCTATCTGCGCGCGGAGCAGCCAACGAACTCGTAACCCGCGCTTTACGACGCTCGCGCCAGACGTGGTCGCCAGCCGAGCCCCGCCCCCCTCCGCGCCGTCCTCGCGCCGCCCCCGCTCCGCTCCCCGCGCCCCCGCGCCCCCGCGCCCCCCCCCCCCGCCGCCCCGCGCCGCCCCGCGCCGCCCCCGCGCCGCCCCTGCGCCGCCCCGCGCCGCCCCCGCGCCGCCCCGCGCCGCCCCCGCTGCCGCCCCGCCGCCCCCGCGCCGCCCCCGCGCCGCCCCCGCGCCGCCCCCGCGCCGCCCCCGCGCCGCCCCCGCGCCGCCCCCGCGCCGCCCCCGCGCCGCCCCGCGCCGCCCCGCGCCGCCCCCGCCGCCCCGCGCCGCCCTGCGCCGCCCCGCGCCGCCCCCGCGCCGCCCCGCGCCGCCCCCGCGCCGCCCCGCGCCGCCCGCGCCGCCCCGCGCCGCCCCGCGCCGCCCCGCGCGCCGCCCCAGCCGCCCCAGGTGCCCCGGCCGCCCAGGCCGCCCTCGCGCCGCCCCGTGCGCACGATGCCGACGTCCACCGGCCGCCTCCCCGCTTGCTCCTTTCCCATTCTCGCCTGGCCCTCCATGCTGCCCCTGCAACCTGTTGTCCGTCCCAGCCTAGTCCTCTCCCCTCGCCATTCTCCTGCTGCATCCTGCCACGTACCCGGCCTGCTCCGCTGAAGAATCTTTCCCATTAGAAGTACCTCTTGTCTCTTGCACTAGCACGTTAGTATCTCCCTCCCACTCTGCACTATCCTGGTATGGCCTGCCACCATGGAAAGACTTCCTCATACACATCTTTGCCTCCATCTTCTCCGTTGCTTCCTTGTCACCTCTTACGTTGTCCCCGGAATTGCCACTATCCTCCCGTCATTCCTAGACGTTGGCGGCTACACAGCCACCCACAGTTCCACCTCAGTCTCCAACGTATCTCATTTGTCTTCCGTTCTCTAATTTGTACCACAGATTTCAATATAAAAAACATTTCAATATAAAAAACCGGATTTTAAAATTTCATTCCATTGTGACAGGTGAAGTTTCTACTTGGAATTACTCAATTTTAATTCAATAAATGTGTTTTTCATTAATACAGATTTAAAGTACATATATCCAAATATCGTTAAGAGAGAAAGTACGATTCTGCTAGTCGAGAGTGCAAACACATTTGCATCAAAAAACAAACATCTCCTCTCACTGCGAGAGGCATCACTTGTGCAAGTCCAAACGTGCACTGGATGGAGTGGCGCGATTCCCCCTTCCTTTCCTAATCGGGAAACGATGAAGAAGACATTGTTCTGCCCCTTTCATGTGATACGGAGCCTCTGAATTATATTTTTATTCTGGACTTATTGCCAACTTTCCCCTCCACTTGCCCCACTGTGCGCCGGCTCGCGTACCGCCGTTGCATGGGCGGCGTGGCGACCACACACCCACACCCGTGCGACCTTCGTCTGACCCAGACGTGTTTCGCTGGCTTCACCGCCCGTTGCACATTCTTTTACAAGTACGTCAGACCTCAGTGCGACAGTGTCGCTTTTCCGAGTAGAACCTTGGTTGGTTGTTTAGTGATTCCGAGCACGTTAACTGCTTAGATCACTAGTCCCGTAAGTGTAGTGCATGTTTCCCCGCGAGATGGCGTTGAACTTCCCCCGCATGATGGCGAGATCGGGCGTCGATCTAACGTCGGCTAGCGGGGTCTCCCCCTCACCAGGACTCTCCCACCAGCGAGGCATCGCACCAGCCGGGACAAGCTCTAAGCTCCCGGCCGGTCTCCCGAAATATGTGGTAGTGTAGTGCATGTTAGTGTAAGTGTGTGTGTAAGGGGAGAGGATAAGACAACGAAGAGGAGGGAAAGATCGCCACGCTCCGTTGCCCGTTTGTTAGGGTACTGCTCCGGCATTCGCCTGGTGTTGATCGAAGAAACCGCGGAAAACTACCGATCAAAGCAGCCAGCCGCCAGAATTCTCCTCCAGACAGACTGAATTCGATCTGGCTGAAAAACTAGTGTCAAAAATTCTGCCGCCGTCAGGACTCCAACCTAGGACCTCCCGGCGAGATGCGCTGTAGCGATGTCAGTTGATGCACTAAGCTACCGCTCTCGAGTATAACCGTTAACCTGAGTATCATTTCTGAAGTCGTTGGCACTTTGAAACAAATCACACGTTGTTCATTATAGAGAGCAGCAGTGTTATAGAAAATGCTTATATGACTGCAATCACCCTAATGAGATCTCTGAACTTGCATATGCAGTGCAGGTTTGTCTACTTTTCTTACAACCTTTATCTTCAACAGTCAACATCTTACTACCATTCATTCTTTAAATTTCTTAGCCAATTTACGAGTGCATACCCCTGCGCCATTCTCAAAATTTGATTACTTTTGGTGTTTGGGCCAGTTTTAAGGAGTCAAGAAATTTTTACGTAGCATCGGACATCTACATTTTCTCCAAATATTCATTACAATATTTCTTTTATTTTCCTTTATCCTGTCACCCAAATTATTCATATAAACCGTTGTAGTTTTGTGATACAGGTAGTGAAGTAAGAAAAGACATAGAATTGAGGATTTTTCTGTGGATTAATAAAATTTCCCCAGGTCGGAAATACGTTGAACAAATAGGTAAACATTTCAGAGAAATTACATGTATTACGTCCGGGTTCCCTAGGATACAGTTATTGGCCGAACACTGAACAATCGATTACTCTTAAATATTGCAATATTTTATTTATGTTTAGTATGTATTTTGCTTAATTTAATCTTATTATTATTCTATTATTTTTATTATAATTATTAATATTATTATTATTATTAATACTATTATTATTATTATTATTATTATTATTAATACTACAAATAAGAGACGACTAAAGTCCGTTGAATATAAAATTTACTCCGGGTTGCATCATGTTCAGGAAGCTGCCCTCTTGAAAGTTGCCTTGGTTCAGCCAACGGACTTACTTCGCATACTTTTTGTCGTCTTCGTTTTCCATTCACATCTCTTGTTTCGTGCACGCCCTGCCGCTGTGAACGCACTCCGACTTAGTCAGATCCTACGGCACTTCACTGCACCTGCACCACACCCCTCCGAAACTTCCTGCTGACATTGAGAATCAAATTTCAGAACTCTCGCTTTCATTCCACTACCGCTTTCCCGTTGTTCATTTTTCTCATTTCATTTTCTTCCTGCTCCTTCCCTCCACATAACCACTCTCCCTCCTCCCTTTCTACATACAAGCATTCTCCAATACCCCTGATGTCCGCGATTTCTGCTTGAAGTCATTCGTCACTTTTTCATTCTATCCTTAAACAGACTCTCCTGAACTACCTTTTCCGGCAAAGACTTACAACCCACTCTCGTCCCTGTCCAATACTTCCCAGCCTACGAATCTCTCTGTAGCCACCTCCCTGAAAAGGACCGCTACAAGGTCGACGATTGCTACGTTCCGGCAGGCAACGCCGATTACTTAGCACTTTAAGGGCGGGTGCAGACGTTCCGCGGAGGGGAAAGCAAAACCGGGAGGGGAGTGGAGGGGTATGGGCAAAAGAGAACGAGGTTTGAAGTCGCGTAGAGAAGGGAAAAAGGTTCAGACAGGGACAAAACGAAAGGGTGACAAAAATAGGATGTGGAAGGGGAGGTAACGAATGAAAGATATGGAATGAAACGGAAGTAGAAGCAGACGGATGGGAGGAAAGAAGGGGCTCAGAGAAGAAGGAAAAATTCGGAGGTAGAAGGAGGAAAACGCGATGTCGGAGGAGGAAGGAAAACGGAGGAGGAGTATTTGAGTTAGAGGAGAACCGAAAGGAGAGTCCCAGAGCCAAACTGATGGGTGTAGAAAAGCGAGTTGGGGTGACCACCGAATATGGGCAAAGAGAAACTTAGGGTAATATATACAAAATAGAAGAAATGCAAGAGTGGTGGAAGAAAAGGAGAAGAAAGGGACGGAGCAAACGGAGTGAGAGAGAGCAAGAGAAAGATAGAAGAGGCAAACACCGGAGGAGAGCCAAGAAGAAATGATTGAGACAGAGGAGGAGAGAGCAAAGGGAGTGAGAGAGAGAGAGAGAGAGAGAGAGAGTGAGAGAGAAGGAAGGGGTGAACACCAAAGGAGAGGGACTGATATTGGAAGATGAAGAAATGGTTGAGCCGGAGGAGGACAGATCAAACAGTGAGAAAGAAAGTTAAAGCAACGGGAAAATGGTTGTGAGTTGTGATGACCATCGGATTTTGACAGATAGAATACTTGGGTAACAAAAATACTAAGGAAATCGAAGAAGCCATAGTGATGGAAGACGAATGAAGTGGAAATCAGGAACTCAGAGAGACAGGGATAGTATCAGAGGGAGAGGAGAGAAACACCGAAGAAGAGAGACTGACACTACGAGGTGAAGAAATGGTTGAGCCGAAGGACAGACAAACGGAGGGAGGGAGGGAGAGAGAGAGAGGGAGGGAGAGTTAGAAGAAGGAAACACCGAAGGCGAGAGACTGACATTGAAAGGTGAAGAATTGGTTGAGCCCGAGGATGACAGACCAACAGAGAGAGGGGGGAGAGAGAGAGTTAGAAGAAGGAAACACCAAAGGAGAGGGACTGACACTGAAAAGAAAAGAAGAAATGATTGAGCGAGAGGAGGACATACCAGCGGTGGGTGAGAGGTGGAAGAGGGAAACAAAAGGCAGAGATGTTTGAAAGGTGAAGAAATGGTTGAGCCCGAGGATGACAGACCAACAGAGAGAGGGGGGAGAGAGAGTTAGAAGAAGGAAACACCAAAGGAGAGGGACTGACACTGAAAAGAAAAGAAATGATTGAGCGAGAGGAGGACATACCAGCGGTGGGTGAGAGCGAGAGTGAGAGTGAGAAGAGGGAAACAATAAAGGCAAGAGATTGGTATTGAAAGGTGAAGAAATGGTTAAGCCAGAGAGGGGGACATACCAACGGCGGGAGAGAGAAAGAGAGAGAGAGAGAGAGAGAGAGAGAGAGAAGGAGAGTTAGAAGAGGTAAACCCAAAAGGCGAGAGACTAACATTGGAAGGTGAAGAAATGGTTAAGCCAGGGAGGGGGACATACCAACGGCGGGAGAGAGAGAAAACAGAGAGAGAGAGAGAGAGAGAGAAGGAGAGTTATAAGAGCTAAACCAAAGGCGAGAGACTAACATTGGAAGGTGAAGAAATGGTTAAGCCAGAGAGGGGGACATACCAACGGCGGGAGAGAGAGAGAGAGAGAGAGAGAAGGAGAGTTAGAAGAGGTAAACCCAAAAGGCGAGAGACTAACATTGGAAGGTGAAGAAATGGTTAAGCCAGGGAGGGGGACATACCAACGGCGGGAGAGAGAGAGAGAGAGAGAGAGAGAAGGAGAGTTAGAAGAGGTAAACCCAAAAGGCGAGAGACTAACATTGGAAGGTGAAGAAATGGTTAAGCCAGGGAGGGGGACATACCAACGGCGGGAGAGAGAGAGAGACAGAGAGAGAGAGAGAGAGAGAGAGAGAGAAAGGAGAGTTATAAGAGCTAAACCCAAAAGGCGAGAGACTGACATTGAAAGGCGAAGAAATGGCTGAGCCGGCCGAGGACAGAGCCAACAGAGTGAGAAAGGGAGTTGAGGCGACGGGCAGTGAGACGCGGGTTGGGGCAGCAGCTCTGCCGACCAGCAGGAAGGCCGCCCATCGCCTGCTTTTACGACCCGAGGCGCTTTCGCCGGCGGCGGCGGCGGCGGCGGCGGCAGTGCCGTCCGATTTCTTACGGCGACCGCGCGGGCGGGGGAGCGGTCGCTCCCACAAAATGAGTCATTGTGCGCGGGTTTTACTTTCGGGCGGCGGCGCTCGCAGCAGCAGCAGCAGCACACCCACGCTCTCGAGGGTTTTAGGGCCCCCGCCCCGGCCATTTCGATGAACTTGATAAAAAGGGGTAAAAAGCGGGCGCTTGGGGGAATGTTGGGGCTTCAGTGGAGCATTAAAGGGCCAGTCATAAAACCCCTATACATAGAAAGTAGGAAAATTCAGTAATTAGAAATATTCAAACTTCTTCTCCCTTTACTCAGTTTCATGACTGATGTTTTGATGCACGTTCCAGGGAAAAAATATTTTCTCTCGATGATATTGTGAATAATGTTTGATTTTGTGATTTGGGACCCTTTTTTAAAACAAACAAAAACATTTGTTTTACTTTCAGTCTGTCAATTCAAGAAGAATGTTAGGGCTTTGGTGCAGCATGGTGGCTTTGGTGCCAGTCATAAAACCCCTATACATAGAAAGTAGGAAAATTCAGTAATTAGAAATATTCAAACTTCTTCTCCCTCTACTCAGTTTCATGACTGATGTTTTGATGCACGTTCCAGGGAAAAAATATTTTCTCTCGATGATATTGTGAATAATGTTTGATTTTGTGATTTGGGGCCCTTTTTTAAAACAAACAAAAACATTTGTTTTACTTTCAGTCTGTCAATTCAAGAAGAATGTTAGGGCTTTGGTGCAGCATTGAAGTGCCAGTCATAAAACCCCTATACATAGAAATTAGGAAAATTCAGTAATTAGAAATATTCAAAATTCTTCTTCCTATACTCAATTTCATGACCGTTGTTTTGAATCACGTTTCAGGAATAAATTATTTTATCTTGGTTATATTGTGAATAATGTTTGATTATGTCATTTGGGGCACTTTTTGAAAACAAACGATTTTTTTTCAGTCTGTCAATTCAAGGAGAGTTCTTGCGACAAGAAAAATCAATTAAGGATTATATATTAGCTTATCATGTTTTTCATCAGAAGTCATTCAAAATTATTGACTCAGAAGAAAATAATGAAATTTTAATTATCTATGTTTATTTACGTTTATAAAATCAATTTAAAATTGACGTTTCCTTGAGAGAAAAGTAGTATTCTTATACTGTCAGAGAAACGATAATTATTTTAATTTTCGTCGTAAAAAATCGTAAGCCAAATATATTAAACTTACGCCGCGTATTTTGGCACGTACACCGCGTTTTCTGTTTCACTGATTTTGTTACAATTGAGATAATCATGATGTTACGTGCCAACAAACATGATCATTTTTGGCATGATCATCTTGAGCAAGTTTCCAAAACACTGACAAATTGAACTTTTTAGCTTACGCAGATTCTATAACGTGAGTACCACTTTCGCTCTTGTGTCGTCCAAACGTACTCTTCTTTTGCTACGAAATTACTTGTATCTACACCGCTTGTAATCACTCAATATCACTTGCTCGTATTTTTCTCTCTTTTAAGGTTGTTGGTAGTTGAACAAATATTATAACTACATACCAGTGTATGTAATTTATGACTCCATAACGTCTATGATATCTCTGCTCTGAATAATGTAAATAAAATAGGAAAATGGAAAAAATTTACTAATTGAAGATAATTAATTTACTACCGACAAAAATCCTGGGTAGGGAAACAAGTTCTGATCAATAGTTTGAATGAAATATTACAAATATAAATACTAATAGTTAAATGATTAAAACAGAATATCACTGTGGACATCATTGCTTATGAACGAACACAATGAGAATAAGTCACCATTAACCGTATTCCTGAATAGGAAATTCTTCAAACTACATTCTCTGTGTTTACCAGTGGCGTCTACTCCCCAGAAAAATCAGTAATGGAAATGTTGCAGAACACATTTAACTTACATAAATTGAGTCGCTTAATCTATGCATAAAAGTAGGGCAAATGTAGAGGACGCATTTAAATCCATGCATCCGCGTAAGCAAATGATCAATATTTTCCTAATGGGCTGTATCACGGCCTGTCGCGTCGCCGTCTTTAGCTGGTTGATGCTAGGCAACCTGGGAAGCGCAGGGAAGACTGGGGGAAATGAGAGTTAGGTGGGCGTTTCCTGTTGTGTGCTTCTTTAGACATATACAGCGATACTAAGTAATAACATCAACTTTTTCATCTGATTTCATACATTACTGTTTTTTTTTTGCTGCAAATACTTTTTAAATTTCTTACGGTCGTGAGAACAGTTGTTTATTCGGTTATAAACATAAATATTATAATTTTTTAAATTATATTATCCTTGTTCGATTCGCTACACACAGAATCTTTCAACGTATTGAATACATTAATAAAACTAACTCAAACAATAACCAATTGATATATACATTAACTCAAGAATACAATTTAACTTATGTACATAAATACTGAGGAATACCCTTACAGGGACCTCTATCATCTTGGTTTATTTGATTAGATTTTTTTTGTAATAAAACAATTATTATAATCCAGGACTGAAATCCAGTTGCTTGCGAATCGCTTGTACATTGGATGCCATATTGTGCCCTTGATTACGAAATATTCCGGAGACAAAATGTATGCAATTGTTCAGAAATACCGCCCCTTTTAAGTGGCAACCCACCGACCGCCATTGGCCCCCACCCCACCCAACAGTCGAAGCTACTGACGATTTAATTTTAAAAGCTACATGGTTTAAGTTTCATAAGAAATTGGAATTTAACAATATTTTTCTGATAAGTAGATTTCATAGTAACATTTTCAGCATTTGGTTAATAAATCTAATGACGAATTAATACATTTAATTGATAATATTTCGGATATTCTTAATAACGATAGCAACACGTCCATACGAAACAATTTTTCCCTCGATATTTCACAATTCGATAAATATGTGAAATATTCAATAAACAACGGCACACATGTTAATCCTTTATTGGAAGCAGTGCTTGAAATATGTACGTGCACATTCACACGCCATTGTAACGCATATCAACTGCAGGACTTAGCTACAGACCCCTTGCCCTGCCGTTTTGACAGACAACTAAATCCCCCTCTCTCAATGCCAATCGCGATCGAACTTGGATCAAAGGCGATCAGAATGAAAACGTCACTCGCTTTCACCTCTGGACCGGAATGAGCTCCAGTCATACACCAGGAGCGACACACCTGCAACAGCAGCCATCGACGTGGACGGGAGGGTGAGATTATCGGTAAGTGGTCACGCACGAACAGATCCATACCAATCATCACCATAATATCCATCACGGACACCACCACCACCACCACCACCACCACCATCACCACCACCACACCACTACTACCACCACCACCACCACCACACCACCCCCCACCACTCCACCACTACACCACCACTACTACCACCACACACCACTACTACCACCACCACCACCACCACCACCACCACCACCACTACCACCACCCCCACCATTACCACCACCACCACCACCACCACCACCACCACCACCACCACTACTACCACCACAACAACTACCACCACCACCACCACCGTTATCACCACAACATCGATGACTGGTGGAGAATTCTAGCGGCCGGCTGCTCTGGTCGGTAGTTTTACGTGGTTTCTCCTAAAAACACCAGGCGAATGCCGGAGCAGTACCCTAACAAGCGGGCCACGGACCGCGCGCGTTCTTTCCTTCCTCCTCCTCGTTTTATCCTCACCCCTTACACGCACACGTACACTAACATGCACTACACTACCACACATGCCGGGAGACCTGTCGGAATCTCGGAGCTTGTTCCGGCTGGGCGGTACCCCCCTGGTGGGAGATAAAGAGGTTGGAAAAAACGCTAGCCAACAGTAGGTCGGCGCTGGATCTCGCCATCCAGCAAGGGAAGACTACCACCACCTCCCGAGCAAAAACCGCCACCTCATGATGAAAAAAGCATGCACTATAATTACGAAACTAATGACCTTAGTACTATTGACGTTCCCGGAATCACTCACAGCTAACCAACCAACTTGGCCTGCACCCGAGCAGAAGCCGCGCGAATCGAGGGGTTCCCACGCGCGTTAATCCTCGGTTCTGCTGGTCGCGCATTGAGCCCGGCGCAGGCCGCGAGTCGCAGGGGTGTTGGCGGGAGGGTTGGTGGGGTGGGGCGGTCGCGGGGCAGGGCGGTGCGGGGCAAGGCGGGGGAGGGGCGGGGCGGGGCGTGGCGGAGGCGGGGCGGGGCGGGCGGCGCGGGACGGGAAGGGGGCTGGGCGGGGACGGGGCGGGGCAGGGCGGGGTGGGGGCGGCGGGTGATTCGGGGCGGGGGGGTGCCGGGGCGGGTGCGATGTGAGGGCGGAGGCGGGGGCGGGGCGGGCACGCGAGGGTGGCACGTAATCAAGGCGCCGGGCGCTAATCAGCCACGCGCTCAGGGAAGCTCAACGCCGCCCGCTCAGACCAATCGATTTTCATAACTAGTGACCTGCAGCTACAAAAGTGCTGCTGAAATGAACCATATAAAATTAGAACCACAGAACAGCTGAACAGAACCACATTAAATTCCAGTGATAGTGTAAGCGATAGGATCAGTAGTCTGTGCAGGGCCTGAGCATTTAGTAGGCACGTCTTAAGTGGAATAATTTTAAACTATATATTGAATTGTTTATATTTTAGTATTTATTATTATATTATAGTATTTATTTATTTATTTATTTATTCGTTTGGGTTTACACCCGTGTTTTCGACCCAGACTTCCTTAGAAGCCTACCCCCGACGCAGGTCTGGGGACCTTAGCAGGCGCACCTCACGGGCGGTCCTCTGATACTCCTGAGGTGTGACTCACTTTCTCCGCAGATGGCGGTGGTCTCAGTTAACTATATCCGAACTCTCTGCTTGACAGAAAGTGAGGTCTCGTTAGGGTGGGATGTTGTCGGAGGGATTTACTTTTGCTGGGCATCCCCCAGGGTTCTTTTGTTAATGCCACAAGAGTGACATGACTTCTGTGAATTTTCCGCCCTTTGAAAATTCGACCCTCTCGACCGGGATGGAACCCGCGCTCTGAGGGATCAGAGGCCAGTAATCTAACCTCTCACCCACAGATTATGGTATTTATTATGGTATTAGATGTATAATAAGTGTAAAGAATTTGCCACTGGGCTTAGTGCCCAAAGTAAATTAAATAAATTATGTATCTATACAGGTATTCCCAAATGTAGCACGCACACCTTTCAAGATCAATAAATTAAATACACTCGAATGACACCGCAATATTTTAAATAATTTAACGCAAACAGACTTCGAGAATACTAACGTAGTACAGTAAAGTGCATAAATTATACATTATTGTTTATTGATGAATCTCATATTACAGGAAAGCTGCAGAGTAGCAAAGGTGAGACTAGAGGCGCCCAGGCATTGTCTACATCCTCCTAGTGTCCTTCCTGGTAATTTTCTGGTAACTCTGTTCCAGGGAGACACATTAAGTTTATTTTCTCCTAGTAGTAAAGTGCATTTAACACTGCATTGACCAAGGGAGATTCTTTTTTCACACATATTTAAAACTCTCATGGAAATGGAGTAATGCGATTCAAACCACTATATTCTGACTTAGTGTCAGAAGTAAAATGAATTGTATGGTTTCATAACGTCTGTCAAGTTAGTAACTGACACAACAAAATTTTAAAGTCAGAATCATGAAGTGAACAGTAAATGACCCTCCCTTTACCTAACTTGTAACCAACGTTTTAAAAAAAGTCACTGAATTATTACTCAATAATGAGGCTTTTTTTTTTTCAAATAAAATTTATTTTCCATTGTTGAAGATGGTAAAATATTTCAAACTACGTTTAATAAGTAGTATTGATCAGTCTTTTCTCACGACAGAATGCAGTAACAAAATCAGTAAATACGTATGAGAATTCGATTTATAATTTGAATTGTGTGATAAGTTTGAAGAGACTGAGGTTGAAAATCACATCTGTAATTAGAGTGCAAGTGAAAATGAAGATACAAATTACAATGTTTATGTAAATTAAGTAACGTGAAACTGATGGTAGACATTTTAACCCACGTACACCGCGTTCTGGAAAAGAGATTGGTCAATTCCGGATTAAACTCTGGTCCCTTCTTAATATTTTACCTTTGATAATGATTTCATTTGTGCTTATGGAATTTGAATAAACAGCAAAATCCATTATAACGGAACTCAAGAAACAATACATTCTTTATTAGAATCCAATTTCGTTTTACCAAGAGAGTGAATGAAGACTGTTTTAATGTTAACCAATAAAACTCAAGTAATTTGTACGATACAAGGAATTTGCTACTAAACAAAAATTCGCTACAGGGAGTATACATCAGGCATTCAGACTGCGCCCGTACGAGCTTCTTCCCCGCCTGGAATGCCTGGTGCTCCTACGAGCACAGACAACTTCCCCTGACTTCGCATTGATTTCCCCTCCAAATCCAGACACACGCGGAAGCTGAAGCGGCGACAGGCGGGAAAAAGAGGCTTCTTGGGAAAATTTATTCGCCAGATATTTTATCAAACAATGGATATTTATAATATGTTTACAGTCTTTACAACTTTTTAATAGTTCATGTTAATTTTCTTTTTAAATTATACATTGTATACAGATTTTTGCTTAGTGTTAGGAATTTGTATAATAAGTAATAAACATTATTTATTAATTATAAATTATTATTGATGATTAATACACGTAATTGTAATCCATGCAAATTAGTTTCAGAACCCGCTTAGATAATAGTACGACGCTTTTATTTCTACGTCTTAATAAATCAGAACATTTTTTTGAATTTCATATTTAATTGGTCATTTTACTTTCTTGCATTACCACGAACCCAGTAAAGAGACTGTACGCACTGGGTTCGTCGATTTTTCGACAGAAAATCTCTTATTGTCGGTCCGTGCTAACTAAAAGGTGGAGAGCACAAAGAATCTTAAAGAGCTCCAAATATTTTCTTTTAATTTTTTTAGGAACTCGAACCGTAATACCTGTTGGTCAGTGACTCTGTACTGACGTCAATTATGCGCGAAGCCACATACGCCGGTAGAAAGGACTTGGGCTATGTCCACAAAAATAGCTTTGAATGTCTTTCAAAGGAGGAGATTTATTTAATTTATTTAATTTTTTAAATTTAATTAATTAATTTATTTATTTAGTCAAAAATTGTATGCGACGTATGGGCGAGAAAATCATCTGCGCACGCTTTCTTGAGTTGCAGAATCCCTTCGCCACTATTTAACTATTAATAGTTGAAAGATGAAAAAATAATAGAAATAATAATAAATTAAAAAAGCGGGAGATTAACATCTCAAAAACAAGACATTTTCGTTGCCGAATTTTAGAAAACTTATTTTCAACGGTAAACGAACGAACAGATTCCATTTTTCTGTATTGCTAACAAAATAGAAACTCACACTAAGCTCTACTACCACTACAAGCAAAAGGAAAGCTCCACAAAACGTGCTCATAGTGAAGCTACATTTTTACTATTTTTATATAATTAATACTGACGTGAATACTAACTTCTGAACACGTTTTCACTTTCAAAAAATCATTTCAATTTTTGTTTCAAAGTGTTTGCTCACTTTTGTTTTCTCTTTTATCTATATTTTTATTTGCAATCCGTTTCATCAGAACAATAAGCAAATATGTTGACACATTTGTAATGAAATTGCACTCACAGTCCTTCATAGATTTTTAGTGACAATAATTATAACCAGCGAACACTATTTACACAGTTGTTTACTAGTACCAAACTTTTCACTATTGTCCAGATTGTTTCCTTATCTTATTTTTAGATCTCGCAAAGAATGCATCTTAACAATGGCCTCTTTTGAAGCGAAATACATCACATAACTCACCAACCCAGATGAAACTGTCCTGAAGACTACTCATCAAGCGTCCTCTGCAAACACTTCATTATTACGTCACCAACTTCAGCGAGGGACGTTTGTAATTATACCGTCGTTGCGTCATCTTTCCGGTGGCTTTCACAATCAGTTGTTCTACCTTTCTCGGCCGGCGGCAGGCGCGGCTGGTGCCTCTCCAATTACCGACGTATCTGCGCGAGTATCAGACCTCCGGGAAGGTTATGCAACTCCCGCGCAAACAGCGAACGGGGTCTTCCGAACGAATTTATGACTCGAAATGAGGCAAGTTCGCGTGAACTTCCAGAGAGGGGAGGGAGAAAGAGAGAGAAGCAGAGGGGAGAGGGCTGCTTTTATTTTTTGCGGGGTCAAGCAAGGCCGAGGAAACGAGCATGAAGCGGAAAGTACTGAGGGGGAGTGCAAGGCGAGGCGAAGCTTTCTAAACTTTGATAGCGTGAACTTTCGTTCCTCGCAATAATTATACTTGTTATACATAATTTATAAACACAAACAAGGTAGGCCGGCGGTACGGCGTAATTTCAAATTAAGGCACGTCTTGCTCCGACGGGGAAACTCGCGGTATTAAGTGACACACCGCCCCAAGCTCGAGTATGAGCGTTGCGTTGCGAGGTACTCGGAAGTTGGACGTGCTCTGTCCATAAAACCGTTTCCCTCGCTGGCCGACAGCGGAAATGCACTGACTGAATGCGATGATGTATGTGTTTCGGTGGAGTTTAAAAGCAGTATTTCATTTTCCATTGAATAAAGAATAGTGAATCGCGGAATTCTCGGTACTTGGCTGGACTGTTTAAAAATAGACGAAAATTACGTCAATGACTAAAGAGAACAAAGTAGTACAAGGTTTTATATTTCTTCCTAAAGATACTTCCATCACTTGTAGATGGTAGGATTTGCAAGACGATGGTAGCTATCATATTCCAAGCATTATTGACTTCAAAACCTCATTGGTCTTATTGGCTGGTTATCAATGAAACTTTTTGGAGGTGTTCATCATCATTTCAATGTTGTGAAATTTTCGCCACCTCTTTTATATCTCAAGGAATAAAGCAAATTAATTTTTCTATCAATAAAAAGTTTACTATGTGATGAATAAAATGAGTCCTCTAAACTTTCACCTATTGCGATGTTACAGTTGTTGCAAAATGATTGAAACGCAATCTCTACTTGATGTACGTAATTTATAGTTAATAATTTATGCAATAAAAAAGAATAACTTCCCAACGCTTAACATACTTTGTGACATTTTTTCTCATTTTAAATGAAAATAACAATTCGAAATAAATAGCTGTAATCTAAATCATTCACATATTCTCATTTACTTGCTAAAATTTAACCGTCTGTGGTACTTTTGTGTTGTTTTTACAACCTGTCGGAAGTATCAATTTCATCGTTCTAGTGAACGTGGAAATGTGCTGGATAGTAAAATCAACTATATTCACAAGCTTGAATAACACTCTCCATCATCATCAACGGTAATGGATTAAGGATTAGTGTTCTTTTCACTTCACTAATGCGAAAATAACAACCAAGAATTATACTAATAACTATTACCTTTGAACAAGTTTTCAGACTTTTAGTTGAGAATAATTCTCAAACAAAAGTCCTGAATGGCAGCCAATAGAACACGTAAACAGCGTTTTACAGTTGTACCGTTTTAAGGTAACTAAAACACGCGTTCCTCAATTGAAACGCACTGAACTGCAATCTTGGTTTATGCGAACCCGATAGGGATTACAAGCGTCGGAGTAATGTCTCCCTATCTGTTCACCGCTGTCACCAGGCCGGCACAAGGTGATCGCGAATGAAATATGATCCATCCCCTCACGATCTATTGGCACCCATCCAACTCTGCATGACCTGCTCCCGCAGTCCGAGTAATTGGAGGTGTTATTTCACGGTCGATTAAGAGGCGGACACCGGGAAGTCGCTCGATCGGCGAAGGAGCGAGTAAAGCAGAATTTGCATCTGACGTAATAACATCACGGAATTCATCAACTGGGGAGGGTATTACTGCTTCAGCAACGCCGCGGCAGGGAAAGCGTGTGTACAGGAGCCTATCAAACCCACACGCATGTGAGAATATTAGGAATTCCAATTACAGGTTCCATATCCTTCCTGACGCACGTAGCGCCGTAAATTCATCATCCCGTGACACTATTGTCAGACGTGCTAGATGAACGCGCTACGTTTAAGTAACTGCCGTAGATCAAATTTGAGCTTCCTGAATATTTTGCATTACGATTACTGGGATTGCAAAGTTCGTGCAAAGCATCCATGATTAATGTTTCTCTTTGGGATGTAAAACAGATTGGAATGTTTTTAGAGAAGCTCACACTCATTCGTCATTAAATAAAAGATTTTCATAAAATTTCAGCTATGAATGTTATTTAAAGCTACAACAAAGTAAATAAATGGTACTTAAATAAGTAAAATGAAAATTAAATAGCTGATGTATTTTGGTAGTGAATTTTATTCAATGCTGAAATAATACGAGTATTATGGCAAATACAAAACAAAATGAGAAACTTAAAAATCATTATATTTTATATTAAATTAATAAACACTAGACCTTTTAATTTCGAAATGAAAGATAAGAAATAATATTTCATTTGTTATCATAATAATAATAATAATAATAATAATAATAATAATAATAATAATAATCCTGACGGCGGCAGGATTTTCGACACTAGCTTATTCAGCTAGGTCGAATTCAGTCACTGTCTCGAGGAGAATTCTAGCTGCAGCCTACACTGATCGGTAGTTTTCCGTGGTTTTTCCAAAACACCAGGTGAATGCCGGAGCAGTACCCAAACAAACGGGCCACAGACCGCGCGCGATCTTTCCTTCCTCTTCCTTGTCCTATCCTCACCTATTACACACACACACACACTTACACTAACTTGCACTGCACTATCACATATTCCGGGAGACCGGTCGTGAGCTTAGAGCTTGTCCCAACTGGGGCGGTGCCCCGCTGGTGGGAGAGTCCTGGTTAGGGGAAACCCCACTAGCCGACGGTAGGTCGGCGCTGGATCTCGCCATGCAGCGGGGGCAGATCATCGCCATCACCCGCAAAAAACATGCACTACTCTAACGGGACTAATGACCAAAGCAGTTGACGCGCCCGGAAACACAAAAAAATCAATCAATCAATCAATAATATCTATATACACTGTGCAATTACATTTTTATTTAGTTTAATTATTTAATATAATTTATTTTAAAGCACTTTTTTATGGAAATCAGAAAAATAGATACATTCCATTAGATGAACTAAAACATTAAGGTTTAAGGCATTCAGTGATTAGGTTACACCATCTCTAAGTTACATTACCGCTTTAAAGCAAATTGGCGAAGAAGTAGCTTCTGCGATGTATATATTCAATTTGATTGTAATTTGTAGTGCTTTATTCCAAGATTTTCATTTTAATTTTGGTTGGAAAATTCTGTAATACGAACGTAAACCAAAACTAGAACATTCTGTAAATATAAACACGAATACTTTAAGGAAATAATACTGTTTTTACGATTTATGAAACACTTTCGGCACTAAACTACGTATGTGTACTACAGCTGTGTTGGAAATTACACCACACAGTAGTGTGTGTGTGTGTGTGTGTGTGTGTGTGTGTGTGTATATAAAATAAAAAAGAATTGTACTGATGCAGATGTTGATGCAAAGAAAACAGCTGGGGCACCAGCAACTTACAATACGTTTCACGCAGCATACGAGTGAAATAATAGGCGATGCGTCTTCCGACTCTTAAACCCTAATTTGTGTGTTCCTGACACTACCAGAGTTTTATTTCTTATGCCGTAATGTAGTAAAGGAGAGCTTTTGAGATTGTCTGTTGTATTTTTACAGAACACATTCACCTCTTGACGCAATTTTAAATCAATGTTCTAATAAGTGAAGAATATTCATTGTATTACAAATATATTGAATGTTTGTAATCGGAAGCACAATAAATGCACAATTTTGGGATTTACTTTGTATTTATTCATTTACATGTATATGAAGATAATATACAACCATGTATATGAGTATACATGGTAGTATATATATATATATATATATATATATATATATATATATAACACACACACTTTCATGTGTATGAAAGAAACTAATTTTGATATTTCGCACGATCGTTACTTCCGATCAAAATTTGAGTTCTAATAAATATTTCAGACATTTTTTCTAAAACGATCAATAATTATATTCCTCAAATCAATAATCATCTTGGTAATCATCATATTGGTATTCCAAAGAGTATTCGAGTGGTCTGATCGAGTACAACTTCAACGCGCCGTACTGTTCGCACGCAGATGAAGAGCTTCGAGGGAGCTTACGCACGCGGCCGCTGGGCGCGCCACCCTCCGGGCCGGCGCTCTCTCGGCGAAGGATTCTCGTGCCGTGCTATCCGGCACGGCCGCTTCCCAGGGATCGGCCCAGGATGTATCAACTCATTCAATCGGATTAAACTTCAGGGCGTGATACCGGCTTACGCGGTTCAGGGAATCAACTGATGTCACTGCAGTGCATCTAACCGGGAGAACCACCGGTTCGAGTCCCGACCGTGGGGCGAGTTTAGTCACTAGCTGCCTAGCTGGGGCGAATGTAGTCGCTGTCTGGAGGAGAATTCTAGCGGCTGGGTGCTCTGATCTGTGGTTTTCTGTGGATTCTCCGATCAACATCAGGCCAATGCCAGAACAGTACCCAAACAAACGGGCCACGGACCGCGCGCCATCTTTCCTTCCTCTTTCTTGTCCTATTCTCTCCCCTTACACACACACACACTACACCACCACATATTCCGGGAGACCGATAGGAGTTTAGTTTTTCCCGGTTGAGATGATGCCATGCTCGTCGGAGATACTTGGTTGGGGAAAACTCCGCAAGCCGACGGGTAGAATGGCACTGGGTCTCGCCATTCAACGAGGGAAGATCTGCTCCACCTCCCGGAATAATTTATGCTACGCATTGTCTTTCCAGTTTCAACCGCTTGCAACACCCTAACGGTGTCTGTCTAAGCCCCAATTCTACAGCCCAGTGGGGAAGTGCGATTGCAATACTATTCAATATTTAAGAACTAAGGGTTTTCGTTGAAAATTAATTTGCATTGCGTTTACCATGTGTTCATTACGTCGTTTGCAAGACCAACTACATACAGATTTACCAATAATGCTCTATGTGATACATGTTTGTGAAATTGCATTGTTGAGTTAAGCTGGATATGAGGATGTCCTCCTAGAGTCCACTTCAATGTACAACTGCAGATCTTGATAAATATAAAACTATTACGTTACAAATTACTAGGTGATTATCTTTGATTTTACAGTGAATAGAGATTGCTTCGATCCAGTATTTGTAAACCTCCGCCTTTTAGTTACTTGAAAAAAATCTACAAAATGACAATGAACAATATTTTTGAGATTTTTAATTTTCCGAATAGTGCAGTTGTAGTTTCTTATCTGAAGTAACATTTTTACTTTTACTTTTTTGCAATGTAATCGTTTGTGTTAATCAAATTATATTTTATTTCTGGACTTGAAATCACATCTTAATTTTACATTAGCTACAAACACTAAAGTTTGATCATTATTAAATTTGCTGCGTTTTCCAGCACTGAATAACTTAATGCTTCAGATAATGAACGAGTAAATTATTACCGGGTTCTGAGCTAACCGAACTGGTCTTAATCAATACCTGTAGCTGTTGTTGTCAGCCTAACCTTATTTATTAGTCACGCGCTCAACGAGGAAACGATCCTTAGTTTGTAAAGAGGTTTGATCTCAAGTAAATTATATAATTAGCACCTCCAAGAATATGCTTGTGCAAGTCAATATTACTTGGTGCTCTTTAATTAAAGGAGAAAGGGAAAGGAAAACGCGGACGACAAGAAAATACTACTACAATGCAAGAATATTGAACAGAAATTATTGAATTACATACAAGAGCACAATATTTAGAAATAAATATTTATTTATAGTTTTTCATTCTATTTAATTTTAACTTTTGAAATCCTGGAAAATATTAAAGTTAGTTCTTATGATTAAAATATAAAACTGTACAGACTGAAAATTCTTGTTATACGAGAAATCTGAGAGAATTCAAATATAACAAAACCAGCAGATTCATCAAAATGAAAATGTAATGATGAGTAACAGAAGATAAATGAGCAACAACAGAAGTTCCACATTCGCACTACATTCATATTCTGAAATAGAGAGATACCTACAAAAAATTCTTTCATGAACCACCCCAACAAATAATGAAGATATATAACCTTTTTTTTCGGTCTCATCTACCTTTCACACTTTCTGGCTGACAGTTCTCACCTGGAGCGGTAGCTCAGTGCATCAACTGATGTCACTGCAGCACGTCTAACCGGGAGGTCCTAGGTTCGAGTCCTGACGGCGGCAGGATATTCGACATTAGCTTTTCAGCTACGGTCGAATTCAGTCGCTGTCTGGAGAAGAATTCTAGCGGCTGGCTGCTCTGATCGGTAGTTTTCCGTGGTTTCTCTGATCAACACCAGGCGAATGCCGGAGCAGTACCCTACCAAACGGGCCACGGACCGCGCGCGATCTTTCCTTCCCCTTCCTTGTCCTGTCCTCTCCCCTTACACACACACTTACACTACCATGCACTACACTACCATATATTCCGGGAGACCGGTCGGGAGCTTAGAGCTTGTCTCGGAGAGTCCTGGTTAGGGGGAACCCCACTAACCGATTATAGGTCGGCGCCGGATCTCGCCACCCAGCGGGGGAAGATCATCGCCATCTCCGGAGAGAATAACATGCACTACACTAACGGTACTAATGACCAAAGCAGTTGCCACTCCCGGAAACACGAAAAAAACAATCAATCAATGAATCTGACATTTCTCAGTACGTGAGGGACCTACTATTATCTTCTGCAATCTCTACCACTTTCCTGCAGTTCTCCCCAGTTAAGAAACCCTTGTGTTCCCTGAACATCTTGCAGAGGTCCTTCTCACTTTTACACTTGCGCGCGAGGTAGTCTATGGGCCCATCACTGTGCTTGTACATTTCTTCTGAGTGAAAGGAACCAGTTCTTCATTCCATCACACAGATGACTCATTCAGTTACCAGAGACAGGACAAAGAATATTGACAGAATTTGTGTTTGCGGGTGTTGGGCAGAGGCAAATCCTGAACATTATGTCAAGTAAACCGCACATTAAGGAAGTAACCTTTATTGCTGTCTTTTATTTATAGATTTTCTCAAATCCCAATACTATGAAATTCCGTCCTTCATAATTGTTCTACATTCTACGACAATTACGTAAGACACTAACTTCTATATCATTAACACATCCCGTTTTCCCAAAATCTAGAGAGAAGCGGGAAGCGCGGGGCGGCGCGGGGCGGCTAAGGGGGTGCGGGCGCCCCGGGCGGCGGGGCGGCCGGCCCCGGGGGGGGGGCCAGGCCCGGCGTGGCGCGCCGCGTTTAATAACCGCCCAGCTTCCGCGCGCTTGTTGACGCAAGGCCGCCACCCAGATGCTGCGGCGGGGATGCGTAGGCCCAAGGCCAGAAGTTGTGAAAGCAAAGGTGGTGGGGTGGAGGTGGTGTTGGTGGTGGGGTGGTGGTGGTGGGGGGTGTGGTGGTGTGGGTGTGGTGTGGTGGTGGTGGTGGTGGTGGTGGGTGGTGGGGTGGTGGGGTGTGGTGGTGGTGGTGGTGTTGGCAGCGGAGGTGTTAGTAGTCCTAGCGGCTGTGGTGATACTGCGGGAAAGGGGTGGCGTGAAATAGTATTAGAGAGGGCAGAGAATAGCAGATTTGGAGGGTGAGGGGCAAAAGCAGAAAAAGGGAATTACAGTGGGGACGTCCGAGGAGCATGTGACGGGGAGGTGGTGATTTGTAGTGAGGGGGAGGCGGTTTTACGGGAAAGATGGCGAGGGCATTGGAGAACGACTTTTCCGTAGTATTACATAACTTTCAATATCTATTTGTTTGTACCTGGCGCGACCATGGCGTACCAGCAGCTTATGGACCATGGCCTACCAGCAGCGTCCGGGCCTCGCGGTTATGGGTTAAGGGCAGGGTTGCCATCTGCTCTCTTTTTGGATGACATGTCCTTTTTTAATATTGTCCTCCCGTCCTCTCTTCTCTCAGATTTACGTATATGGTGCTCCTTTTCGTCCTGTTGAATTGAAAATAATACTGGCAGATTTTTAAAGTGATTTAATTCATGAAACGAACTTCACGTACGTACATTTTTATTCAAATAAATGGCCAATAAAAACAGATCATTAGGCTTAATGTGATAAAAAAGGAATTTATGCTTATTGTTTGGTGGGTAAGGAAGGTGAGTGCGAGAGCGGAGATATCTAGTCGGAAACGTTCACTTATAACGACGCAGTTTAATGCGAGTTCTTACGATTTTTTAACACTATTAATGGTATCAAATTGTTGAGTACATTGTCTATACATCGTGGTATATAAAAATGCAAAATGTCCTCCTTTTCATTGAAATGTCCTCCTCTTTTTTGTCAAATATCCTCCGCTGTGAAAACAACGTCTGGTAACCCTGGTTAAGGTGGTACGTGTGATTAACACGAAGACATCCACACGTCGTTTTCTGGTTTTCTCAACCTGAGAAGTGAGTTTTCTCATCATCACACATATACTGGGACACTGCAAGGAAAACGCACATTACAATCTTGCCCGTCCGGGAATGAAATCCGGGGTCGCATAATGGAAAACGAACACGCTGACCAATGAGCTAAACCGCGAGGTCCAACTTTCAATATACGATGTATATCATTATGTACACACGTACGTTTAGCAGAAAGTAATAATATAAAATGAAAATGCTTAGTAATTGAAACCAACACCACTTCAATTTCAGATTACTTTTTGAGTGCCATGATAAAAACGCGCGCGATACCTCTCTCACCAACACTTCCAAAATGTTAAAATTTGCCGTCCGTGTCACACAATGCACAGAAGGGTTTACCCAAGTGGTGCACTTTAGGGGCGCGGTTTAACCACCACCGGGGCGGTAGGGGCGTGGCGGGGAGGGGTGGGCGGGGCGTGCGGAAGCGCGTGCAAAAGCCCTTGCACTGGGGGAGGGCGCAACGCGGGTCGTGTTCATGTGGGCGGTGCGCACACAGTGGAAACGCATGTCGTTTCTCGCCTGTTTGTTGGGACGCACCGCGCCCCCACTACACCCGGCTTCCCCCGCCGCACAGAGGGGCCAGTAGAGAGGATTTGGTTGGCTGGTTGGTTAGTGATACCGGGTGCGTCAACAGCTTAGGTCATTAGTCCCGTAAGTGTGGACATGCTTTATCCTCGGGAGATGGCGGTGATATTCCCCCGCTGGATGGCCAGATCGGCTGCTAACCTACCGTCGCTCGGCTAGCGGGCTTTCCCCCTAACCAGGACTCTCCCACCAGCGGGGCACCGCCCCAGTCGAGGCAAGCTCTAAGCCCCCGATCGGTCTACCGGAATATATGGTAGTGTAGTGCATGTTAGTGTAAGTGTGTGTATAAGGGGGTGAGGATAGGACAAGGAAGAGGAAGGACAGATCGCGCGCGGTCCGTGGCCCGTTTGGTAGGGTACTCCTCCGGCATTCGCCTGGTGTGGATCGGAGAAACCACGGAAAACTACCAATCGAGCAGCCGGCATCTAGAATTCTCTTCCAAGCAGCGACTGAATTCGACCTAGCTGAAAAGATAATGTCGAAAATCCTGCCGCGGTTAGGACTCGAGCCTAGGACCTCCCGGTCAGAGGCCGGTACAGCGCCCTCGTAGCAGTATTCCCATACCCGCGCGGTCAAGTTACGGTTTACATTTTAATCAATATCCTCATG
This sequence comes from Teleogryllus oceanicus, assembly GCA_964035755.1. Classification (NCBI taxonomy): domain Eukaryota; kingdom Metazoa; phylum Arthropoda; class Insecta; order Orthoptera; family Gryllidae; genus Teleogryllus; species Teleogryllus oceanicus. The sequence continues at coordinate 5,792,239 of CAXIVR010000014.1, read as the reverse complement.
ATGGAAGGTTTTTAATTAATCATTAGTACTGGATTTTCCGTACCTTGCTTTAGCTTTTAGTTCAGGACTTTCAGTCGATTTGAAGCACATATATGAAGTATTTAAATTAATGTTGGGTGAGGCATCCCTTCTTTGTTTAGTCATTTGACGATATCTATCCTTGTTCATAGATTAAATAAAAATTACACTTAAAGTATTTAAAAATACTCGCTGGGAATTGACGTTTCGATTGGCAAGTATTTGTTGATTTGTACTACTCATAATCATGATGACAAAATTGAATGTAAATTGTTCTTAATTGGCATATGCTAAGTTAGAATGAGAATTACAGACTTATTTTATATGTAATTAGGGGAAAACTACCCTGTAACCACCTTAATAGCATTAATCTTCCTTCACTGAAAAACAATTTTCCGAAATTCAATTTTACAAATCTTTTAAAAATTAAAACTGGATTAATTATATTTTTTGTGAGTTCATTTATTCCTTATTTTCATTTCGATTATAAATTTAAGGAATATAACTAACAACCGTTATTAAACTATCATTTTAATGCAATGTAGGCAAATAATGGTAATATGAGATGTCAGCTCCAAAATATGGATGCATGAATAGAAAATTAAAAATCGTGAAAAATGTATGGGAATGTAGTAAATACGTGTCTTTACATACATATGTTCCGGCAACTATAGCAGTACATACGTCAGATATTTTTCGATTGCATTAATACATAAATATTCGCAAACTTCAAAAAAGAAGCAAGATATTAAGGTGTATGCACTAAAACTTTAATTATGGTTTGTTTAATTAAAAGATGGCGTTCACAATATTTTATAAAACAAGTCATTCACATCTTTGAATAAAAAAATAATTTTCTTTTCACACGGCCTTTTCCCCACGACTGAGAAAGCCACACTCTCGCCTTTTTCCACCGTTGTCCCTCGCTGAGATGAGGTTCCACTGTTGCTATATCTCTTGCCCCACCCAACGCTCGGACTCAGCAGGGGATAAACCGGGAATATTGCTACCGTTTTTCCTGCATCCGAAGAACAAATGTCGGCTTATGAATGCCAGCTCGCACCAGTATCTGTGGGTTGTAGAGGAAAAGAACGATGCGAACGTGTTCAAAGGGCGACACGTACTATCGTAAGGGAAGAGGCGAGTAAACTGTGACAAATGTAAAGAGAGAACGTAGTGTTGTCCAGGGATATTGTAAGAGAGAAATACCCGAGCAAAGTGAAAAAAGAGTCATGAGAATTGCCGGGAGGTTTCATTGCCAAAATTATGATTTAAGGAAACTACGTGAAATACACGCAAACAATGTTGTAAATAAATAGCAATTATTATGTCGGCATGTTCAAAAAGTGACAGGCGAAGCCTACATTTGTTTTGAAGTTAATGCATGCAATATTTGCCACGAATATTTGATGTTTTCAGAGAAAATTATTTTTCAACCATGATGTGACTAGATAAATAAATTATAAATAACATAAAGACAAATAAATAATAGCCATTATACGTTTTTGTGAATGATCTTGGCTGTCCGGGTGACGCCGCGTCAAAGGCTGTGTTGCCAACGTTTCGACCATCTTTTCGTGGTCTTCCTCAGGGCAGACTATCCCTGAGGAAGACCACGAAAAGATGGTCAAACGTCGGCAACACAGCCTTGGACGCGGCGTCACCCGGACAGCCAAGATCATTCACATGACTCCGGCCGCAGAAGCCTACGACTTCACATTATTAGTTTTTTGTTCATTTATCTCATTCATGAAAATATCTGTATTGAATATAAGCTAACCCATCATTATTTTGATTAGAAACTACTGACGCTAGAACAGCATATACTTTCTCGCATTACTTGTAACGGTTCCGCAATATTGTAGTTACGTCATAAATCTACAAACGTGTTTCTAATCAGTATTTTTTTCCCGCGGTGATACTCGCACTTAGACCGAGCGTGATAACTTACCGTGCGCTCCACCACTTCACAACAAAGTTGCTGTCACACTCACTTTGCCCGACGTCTCTCTCATTATTTCCTACACTTAATTTTATATAATTCAGGAAGTTCAATATAGATTCAGACTACCGCCATTCTTTTCAGTGACTGTTATTTTATCCGTGGAAGAAAATTAAGAATAACATTTGGAAGGGTTTTGATAATATTTAATGTAATTACGCGAAAACTTTCGCTTTTATAAAAATTGTATACGTACTGTTTAAAAAACTGATTCAAAAAATTGTTTAAAGCAAAAAGATGTATCTTTAGATTTATGGTTTCGAAATGTTAACATTTTGCTATTTTCAAATATACTGTGTTCGCAGAAAATAGGAATAGAGCAACTTCTTACCGTCCTTTGGGACATAGGAGGAGGAAATTTAAAGTGAAAAATTTGAGCCATTTTTGAAAAAAAAAAAACTATTGTTGAAAAATTGCCTAAATATCGTGCAAAATTACAGAAAAAAATTACTCACATTAAAAAAAAATTGTATCGGACCTTCTTTCAAGATCGTTCTTTGAACAACAGATTTCAATAAGAAAAAATATCAATCTTCAGTATGTAGTTGTTGGAACGTACCGAAAAGAATTTTGAACGTTTGCAGCTTTGGAAAAATTAGATTCATCAAAGAAAATGAGACAAAGGCGGTTCTTTAATCGTCCTTTGCGCTAACGGAGGACAAAGTTTAATTGAAACATTTGAAGTCACTTTTTAGATACATTTGAAAATGTTGAGGGTTCATGCAAATTATTCCCAAAATCAAAATATTCGTTTCACACTTGCAGGGTCCTGAGGTCAATCAGATCGATACAGGAATATCAATTTCAGAGAATATTTGATACATGGTTTGGGCGCTAGCGTTGACCACGGACGAACGGACGGACGGACGAACGGACGAACGGACGAACGGACGAACGGACGAACGGACGAACGGACGAACGGACGAACGGACGAACGGACGAACGGACGAACGGACGAACGGACGAACGGACGAACGGACGAACGGACGAACGGACGAACGGACGAACGGACGAACGGACGGACGGACGGACGGACGACGGACGAACGGACGAACGGACGAACGGACGAACGGACGAACGGACGAACGGACGAACGGACGAACGGACGAACGGACGAACGGACGAACGGACGAACGGACGAACGGACGGACGGACGGACGGACGGACGGAGCCGTCAATTTGCCGTCAATCCTTGTTTCGGTTTCAAGGACCAACAATACATGGAGAACAATGCAGCAGAAGGTGTTAGAGAAAGTAAATACTGCGCACAGGAACACGATTTATCAACTTTTCTGTAATAGAGTTATCGGTACTTGGCAATAATAGTATTATTGTTGAAAAATCACCGTTATTTCCCGCAACATTGCAATAGTCCGTAAGCAGTACGCCAGAGAACTGCTAAAAAATGCTTTCCGTTCTCAAAAAATATGTTAAAAACCTAAAATATAGTAAAATACGTTAAATTTATATTGGAGTTCGATCACGGGCAGGCGACAAACCAAATCCGGGTCACAACTATTACGCATTTGTTTTTCACGTTTTCACTTTCCCACTTTCGCGGCTCCCAGCAAATATATAAGTATGGGGTTTGACAAAGCAATGTCGGCAAAATGGACCATGCAATGGTTTGTGAAAATCAGAATCGTATCTGTGCCAAATGACACAGTCAATATCAGGATGGTTTCCTGGGGATTAGAAATGGAGAGTGATCATTTTCAAAAGCACTCGGCAGCAACAAGCTAACAGTCGCGTCATTTTGTTGGGTACAATATCGCACACTGCAATTTCGCTCCCCTTCAGCATTTTGCAAACAGAGCCAAAATGTTCGGGCCAAAATGAGTGCGTGCATAACTAATCATGCTGCTCGCTAATGTTCCAGACAGGTCATTTACCCCCAGTTAGGAAGTATACATCATATTCAGATCGTGTGCTGACAACGATTGTGCCGCGTGTTAATCACAAGGTGGCTGGCATTAATATCGCATTTGGGAGCATCACTCGGCTGCGCTCCGGCTCGCAGCGGCATTCTCGTTACTAACAGGGCCTGCAGCACATCACAACCCAGCACAGTACTCCGCAACACTACGAACTGCAACACGTCACCCCGATGTATTTCGCCTCGCCCACTTATACAGCACCTTCGTCCCGTAAAACATCCGCCTCATGGCATACTCGCCTCGTGGTACACACGCCTCGTCCCACACCCGCCTCGCGCCACACCCGCCTCGGGCCACACCCGCCTCGGGCCACACCCGCCTCGCGCCACACCCGTCTCGCGCCACACCCGCCTCGCGCCACACCCGCCTCGCGCCACACCCGCCTCGCGCCACACCCGCCTCGGGCCACACCGCCTCGCGCCACACCGCCTCGGCCACATCCGTCTCGCGCCACACCGCCTCGGGCCACACCCGCCTCGTGCCACACCCGCCTCGGCCACACCCGTCTCGCGCCACACCCGCCTCGCGCCACACCCGCCTCGCGCCACACCCGCCTCGGGCCACACCCGCCTCGCGCCACACCCGCCTCGGGCCACACCCGCCTCGGCCACACCCGCCTCGGGCCACACCCGCCTCGGGCCACACCCGCCCGCGCCACACCCGCCTCGGGCCACACCCGCCTCGGCCACACCGCCTCGCGCCACACCGCCTCGGGCCACACCCGCCTCGGGCCACACCCGCCTCGGGCCACACCCGCCTCGGGCCACACCCGCCTCGGGCCACACCCGCCTCGCGCCACACCCGCCTCGGGCCACACCCGCCTCGCGCCACACCCGCCTCAGGCCACACCCGCCTCGGGCCACACCGCCTCGGGCCACATTCGTCTCGCGCCACACCCGCCTCGGCCACACCCGCCTCGCGCCACACCCGCCTCCGCCCACACCCGCCTCGGCCACACCCGCCTCGGCCACACCCGCCTCGGGCCACATTCGTCTCGCGCCACACCCGCCTCGGGCCACACCCGCCTCGCGCCACACCCGCCTCGCGCCACACCCGCCTCGCGCCACACCCGCCTCGCGCCACACCCGCCTCGCGCCACACCCGCCTCGCGCCACACCCGCCTCGCGCCACACCCGCCTCGCGCCACCCCGCCTCGCGCCACACCCGCCTCGCGCCACACCCGCCTCGCGCCACACCCGCCTCGCGCCACACCGCCTCGCGCCACACCCGCCTCGCGCCACACCCGCCTCGCGCCACACCGCCTCGCGCCACACCCGCCTCGCGCCACACCCGCCTCGCGCCACACCCGCCTGCAATAAGGAAGCTGAAAGAAATGGAAACAATTAGGAGGTTCCAAATGCCCCAGAATATGGAACACGAATGTACTCAGTGATTTGAGTATTTAGCACCAAAACTTTGAAGTCAATTTACTCAAAGTTTTGTGTTTTACCTTCAGGAACATTTATCTCCGGTAAAACAGCAGTACATGTTTAATTTTTTATTGCACTTTCTACGTTGTTTGTAAAGTCCAAATCAGCAAACATAATTACCAAAAAGTTTGGCCATTTCAAAGTAAAATCATATTATAACTCAAAATTTTTAATTTTTTAATTTAAAAAAATATCAGAATTTGGAGCTAATTATCATTAACACGCATTTAAATATTAAATATTTAATAATCAACTCTATAAGTAAAATAGTTTTTGAGATTTGCGTACCTAAAAATCATTAACTTTCCAGGAGCAAGAGGGGGATATCCTTCTCCACTGAGCTCTCCCTTGTAAGAAAAAGTTGTTGACTTAGAGATAATGTATATCTCATTATTGTGTGTACAACACATAACTGCGTGATTTCATACAATACAATACAAAACGGAAAGAAAATATATTCTTTTAACTATATTCCTCAAACTTGGAAAAACATGAGGCAGAATTTAAAAAATATATATAAATGTATAAAATCGTAAAGAATATAATCACAAGTCAAATTGTGATTGATAAAACAAATTTGCCAATCATATTATCGTATGAAGTCTCTATTCTCTACCTCGTATCGTTTCAGCGGGTACAAACAATTGTGGATTTGGATGAAAAAAAAAGAGGGGACAGTGGAAGTTCCCCATGCCTGCAGAAGGGTGGGGCTTCCCAGACGGACAAGCAGCTAGTTGATAGATTGATTGATTTTTTCGTGTTTCCGGGCGCTGCAACAGCTTTGGTCATTAGTCCCGTTAGTGTAGTGCATGCTTTTCTCGGGAGATGGCGGTGATCTTCCCCTCTGGATGGCGAGATCCGGCGCCGACCTACCGTTGGCTAGTGGGGTTTCCCCCTAACCAGGACTCTCCCACCAGCGGGGCACCGCCCCAGTCGGGACAAGCTCTAAGCCCCGACCGGTCTCCCGGAACATGTGGTAGTGTAGTACATGTTAGTGTAAGTGTGTGTGTAAGGGGAGAGGATAGGACAAGGAAGAGGAAGGACAGATCGCGCGCGGTCCGTGGCCCGTTTGTTAGGGTACTGCTCCGGCATTCGCCTGGTATTGATCGGAGACACCACGGAAAACTAGCGATCAGAGCAGCCGGCCGGTAAAATTCTCCTCCAGAAAGCGACTGAATTCGACCTAGCTGAAAAGCTAGTGTCGAAAATCCCGTCACCGTCAGGACTCAAACCTAGGACCTCCCGGTCAGAGGCGCTACAGAGACATCAGTTGATGCACTGAGCTCCCGCTACCGGTACAAGCGGCTAGTGTGAGCGCGGTTTGATCTGCCTTCTGAAGCATTTCGTCACGCACGGGATCTTGTCGCTCCGACACTCGTCCCATAACGTGTCGCCTTTCACCGCCACAGGGAATGTAGCTCACGACCGACCTGTGGGGGTTCGACTCTTCCGACAAAGCGATTGGGATGTGAATATGTTATATCTGGATACTTCAGGATCGCTCAGGAGATTTATTTGAAGTCTTATAAATGCGCTAAATGTATCTCAAAAGATGATGCACCAGTATTAATATCAAATTTATGCAGTTTGTATATTTCTCACAAATATAAACTTTTTACAATTAATTTTACTATAGTGAGGCTTTTGTTAGTTTGTCAATTGCGATCAGGATACAATAATAAAATAAAGAATTTTGAAGAAAATTTAACGAATGCTGCAGACTTTTCGAACTAACGAAAGACTAACTAAAGCTGCTAACGAAAGACTAACTAGACTAACAAAAGCTGTTAATGAAAGACTAACTAGACTAACGAAAGCTGAGTTCATAACACGCGAATGTATCACGAGAAACCAAGTGAATAAGATGGGAGTTGTATGTTCTGAACGAATCCCTTCTCTTTAACGCGACATGTAACGTGGCAGCGTTTGCCCTCGTGTGATGAACTGGCATTGAACTTGCAACCCCCGCTGTGCGCTCTTTCACTCGCTCCATGTTTGCCGTCACGCATGAGGCGTTTTGAATTTGCCGTCGACATCACTGGCTTTTGACACTGACAAATGAGAAAAATATAACGAGACATTATCACAAAATACAACTCGATCTGTATATTTATTCATACTGTAATTAGTTGTGTGGTCCCAAATGGGACATTTCAACTAATGAAAACAATTATGTCCAGAATAAATGAAAATTGCAAGTCTCTGATTTCATGTAAATTAATAGAAATGTATCATTTTTTATTAAAAAATACAAGAGCGGAAAAAAGAAATAAATTACGGCGTATTCAATGAACATGGTTATCCTAAATGTAAGTTACTACTGAAATGCGCAATTATCGTTTTTCTAGTTATAGAAACGAAATTCTATTTTATTTACTATGAGCTAATTGGCAACTCTCGCTTAAAACTAGGCACCAGCTTGTAATTTTCCTCAGACAGCTCCATTACAATACTATGTTTTGCACGACAACTTCAGAGCAGAAAAAACTTTAATTAACCCATACTCCTCTAATGACATTCGGATGCAATAAATACACAATAAAAGTAAAATTCGACCACAACAACATTCTATAGTTACATGTAAATTATCTTCTTTTGAATACTGGTTTATATCTGGTGTTACGTAGTACATTCATTGACATTACCATGTTCCGTTCTGTCATAAATTCCATTTTATAATTATTCGTAATTCACAACGTTGTATTCATATCTGGCAATAACACACGTTATGACAATACTTCTGTTTGTTTTGACATCAACAATTTTATCGTTTTTCCATCAATTCTATCATGACTTCCGCGAATATCAACAGCTTCACATGAATCGCAACTCAGCTTCACGATCTCCATCGACCCTACACACTTCCCACACCTTTTAGCGCCGTCACGAATACTCTCGTTCGTACAGTCACTCCTAAAATCATTCGAACACCAGGGATATTCCTTAGAATACTGTTTTTTTCCCTATTAGGAAAAAATGTTTGGGTGCCGCCCCCTCGAGGATGTAGCTCTATTCTGTTTTTCTTATTGAACCGTCTTATAATATCAGTCATCGTCAGCTTCACATGAATCAGCTTCATAGCACTCAACTTCACATGAATCGCAACTCAACTTCACGATCTCCGTCGACACTACAGCCTCCCACACCTTTTAGCGCCCTTATGAATACTCTCGTTCATATAGTCACTTCCAAAACTATTCGAACACCGGGGATATTCCTATCATCTTCCTTAGACTACTGTTTTCTTCCCTATTAGGAAAAATTGTTTGGGTGCACCCCTCGAGGGTGTAGCTCGATTCTGTTTTCCTTACTGAACCCTCATATTATGTCTTCATTATTAACATTTAAGGAATTTTTCAGCAGCTCTTACCTTTCTTACGGTGAAATACATTGGTCAAAAGTAGTTTCTCCCTCTGCGACTCCTCATATTACTCCTTTCCTTCGATTCAAACTCTTTGGTGACGAGAGCAAACTGTCGCTGGCTTACGTAGTATCACCTTCAGCGATCGACATCCGTTGATATCAATGGTTTCCTTCTATATTTAAAAGACAGATATTTCAGTTCGGTCACGCTCTGTAAGTATATTTTTTAGGTCCAGTGGTTTGTATAACTGATTATTAAAAGGTCATTTTACTTCGTATACTTTTTTAACAAGAGATACTTTTTTAAGAAGTCGTTTTCGTTATTTCCTGGCTAACTCCGATTTACCTAAATTAAAATGCTGAATTAAAATACAATAATTTGTGTAAAACATTTGGATGAAAGTTCTTGAAATTTGAGGTGTCCAAATGGTTTCGGGAGAGACTGCATATTCGATATCACTGACACCAGCACCCAGCTGGTCACCCACCCGTGTCTCACCGTTCCCTCCGCCTAGCGCCGCGCCGGCCACAGAGCCCATGGCGACCGCCCAATTTCCAGCTGGTCCAGGCAGCCCGGAGGGGGGGGGTCGGGAGGTCAGAGGGGAGGGGCACGTGTCGGCGGTGGCAGCTGCTGCAGCGCCGCGTTTTAATTCACCCAGAGCCCTCCCCCCCCAGCGGCCATCGGTTTCCCCTATTGTGCGGCGGTGGCTGGCGGTCGGCCGGCGACGGGCTGTGGGAGCCCCCACCCCCCCTCTCACTCGCCCGCGGGGCGTATCACGTTTCTCTCCCAAGCGTATGTCTGCCCTGGGTTTTCTTGCTTCACTTTTTCCGTTCCCAAATTCGGAGGGTGGAGTTTGTTTTTATATACGCCGCCCTCGTTAGGAGGCCGTTGCTTTGAACGTCTATCGTATCACCAAAATGAAGAACTGATATGAATCGCTATCACATCACCAAAATGATCACCAAAATGATATCAAATTGATATCGCCAAAATAAAGAGCTATCATGTCACCAAAATGATCTGACTTACTCCAACTTGCTAGTAATCATTCGCGGGCAGATTGTTTGTTACCTCATCTAACCTCCACAACTTTAGTAGCAACTAGTTACCACAAACCTGAATCTGTTAAGAGTTTTGTAATTAGGAAAAGTCGCTGATTGTGAATCAGATCGATTCAAGATACTACATTTAACACAATAACCACATGTCCCTTCTGTCAGTCCAAATATTCCCATAAATGACTCCTAATCGTTAGGTCGTGAAATTTCCCTAACTGTATTCTGAATGTTCAGTTGTCGAGTGAATTGTTCTGAAATATTTATTCGCAGTCAAGGAAGCTCTATTAATTAAAATTTTATAAATTGCCTACGATAATGGATCAAAAGCACATCATGAACTCCATCAATTATTTCGAGCTTTCTAATGAAATATAAACCTACAATAATCTAAGAAAGCGTAAAGGTTGGGCAGGCATAGGGGCAGGACGATGGGGAGGGCGAGGGGTAGGGACAGGGCAAGGATGTGTCGAGGTAGTGGTGGGACGGGTCGAGGACGTGAAAGGGGGGGGCAGGGCGAGTGCAGGGCGAGAGCGGGACGAGGTCGGGGCGAGGACCTGGCGAGGACGTGACGAGGACGTGGCGAGGACGTGGCGAGGACGTGGCGAGGACAGGGCGAGGACGAGGGCGAGGACAGGGCGAGGCGGAGCGAGGCGAGGGCGGGGCGAGGCGGGGCGAGGCGGGCGAGGGCGAGGCGAGGCGGGCGAGGGTGGGTCGAGGGGGACGGGCGAGGCGGGGCGAGGGAGAGGACGAGGAGCGGGGCGAGGGCGGGGCGAGGGCGGAGGGCGAGGCGGAGGGCGGGCGAGGGGCGAGGGAGGGCGAGGGCGGGGCGAGGGCGAGGGCGAGGGCGAGGGGGGGACGGGGCAGGAGCGGGCGAGGGCGGGGCGAGGGCGGGGCGAGGGTGGGCGAGGGCGAGGGCGAGGGCGAGGGCGAGGGCGGGGCGAGGGGCGGGGCGAGGGCAGGGGGCGAGGGCGGGGCGGGGGCGGGGCAGGGCGAGGGCGGGGCGAGGGCGGGGCGAGGGCGGGGCGAGGGCAGGGCGAGGAGCGGGCGAGGGCGGGCAGGGCGAGGGGCAGGGGCGAGGGCGGGGCGAGGGTGGGCGAGGGCGGGGCGAGGGCGGGCGGGGCGGGGCGGGGACGAGGGGCGGGGCAGGGGCGGGCGAGGCGGGGCGGGGCGAGGCGGGGCAGAGGCGGGGCGAGGGCGGGGCGAGGGCGGGGCGAGCGGGCGGGGCGAGGGGGCGGGGCGAGGGCGAGGGCGAGGGGCGGGGGGTGATGGGGGGGCGGGGGAGGAGGGGGGGGTGGTGCGAACGAGGCGTTGGCGGGGCGAGGGGCGTTGGCAGCGTGCGGTGGCGCTACACCGTGGGAAACCCTCTGCAACGCTATGTCCCTGTCCTCGGGCGACGCGACGGACAGCGCCCACAGCCACTGCCCGCCCACCGCTGCCGCCGTTCGTTTTGGACAACCACCACCACCACCACCGCCGCCGCCGCCGCGGCCGTGTGCTGCGCGTGACAACGCTGGCCCACACGGCGGCGGGAGGGTGGTTGATGGGCGGGGCGAGCTGGGTAAAAGGGTGAGTGAGGGAAAGCGGGTGCTGTTGGCGAGCGTGTGGTCACGCCTGCACGTGAGAGAGGGTGACACTGTAACCCGCGCAGAGTGAGATCGACAATAAGTGCACAAAAATGTGATTAAAGTATTTGTTCTGTGATATCGGAAAATTGATTGATCGATTCAGTCTCCTTATATACACTGATTTAAGAACCACATGCGATGGGATGTGTCGTAATTGAAGAGCTTATTTCCACATTGGTATAATGCTGTCAAATAGTTTGAAAATTTGGGTTTCTCTTTGTTAAACAGTATGGTTCTATCTTATTTTGAACTATAATACTGAATATGAATCCCACCCTAAAAGAATCGGGTTTCATGGAAATGTCACTTCGAAACTGATTTCTTCACCTTAACTAGATGTAAGGTATTAATTAATTATAAAGTTGTTGCTGATATATTAAGCTCAGGGAAATCGAAACTAATCTTCGAAATAATAATCGAAAGCAATCCATCGACAATGAGTATGTCGACTTGTCTTTTCCAGGTTCAGAACGAAGCCCCTTCTTTCTTCAATTTTTGGAAAGGAAAAAGTGAGTCCAGTTGTTTTCTTAATTAACTGGCAAAATGTGATGTACAAGGTACACCATCGGTGTGGCATTTGAAACAAATTGATTACAAAAATAAAAAAAATGGGAATTGTAATAACTAATGAAACTCTTAAATAAAAGGGAATAAGTAAAAAGACATGAAAACATAACCTAATCTCAACAATTATAAGAGTACTGTGTATTTCTATAAATCTGATTTGTTAATTAAAAAATAATTCACGTCATAAATAACAAACTGATTAACAGAATCATTTCTCTGCTTTGAAACTCTTCATAATTTTAATATTTAATAATTGGAGTATTGGGAATAGTGATAAATTTTGTCAAAAGTGAAAGGAATATATAATACATAATTTCGCGACTTCCTCCTACACAAATAAAAACGTCACATTAATATTCGGACAAAGCTTTTTTTCCTCCTTTTTTAATACTAACTTCAAGGGCATATTTTCTTATAGTACACATACGTTATATAGAAAAAAAATTACACCGTTATATGAGTCGTCTATAGAGTAAATGATACACGAATGAATGATACGGAAGAAATAAAAGCGTCATTTTATGCAAACTGTCACCGAATATCGGGAATATAACCACTACCAATGCAATTGCTGGCGTCCCGATCTTTTGCAATACTTCATATATTAATGCAATTATAACATTGAAATATTAAAACTATACATGAATATTATTTTTGAACACAAAATTATTCACAAAAGATCTGGATAAGCTGACCTATCATATATTTTTGGATGCCATGTCTATTTATTGTAACTTCGAGTATTTAATATGGATGTATTATTCAAAGTGTATTGGATGTAACATTATTTTCTTTAGACACCACTCTTATTACCTTGAATACTGCATTAAAACTAACTCCAACTTTTGGTATGGCAGTTACACCCCTTTCTCTCGAGAACAGTAGTTGTTTTTGTATGTTGCATTTATATCTTTATTTTATTTTATTTATTTTATTTATTTTTACGTAAAAAAGCAGTTAAAAACTGCGTATGACGTGCTATGGGAAAAAGTGAATTGTGTGCACATTTTCAAAATTCTGTGATCCCTACAATAAATCATATACTACTAAAATTTTGAATTTTGATCTTTGCGGTGTATTACACAAGATATTTGTGTCTCATACGCAATTGTCTATTCTCACCCATGGTACGATAGTAAATGGCCTGAAGAATATATTTGGAGTGTGCTTTGCGGTGGGAGGGATAGAGTGTTCACGAGCTGGTGCGAAGCAGGACATTCACTGGCGAGTCTCGTTCTCCGTTACCAACAAAAAGTTAATTAAACGTCACTCTAGGGTTTCCTATTCCTGTCTGTTGGTCCCACATCCGTGCTTCGTATTCAAATAGTAATCACAGGTCGCTTTACAAGTTTTGTATTCGCCATGGTGCGGATGGCAGCTTCCGAATCGTTTGCAGTGGCGCGGAGGGGTTAGGGTGGTGTAGAAATGTGCAGCATGATGAAGCTTTTGAACCTTCCAGGGCTTGGAGAAAACCGTAAGTGGGTAAGATAAAATCGTTCCAACAAAATTCGTTTCTGAATAGCCAGTAATAGATCAGAAAGGAACAAATACTTTAATAGGAACTACATAAAATTTTTTTTACAAATTTTTCACTTTTTGTACAAATTTGAAAACTTGCTCCTTACGTCGTTCGTTTTCAAAACATGTGCAGTGAGTGTAAAAATTATTCGTACACCTAAGGATTTCTACAAAAAAGTTTTTATTGACTTACGTGTAGCGAAAAACAAAAACAAACAAACAAATAAACACACGTCTTTCATCAGAAGAAAATATGTTGTATTTGCTTTCGTCGGTAGAAATAACATTTTTCCAAAATTCACTCGTTTTATTTACATGTTGTTTTTGCGAAATCTAACCATTTCCTTCTGTTGACTTCTTTTATATTATATTCTCTTCTAGCTACTCTTCCATGATCACCATTTTGCCTCAAAAAATTTGCTCAGTACTCTAACATGCATTTATCTGCAATACAAGTTCACTCGGTATTTTTTGTGCACTTAATTGCGAATTTTTCTTCAGGAATTGCACGATTATCTGCTCCACTAGGTTCCGTATATCTCTCGAAGTTTTTTACAACCCCCAGTGCAATTTATAGAAGTAAAAACATTCACATTATTTCCCGATTTCAATGTTAAACATACATTTTAATTCTAATAAGAAATTGATTTTTATAAATTCCGAAGCTTAAAATGTTTTGAAAGTGTGTAAACTGAAGAATTTAAATTTTGAATAATATAAAAGTGCGCAATTTAGTGCATATTTAAGTTAAAAATAAACTCTGCTTTAAAATACACTCTTTGTCTTTTCAAAAGAGTAAATATTATATTCTGATTGTAATTTCACTGGCTAAAACTATTCTAAATTAATATGTTGTTGTCGGTGCAAGTTTTTCTAAAAAAAACACTTAATCTGCAACCCACGCTTTCGTCACAAGAGTCCACTCTAGCCCTGTACAAAAAATGTATTTTAATTTGTATATTTATATAATTTTACGTTTAGTTAACTAAATATGCTCATTAATGCCATGAAAAATCATTGATTATCTGTATGTTAATAACATGCGTGCAATTAAAAATCCAAACCTACCAACTAGAATTCAGAAAAGGAGGGAAATCGTGTAATTAAGAAACTATAACACAGACGTAGCAAAGGTATTTGCAGTCGGTCAATGAAACGAACAAAAAAGTACATCACATAATACGTAGTTACAACAACTGCATATAAACAACGAATAAATGATACTTAAGTATCATGATACTTAAGTATCATTTATTCATTGTTTATATGCAGGAAAGTAAGGATTGTTCAGGAAAGTAAACGTTTAGCTAGCTGACTCATGGAACAACATAATAGTTATTTAGGTATCAAGGGCGTTAAGTAAATGTTTCTGCCCCGAAGGCAACTTCCAAACCCGAGGGCCTCTGGCTTGAAAGTGACTAGTTTTCCCCCCTATATTTATACATGTTGTTTTCTCTTATCCGTCTTTACTTTTAACAGAAAGTAATGTTTTCATGACTTTGTCAGCTTCTAATATTTTATCCACATATGTTCAGTACCTACCATTTGGAAATATTTCGTGGAAACAAAAACAATGCAAGTAAAATATATCTTTTTTAGAAGCAACATGTCGTCAAATGTATGCCTCGGTTGGTAAAGATGTGCTTGAATTTCTTAAAATTAAAATTATTCTTAAAAGGAAACGAAAAATACTGAACGTAACATGCATATAAAGCGGTAAAATTGCACTCATGGTATATAAGAAACCTCCCACTATCGCTCGTTTTCTTAAACATACCATTCATGCAATGTACTTCTATATACACTCGTTTCGTTAATTACTATAATCGTTTACGTTTGCGCATAGTGCAAACAGGCAGCGCCGCGCCGCATTTCAGTATTCCGCAAAAATTGCGTCACATTTGTTCCAAATTATCATACAACTCATTTATTTGATACTATAATAATTTTAACGTGTTGTCAAAAGTTTTATGTTAAGGGGAAAGATAGAGCCTACAGCAGTTAAATTTTTAATACTTTTCCTCTTTTTTCTCCATTAAAAACACGATCCACAGCAGTGAAAATGAACTGACACACAGAAATGTCTTTCTTCTGCAAAGAAAAATATTATATAACAAAGCATGGATTTCTAGATAATACTTTGTTAAATCCATCCTAAAAATTTCATAGCTTTAAAATTATTAGTTTTTGAGTTATGAGGGAAACGGATCTTAAAAACGGTAATTCTGGGAAACAATGGACAAAATTAGACTAATGAGTTTTGCTTACCTTACTACTCAAATAGAAGCATGATGCAGCGACATACCTTTTAAATCGAAAACAATTGCAGATATCGAAATATTTTTTCGCCAAAATAGTCCTGAATAATTAATGCATAGGATTTGTTTTCCAAAAACCGAATTTTCTAAGGTTTTAAAGTGTTTCTTGTAATTATACACTCACACAAACTTCTTTACTACAAAGAAGCTTAATTTACAGTACTGGTAAATTTTCATAGATAAATACAGAACTTCTATTGGCTCAGAATTCTGGCAATCAACGTTCTCCGTCCCTACAATCGTTCAAACGGAACTGAGCCAGTCAGCCACTTTCTCCTGATAATGGGATCAAGGATAATCCACGTTTGCCTTCGGCTCGCTCTTGTTATTTGGTCAATCATTTTTCACATGTTTGTGTGTGTGTGTGTGTGAATATTGTACCTTCTAATGTGTTATTTATTTACAAACATTCTGATGCAACTTATTCAGACTGGCTTTCTCTGTTGCCTGTGACATGTCTCTGACTGCTGCCCGCACCATCATTTTGATGTGTGCGCGAACTAAATTCTACTTTTCAATGTGCTGCTCGAACCATGACATTTGATATGTGTGCGTGTGAACTTTCTACTTTCTGAATGTGTTATTTATCTACAACGTTCTAATGCAACTTATTGAGACTGGCTCCCCCTGTTGTTCGGGGCATATACGTGTCTGACTGCTGCCTGCACCATACCTTTAATACTGGTATTTTGTACGATGCCCCATGTGTCATGCAAATGTTACATGACAAGACGCATTGCTTGACACTTGACTTTCCCCTTGTTCAACGGATGAGCAAGTTTCTTCTGGAATTTCCTGTACCAACCGTCCGTTTGGTATACTTTGCACATCACCTGAAGTCTTGTATCAAACGCCCTTATTATTTATTTTTTCTCTTACAGCATGGTGCAAATTTTAGGCTGATTTACATTCAATTATGCATTTACTACGCTCATGCAAACAAGAGTATCGTTTAGCCTGTGTTATATGCAGTCTTCTTTACATCACTTATTAACATTAATGACAGCTCCTAATAATCAGATATTTCAACTATTCGGTGTTCTTAGTCATTATCAAGAACAATTGCCATTCTTTCCTGCAACTTAATGCATTATTGTAACCTTTTGTAATTATTTACTTGATCTTAACTATAATTGGTTTGAATGAATTTCATATTTCACAAACCTCCCTCCACGATAGTTCCCACTAGGGTGTCGGAAGTCATTTTCAGGTCAACCAAAGGCGCTCACCTCGCCTTATCAGAAAGTAGGTGATGGTCCTTCGATTGATTGATTGATTTTTTCGTGTTTCCGGGCGCGTCAACTGTTTCGGTCATTAGTCCCGTTAGTGTAGTGCATGTTTTTTTCGGGAGATGGCGGTGATCTTCCCCCGCTGGATGGCGAGATCCGGCGCCGACCTACCACCGGCTAGTGGGGTTTCTCCCCTAACGAGGACTCTCCCACCAGCGGGGCACCGCCCCAGTCGGGAGAAGCTCTAAGCTCCCGACCGGTCTTCCGGAATATGTGCATGTTAGTGTGTGTGTATAAGGGGATAGGACAGGACAAGGAAGAGCAAGGACAGATCGCGGGCGGTCCGTGGCCAGTTTGGTAGGGTACTGCTCCGGCATTCGCCTGGTGTTGATCGGAGAAACCACGGAAAACTACGGATCAGAGCAGCCGGCCGCTAGAATTCTCCTCCAGGAGGACTTAGCTACAGGACGTTACTTGAAATAAAATAGATTATACAAATGCGTATAAAAGGGGACACAAAGTTAAAGATACATAATACAGAAATAAGTTGTCATAGTTCCAATAAATTCAAACGTATAATATCAGTATACAAATACATAATATAATATATAAAATAAAATATTTAAGTATAAATTAAACCGTGCGTATTTCATGCGTCGTTGTATTCTTTACCTTTCCCACCAGTATTTCAGGAAAATATGTTTATATCTTGCTGGCTGCAGAGCAAAATAACATTATTTTAGAATAAATAATTCCATAAAAACTCACGCTTAAATATTGCCTTAAAACACACAATTTTTAAAAATTAACTTTTTAATAGTAAACTGTTAGGAACCTGATTACTTTGTACAATATGTATAGCCTTCTGATGTCAATCATCTTAATTAAATTAACTACAGGATTACAACAAAAACCAAGTAGTTAAATACTGTTTGAAATGAAAAATGTAAAGTAAATTACACAAAAACGTAAATTAATCTAAACTTTTGCAGAGAAATGTCTATGTCAGTTTGCAGCTATTTCAGTTTAGAATGAATGAAGATGTACGTATAAAAATCAATATAACATTCAAAATATTCGGCAACATACCTTCCTTCCAAGAGGAAACATAATTTCGCTCTTATTTTCCGTTGTCATGTGTATGATTAGTATGATTGTAAATATCTCCGAAATAGCACATTAATACTCTTGTGAATAATGTTTCATTCGAAAAAGAGCCCGTGCAAAGGTATGCACTGAAAAGGGTGCCAAAAGAAAAAATAATTCCGAAGATAACTGCAGCTGTCACTATAATTGCGAAAAAGACGCACATAATGAAATATTGTGTAGAGCTGAATCCATTTGCAATGCCTACACATACTTTGTACTTTATAATACGCCTCGATAAGAACTGAAAAATTGTTGAAATTGAACAACGCAAATAAATTTCAAAATTAATAATAATATTAAGAAATTGCAAAATTGCATTCTTTATTTAAATATAATTATACTTTTCCTGTGTTGGAAGTCTCGCTCGTCATGCATGGTAGGCAACAATGAAAAACAAAAATAATAATCTGGATAAAAGGCATCAAAGAATGTAACTGTACGACCGGTAGAATGAATCGATCTTCAAGTATATTGTACGTTATATAGAATTTTATATATGTTCCGGAACGCTGAGTACACATGACAGAAAACACTCAGACAACCACGGACGAGTGTGTTTGAAGGACGTTGGTAATGAAATAACATCCAAGACAATCGTGTGGAAGGACTAGGAGGCTTTGCACTTCGACAAAGAACTTCTACAAACCTTGATAACTATAGTCCATTTCATGTATTTATTTTTCAAGAAGGATTAGTAAACGGGTCAAAATCACTGTTGCAAACGACCTAATTTTACAGGACCAAGTAGTTTTAAAGATCCGTTTGCTCACGATGGGATATAATGTCACGGGACACTTTTCTTGCAACCTGCCCATAGTATTCTATGTTAAAATTTATCAGAGCACAATTTCGGGATACCCGACGAATGTATTGCCAATCCAAATGTAATGAAACTAGTGAGAATGTACGTTATAGCGAACATTTCACTTTCTTAGGGTTATTACTTAACTGTCTCACGTATCTTTAAGTGCATGTCATTGTTTGAAGATCATCAACAGAGGGAAACGTTGCGTTCAGAAAGAAATAGTATCTGGCTATAGTAACGATTTTGTAAGGCAGGTTCGAGAAACAGTTAAACGTTTGCAATTTCCAAAATTTTAGATTTGTCAGTAAAAATAGAAACTATACTATATTTATCAATGCAATTTTTTCTATAAAGAAAATAATTGCAGTCATATTTCAGAAGAGTTTGAAAACGAGAAAGGTGCTTCATCTTATTATATACATTTGAATAGTTGTGCAAATTATCGTTTTGCATGTTGTTGAAGAATATTTCATCACATGATATGACATGATGACATGCTGATTTGCCTTTGAAAATATATTTTATTACATCGGAGAGAATATTTTGTTAACAATTCTTGCCAAAAACGATCATTCCTGTCTGTATTCAGAATTTAACTTGTACTGTACATGGTTTTGGGCAGGGATATCAGAATTAAGAAAATATGCCCTCCCCGTCCCAGGTTACACACATTTTTTTAACTTTTATGACGTAAAATAAAAAATAAAATAAATAAAATCGCAATAATCTTAGGTATTTAGGTAAGAGAAAATTAGACTTCTACACATATTTCTCTTTGGTAAGTAATTGTGACAGTCAATATCGATAAGACTAAGCATTACGTTTTTTGAATAGGCACTTGTCATATACATGGAAGAAAATAATGCGATGATATGTACCACTCAGGCCAGACGCTCACAATGCACTGATGCCATTGCACCCAATATGACAGACATCGCGCAGCGCAGCGAACTAGTTTCAACATGCTCACGAGAAATCATTCTGCGAAAGGATAGAAAAAACCGTTAGAAGATTTTGGAAAAGTACAATGAAGGAAAACATGAAATACAAGACGACGAATGCATGGCAATAATACAGGAACATAAAATTGCCACAACCTTGGGTCATCAGCAACAACATCCCGAATCAGAAATAGTTTTCCATATGACAAATATCTAATCCAATTTGCTGACCCTCCATAAATCCTATAAATTAGAATAAGCAATACAAGAAATAAAATTCAAATTTGCTTAGAAACAACATACAATAATGAGAAACCTGTTGGGCTTCCCTTATTTCTGTTTACAAAAGAATGAATGTATTTTATGAATGCTACCTTTTGTGTCAGTGCTGAATGAAATTAATTTCTTTGTTAGTTATTTATTTTTGTAAGTGTTTTGATTTGAGATTTAAATGTAAACAATCCCTGTAAAGCAGTTATGCTGGTCTGAGGAAATTAAAAAAAAATTCAAAAATAAAATTGCCATGGCTTGGCCATAACACAGATCTATTGCGATCACTCCCAGGTGTATGAAGCAGACACCTCAGTTGAAGAAACTTGTTTACGAGTCATGGAAGCCTGCACAGTCACTCGTCTCCATCTGGGAATATTTGCAAGGGTGTGATAATCCATGATTCGACAAATGCATACGTGTGTAGAAACAAGAGGACATTATAGAGCACTTGTTATTTGTGATATTCCCAACAATTCCGAAGAAACGATTTTTTGTTGATCTCTTTCACCCCATTGTACTGCAGTTCTTTGTGGTCCTGTTACATAAAAGTGACTACATATGCTCGTATGTGCCACAAAACACTTTAGAACCTTCTGAATAAGTTTCTCAAATTTGGCAAGAATACTTTTGAGGGGCCACGATTGAAAAATAGCGTGGTGGAGAGTCGAAATTATCACAAAATAATAATAATAATAATAATAATAATAATAATAATAATAACAAATATTTTAATATACGGTTATAAGTAATCGCCATTCCTGAATTTCAATGGGCTCCATAGTTACTGGGCATGACTGACCCTATGACCGATAACGCTGAGACGCAAGGCGAGGTCGAGCAGGACCGGATGAAGCAGGCAGAGCTGGCAGAAAGGGCGAAGCAGATTAAGGGAAAATAGCGAGAGGAGCAGAAGTAGCGAAAGGAAAGGGATGAGGAGGGAGGCAGAAATAATGAGCCAGCCAAAAATAAGAAAGAAGTGGGTATGCGTTATAAGCGACAGGAACAGATGGAGCAGAAGAGGCCGGATAGGCGGGGAGGGAGAGGTCGGCAGGACGTCCGTGGGTCCTGATTGGACGTGCGGGAGAGACGGACGAAGCGATTTTACAACAAGAGAGAAGAATTAAAGAAAAGAGGGGGAGGAGGAGGAGAGGGAAAAAGGGAGGGAAGAGTCTATGAAAAAAGTACAATGAGGAGGGTGAAGGATGGCGAGAAAGGGGAGGAGGAAGAGATGAACGAGGAGGGAAAATGGATGGGACTGCAAAACAAAGGCGAAGGAGAGCGAGGGAAGAGGACGCAAGGAAGAAAGATGGCGAGGAAGAGAACAATTGAGGAGGGGAGGATGGCGAGGAAGGGGAAAAAAAGGAAAAATGGAAGAGGACATAAGGAAGAACGATGGCAAGGAAGAGAAAGAATTGAGGCAGGGGTGGGAAGGATGGCGAGGAAGCGGGAGGAGGAAGCAATGACCGACGAGGAAAACGGATAGGCTTGCAAAGGAGAGCGAGGGAATGGGACGTAAGAAAGACGGTTAGCGAGGAAGAGCACGAATTGAGGCGAGAGAAGGCCGAAGATGGCGGAGCACAAAGAACGAGCGAGGTGCGCGGACAGTGCGGGAGGGGCGCTGGGCGCCCGAGGGAGGTGTGCGTGCGGCAGCGGAGGGGTGGGGCGAGCGCGTCCGCCCCAGAGGAGGCCGCGCCGGAGGCCCTCGCCGCTTAATTAGGCGCCGGCGCCCAGCTCATTGGGCAGCTCCGCGAGGACTACCCCCGCGCACGCGCCTCCCCCATGCAGTGGAAGCCTCCGCGCTGCGAACCGGCGTAGGGAGTAATAATCATAATCATAATCATAATAATAATAATAATAATAATAATAATAATATATTGATTGATTAATTTTTTCGTGTTTCCGGGCGCGTCAACTGCTTTGGTCATTAGTCCCGTTAGTGTAGTGCATGTTTTTTTCTCGGAAGATGGATGTATTCTTCCCCTGCTGGATGGCGAGATCCAGCGCCGATCTACCGTCGGTTAGCGGGGTTCCCCCCTAACCAGGACTCTTCCACCAGCGAGGCACCGCCCCAGCCGGGACAAGCTCTTAAGCTCCCGACCGGTCTCCTGGAATATGTGGTAGTGTAGTGCATGTTAGTGCGAGTGTGTGTAAGGGGAGAGGATAGGACAAGGAAGAGGATGGACAGATGGCGCGCGGTCCGTGGCCCGTTTGGTAGGGTACTGCTCCGGCATTCGCCTGGTGTTGATCGGAGAAACCACGGAAAACTACCGATAAGAGCAGCCGGCCGCTAGAATTGTCCTCCAGACAGTGACTGAATTGGATCTAGCTGAAGAGCTAGTGTCGAAAATCCTGCCGCCGTGGGGAGTGGGAACCTAGGCCCTCCCGGTCAGAGGCGCTGCAGTGACATCAGTTGATGCACTGAGCTACCGCTCCCGGTACTACTCGTACTAAACTTAACGTCAATTGTACATAATTTAAACGACTCTATGTAAATGAAATAAGAGTTACTAAGGCTGTCTAAAACACACGTCTATGACATATGTGGTAGAAGTCTTTTTTTTTGTAGGATTGTGCCTCTGTGTATCTACTTCGTGTCTAGATTATCTACTCTTTTCCAACTCTGAAAATATAATTGCACGTTTTTTACCGTCATAATTATTTAATTAATATAAAGTTGTACTGTACATTTATAGACAATTAGTGTATGATTAAAAGTCACGTACAAATGTAGGTGAATTGGTTGATTGATTGATGATACTGAGCCCGTCAACATCTAATGTTATTAGTCCTGTAAGTGTAGTGCATTTTTTCCTTGGAAGACGGTTGTAGGAAAGTGGATCTTCCTCTGCTGGATGGTGAGATCCGGCATTGACTCACCCATCGTCTTGGACATACTGTTTCCTAGCCAGGTATCTCCTACGAACAGAGCACCGTCTTTACCGTAACAAGCTCTAAGCTCCCGACCGGAATCCTCACATGTGTGGTAGTGTAGTGCGTGTTACTGTGTGTGTGAGTGTGTGTAAGGGGAGAGGATAGGCGAGGATGAGGAAGGAAAGTTTGCGCGCGGTCCGTGGCCCGTTTGTTAGGAAACTGCTCCGACATTCACCTGGAATTGACCTACTAAAGAGCTGGTATTATACTGTTGGCTAACACACATTTAGAAAGCTATGTGATGGGAAAGTAGAAAATCCTTACAGCTGAGCTTATAGTTACAGAAAGAAGTGGATGTGTATCTTTCAAATACATGGATAGGATTGGAGTGTGAATTAAATTCTTCTTCAAATACTTTAATTTCATTTATGCCATGATATACTGTATATTAGATATAGGAACTTTTATTATGAAAAACAGGCAACCTCAGAACTACACGCTGCAATAGTTCAAGCAGATACGAAAATTAACCCCTCTTAACCTTAACAACGAATAGCTCGACCTTTCGTCGCGGTTTACAGAAAATAACTGCAAATTATACATGTGGTCAAGAAAGGAATTCCATGGACAACCTGATGTAGACTCAAAAGCCTCAAAGACTTGGCTAAAATACGGTGATGTATTTGGCAAAACAGAAGGGTTCATCGTCGACATATAGGATCAAGTGATCAACACTAAAAGTTACAGAAAACATATTCTCAAACAAACATTAGATGACAAAAGTAGAAAATGTTAAACAACAGTTGAGAGCATACAGCATATCACATCATGTTGCAAATTAATGGTTAATACAGATTACACCTATAGGCACAATCAAGTTGAAATATTATTCACCAGAAACTGGTGACGAAATCCAACCTACTAGAAATGATTTGCTCATATTACAAATATGTTCTCGATACTGTACTTGATAATTCAAACTATAAGTTGCACTATGACAGAGAAATTATTACAGATAATATTTACAGTATCTGAATTCCGGTATCTGAATTTTTTTTAAAATTCAGCACAGCAAAAATAACGAAATGAATCTTTGCAGGACCCTAAAATCCAAGAGATTGTGAAAAATGATGCAAATCACGCAAACGATGACTCCAGAAGAACAAGAAGCCTGAAAAAGCTTTCAGTGGGTTTACAAACATTTCATGGGGAGAAAAAAATCTTCAGATTCTGATAATGGAATCAAGAGACTTTTGTGTACATTTCAAAAACTGGTTAGTAGATTGTCACTTAAATTGCACTTTCTACACTGCCTTTACTAACACAATTTATAAGTAAATGTAATATGGCCGATATTTAGTATAATAAATGAATTCGCTATAGTAGAAAAATGGTGGGATGGCGCAAATATGAATGCAAAACCGTAATCTATGTTAAAAACTGGTTTAAAAATATAATTGTATTTCTGATTATTACAACAAGTTTCATTTTGCAGATCTGTATTAGCAAATAATAGTCGAATTCGTCCCAGCTAGGTAACTAGAATAAAACATTCTATTACAAAATCTTTTTTATTGTTTATTCTTTCGCGTGACAGTAGATCATAGTTCATTACACTACCTCTTCTCCCACTAATAAACGTGAGTTTACATTTTACCCCTTTGCACGCAGATTTTGTCCTTGGAGAGGATATTTCCTCAGTATCTTTTGGTCTCTTTTCCGAGGCTTTGATGCAATGGAGAGACCATTTGAGGTGAATACCAGAATTCAAAAGGTTAGAACACGGTAGGATGAAGGTATTGTAATGCTTCAAAGGCCTTCGACCTAGCCACAAGTTATATAAAGTACTAATAATTACCTGTTAAATCAATAAATAAATACATAAATAAATACATAAATAAATACATAAATAAATACATAAATAAATACATAAATAAATACATAAATAAATACATAAATAAATAAATAGTATCAAAAATTCGCCACGTTCGGAATTGAACCTTACAGCCTCCCTACAGACGACGCTGCTGAGGCAACGATGTTGCCACTGTGCTGCTGCAGCGACTGTGTCGTTTCCTGTTGGGCAGTTGCAGCGGAGTAGCTCCGTCTCTTCAGAGAACCCACATCAATCTCGGAGCGTACCGGAATTGCGCGCGCGTCTGGCGCGCGGCCAGCGTTGGCCGCCCCGCCGAGGGCCGCGCTGTCAGCCGCCTGGCATCGAACCCCGCCCCCCGGCCCCCTGCGCGAGGTAATGTGGCGTTAGCGCCGCTTCGCCGCGCAACGGAGCTGGACGCCGCGGGCTGCGGCGCTGGGAGCTGGGGAGGGAGGTGGCGAATGGCGCTCAATGCAGGCGAGCGAGAGAGAGAGGATTGAGACATTTACTCCCGTTTACCTCTCATGCCCGGAATTACCCCGACGGTTTTCTAAATTCGAACAATAAATAAATAAAAACATAAATATGTAGACAAATAATAAATAAATAACAGATAAATTTATTATATATAGTAGATATAATATACCGTATATATATATAATAGATTAAATATTATCATTAATAAATAATAGATAAATAAAAATAAGGTATCAAAAATCTCCACGGTCGGTCAATTTTCAATTGCAAAATCCGAATCTAATACTCAAAAAATATCAAATTTTGCTTTAAATCTAGAATAAATGAGTTAGGAGAGATACTCATTTACTCTAAAGAAAAAAAAATGAATAGTGTAGATTATAGACAAAGTTCGAGACTTAAGAACATTGCAGATATAAACATTACTCTTAAGAACAAACTATCAATATAATAATTTTAAAATAAAACCAACCCAATTGAGAATTCCACTACACCGATTGAAAATTCTAGAGGCACTTAATCATCTCTCAGGTCATTTTTAAAATGAATTTGTCTCATACTACATGACGATAGTACGTGTACATTACATACTAAGGATACAAAGGAATAATGCTTTTAATTGAATTAAAATTCAATGTGAAATACATTTATACACCGAAATGCGAGTACGTCACCTTTCTCTTTTTGTTAAATGTCAAACAAAGAGGCACGTGGGATGTTGCTAGCCATCATTTAATATGAAAAAGGGAATGCAAAAAAAAAAAAGAAAAGAATATGAACAATAATCCAAAGGGGGAGTGATTAAAATATAATGAAAAAAAACCTAAAGAGAAAAATTATTGGCTTCGAACAAACATTTAAAAAAAAAGCTTATGTGAAGACATCGCGAATATGATGCACGAGAATGGTCTAAATCGGGAGACAGCCATTGGAGCGAGACGGCTCCTGCAAGTACATCGCCTTTTTGTTAAATGTCAAAGAAAAAGCACGTGGGTGTTGCTAGCCATATTAATATAAAAAGGGAATGCAAAAAATGAAAAATAAAAAGAATTTGAACAATAATCCAAAAGAGGGAGTGAGTAAAAAATAATGAATGATAATACCTAATAGAGAAAAATCGTTATTGGCTTCGCAACAAACATTTATGTGAAGATATCGCGAATATGATGCACGAGAATGGTCTAAATCGGGTGACAGCCATTGGAGCGAGACGGCGCCTGCAAGTGTTCTTCCCATGACATGGCGTTACCATCGTGTCGTCACCGCCGATAGAACCCGGCCGGCCGCCTATCGCGCCGGGGCAGCTGGAAATGGGCCATTGATTATTACGAGCGTGTTACGCAAGCCGTCTCTTTGTGGCGACGCATCCAACCTTCATGACACCTATACTCGAGCGAAGGCATCGGGCGGCAATGGCACAGTCAGCCCATTCCACCACCACGTTCTAGAAGTTATGAAAAGAAGCTCGAAAACCGATTTAATTCAACGCCTACGTAACTTAATATTCTTTCTTGACAGTCATCGCTAAAAATGGTTACCTTTAGGGAATCCATAGCATGCTAAAAAGTTTACTCTAGCACTAGTTCTAAAAGTGACACCTATAAGTTCTAAAAGTGAGACTGGTGAAGTGAGAAATGTTCGAAGGTTTAGACAAAACTGTGGATTCAATAAAGAAAGAAACATTATTCCGTCTGATCGTATTAGATACTACTCGTATTGATTAATTGATTTTTTCGTGTTTCCGGGCGCGTCAACTGCTTTGGTCATTAGTCCCGTTAGGGTAATGCATGCTTTTTCTCGGGAGATGGCGGTGATCTTCCCCCGCTGGATGGCGAGATCCGACGCCGACCTACCGTCGGCTAGTGGGATTTCCCCCTAACCAGGACTCTCCCACCAGCGGGGCACCGCCCCAGCCGGGACGAGCTCTAAGTTCCCGACCGATCTCCCCGAATATGTGGTAGTGAGGTACATGTTAGTGTAAGTGTGTGTGTGTGTGTGTGTGTGTGTGTGTGTAAAGGGAGAGGATAGGACAAGGAAGAGGAAGGACAGATTGCGCGCGGTCCGTGGTCCGTTTGTTAGGTAACTGCTCCGACATTACCTGGAATTGACCTTCAAAAGATCTGGTATTATACTGTTGGCTAAAACACATTTAGAAAGCTATGTGAAGAGAAAGTAGCACTTCCCAACAGCCGAGCTTATAGTTACAGAAAGAAGTGGATGTGTATCTTTCTGATACATGGATAGAATTGGAGTATGAATTAAATTCTTCTTCAAATACTTTTATTTCAGTTATGCCATGATAAACTGTATATTAGATTAAGATTCCTAAGAACTATGTGCCTATAAAAACTGTTTTGCTTAACGAAGAGTGTCATTCATTGTGTAATGAATAAAAGCTAACAAGAGTTGGAGGTAACACTTATATTATTACCTACTAAAATGTTATTACCCGATTTCTGTTTGTAAGCACGGTGCATGCTAGAGCTTCATAGTTGCTTCATCTTTTGAGTTATTAATTTCTCATCCAATTCAAAGTTTCGAATTAAATGCAAATTATTTTATGTAGTAATACAATTGGTAAAGTCTTATATGTGTCGTGTTTCCGCCGCAGAGAGTTTGAAAGTATAAATGATATTAATTATTCCAAAACTTATTTAGGTATGCTTTCGAGAGGACAGAACACGCAATATTGCAAACTACATCACAATATAAGTCGTTTACACCTTAAACACAACGTACGCTCCGCAAATTTTATAAACTTTTCGCAAAACAAATTAATTACTTTCCCCACTAGCAAATACCCGAGGCTTAATATATTTCGCAACCTTGAATAAGTCATAAACACGTTCACAGAAGACTTCTAATATCGAGTTAATAATAACCTACACATTTTCTGATAACTTCCAGTCCAGAAGCCTTACTCATAGCTCGAGAGTTTATATTTGTTAATAAAGTAAAAGAAAATACTATTCTCGGGCGACGTCTAAGTAATTGGATGAACCCTGACAGAATTAGAAATACAACAGCGGCGTCCGGCCCGCCTCTCGGGGAAAAGTTTGAAGACGAAGCTGAGGGGAGCGTACGTTAATTAAAAGTAAAGAATTGCTGCAACCAGCGCCTCCACCTCCACCTTCGCCTCCGTCGCCGTCACTGCTACCGCCATCGCCACCGCTACCGTCAGTGTAAGGGAGGTGCAGTCATGTCATTTCCGAACCGCCTTTACATTAAATCCCCGCAACCAGGAAGTGCCACAAGGTTCGTTGAAATTAAGTACAAATACCAGAATTTCCGCTGAGGGTGATGAGTAGTTGAATAGAATTGCATCTAGTTTCCCAGTGGCACGGGATTTGGCGGTCAAAACAAAAAGAACTAGAATTAAATGTGAAAATCGATGAAGGGAAGACAACGCCGTTCTCAAGTTCCAACGAAGTAATCACCGGGACAAACATTGCTTTTCCACCTCGTGTTTCGGACAACCCCAGTCGCCGTGGCATTCCCCCCCTCTCCCTCCCAACCCTTTCCTACTTGTCGCTTGTGCGGACGCAATAATGGCTCCGCAATTACTCGAACAAGTAAACAACCGAGGGAACGCCCTCCAGGGAAAAGTGAGGGAAAGTGATGAGGAAGGGGAGGGGCTAGGGTTGGGAAGGGGTAAGGGTGTCGGAGAGAGGGGATCGTTTGCGTTGTGCGTTTAGCAGACGGACAAACCACCTCGTCGGTGGACCGACCTCTTGGATGTGAGAGACACGACGCTGTTAGAGGGAAAATGATGGATAATGATTGATTTGATTGTTACTGATTCCGGGCGCGTCCACTACCGAGGTCATTCGTTCCGTAAGTATAGGTCATTCCCAACCCCACTAGCCGACGGTAGGTCGGCGACGAATCTCGCCATTCAGCGGGGGAAGATCACCACCATCTCCCGAGAAAAAATGCACTACACTAACGGGACTAATGACCGAAGCAGTCGACGCGCTCGAAAACACGAAAAAAATCAATCAATCAATCCAAAGGTCGTCCAGTTGTAGAGCCCTTTGTAGAATACTCCACGCATGTAGAACTGCTTTTACTTGTACACTGCTTCGGAGCACCTTGGCAAAACCGCCTATATAAGTTCGCTCTCTGTTGAATATTGCTCAGCTCTGACCTTATGACTGGGCGCACCACTTGGTGCTCGAAGCGGAGGGATACGGATAACAGTTTATAACAGGCATGTCAATGTTGCGGGCAAGGTAACCAGCTTACTAGTTATGGCAGGCACTGCGACCAGAGAAATTGGCGCGAGATTTAAAAGTAAGGGTTGTGCAAATGGTACAGAAAGGCGGTACGTCACTGGATTCCTGACCCATGGCAGTCTTTGCTCTAGATTACTTGACAGTTATTGTCACAAATTTAGCTATATTACTATTTTGTCTTTAAGGCAAATAAGTGATTCATTAAAATGAAATAATATGCAAGTCCGATTTCAAATTCTCAATTGAGAGTAAAATTAAAAAAAACAACGAATCAAATGTATCATGATATTTACTTAAGAGTGATGTAAAAGCATGAACATTCTAGGTTCAGTTTAGAAGGTTTAAAGACAAATATTTTTGTCTTTTGAAAGTGCCGTCCGTCCGTAAGCAAGAATTGTTAACTTATAGAGGCTTGTTAATTTATTTCACACTATTGCTAAATACAATAAATAACTTAATGATTTAATAAAACAAAACAAAAGCGAGAAGTGAATTTGCCATTTAAGTCTATTCCGGTCACTTAGCAAAGATGTTTATATCAGGGAAAATTTAGTAAGAATACAAACATCAAGTAGTAATAATGTGAAGAATATACACATAATACAATTCTGGGTTATTCCATAGAAAAAACATATTTTCGTATGAAGCCACTATTCATACCTCACGCCGCTACAGTTTGCTCATGTACCCCTCTTTCTGGATTTTAAGGGGAACTGCGGAGTCAGGGGAAATTGCCCGTTTCCCGACAGAGCGTCGAGCTCCTCAGCAAAGCAAGTAGCTCGTAGGGGTGGCATTTGACGTGCCAGGTCTACAAGAATAAAAATAATTTATCTTCCGCCATTAATATTGTAGCGTCATGCACAAACGCAATTATACGAACGGCCGCGTGGCACAGGCGACGCTAAGGCACCACGCGGCAGACTTTGTTTACGAGCGGATGTGACGTCGGCGGGAAACCCTAGGAAGCAGCGTGGTGGGGAGAAGGGCGAGTGTCAGCCCTGGCGAGCGGCGGAACGCTCTCTTTGGTTACTGGACGCGGTGCGACACGGACGTCTGGGTGGGCGCGGGCTGCGGGCTGGGCAAGAGCAGGCAATGTGTTGCCGTACAGAGGCTGACTCGATGTTGAGTCGTAGGTGGGTTGCGGCGCTTCACGCCATCTAATATTTGAGATTAGTGCGTAGTGGTGTGGTAGCCGTAACGGGAAATTACTCCGTGTAGGGATATTAGTAATTACGTTATTTTGTAATAAGGTGGTGATCTGTTAATAAACCTCTAAATTACTAAACTCACCCTCGTCTGTGTTTTATTGCAAATGCATGCGCCACAATATTACATATGCAAATACCTTGTCATGGTGCTAATGTATAATCAAAACGATCTAAATTGGAGAAATTAAAACCATTTGAGAACCTCTCCCAGTCCTTGAGACGAAGCTCCCAGTTTCTTCAACACAATCAACGAATAAAAAGTAATCAAACTGTATAAATAATCAGATGCTTTATTTCACTTTTACTTCGTTATTTATTTTGCATAAACAAACAATAATGAAATAAAAGTGCATATTGCACCGTTGTACTTGGAAAGCAGTTTAAAACTGAACACCGTGGAACAAAGCGGGCTCCGTCGCGCTTCATGTTCGGAAATTCAAAGCAATTTCTGCAAAGCCGGCGAATGGCGGGGAGGGGCGGGGCGCAACGCGAAGAGAACATAAGCCCGTGCGCGACGTGCAGACGGAGGGGTGTCCAAAGCCTCCACACCGACACACGAGGCCCATCGTGAGAGAAGAAACTCCATCGAGAGGGGGAAAAAAATAAGGGTAAAATGAGAGCTTTTTCTAGAGACGTGGTCATTTTCTGCGGTATGCCGGGTTGGTCCTCAGTTTTGCACTCCCAGATGTAAAGGTACAGCTTGTCCTCCTCTGAAATGTTATTACTCTATATTACTGCAGATTCAGTGGTTAAGTGGAAGAGCAAGTCCTACGGCCTGAGCCGCGCCATTAATAGACATTATATTATTATTATTATTATTATTATTATTATTATTATTATTATTATTATTATTATTATTATCTCTGTATCTTGAGCGCACCTTCTGTGTTTGAAACGTAAGTGAAGTAAACGAAAATTGAAGATTTACCACGATATCTTCTACAGTTCTGTAGTTAAGAATTAAAAGGTCCATGACATGTCAGATCCTAACATCTTATTTATTGAATCAATTTCATTTTTATCATTAGTTTTCATGGAACAGGTTATGTTCAGATATCATCACATACGTTGCAGAACGGTAAAAGTATAAAAACGAATTTTTCAGTGTCAGTAAAATGTAATGCCGGAATACTACTTCAAATGTATCTATTTGTATGACGTTGTTTCTTGGGGACCTAATAATTTATGCCAATGTGCATAATGAGTAGGTAACGGATCGATAAAGGTTCAAATGTCAAACATGATTAAGGATGATTAGCGACACACAAAATCTGTCGAAATCTCACAATGAAAAATCACGAAATTTTACGTAAGGTTAGCGCAAGTCGTTTACAGCTTGTCTGTGAAAATATAATTAATACTTTATCAACATATTTTCATACTTTGTAGAAAGATCACAAGTAAGTTTTGACATTTAAATTTCCTTTCAGTACCTAAGTTATCGGTTTCGTCGTCAATAGAAAACTAAGGCACTAAACGTTCGTCTTGTAAACATGAT
The DNA here is from genome assembly GCA_964035755.1 of Teleogryllus oceanicus. Taxonomy (NCBI): domain Eukaryota; kingdom Metazoa; phylum Arthropoda; class Insecta; order Orthoptera; family Gryllidae; genus Teleogryllus; species Teleogryllus oceanicus. Next base: position 5,759,843 of record CAXIVR010000014.1, on the reverse strand, counting down.
GTGCAAAATGTAATTCATTATTCTTTCACAACACACTCTTTGAGTCATCGTACTTGGGAAGTTTGTGAACCCCTGCTGCGAAGGATGAAGTGAAACTTGGGGCTGGTCCCCAAGCCGCTACTTCTTGGGCCGAAGAGTGAGGGAGGTAGGATAGTGAGGAAGAGGGAGGAGGGAGGGAGGGATATGCGGGGGGGAGGAGGACCCTTCTGAAGCCGAGACGCGGCTCAGCGAGTCCTTTTTCCCTCTACCAGATGCTCTGTGACCTCCCGCCCCCCCTGCCCTCCTCCCCCAACCCTCCGCCGCCAAAGCCGCTGCGGATATCCGGGCGTCGAGATCTCGAAAGTGCACGCCATTAATCGATACAGGATTTCGAGCCCGGGAAAAGCTCCTGGCGACAGGTTTAGCCCCGAGCGGCGGAGAGGGAGATGGAGGAGGAAGAGAAGACGCGAGGGCGTCGGGGGGGAGTGTGGGCGAGGTGGGGAGTTGAATGGGAAAAAGAGACGGATGGGCAGGTCCAGGCGTTGGATGAGAAACCTCTTGAAGAGGAATTGTGCGACATTGTAGTGAAGCTCTAACCAAAAACGAAAAATACGTAAATTAATAGTCTTATGAAATACTTAATCAGTAATCACCAATACCAAACGTACACATGTTTCTTTGTGTAGATGATTTCGCAACTTTTTCTTAAAATGTAAGGATGATAAAATGTAAGGATATTAACATCATTATGTGTTGAGGGAAAAACGATTAATGGTGAGTAATTCGAGCCAAACGTAGGCAAAAAAGAAATAAGGCGATGGAGGACGATGATGACTATGAACGGTGTTTAATAAATCAGATCGTCGAAACATTAGATGGGTTGTGTACTGATACTTCAGTACAATGAGGCTGTTTAATAAATGTTTACCTCACATCAATAATTAAAACGCATTACCATGTGAACATATAAAATGTTTATTAGTCACATAATTTTCAGAAATCAAGATTTTAGCACTGTCCGGAGCTGAACAAGTCGAAGTCTTAAGTTAGTAACAACAATGTTCGGACAGAGCGTCAATCTTGATTTCTGAAAATTATGTGACTAATAAACATTTTATATGCTCACATGGCAATGGATTTTAATTATTGATGTCAGGTAAATATTTATTAAACATTGTACTGAAGCATCAGTACATAAACATTTATCAAATAGCTCCATTGTACTGAAGCATCAGTACAGTTTACAAACAAAGCCTCTGGTAAAAGAAGAAGATATAAACGAAAACCGTTAATAAAATGATGCAAGAAAAGATTGTCAAGAACGTCTCGAAAATTGAAATTCATACCACAAACAATGATAAGGCACAATAAAGTGAACGATGGAAACGACAACGACGAGAGAAAGCGCGAACAGATGTTGAAAAGAAAGAACTATGGATGTGTAGGCGGCGTTCGCAGCCTAACGAATGATACCCATCGACAACAGCCTCCGCTTCCGTGTATGTCGAATGCCCATCACACCAGAGAAGACTAGAGACTGCGACAAGCAGAAGACCGTTTGACAGATAGCCACGTCGTCGATTTCCGCAGCCACGTCGAGCACTGGGCCAAATTGGCGAGAGAGAAAGACACAAACACTCGTGTCAACCAACGTGCATTATCATGAAAGATAGATTTTTCATTGATTATTTAGTTTCAAGGCACATCTACTGCGCAGGTTATCATTCCTATGACATGTTGCATGTCCTATGACATGCTTTATTCGCATATTTTAGGCATGTTCTTATCGTGGAGGCAATTTACGGGGTCTTTCCCACGTCAGGTATCCCCAGCGGGGCATTCCCGACATATAAGGAAAATGCATGTATATATGTAAGATATGTAGTTATATGTACGTGTGTGCATTGATATACGTGTGATGTGTATGTACGTGTGTGCATGTGTATGTACGTGTGTGCATGTGTATGTACGTCTGTGCATGTGCATGCATATTAGTGCATGTGCGAGCATTTGCGTGCATGTGCGTGCATGTGCATGCATATATAGCCGAATAAGGGGGCGAAAAGTGTCCCCAAACCACATCGATAATCGCTGTGCTCATAAGAAAGTGAATAAAAATAACGTGGATTCACAAGAAATCAGCTTCCTAGGGCAATATGTTGCAGAGTTACGAAAAACGTGGTTTTCATATTTAATTTTTTCTCAGCTTCTATTGCATGTATCAAGCTGAATAAAAATTGGGAAGACGGGAAAAAGTAGTTGCATTTCAAGGTATGTTTAGGAACAAATTCTAACACCAAATTCAAATAGAAAATAAATACATTTTAAATGCATTTTTGACGTGATAACGTTAAAGTACTGTCTCACCTTTTCTCCTAGAATGTATCCTACATTGTTCTATAACATATATTTTTTCAGATTTGCCGCTCTGACGGATATATCTGGAAGCAGGACTCAACCGTAACACGTCATGTGAATCTGCTCTGAATAACCATCCGCAAAAAAGAAATAAATACACCTCCCAGGGGAAGACATTCACTACACGAACGGACCGGGAGAGGTAGTTCAGTGCATCAACTGATGTCACTGCAGCGCCTCTTACCGGGAGATCGTAGGTTCGAGTCCTGGCGGCGGCAGAAATTTCGACACTAGCTTTTCAGCTAGGTCGAATTCAGTCGCTGCCTGGAGGAGAATTCTAGAGGCTGGCTGCTCTGATCGGTAGTTTTCCGTGGTTTCTGCGATCAACACCAGGCGAATGCCGGAGCAGTACCATACCAAACGGGCCACGGATCGCGCGCGGTCTTTCTTTCCTCTTCCTTGACCTATCCTCTCGCTTTACACACACACTTACACTAACATGCACTACACTATCACATATTCCGGGAGACCGGTCGGAAGCTTAGAGCTTGTCCCGGCTGGGGCGGTGCCCCACTCGTGGGAGAGTCCTGGTTAGGGGGAAACCCCACTAGCCGACGGTAGGTTGGCACCGGATCTCGCTATCCAGCGGGGGAAGAAGACAGCCATCTCCCAATAAAAAACATACACTACACTAACGGGACTAATGAGCAAAGCAGTTGACGCGCCCGGAAACACAAAAAAATCAATCAATCAAACTACACGAACGGGATTAATGACGTGCCGTGAAACATGAATCAACCCAATGTTATTTAGTTTCGTAATGCGCTTCACAGAGATAGGCTCTACGTACGTTTTAGTTCATAGTTAGTCCCACTGTGCGCCCAGCGCCGCGCAGCCAAATAAAGAATAATGCGGGGCTAGGCTCACCAAATTGAAGGAGGGGAGCACGGAAACAAGAAACGCGCGCCCCGCCCGCCTCCCGGGGGAAATACTCCGCGCTGCAGCCGCCGCCGCCGAGGCGCCCTCACCTTTATTATTTGAAACCAAATATGGGGCGATCTGCGCCCCCGCCCCGCCCCGCTCCGCTCCCCCCGCCCCGTCGGGCTCGTCAGACGCGTTGCGCCTGCAACAGGGGGCCCTGGCTGTGCGCAACCGGCGACGGGGTTATTACGTCTCGTTTCAACTTCTGCTGCTCACAAATGTAAAGCGCATCATTTAATAAAAGAAGCTCCACAGAGGTGCCGAATCATTCGTTTTAAGCTGCGTGGTAATGGAGGGAAGAGGGGTTAAGTAAAACCTGAGGGTAGTTTTCCTTTCTTTTAGTTTAGATAATGTATCATGACATCTGTAAGTTGTATAATTTACCTATTACCAAGTATTATTATTTACTTGTTTTTATTTACTAAATGTATCTCTTAATTCAATTCTTATCTATAAATTTATGTATTACGTGGTTAGGCGGAAGAGGGGCCTGATGGCCCGAGTCTCGCCACATAAATATAGTCATTATTATTATTATTATTATTATTATTATTATTATTATTATAGATAAGGAGTTCCTTAGGATTTTATTGTTAGACCCATCTTAATCCTAAGTGTTAATTTCATATTTCAACGTTTATCATTATCAACTTTATTGAAATATAATTATTTTTACCATTAAAAAGAAAGAAAAAAATATTGTCAAATGCCCAGTCCCAAAGAGTTTGTTAAATATGTTAATAATCATTTTGGAGTGTAACTTAGCGATAGTAGTAATGATTTTTTGTTCTAAAGAACGAACATCCATATACACTCGTCTTAGTCAATAAATTTCAATTGAAACAAATATTGGGTCCCACGTGACCCCAAAATGCCAAATTAATTGTTACACACGGCACATTAGTGCCTAAATGTGTAAACATTAGTAGCCGAATATTCTGTAATAAAAACGCTTGAACTTACCCAACAGCAAACTTCAACCAACTTTGAGAACTTGGGTGACTCAAGGAGAGCACAAAATACTGATTACAAATAAACCAATGACATGTCCGACAAATAATGTGTTTCAATAACTCCTATTTAAAACATCGACAATTTTATAGCCGAAGTCCAATTCACTTTCAATTTGATTATACATAAAATATCTAACCTCAATTTATAGTTCTTAAGTGCATTTTGATTGGGAGAGTCAGAGTTCTGCATATGAGGGTGCGATCCCCTACGCAATGACCAAGTTATTAAATATGTTGCGCTGGTAGCGAGATTCTGATGATGCAATGACCCTACGCACACACAGCTAAACTAGTTCAGGGTTGCCTCGGAACCCACTGATGACACGCAGCAGTTAAATATGACAGCAACCATGTTCTTGCATCAAACATTTTGATTCCAGCTTGCAACACTCACTTAAATTAGTGATGTAAGGCGAAGTCAAAACAATCAGTTTCACTGGCCACTTCTTATAACTTCTATATTTACAACAAGAACATTAAGGAAACGGGATTTATCCACAAAATGCCGCACATGGCATTACAAAGATTTTGTCAGAAACAGTTCAGCAACGATGAAATAAGTTGACCTATAAATGGTTCGACATTGCCTTCAAAATAACGTACTAATTTAATCGATAAAACGTACGCCACTGTACTCGCAAAGCACTTGAGATCCATCTTGAGCTTACGAAATTTATCAGATGCAATAAGATCTCCAAAATTACAATAAATAATGCGTAATTTACAAAATACAAGTTTTAAAATATAGTCAACTAATGATTTAGAACAATTAGAGCTCATTAAATACGTTACCGTAATCGAATAGAGCCCAGTGGCAGCAAATAGTAGAATACGTAATTTAGGTGCTCATCTGCTTGGCGAAGGTGACCCTAGGCTAGCGAGGCCGCGGAATACAACGTAGGTCGAGACCAGCGAGCTCTGAATCAGTCAGGCGTGGAAAAAGTTCTTTTCAGTGTGCTGATATCGGAAGTGGAGAAACAGTCCAATGAATCATGGCCAACACATTAGCCCTCTGGCGGCAACCCAAGTGAGCAAATATCACCTGGCGGCGAATTTACATAACACAAAATCATTATCATAGCTCAAAAATTGATCTAAGAACAGTAATAAAATTAAATAAGATGGGTAATATATTCAAACTAGTGGCGCAACAGAAAGGCTCCGACTTTCTCGTAACACTTAGCTTTCTAATTTCTTTGGTCTGGGCTAGCTTTTCGGACTTGTCACATTCTCTACCGGCTGTCATCTCATGCTGCACAAAGTACATTTTCTTAACGTTTTCTCAATTTTTCTGTTTCCTAATAGTTGAACAGAAAAATTACTTTAAGAATATTATAGACGTGTAAAATCTCGCCATACAAGGAAATCTTCGTTGAAAACATTCGAGCCATTTTTAAGAAAACGGGGTTTATGCGTTACTGCAAAAGCAAACGTTGGATCTCTTTTTCCCAGAATTCTTTTGAGTTTTCGAAACATTTCACTGTAGTCATTTGAAGTACGTCTACTCAAAAATGCAATAATATATACAATTCGATGGAAATGTGCATGTTAAAGGTGTGAGAGATATTTTATAAAAAATTGTGTATGTAAAAAAATAAAAAAAATTGAGCCAAACAAATATTACGCCACCTCAAACAGTGCAATTAGAATTATTCTTACGAAAAGTATGAGGAAAAAAATTTCGAGCGTTTTGAGAAAATGGCGTTTGAGTTTCTGTAATGCATGCTTTTGACTTCATTTGCACAGAAAAATTTTGAGTTTTCGAAAACTTTATAAGACGTGAAATTGTAAATGCAATACTGTGAACAAATCGACGCTAATATAAATATCAACGACGTGTGAGGCTAGTCAATTTTTTCAAGTTTTGGAAAACGAAAGCATAGAGAAAAATGGCGTTATGATCATCTCATAAAGATGACATTTATCACTATCAGTATCACATTTATCACAATCCCTATCACAAGTTGAAAGAAAAAAATTTATGATAATTCAAAAATTTATTTTTAAAAAAAAAAAATTGGCATTTTTGAGAAAATCTTGTTTCTGTAATTTTTTATAATTTCACGCAATATTGTGTCAAACTACTAAAAATTGAAGAAAAAACGTGACCTTAAAGAAAAAAAATAAACTGGACAACAAATTTCATCTGAAGAAATAATCTCTATATTCAATTTTGTAGTTAAAGTAAGAAGACGCTGCAAAAGTTCAAAATTTTGCAATTTTGAGATAAATCGTGAAAACTTCACATATTCCATTTTGTTAGTTCATTTTACTCTTACTGCACATTTTATTCTTACAAGAGGTATAAAGAAAAAATTTGGACACATTTTTGAGAACATTTTGAAAATGTCTCAGGATTTGATGTAAAATACCCCCAAATATTAATGATGTTTTTCAAAATCACAGATCTTCGAGTCAAGTCAGATCGAAGGGGTTTATTCAGTTTGAAAAAAAAATACGCGTAGTTTAGGCGCCAGTATTGTTCACATACGTGAGACGGACAGACAGACAGGCGGACGGACGGACGATCGGACGGACGTTTTGAAAAAAATTACACTTTTTTTGGTATCAGGGGCCCCCAAAACCTGCATTTCCATTGAAATCTCGAAATGGATTTTTTGCAGCTTTACATAACTTTCACTATACTACGTAAATTACTCCGTACGTATACGAGAAATTAGAAAGAGAGGAATGAAGGTATGTAATGTATGTATTTGGAACATTGTACTCGTGACTTAATGTGCTAAAAACTAAGACAGAAAATTTCTTATACAGAGCAGGCGATGAAATATAATTCTACACTTTAAACCACAGATACGAACAGGATTGCCAATTGTTAACTATTTGAATAAACCATTCACAACGTAGATTATTGGTAGCATATTTTAAAAGTTAAAATATGAAATTACAAATTGTTTTTGACACATAAAATTATGGAATAATTTCTTTGTAAATTAGTTCCGAAGTTTATTATAATGACTTCTTTTGATTCATGGTTTGTTTTACACTGTTGGCAACTCTGACTATTAATCTAGACCATACAAAACAACGTACATTTCAGTAGCGTATGTACTTTCCTACAAGCTACTTATCTTATCGAGCATAATAACCTGTTATTTTTATATTCATATTAACACCTATTGACGAATATTATTTTTAGTGAGTCTAACGTACCCCTCACAATTATCTGAAAACGTATGTATCAATTGTAAATGAGTATAGGGATTAATTCGGCTTTCTATACGTACAAATTAACAGGGAGCACAATGTAATTCCCTGGAGAGCTACTTGGAGGAAACTTAATGATTTGATTATTGTTAGAAAGACGTGATTATTCCAAGATACTACTGTCCCAGCATTATAATCGTAAGCTGCACCTTCGAGTCGTATTACGTAGATATACTTTTTGTAAGAGAATATGTTTCATAACTATGTCCAAGTCAGCTTATCATTGAGTAAATAGTGGCACTATTTTTATCTTCTAGTTTAGCTCTTGAGAAGCAAATAAAGAGCCGCGAATGTAGGAAAGAGAGAGAGAGGGGGTGAGTGAGAGAGAGGGAGAGAGCGTTGAAATATTCCATCACCATTACACAAAGCGGAGTCCCGACAAGTCGTAAAGGTGCGCGTGGAAGCTCTCAAGCCAGCTAAAAGGACGACAACGAGGCAGCGAGCGCTGAGACGGGGCAATCCGACCAGCGGATGTAGGAAACAATGTAAGTTCTAGCTGGGCAAAAGAAGCAGGTTTGCCAATTCAGGAAAATAATGAATACAGCTTGTATGTTTGATTGATTGATTTTTTCGTGTTTCCGGGAGCGTCAACTGGTTTGGTCATTAGTCCCGTTAGTATAGTGCATGCTTTTTTCGGGAGATGGCGGTGATCTTCCCCCGCTGGATGGCGTGATCCGGCGCCGACCTACCGTCGGCTAGTGGGGTTTCCCCCTAACCAGGACTCTCCCACCAGCGGGGCACCGCCCCAGTCGGGACAAGCTCTAAGCTTCCGACAGGTCTCCCGGAATGTGGTAGTGTAGTGCATGTTAGTGTAAGTGGTGTGTGTGTGTAAGGGGAGAGTATAGGACAAGGAAGAGTAAGGACAGATCGCGCGCGGTCCGTGGCCCGTTTGTTAGGGTACTGCTCTGGCATTCGCCTGGTGTTGATCGTAGAAACCACGGAAAACTACCGATCAGAGCAGCCGGCCTCTAGAATTCTCCTCCAGACAGCAACTGAATACGACCTAGCTGAAACGCTAGTGTCGAAAATCCTGCCGCCGTCAGGACTCGAACCTAGGACCTCCCGGTCAGAGGCGCTGCTGTGAGCTTGTATGTGAAGAACAAATCTTACATTATTTTTTTTTCATTTAGAGAATTCGGTTTCATTAAGAGATTAATTAGTGATTCCAGACGCAATCAATTCCTAATATCATTATTCCCGTAAGTGTAATGAATGTTCTCATAGCGGGAGGTGGCAATGAACTTCGCCAGGTAAGTGGTACGAGCCGGCGTGCGGTGATTTTCCCCATCCAGGTATCTACCATCAACGATTTCAATTAGAAATAGCTATTTGTATTGCTTAAACGTTTAAATAACGTACAACGCGTGAAAAAATAAATAAACATTAATTCATCTATATTCCTGGAAGTAATCTTTAAATGAATAATATTAATTACTATGCTACACATTCATTGAATATCTTAACTAAAAATATTGTATCTTATAAATATTCCCTCCTTTGTAATACCTACGTAAATTCGTAATAATTGTTGACAATTTTGTATTAAAATATATAAATGATACTAAATAAAGATAAAGATACAGAGATAAACGTATTTGAATACATAATTTGCAATTTTATATTTCCACTTGGTGAAGTGGATCACAAGTGGTTTCACTTGTGATTCACACTTCCATGATAATATTCATCTGCAAATATGATAACGTAGTAAACGTCATTGGTGTACTCTGCAGCTCAAAGCATTATTACACTAAAAGAACCTCACACATTGTAGTAAAATATATTTTTCATCACATATTCAACATAAACATTCTTGTATGTTACAGTACATTTTTCACCGAACGCTAATATATATATTATATATATATTATTATAATATATTATAAATGCGTGCGATCACTTACTTTAACTCCTAGTTGACCGATATTTCAGAACTTTATTGTTCCCTCCTCAGAGCTAAAGAATACATAATTACATACATTTTTATTATTTAACGATATTTGGAACATTTAATTATATGTCCCATGTACCTGAGAAGGGATCAATAAAGTTCCGAAATACTCATACCGGAAAACGTGGATCAAAGAATCAACTGTAATAACTGAAGTGCTTCTGACAGGCAGGTCCTAGGATTCGAGTTCCGATGGTGGCAGGTTTTTTGACACTAGCTTGTCAGATAGGTCGAATTCAGTTACTGTATGGATGAGATCGGCAGGCTGCTCCGATCGGCAGTTTTCCGTGGTTTCTCCCATCAACACCAGGCGAATGCCGGAGCAGTACCCAAACAAACGGGCCACGGACCGCGTGCGATCTTTCCTACGACTTCCTTGTCCTATTCTCTCCCCTTACACACACACTCACATGCACTACACTATCACACTTGTCACGTGCCCTGCTGCTGGGAGATACTGGCTGAGGAAACTCCCGCAAGCCGGCACCCACCACCTACCTGGAGGAGTTAACCGCCACCTCACACTGCCATAACATTCACTACACTTACGGGAATAATGTTCTTAGCAGTTGATTGAGTCTGGAATCACTAATTAATCTCTTAATGAAACGGAAACGTTGACAAATTAGTATTTCAATTAAGTGACCAACACCCATTCACTATTCCTAGTACGGTCGTGAATTGAAGAACTTATAACAGCAATCTCACGAACCGTACACAAATTACAACACAAAAAACAACTTTTCATGAATTCTCCCAAATCATTTCTTCCCTTAAAAGTCTCTCACTTTAGAAATATGTTCTAAACGTAAAATATGTGAAACTGTTCGTTCCACTACTAATAATCTCCAATGAAGAATGAATTCTCGAAAGTAACTTACTATCAATACATAAAGAAAAGCTGTCAGTCCATAATTGTCCGTAAGGTATTTGTACTTAAACATTATATATTCCGTTCAGGGCAATTGGTCTCGGCAATAGGTCACCCAACCAGGAACCCGCGATATCTGGAATTTGCTTAATCTTCTAAATTTCATGTGATTAACGAATTGTACTCTGGACGCTGGTTTTGGGGTCGTGCCCTTTCAGTAGAACCATCCCAGCATTCGCCTGGATGTCCAAGGGGGTCAAGATGGCCAGCACGGGACTGAACTTGAACCTCCCGAATGCGAATTCAGCGCGCTATGCCCTGAGCCACTTCGTTCGGTGCCGGTATACTGAATTCAGAACCCTCCCCAGCCAAATCGGGAGAGCTAGCTCAGCGATAACTGATGTCACAGCAGCGCCTCTGACCGCGAGGTCCTAGGTTCCCACTCCCCACGGCGGGAGGATTTTCGACTCTGCTGTCTGGAGGAGAATTCTAGCGGCCGACTGCTCTGATCGGTAGTTTTCCCTGGTTTCTCCCATCAACACCAGGCAAATGCCGCAGCAGTACGTTACCAAACGGTCCACGGACCGCGCGCGATATGTCCTTCCTCTTCCTTGTCCTATCCTCCCCCCTTACACACACACACACACACACACACACTACATGTACTACACTACCACACATGCAGAAAGGCCGGTCGGGATCATAGAGTTTGCCCCACCTGGGGCGGAGCCCCGCTGGTGGGAGAGTCCTGGTTAGGGGAAAACCCCGCTAGCCGACGGTAGGTCGACGCCGGTTCTCGCCATCAAGTGAGCAGATCACCGCCATCTCCCAATGAACAAACATGCACTACACTTATGGAACTAATGACCTACGCTGTTGACGCGCTCGGAATCGCCAACCGAATCCAGGCCAAACATATTTGTCCAGATAGAAGCGGACTGTCGCCCCGCGCGGCCGAAAGAGGCAACACGTGGGTGTGAGGGACGAGTCGTTTAGTCCCCGGGATAATCGCGCGCCGGCCGTGAGAAAAATGACAGCTCCACTCTCAGCGCGTTAAAGAGCCGTAGGTGTCCCATTGCGCTTTAATGAGACTTCGTTAATAATTTGCGCGACGACCGCCCGTTTCGAGGGATGACAGCGCTAGCGTCGTCCTCATTGCTCAGCTCACCCTCGTCCCCTCGATAGAGCGTAGGAGTGGGTTCGTGCGATCCGGAAGAGCTGCAAAAGCTTTGACCTCATTATGTACGGGCCACGGAGAACATTAGTTATTCCGCGTGGTAGGATAATGCGTGTTTTTGAGTGGAAACGTGATTTTAGTTTTGTTTGCTTTTAAAAAATTTGTTGTTTTTAAATGTTTTACGATTTCGTTGGATTTTTTCGATTACGATTTTCATTACGATTTCGTTTTATTTTAAATGTTATTTTCGTGTTCATCCTTGTGTTTGTATTTTTCAATTTTATCTAATTTTGAGGTTCTTTTAGATTTTCTATCTATGATATTTTTAAGTAATTGAAGGTGAAAATGAGAGCAAAGAAAGTTAATCTTAATTCTTCGCGATTTTATAATTTATTCTCATTTCATTCTTCCACTTTTCTTTCTTCATATACATTATTATACGTACTCTAATTGCTAATCGAGCTGATTTGTTGTTACTAAAGTACCCAAAGGTGTTTAAAAATATTAATGATAATATTCTCTTTCTGAGTGTACCATTAATAAGGCACATTATTAGTAAGAAAAATTACAGTGAAATAATTAAATATAATATTTAATTAATGTAATTAAACGCTTATTAGCGGGAGTAACATGAGCAACAGTTCTGTGGTGACCAACACTTACTGTCATCTACCTTACATTCAAAGTTCATCTCGTACGCCTTTTCTACGACTGAAGAAATGGGATGTATTTGAGACGTGGTCGTAAACTCGCCACACACATAACAGAAGAGATTTGGTGCATTAAGTCTTCTTAGACATCGTTGAGTATAAGAAACACAAGAATAAGTACAAAAAATATTCATGTCAAAGGATTTACACGCCTCAAAACTAGATTGTGTGATCTCACTATCGATGGACTTATGCAAGTGTAACTTCCCTGTATCTACCCCGTACCTATCTCCCACTCTCCTCTCTACTTCTGACGCTAGGCAATAATATTCCTAAAATAACAGAATGTGATAAGCGCTTTTTTTATTTATTTCCACCTGTTCAGCATTTCTGCCTTTCAGCGATGTTAACATTTTACAACATAATGATTTGTCATTCCTTCTCACGCTAATTGTTCTGATTGTTACAGGCTGTTTTCAGTGTATACTTTTGAAAATAGAGTATACTGATGTGGAATTTATACTCGTATCGTCTTTAAATAAAATATTTGTGATTTAATATGTTATATTAATAGATGTTGGGAACTAATGCCGTTGAATATTTATGGAGGTCTGAATTTATCCTTGGGAAATCGTGAGCATATTCTGTTTGGTTTTGGGTAGTTTTTGCCAAGTTTGAAGATGGGCGTGGCTGGAGATCCCAAAAAATATCGAAAAACTTCTGAGAGATTTTAGTATGTATTCTTGTATTGACTCTATTTGTAATTCTCTGTGAAGTTGCTTGTTACTAATAAACCAAGGAGCCTTAGTTATTTTTCTTAAGCATTTATTTTGAATGATTTGCAGTTTTTCAATATTGTTTTTGCTGCGTTACACCAAATTGGGCAAGCATACGTGATTTTCGGTCTTAATATCGATTTATAAATTGAGGTTCCACATTGAATACTTAGAGCTGATTTAGAGCTTAGTAGAGGCTACAGTTTAGCAATTTTTGCGTAAGTTTTATTTTTAATTGTTTTGATGTGATCTTTCCATGTTAATTTCGAATCGAGCATTAGTCCTAAACATTTAACTGAAGTTTGTTTGGGGAGCCATTTTATTATTGAATTTTGAATTTTAAGGAGGGGGTGGAGTCGGTGGTCTTCGAAGTGCGAAGACTTTTGCTTGGGATTTATGCGAGTTTATTTTGATTCTCCACTGTTCAGACCAGGTGATGTAAGTTGTTAAGTCATTCTGAAGGTTGTCGTAAACGCAAAGTATATTCTCGTGGGCTGTGAATAAAGCGGTATCGTCTGCGAATAGAGCGATTTCTGAATCAGCTGGCTTTGGGATATCCGATAAGAATATGCTGAAAAGTAAAGGTGATAGGCATGACCCTTGAGGGACACCGGCTTCAGTTGGACATTGACAAGAATACGTTGAATTGATTCTTACGAGGAAATGACGATCTACTAGAAAGCTGTCAATAATTTTATAGAGGTAGTTTGGTGTACCTAGGCGTTGTAGTTTAAATAGTAGTCCGGGGTGCCACATTTTGTCAAATGCCTTTTTAATGTCAAGAAATATTGCTCATGTGTGTTTGTGTTGGTGAAATGCAATAGCCATGAACTCTGAAAGTCTCAGGAGTTGCAGCGTTGTCGAATGTCTGTTTCTAAATCCGAATTGAGTATTAGGTATAGCCTTTATTTCTGATACATATTTGTTTAAACGCGTATATATTAGTTCTCGAATAATTTGCCAAGAGTTGAAAGTAATCTTATCGGTCTATAGTTGGATGGATTTTGTGGATCTTTTCCTGGTTTATTGAACGGGAGGATAATAGCAGTTTTCCAATTTTTAGGAAAATGGCTAGTCTTAATGCCGAATTGAAAATGGCAGTTATAGCCGCGAGTGCCTTCTTGGTTAGTGCTTTGAGGGCTTTATTACTAATATTATCATATCCTGTTGACTTTCTAGATTTTAATTGATTGATTGTTTTTCTAACTTCGGAAGGTGAAATTAACTTGATTTTTTCTGGGACAGTTGCAACTTGTTTTGGTGATTCGAATAAAATGTAATTGTTGTACTGGTTGTTGTAAATTGGATTTGGAGTGAAAGTTTCCTGAAAGTGTTGGGCAAATAAATTGGCTTTGTCTTTATCTGAATATTCTTTCTGAATCGCTTTTTAGAATTGAATTTCTAAGAATTGAGATTTCTTAGAATTGAGATAAGCCCTGCAACATCCTAAATAACGCAGCAAATAATAAAGCAGATAAAATTGCGTTCCGAAAAGAAAGTTTATGTGCTAGTTAGGTCAGTCTGTGAACTTGATGACTTTCATAATAAAAAAAGAAGTGCGGAATACAGCAATTACAGTGATTCATCTGCTGATGATAGTGACATTTAGTATAACGTGCCAGTGAATAACAGATTTCGTCTGCTTGCTAGTAAAGACACCATGCCCGAGGACACAAGGTTCGAGTATCTAAAAAATCAACAAATCAAATTAGTGAATCAAATAGAATCCCACCAAAATAAAACAGGCTAAAATAAAACTACTGCAATTAAAACCTTTAATCTACAGAAACAGTCCATTACCATATCATTCCTCAATTGCAATATACAAAACGATTCTAAGACTGCTACTGTTGTATGCTTCCCTTCAAAAACCAATCAAAAAATTACAAATCATTCAGAACCATTACCAATGCACGTGGTTTGTCAATCATCAGCTTCACAAGAACTCAACTTAGAACTTACTGAACATCACATCACATACTTAGCCAGCAACTTTTATTATTATTTACCTCAAATCTCTTCCCTTGCAACCTTTAGACTCGCTAAAATCCCGAACCATACCAGAATAAAAAACAGATACCCCTACAATATATTCCTCAAACCCTTCTCCGAATTTCAACCAGAATAGAGGACCCAAGAGGGTATCCTCAACCTTATGTTAGATTTAAATCTTAGAAATAAGTTTAAAATATAAGTTGTACGTAAGTCTATCAAACATATGTAAAGTTTATACTAAAACTGACCTATGTACAACCAACAAAATCAAGAAAATGAAAATGAAAAAGAATGTGCTAGTTAAAAATGGTTTTCAGTGCCATCAAGGTACTAAACTACATAAAAATCACATATTTTTTTATTCTGCGAAAAAAATTTCATTGTCACACTGTGCTTTAGAAAGGTAATGAGGTGAAAAGTTTAAGTACAGCTAAAAGCGAATTGCACTAGAATTTCAGAACAGAATAGTATACAGTTGTAAATAAAAAGTAATAATTCAAACCATCAATTGATTCCTTGTATTCATTAGATAACTTCGGTGTGGCAATTCTCGGAAGCCATACTGCCTCTAATGAGTTTATTTGAAATCGAAGTTCTCAATAACGCATAAACAAGTATGCAGTGTGTGTTATTCATAAAACTGTTAACCATAAGTTCAGTTAAAATCGCTGTTATGCCTGTCTACATACAATACATTACGTTACTTTACAACGCATTGCCAGATTAAATTAAACAATTAAATTTGGTACACACGTTTAAGTTAAAAGTAAAATCTTTTCTGCTGCATTACTGTTTCTATACAGTTAGAGATAATACTGATCGTCAAAAATAAAAATAATGTTTACTTTAACAAAATAATAATATAGTTTAATGAATTAGTTATCATTTGTATTCTGTATTTTTTAAAAGACTTAATATGCTCGTAACAGGTATTCTACTTGAGATTCCGGGTCAATGACCCCCCATCTCGATCAGGTTTTTGTCCAGTTTCTCTGATCCTTTCAGCAATTGCTGAGATGGCCCCTCGATTTGCTTCTGGACGTAAATGTAGCTTCAATATACGCACGTTTTGTTAAGCTTTCCTTTTGCTTGTGGTGATAGTTGGGCTTAGGGTGAGTTTCTATTTTGTTAGCAATACAGAAAAATCAAATCTGCAATTCGTTTACCGTTACAAATAAGTTTTCTTCGGAAACGAAAATTACTAGTTTTTAAAACAATAATCTCTCTTTTATAAAATTACTATTATTAGTAGTAGTATTATTATTACTATATTTCATCTTTCAACTATTAATAGCTAAATTGTTGGGAAGGGATTCTTAAACTCAAGAAAGCGTGCGGAGATAATTTTCTCTCCCGTACGTCACATACAGCTTTTTACTGTTTTTGATTACATAAATACTTATCTAAATATGTATCTAGGATTGTGGCAAAGTTGGCATTTAATTCGAAGTATAGGTATTTGGGTACAAAAATTACAGTAACTGAAGTTGTGTGAAGTAATAAGAGTTCTTATCATTCTTCCACACAATTTTGCCACAACTGATTTCAACAATTTCTTTAGATAATACATTATCATGAAGGTACAATACACTGTCTAAAAATAAGAAAATATAAAATAGTTTCTACTACAGAAAGAGTAGATAACTTGGATTTAAATAATGGTCGCAAACAAAGAAGCAATTTGACCCCAATTATCACGTAAGCCAAGGTTCCTTGTGCAAATACAAGATAGGTTTTTAAGCAGATCTGAGTTCTTTTACTTTTCATTAAAATGTAAATAACAAATATTTGCCCTATCTAATTTTCAATACGAATTACGCATCCTATCATATTTTCATGTCATGTAAGTATTAAAATTTCTGTTACAGGTGTAAACTTCCGTTTGAGCTCAAACTCCGAACCAGTGGAGTTCAGAGCTTATTATCCATTCCTTTTCATGATACAAAAAGGAAATACAATACTTTTCCTGGGTCATTCGGTTAACCTACACTTAGGTATTTTAACGAAAAGTGTAAATGCGCCAATAATTAGAATCTAATAAAATAGTACATAGTGTATCCATAAACATGGTTTTTACAACCCCGATTCCTGAAATATTAGATACAAAATCTACTGTAATATTAAATACATAAGTTTCCATAATACAAATATGCAATTCAGTGGCGTATCATTACAAAATCAAACAATGACCTTCGAACATAGGGTAAGGATGGATTTGCCTTCGCCAACACCGTTGTTTGCGGCCCAGTAAACACAAGTCCCGCAAGATGTTTCGCTACAGCAACTCTCAGAATTGCTATTGAACTCGCCTGAAACAGACATATACTTTAACCTGCAACAACCACAATCAGTCGGCAAAATAACTAATACGAGAGCATTTTGAACTATTTATTTCCTAATTAATTGCGCACAACTTAATTTAATTTCTCATGAACTTCTAGAGTAAGTACGGTAAGCTGGCACAAGCGTAACCAGTTATTACAGAAACAAATATTCCACCATTTAGAACAATTTAATTGATAATTCATTGCGTAAAATTGCAGACAGAACAGGAACACTTGGGGATGGAGGACGAGTGGTTTAGTGCCCGGGACAATCGCGCGCCGGCCGTGAGAAAAATGACAGCTCCACTCTCAGCGCGTTAAAGAGCCGTAGGTGTCCCCATTCCGTTTTAATGAGACTTCGTTAATAATTTGCGCGACGTCCGTCCGTTTCGCGGGACAACCAGAACTTCGCCTCACTACTGGGCGCGCTCTGGCCACCTCGAAACAGCGTGGGACTGCGTTCATGTGCCCTGGAAGGGCTGAGAACCACGGCCTTATCATGTACGAGTCTGAAAGAAGATCAGTTATTCCGCGTGGTAGTACGGAGGTAATCTGAAAAGTTCTCGGCCTCACCCATAGAGAGACCACCGCCATCTCCCGAGAAAAAGCATGCACTACACTAACGGGACTAATGACCAAAGCAGTTGACGCGCCCGGAAACACGAAAAAACCAAACCAAACCAAAGGAATTATCAAATTATACCGGAACTCCTATTATCTTACTGATACGTCAAGAAAATATGGAGAGCAATAAATCATCAAAAATGGTACAATTAGAATTTTACCGTTCCTATAACATCATAATAAACAAGTAACTAGTAGCAACTTACTCGTTTGATTCATTAGTTAATTCAAGTATGATAATTCTTGAGTCCTATTGTTTTCCAATAAAAATATTTGAAAACAACTAATAGTTTTCAAGATCACATATCGCGCACATACTAATGCTTATTTCTGTGAAAAGAGATAATCTCAGATGTTATTGAAAATCATTTTACCATCGGATGTTGAAGGAAACCGCGTTACTGAGAGCCCCTATGCGAGTCGAGTCGCGTTGCACCAATGAATACCACCCAACAGGTCACGTGGGGCGACGTCACAGAGCGAAGGAGAGGATAATAAATAAATAAAGGAGAACGAGACGAACTCCACCTCAGCACAAGCAGTAGTGCAACGGCGCGGAGATATTCATCGACATGCGGGCTTTACTTGTGATCTTCGCTGCAATTGGTGAGAAATGCTTAGCATCCGCATACATACATACTAAATATTACATAATACCGCGCATACAGCAACATAACTAATGTGCAACGTGAATTCGCATTGAAGAAGTTATCTTGAAGTCTGTGCAATAACGTAAAAATCGAAACCGCGTATATTTTAAACTGTTAGAAGTGGGATCCCAAATGAAAATATGTCACATGAGTATCATTTTGTGTTGACAAGTTTTATTCGCTAATCGGTTAGGTATCCGCAGGATTAAAGAGATATTATAAAACTAGGTTCCCTCAGCATCGCCGTTTTTCTGAACTTTTGAGTTGAAATTAGTTTTCACTTTGTATCACGAACCCGAGACTGAGATATCGGCAATTGAAGATATATAAATATCTTGCAGGGATACAAGTGTAACATTGGCACCACTGTATGAACTCTGCTCGAAATTGCACAAACCGTAAGTGTTTCTTTACTTCAAAATTTTTATTTTTACCGATAATTTTTTACGTAATGACTAGGAAATAGTTTAACTTTCTCACCATACGATACAATTTTGATATTTTGTCTCAAACTATTCTGAAATTAACACGAAATTGATTTTTGTTTCGAAAAATGTGTCTGTATAATTGAGTTCTATCTCTCCGTCTCAACAACTCCGTCATGGAGACACACATAAAATATAATTTCATAAAATTGTGTTAATGTTACGATATTTTAAATTATAATTGCATAGAATGATAACTTTTATTAAAAGTGTAGATCTGGGGAAGGAACTGGTGAAAGATCACTCATGCTTAGGGGTTTATCGGAATACGAGAACAAAGTTCGTACGATAACTTCGCTTTCGTTATGGAACATACTATCTCGTCGAAAGATTAATGCTTCAAGATCTAAAAGTAGTAACTTAGTTTCCAAGAACTAATATGCACTGCTGCATACTGTGGAAAACCTTGAAAGTTTTTATTTGCTACTCCTTGTGCACAAACTTATCACCGATGGCAGACCTTTAACGGGGGAGGAATATCTGTTGGCCTCCGGAGACTAAACCCTGCCTCCTAATTAATAAGAAACATTTCAACAGGTGCAGTTTGAAATCTGGTCGAATCTTTGGAAAGATATTAAGATATTCACTATTTATGGATGTTTGGAAAGATGTTAAAATATTCACTATTTATATGTGCTGTGAAAAAATTGAATAATGCTGTGTAAGGGAAGTTTAAAAAATTGGTCAGTGCATGCTGAACTGATAGAGCCATCGCCCTTAACAACCCTTCTCCTTACAAGTAATTTATGCGCCTTACAAGTAATTTATGTAATTAAAGTATAATTTGTAAATATGACGCCTTTCCACTCGAGGGTATTCGTTGTATTTGGCTTCAAAAATCAATTAGTTCTGTTATGTTGGCGAAACCCATCTGTACTTCACGTTTAAAATCAATTAGGTACTCTGATAGGGAAGGGGCAAAAATGCCATCGAATCTCGATTGATAAACTATATCCGAACATTTATCAAAATATCGTCTCTTGCAATTATTGCTTACTTCAGTAATATTTATTGCACAACTGTGTTGATCTAAATCTATGCAGTCTATTATATGGCATTTAACAATTCATTGTACGATTCATTATGCACAATAGTAATCAGTGAGAAATATTTTGTTACGTTGGGAAAGGACAAAAAAATACAGCTCCGTCTGCATTTATAACATGCTTTTATGAAGTATGAAATTTGATCCTGCAATGTGAAGATTACACATACACAATGCACTATCCCTTACATAATACATGAAGACATTCGATTCCATCTTACATAAGAAGTGAGTGACAGTTAATAATAATAATAATAATAATAATAATAATAATAATAATAATAATAATAATAATAATAATAATAATAATAATAAATAATTAATAATGCTGTGGTGGTGGTGTTGCTCGGATTTCTCTTTTAAATTTGCCGGTATGAAAAATGAGCATTAAACACGCCGGTATATGCATGCTCTTGTATGTTAGTATCGATAATATTCGATAACAAACTTTAACCTGTTGATCCGAAACAGACTATGCGTTGCACGACAGTGCTGCTATTCCAACCATGTCATTTATTTTTCTTGGTCGATTAATACTTCCGTTAATTTGTGCCATTCGTTCGTCTCGTGGGATAGTTACATGAAGTGCTTTGCTGGTTCGTGCCTCAAATGTGAAGTATGTGCGTTTATTCTTTTCCTTTTTAGCAAAATTAATCGTGTCAACGAAATCTATGCAAATATTACTCGTTTTTTGTATAAAATTTGTCCTAACTCTGAGAGTACATGTCTAGCGAAAAGTCTTCATTTATGGTTTAATGCATGCTCAGATGACTGAAAAGATAATTAGGATGGTAGGCCTGAATTATTTTGAATTTTTTCATTGTCTTATGAAATCTGGGGCGTTGACACCAATTTGTAATTTTTTTTGAGTCTGAGAAACCTGAGGTATGTCATCCATTTTCTAAGTGCTCATTGTGTGTTCTTGAATAGGTTTACAATCTCAAAGTAAACATTAATATTTTTTATTAGTGAATCACTGAGATATCAATGATAAAATGGCAAAATATAAAAAACTAAGTACTCATGCAACTATGTATAAAAACTAAGTAATTATATAAAAAGGAATATTGAAACACTATTATTTATCTAATTGTAAATCAATATTGTAAATTACATATTTCAATATGATTGTTTTCTATGATAAATCGAGGAAGATAATATTTTGCACTCATTAGAGAAGAGAGTTTTAAGAGCGATGGCACTGAAAATAAGTCTGGTACTTAGTAAGTAATTTTGTCCACCAATACATTCGTAAAGAATTTAAGAGAGAATCAATCTGACTCATACTGCCCTGTAAAAATTATTAAGTTTCCTTGTAATTTTCTTGTCTTTTAAGAGATGACCAATGGCAGATTTTCCTCGTTGAATATTTCCGAGACAAAGGGCAAACTCTATGCTAATTACGGGAGTGCACGAAGGGGGGTGGAAGTGGTGCCCCTCCCCGTGAAAAGTTCTTTGTAAATGTAACATTTTACACCCGTATTTATGTTAAATTCCTTATTTTCCCCTTTTATAAGCTGGTAATGTTGAGAGTAAATACACAATTAGAGAAGAGGCTCTCCAAACTGTCGGGTAACCTTGTAAATGGTATAACATGAAATAAGTGTTAATTGTATCATTAAATTTACAATTTTATTCTCCTTCTATAGTTTATTTATTTTATAGTAAAATGGATCTTAAATTTAAAAAATGTGAAATGGCGAAAGGGGCCCAGAGGTGCCCATATATGCAGTTGGACATTTGGCAAGCCAATGATGTTAATTAAAACACAAAATTTGTCCTCTACTGCTGTTGGATTGTGATAAATCAATGTAAGATATAAAAATACATTTTCATATAATTTACAAAATATAGTTTGAGTTGTTATATTCCTTCAGTGAGTTGATGCCTTTCCTGATAACCATTCCTTTTTTCTCAACACTTTGGTAACACAAAAATTGATGTGAAACTAGTATTACATTTACCACTAAACTAGCACCAGTTTCACAAAGTGAAGTGAACAGCTTCAAATTTAAGAAAACATTTATTTAATTCGAGAAATGTAATTTCCTTTAATTTGGATTGCATTCTAAAACAAATGGTTTCTAGTAGACAGTTAAGTTCTAAAACTTCAATATTATTGCGGTCAACATATTTGATTTCTTGTGAACAAATTCCAAGGGAGAAGGGTGCTCTCAATCTAGGAATCTGATAACATTATCAATATGATGTTTCTTTGTTTCCTGGATAGAAACAAACAAATCAATTTTTGAATATTTATTGATTTTGAACATGTCACATAACATATCGATGTCCTATACAGTTCGTTTTATCAAATTTTTTTATTGTTTTGACAAATGTGTTGAAATGTTTTATCACACGAAAAGGATTGCGAACAGTAAACAGTAAGAGAACTGGTGTGAGATACACATGAATAAAAATATTCTAAGATCTGTTGTCATACAGACAATATAACACAGAGGATGTATTTGGTATCGCACTTTTACATAATCTCCCTGTAATTCTATACAATCTTTGCAAAGTACTGTACAGGCCCACATACGCCTTCTGAAATGCCTTTCTTTCAATTTCTTTTGTCACTTCTGTGTTATTTCTCCTGCTTCTATGGCCTACACTGACTACCGCTCCCCCTTCACCTTCAATTTCAACTTTGGGGACAAAAAATAGGCGGCAGAGGTTAAATCTGGAGAATATGGACGGTTGTTGATGTTAATCATCTGTCTTTTTGCAAATACCGCACAATGATGGACTTGAGACGGTGCGTTGTCGTGTAAGAGACACCAATTACCACTATATAGCAAATCGGACCTCACATGCCGGATTCTTCGCAGAAACCGATTAAAAAGTTATTTGTAGATTATTCTCTGTCACAGTAGACCCTCGTCGAAGGAATTCAGGGTGAATGATGCCCCTGTTCTTTGGCTCGACAGCCCGCTGCGGGCCTTGGCCGACCAGCGGTGACTCGGCCTTTCGGTCATGAGATAAGGAATTTGTGTGATTAGCACGGAGAGATTTCTTCATCCTATATACTGGTCTTCATAACCTTAGGGTGGGCTTTCTCATCGTCACACAGTAATACATACTGGGACATTTGTAAGGAAAGTGCACGGATATAATTTTCTCCAGCTGGGAATCGAACCTAGGGCTGCGCTGTGGAAAGTTAGCACGCTATCGAACGAGCCGCAAGAGAGGAGTGAGAACCCGTTTATCGAAGAGGTGAAAACACGTCTTAATTTTTGATTTTGAAGCTTTCACTTTCATTGGACTATTTTTTTTGGGCTTGTCCATTCAGCACTCTGGCCTTTTGTTTCCGGATCATACTGTAGCACCAAGTTTCATCTTTGCTAACGATGGTTTGCAAAACATTTGGATCTCGGTCAGTCATGGCAACCAAATCTCTGCAGCCAGAAATTCTCAATTCTTTCCGCTCTCGAGTGAGGGTATGCGGAACAAAACGGGCACAGAGCTTTTTCATTTTTAAATTCTCCGTCGTGATTGTGAAAACCGATCCTACACTCAACTTCAACGAATTTCCAAATCGTTCTACCGACACTCGGCGGTCTGACTGCACGAACGCTTGTACACACTCAACATTTACGGCTCTCCGAGTTGAAGGCGGACGCCCAGATATATTCTCTTCCACGGTTGAACCTTGAGTACCATTCAAACACTTGTGAACGGCTTCTAATATAATGATCGTACACATATTTAATCATTTCTTAAGGGAAGTCAGAAGGGGTCCATCCAGCAAATAATAGAATTTTGTTGTTTTTTGCTATACAAATTTCATTTTTGCTCTACAAAATGCAATTTGCATTTTTAGTTTACGCGCACTAGAAATTGTGATGTCGTCATTTCTATAAATGCATATATACCGAATATACCGAATTTGGGCGTGATTCCACAGTTTGACTTTTAAGGATATATATATCTTAGTGATGGTGACGTTGAAGGGTTCGAGTATTTGGAAAAATTGATATATATATCTTAGTGATGGTGACGTTGAAGGGTTCGAGTATTTGGAAAAATTGAAACAATGATGTGCAGATGTTTCTGTACAAACATTTGAATGCATAAGCAACAATCAAAAGCAAATGGGGGTTAGACTGAGAACATTGAAACAAATACTTGGTACTACAAAAGTAAGTGATGGGCAAACTATGTGGGAAGAGGTCGATTCACAGATGAAACCAGCGGCAGGTTGATGAATTGTTATGGTTATGTCATAGGAAAAAATACTGTCTCTTCTGAAGACATGAATACAGCAGTGTGGGTTCTGTTCTACATGAACTATGAAAATCCAATCATAGCGCTCGCGCAATCATTGTTGGAGATCTCTGGTTACATATTTTTGCAACTTTTAGTGCAATTCCATTGTTGTATTGCTAATTTGAACCTGTAAAGCGACAACAGCTGGTTATATGAACATTTTTTCATTATGAAACTTTAGAAACCCTTTCCCGTAAGTTACATATTTTCATTTTAAAAAAAATTCTCAAACTATGGTTGGTGGGGTACCAAACTTCCACAGCATATTACACGGGCGTTTTTTTTAAAACAATCTAGTATTTTGACATGAATGAAAATTATTTGTGAAAATCTTAAGGGAAAAATAGTTTAAAATAAAAAAATACTACTTAAAACCTATTTTTAATATTAAAATATTCCTGGTTTAAAGTGATAAATACTCAATGTATATGCTGTGAAAATTTCCTAGCTCTATCTTAATAGTTTCTGATAAAAAAATCTTCATTTTAACATGGATAGTATAGGCACCTTCGGCTCTCTTTAAATGCGCGTGGTCAATTTCCCCAATTTTGAGCAAAATTCAATTTATTCGTTGCTCAGTTTCTTTACAATATCAGCACTCACTAACCTTCACACAACTTAACGCTGACAATTAGATGGTGATCAGGAAAACACGGAACTTTAGGTGGCCATGAGAGAGGGATATTGCAAGACCATCACAAGTATTGGAATTTGTCTTGTTTATTGTTACGTGGTCCCGTTTGCTGCGCAGAAAGCGCCACTTGTGTTGTTGTACAAGCGGCCGTCCTGGAACTTTTTGAATACACCTATAAGGACTACCTAAATGTTACCTATAAGGACTACCTAAATATTGATTTGTTTCTAAGGCCAACACACTTCTCAGTTTCATCATTATCTACTTCTTGGGATTTGTGGAATAAAAGAAAATGAAGAAAGCCGAACAACTCCATTCCCAAGTCTTCGATCTTTGTCATAAAAGTTACGATGAATTATACTTTACAGGGTTTTTAAAAATTAAATGATCTAAAATTAATTGAAAAGCAACATTTATCTGGGTCTATTCACTGTTATTGTTTGTTGAGTTTACAATTCTTGTCAGTAAAAGTGGGAAATATAATATTAAAATAATATACTTTTAAAATGTACGAGGAAACTAATAATACATTTACAGGCGTTTCTCCCAGTGAAATCGAAAACCTTTTTGTTTGTATTTGATGTAGTATATTTTTAATGTTATAAAACGTATATAATATTTTGATATTTCTTATATTAATTATTAATTATAATAAATAATTATTCATTACATACATTTAAATTAATAATTGTAATGCATTAAAATTTTATTTATTACAAATTATTAATATTGTTTTTATTATTACAAATAATTAATACTATTATTCTTATTATTACAAATTATTAATATTATTCCTCTCATTATTACAAGTGATTAATATTATTCTTATCATCATCATTATTTCTTCCCATTAAAAATTTTAGCTATAAATATGTCAGCAAACTAGAAAACCATAATAATGTACTAGCCATAAACTTACTGGACAATAGTTTAGAAGTCAAAAGACTGAAAAAGTTCAAACCACAGGATTTGCCAAATAGATTTTAAAATGACAATAGTGATAATACTGTAATAAAATCAACACCAATTGTTTTGTCAACATGTGCTTCTTGATGTAATATGATAAAGGAAGATCACCAGTGGGTGACCTTTCCATGCAAGTTTGTATATTCTAACCGCATATTTACTTATTGTTCTTGTCTTGAACAGATTGTAAATTTACAGATTGAAATAAAAAATTTAAAAAAATTATTTCTTCCCCCCGCCGCACCCGATGCTACGTCGATGTGCGCAGAGAATTTATGTTGCGCCTGTTGTTGCAGCGCTCGCTGCGCTGGGCGATTCCACGCCCACGCCCACGCCCGCGCCGCCGCCCACGCCCGCGGCCGCCCGGCAAGCGGTGACGGCTGCGGCCAACGCCTTCTCCCTGCGCCTCTACCAGGTGGGCGTCAACAGAGCACCCTACGTGCGAGCGGAAATTAAGGCTCAGCAGCGTCTTCTAAACAATACGTAGTGCCCGATTTTAATGAATGACGCCTTCAGCCGAGTCTTTAAACCTAGGATGCAGAAGAAACTGCAGAAGTGTAAAATGTAACTTCATTTTATGTGCACGTCTTCTAGAATTCGGTGGGAAATACAATTATTCAAATTATCGTTTCCATGTTGTCGCGGCAAGAAGTAATAAGAGCCAAAATTTATTGCTTATTTATCCTTGAAAATAGATTTTATTACATGGGAGTTTTTTTGTTTTTTTTTCTCCCTTTCAAAATTCAAAATTTTATTGCTTATTTATTTTTGAAAATAGATTTTACTACATTGGAGTTTTTGTTTTTTTTCTCCCTTTGAAAATTAAAATTTAAGTAGTATATGACTTGGTGTAGGGATCACAGAATTTTGAAAATGTGCACACAATTCACTTTTCCCCATAGCACGTCATACGCAGTTTTTAACTGTTTTTTTGACGAAAATAAATAAAAAATAAATAAAAAGTGCATTATGCAGGACCTCTGAGGCCCAGAGCATTCGCTCCAGAAAAATGTATATAAAAATTGTTTATTATTATAAACATTAATTCTTAATATTTCAATAAAAGTCATCCAAAATATTTTTTTCTTTAATAACCATTAAAATGGTCTTAAAGTCCTGCATTTGCATTAACGTAATAGAATCAAATGTCAGGTCCTGCGTATATCACTTGTGAGAATTTTTCCAGTGACTAGAAGGAAAGGAAGAAATTAGTTTGCCAGTGATTAGAAGGAAAGTAGAAAGATAGAAAAATATACAGTGGCAACATCTAACAAATCAACGTTGCAGTGAAAAAGCGAAATAAAAAACCTTAGTGTCTCGGAGGACCTACATCGGAATCCATTTTGATTGAATAAATAGAATTTTCGAAATGTCCACTCACAAAAAACCTTGATTGTTAAAAGAAATGAATAAAACTGTTTCTGTGAACAAAAATCGAAATGTACATACAGTGGGTTGTACCTTAAAAATGCACAATCCTGAGCGCTGCTCTGGATGCAAAATGATCTATGTTAAACAAATAAGGTACTAACATAAAAAAGCTTGTAAAAATATTTTATTTCTGCACCAACCCACTCACTGTCAACACCACTAGAGTTGGTTATTTGATGAAGGAATGGTGAATTTTGTTACTTCATGTATGTATAGTGAAATTTCAGTAATTTCTGTATGCATAGTGAAATTTTTATTTTCATTTATTGCGTGAGTGGATGTAAAAGCTGTTAAAATTTACATTTCGCATTTCTATGGTGCACTTCAGAATAATTGTTCATAAATGCGAATTCTTAAATCATTAATGGAAACAAAACTAAGATTTTAAATTTTTGTTGCATCTGTAATGTTAGTTTGGAGAGGTTATTTAAAGTTCTTATCATTTACCCTTGAACTAATATTCGCAGAAGAGATAGCAGTGACTTTGACCTTCAATGTTGCGCGTTCAATGTACTAGGAGCAAAGTAAGTCATATGGGTCAAACATTAATAGATACGAACTTTTTCTTTTTAACATACGTTTTTTTTATAAATTTGGGCAAAAGTCAAAATGAAATACTCTTTTATTAGATTACTGCGCACTAATTATTTTACAAGAGCCCAATCAAAATGTCCCAAAGTTAAATTCTCATATATTTTTTAAAGAAGTTAATAAAATGAAATATGGCTACTACTTCATATTAAATAATTTAAAACTCAAATTAAGGCTAATATTAACTATATTACCGTTTGTTCAAAGTTGAAGAGAATGTATTATCTAGGGGTAAAAACTGCCGACCTGTTTCCTCAACCATTTTCACACGGTGGCTTCTAATAGCATCGCTGAAATGATGTCCGCTTCTCCTACCTTTTAGAAGTGCATCCAATAATATGCCAAACCCTTTTTAATAATACTTTACATTTTACTGCATAAATTTCATCATATTTTATTTCTTTGTTCTACAAAAAATTTTAGTTTTTTTGCTAGAGTATGTGAGCGGTTGGCGAAATATTGTCGGATCAACCAAGAATATGTCCGAATTTGCTTTTCGGTTAATTTAATGAGAACTTTATTATTTTTTATCAATAGCCAAAATTACTGAAAAATATGCTTCCGTCAGTAAAAGGCAGTGCTGTAGTTTGGGAAACGAGTTCTGCTGGGGCAAAGTCTTCAGAGTTTATGGATAGAATTATGTATCTTAAGCATTATATTTATGTTTATATGAATAACTTAGTTTTAGTGCGAAAATTTGCTATTCTGTTTTCATCCAAAATACGGCAATGCATATGACCACTAATTCTAGATTTTCAATACAACTATGCGTATGACCATTAATTCTA
Organism: Teleogryllus oceanicus; assembly: GCA_964035755.1. Classification (NCBI taxonomy): domain Eukaryota; kingdom Metazoa; phylum Arthropoda; class Insecta; order Orthoptera; family Gryllidae; genus Teleogryllus; species Teleogryllus oceanicus. The sequence goes on along the minus strand of CAXIVR010000014.1, from coordinate 5,731,057 downwards.
TTTTGTAAACTATACTACTCTTCAGAATACTACATGATAACAAAACGGTACATCTCCACAGACCCGTTGTATTAGTCAAATGACCCATCATGCAGATAACTCAAACGTACCGCTGAAATTCTGCTACTACTGCCGCTGTGTGTGCCGAAATGAGTAAGCCTTGTATTGTGGAGAAGACAAATATCAGTCTGCAATTTCGAAAAGTGAAATTGCTGATGGTGCTCTCAAATATTTTCCGTGACTACGAATCGTTCAGTTTGTTGTTTCTCTTTTCAAAGGTTTACTAGTATTACTGCCTCGGCATGTTGGATGACAGTAGCTATAACGTTCCCCGCAAACAGTGCACTTATGGGTTTCGCCTTCAACGGGGTCGTGAATTGGCGCCATTATACGGATTGTATTGGTATCTTAATCAAACAAATTAATATTTGGTTCATCAATGAAAGCGCATTTTGTTAAGAAATATAGTCCTTCCATCCCATGATGGAGCTAGAGATAGGCGGCTATTGTTTTCCTTGTATATTTATTCGGTGGTCAGAATTCTGAATATCTATTACAAACTATAATATAACCCAGATGTTCAACGGTAGCCATTGTGTGTAGTGTTTCTTTGCTACAAAGTGACATGCAGGATTCATAATGAAAAACTTTTAATATAATTCCGCGGCCGGAGTATGTCTCTTGGCTGTCCGGGACAAGCCGCGTCGATCTGCTCGTAGCTGACGTTTCGGCCAACACATTGTGGCTTTCCTCAGAGCGTACTGCAGCCTCAGGGCAGTACGCTCTGAGGAAGGCCTCAATATGTTGGCCGAAACGTCAGCTACGAACAGATGGACGCGGCTTGTCCCGGACAGCCTAGAGACAACTTTTAATATATTTTTTTAAGTATTTTGTTGGGTCTTTTATCATGGTGTTTGTGTGTGCAGGCGGTGAAGGCGAACGCAGCAACGTGGTGATCTCCCGCTGAGCGCTGCAGTGCTGCTGGCGCTCACCCGCCATGGGGCCGCGGGAGCCACTGAGCAGCCCTCCGCCCTGCAGCTGAGCACCGACCGCGACACCACGGCCACTGGCTACGGGGCGCTCCTCGACTCGCTGCAGGTACTCAGGCTCAGCCCGCTCCAAGGTACATACGCGGACTAGATGCTAAATGCAAGAAATGGGGCCAGTTAGAAATTAGACTCTCTGCAGTGACTCTCTGCAGTGGACCTCTGCAGTGGCTCTCTGCAGTGACCTCTGCAGTGACACTCTGCAGTGACCTCTGCAGTGACACTCTGCAGTGACACTCTGCAGTGACACTCTGCAGTGACACTCTGCAGTGACACTCTGCAGTGACACTCTGCAGTGACACTCTGCAGTGACACTCTGCAGTGACACTCTGCAGTGACACTCTGCAGTGACACTCTGCAGTGACACTCTGCAGTGACACTCTGCAGTGACACTCTGCAGTGACACTCTGCAGTGACACTCTGCAGTGACACTCTGCAGTGACACTCTGCAGTGACACTCTGCAGTGACACTCTGCAGTGACACTCTGCAGTGACACTCTGCAGTGACACTCTGCAGTGACCCTCTGCAGTGACCCTCTGCAGTGGGATGCATCGTAACAACTTAATTTCCAAAATATATTATGTATCATACATTGTGCATCATACATTCAGGTATAAGAACTCGTCTCTCCATGCTAGTAATCATACGACAAAAAAAGATGTCGGGTTGTATTTAAAAAATTGTAATTGTGTCAGTATCTTTCAAATAAAAAAAAGTATACGATAATATCATACATCTTATCTGTTCCTTACCTACGTTTGTTTTGGTGGATACCAATATGTGGGAAACATTTAGGTTAATGACTCTGTATATTCTGTCGCACGCTTCCTTCCATTGGTCTAAATTACTTTTATATAAAGAACTGCATTTTTTGGCATGCATTTGAAATATCGGTGCATACGTTTTATACAAGTTATTTACCCTATTAATCTTAATATAATATAAAATGTAAAATACATTAAATTACACAGTGATTTATATGAAATATTGTACAATACACAGAACCTTGACTATCAGGAACGATTATTGGACTCGATAGCTGTAAGTTCGTTTCCCCAAATGTTGATAACACAGCTACAACAGATCTTCCGATAACCTATTTGAACGATTGTATCTGCACCGGATGATTCCTCACATGCTATCAGCAAAGTAACCCAAAAGAATTCACGAGCTTGGTCACATGAGGTCTGTAGAAAGAGGAAACTTTAAGAAGTTGGAAAGTATTTTGATAAATATTTAGATACATTTATAATTAAGATATTTCTTGAAAATCTTTCGTTCGCATTTTCTCGCAATTTGGCATGCGTAGGATGACATGTATCCGATCGTTTCATCGGCTTATTAGAATACCTCAGTCAACACAGTAGAGTTCATTAGAATGCCACTGTCTACTACAGTACAGCACCTACAATTAATTACAATTTTTTTTTCATATTTGCAAAAAACAGTACAACTCTTAATATTGCAATTTTGATAGTGTACATAGAAGTTGACTCTATGGTGATGATGATGATGATGATATTTTTGAGCCGATCACTGGCACCTCATGGATTTATTCGTCGAGATTTCAATGGTCTACAGAGGAAACGCCGAGATAGTCGTTTAAACGGCCGGCGGCAATTGTTGAATGATTTTTTCTTCTCCTACTCAATGTCTGAAACAGTTGTTACCGATACTTTTGCTGTTGCGTTGCAGAACAACGGCGAGGCGGTGCTCCGCACGGCCAATCGGCTGTACGCGCACGCCGGCCTGGGGCTGAAGGAGACCTTCCGGAGCGCGGCCACCGGCAGCTTCCGCGCGGGCGCCGAAGAGCTCGACTTCGTCAACGCCACCGAGCTCCGGCGCGCCATCAACGTGGTGGAGCACGGAGATCGACCGAAGGGCCCGGTCAAACGACCATCTCGCGAGCGCCTCGCTAGCGCCAGTCGCGTCCCGCCCACGCTCCCTCCCACGCTCTCCGCCCTCTCCCTGCCGCCTCCCCCGCCCGCCTCTCTCTCTCGCCACGCCTCTCCTCCGCCCGCCTCTCCTCGCACGCTCCTCGCCACGCCTCTCTCCTCCGCCACGCCTCCTCCGCCACTCCCTCCTCTCCGCCACGCCTCTCCTTCCGCCACGCCTCTCCTCCCTCTCCGCCACCCTCCTCGACTCCTCTCCGCCACGCCTCCTCCTCCTCTCCCGCCTCCTGCCACCTCTCCTCTCGCACGCCTCTCTCCTCTCCTCTCGCACGCCTCCCTCCGCCCTCCCTCTCCGCCCGCCTCTCTCCTCTCCTCCACGCCTCTCTCTCCCCCTCTCCTCTCGCCACGCCTCTCCTCTCCCCCCCTCTCCTCTCCTCTCCTCCGCCACGCTCTCCTCTCTCCCTCTCTCTCCCACGCCTCCTCTCTCTCCTCTCGCACGCCTCCTCTCCTCCTCTCGCCACGCCTCCTCGCCTCTCCCTCCCCCGCCTCTCCTCTCGCCCGCCTCCCTCCGCACGCCTCTCCTCCCTCTCCTCTCCGCCACGCCTCCTCTCCGCCACTCCTCTCCTCTCCCACGCCTCTCCTCTCCCTCCCCACGCCTCTCCCTCCGCCCTCTCTCTTCCTCTCCGCCACGCCTCTCCCTCCTCTCCTCTCCGCCACGCCTCTCCTCCCCACTCCTCTCCTCTCCCCACGCCTCTCCTCTCGCCCCGCCTCTCCCTCTCCTGCCACGCCTCTCCTCCCCTCTCCTCTCCGCCACGCCTCTCCCCTCCGCCACTCCTCTCCTCTCCGCCCCACCTCTCCTCCTCTCCTCTCCGCCACGCCTCTCCTCCCCTCTCCTCCCCGCCACGCCTCTCTCCCTCCCTCCTCTCCTCTCCGCCACGCTCTCCTCTCCGCCCGCCTCTCCTCTCCTGCCACGCCTCCCCTCTCCTCTCCTCTCCGCCACGCCTCTCCCTCCCCCTCCCTCCTCTCTCGCCACGCCTCTCCTCTCCTCCCGCCTCCTGCCTCTCCTCTCCGCCACGCCTCCTCCTCCGCCCGCCTCTCCTCTCCTCCCTCTCCGCCACGCCTCTCTCTCCTCTCCCTCTCCGCCACGCCTCTCTCTCTCCTCTCCTCTCCTCTCCCCCCGCCACGCCTCTCCCTCCGCCACTCCTCTCCTCTCCGCCACGCCTCTCCTCTCCTCCCCGCCCCTCCTCTCCTCTCCGCCCCCCTCTCCTCTCCTCTCCTCATCTCTCCGCTCCGCCTCTCCTCTCCGCCACGCCTCTCCTCTCCGCCACGCCTCTCCTCTCCTCTCCGCCCCGCCTCTCCTCTCCTCCCCGCCCCGCCTCTCCCCGCCTCTCCTCATCTCTCCGCTCCGCCTCTCCTCTCCGCCTCTCCTCTCCGCCCCGCCTCTCCTCTCCGCCCGCCTCTCCTCTCCTCCCGCCCTGCCTAACTGCTCCGCCCCCAGCCCCGACACGCCCTGCATCTCGCCACTGCCTACACTTCAGCCTTTCTTCCATCTCCTGTCTCCCCACCACCTTCATTTTAAATTTTCCACTACTCAGTTCGTGTTGCCTTTAAATGAATGCTCTTAAGTTTCTCTGTAGTTGATTGGCCGATGTAAGGCATATCTTTTTAAGATATTTATTCTGTATTAATTTTTGTCTTTTCAAATGTAATAACGCATACATTTGGAGCAGTCTTTGAAAATGCAACTAGCTAGACAGCGCGCTCATGTTGGCGGTAATTGTTCAATACGTCTAGTATGTATTTATCGAATATTTCTAGGGAAGCTCCCAAGTGTAGACAAATTAAAAAGGGTATTGTGTAGATAACATAATTTATTGACCGCACTTCAAATATAATTGTGGACGGTTGCCTACTTTCTTGCAGCCTCCAGATTTATTGGTTATCTTTGTGGTGTTTTTCTTGAACATGGTAATCACTACTATGCGATCTGAAGGAGGAAACTGGAAATTGTTGAATGTATCTAGGACCTTCTCTTTCCAGGGTCAATCAATTCATTGACGCGATTGGTTCTTGTCAATGCTATATACTTCAAAGCGGGATGGTGGAAACCTTTCGAAGAATCCCAAACGAACTCTTCAGTTTTCCACGTGACTCCGACTTCGCAAGTGAATGTTCCCACCATGCACGGAACTTTCCAGCTCGACTACGGAGAACTGCCAGCAGTCGACGCCAAAGCTGTGAAACTGCCTTACAGAGTGAGTTTCTTTATCTTTTACGGATAAGAAGAAATAAGAGGTCATCTTCGTCAACATACCAGCTTTATTAAGATAGCCGGCTTTCGACGGCTTTGCCGTCATCGTCAGTCTCGCTGCTGTCGGCTAAAGTTGGGCGACTGTGCAGCAGCATTTTTTCATTGATGAGTAAATTCCCGTTTTGAAATCCAAGAGAGAAACATGGAAGATAATTTATTTTCCGTATTTCCACTATTTCCACGTATTTCAATGTAAATAACATCCTCGACAATATTAGATATTCCACTATTTTCGCGCCTAATTTTTTAATTATCTAAAGAATTTCTCTGCAAAAAGAATCAATTAGCAATTATAAAAAAAAATTCTTTAAAGAATTTATATTCTGAAAACATTACTAATAAACTTTAAAGTAAACATTATAAGTATATTCTGAAAACATTATTGTGCGATTTACAGCACATTACATTGTATGTTCAAAATAATCTGGTGCCACAGTTCAATGAATAAATTTCACCCTAGCATATGATACTGGGATAAATTACGTATTTTGCAGACATCGTGGTCAATTTAAAGAAGAAACCATAAACGAAACGCTAATATGCTAAGTTAAATTAAATTTCTTTAGCATTCTGCGAGTACACTATGAATTTGATGTACCACAGCCAATCAAACGAAATACAGATGATGCCCAGGGAATAATTTTGAGCTGAACATGAGATAAAAACAATTGTGTAAACACTATCCAACTACCCATTGGAACAATCTTACTGCAGCTGAAGTCAAATCCCATTGTGTTAACACTTTGCCCAATTTTCGGTAAAGAACAGTAAAAGCGTCGTTGTAAATTTTTTAGCAATTTGTTCGACATTGATAGTCGGCAAAATTTTAGAATTCACGTAATTTTTTATTCAATATTTTCTTACTTCACTACGAAAATTCTAGATAGCCTAATTAAATTGAATAGTACTTCTGCTTTCCTAAAAAATTCGTGAAGAAAATGTTGTTTCACATTAAAATGTAAATACCAATTCACAAGAACATTCTTGAATAATGAATTGATTGGCTGCGTTTTGACAATTTACTTAAAATTTCCCTTTGTTTCTTTCGTCATCCATTCATTTTTTTTTAATTTACCTGTTTGAGACCCACACGAGTTGATCTGAAACGGCACATGGCAGATGGACAATGATGGTAATCAGTCCAAAAATGTTCTTTCTTTCTATCAAATATATACAGCGCGAGTCACGTAACTTTAGCACCTTCTTCAGTTTTTGAAAGTTATTGCAATTCAGTTTTCACGGAAGTGCATGGAAAGGGCTAATTAATAAATGTATTTGTTTCTATTTTTCATTTATATTTTTCAATAGATTGAGAAAATTTTGTTTTTTTTTTTAATTGGACCTACGAATATACTCGTATAATTTTAGGTATCATGACGAGAATAAATAGACGAATCCAATGACATACATATATGTTCGCTAGACATTTTCTTGAGTCACTTTGATTTTTGCAACTCGCATTTAACGTACATTGTAATGATACAAGCACGTGCTACCAGGAAGAGCGCTGCACGACCTTGGTTGGTGGACTGTTATTTAAAATGTACGTTAAACACGAGTCGCAAAAATCCAAATTACTCAAAATATGAGTATCTAACATATGACATACGTATGTCACTGGATTCGTCTTTCTATGCTCGTCATGAAATATGTTTATATAGTATATGTATAGATCCATTTGTAAAAAATAAATTCTTGTCAAATAATCAAATAAATTGTTTCAATGTCTCTTAAAATAGAGGTGATAAAAACAAAACGAATTTATGCATTAATTAGCCCCATTCCCTCGTGTATTTTCATGAAAACTGCATTGCAATAACGTCAACCGTCCAAAAACTTCATGATGAACTAAACTTGTGCGACTTATCCTGTATATCATAAGTAATTTGTTCGTATTTGATAGAATTTGCGGATCCCGAGGTTTACGGATTCGGTGGTATATGCTCAGCGTACCGCATTATTGTACCCGAGTTTGCGAAGCCGTGGATTTTTAAGGGCGAAAAAATCCCTCGTATGCCTTCCTTCGGAGGGGAAGTAACGCCAGCTGTCCCATGTAGTAGATTTACTGCATGTAAAAGATCCTCAAGCCTAAAAGAAGCCTCTGAGCAAAATTGAGATCCGCCAGTTTCGTCGCCCAAGACAATACCTCCTTTCTCCGCTAGGTGGTGAAAGGAGCGTAACGAAATTTGCGTGGTTAGACGGAAGAGCGGGCCTGATGGCCCGAGTCTCGCCACGTAAAATAAGGCATTAACTAAACTAAACTAAACTAATTTGCTTACAATATTTTTCATCACCAGGCAGGAGACACCGAAATGAACATGGTCATTCTACTGCCCAATGCTGTAGACGGCCTGGAGCGATTGGAATCCGGTTTGGATCAATTAGACTTGAATAACCTCACTCCAAGCTTTGGAGAGGTTATTTTGTCTCTGCCCAAGATACGGATTGAATCAAAATACAATCTGAAGGAAAAACTGAAAGAGGTACGTATCCAAATTAGCAAGTTGTTACTAAAACGTGGCTGAGGTAAGAAGACAAAATAATGGAATCTCGCTCGATTCGCAAAAGTCGTTTGCCAGAGTGAGGCTTTTGAAACACACTTAGTCTGACATATACCTCAAGATGCACGAGTAAAATTTCCTGAGATCCGAGTTGTGCAGTTAGGAAATATCTACTAGGAAAATCAACTTTTCCGGCTGGAGTCAATATATGCTTAGCTGTCCGACTGACGCCGCAACGTATGTACAAATATGAATTTTGTATGTTGACAACTATGCCTAGAATGCATCCTCTCTCGTTTAGCCAAAAATGTAGGTACGTACTATTCAATCTTCACGTACTATATAAAAAGCAATATTAATTATTTTTTAACACTCTTTAGTATACACTGCAGCGAGCGTTTTGCTATGCTCTTGTAATTTTCTCGTATATAGAATGTCCGGGGAGTACACATCGAAAATTAGAAAAGTTCTCAAGGCGATATGAAGCATATTCTGTCTAGTAAACTACCTCGATATTCTGAATTGTTCAATCGCAATAAGTACTCAAAATTTGGTGTGAAAAAATTCTTTCTAGGCATTGTAGAAGCATAGAAACATGCAGTGTTTATTATTTACAAAATAAATTCATTTATTTGTTCAGAAAGAACCAAATAACCCAGAAAGCAAAAAAAACAAACAATTAACACAATTCGACTGCTCTTCATATGTGGATGCACCAACACCATTTGATCAATATTGTGAATTCTACATCGTCAAATATTGAATCCTCTACAAGAATCCTATTTCTTAAATTCCGAGAGATGCGACGTCATCAAATACTACATTTTAATTATCAGCTAAGTTATGTCTTAGAGTACATGCAGATTGAAAATACTGTTGACCGCTTCAGGATTGTATTCTACTCACAAGGTAATTATATTAAAACATGTTTCGTAAGTGGAGAAATTCCGTTATTTTGCAGCTGGGGATCACGGAACTATTCAACCCAAGCGCAGATCTCAGTGGCATTTCCGACCATAACCTCTATGTGGACGAAGTCGTACAGAAGACCTTCATCGGCGTGGACGAGCGGGGTACGGAAGCGGCAGTTGCCACAGGTACAGTGCTGTTAAGTCTCTCACAACAAAGTCCGCACTATCCATCACGTTTCAAAACATGATGTTCCACCCATCCACTTAAATGTACAAACGTCTTACTTGAATCCAAATGTACCGTGAAAATCATCTTTCGTTAAATAATCAATGTGCCCAGTGTTTCAAATATTAATAACAAATTAGTTATGTGGTTTTCTGTGGAGGTGCATACAAATGGAGGTCTGTATTTAAACACATTTTTATTTCCCCTTACCAATATTGAGCGTCATCTATTTAGTCTTCTTTTTAGCCTCGAAATTATTCAATTCAGCAAGTGCTATTAATTTATACAATTCATATAGTTAAGAAATACTATATCTCACGTATACAATGACAGTCCTCATTTGGCCGTATTTACACTGCAGGAATTAAGTTAGCCATCCAATACTTTCCAAATCGTCAAAAACATTGATTTTGCGCTGTTGATCTGTAGCCAAATTTGTCACCTTTTGAAGCAAATTAAGATGAGGAATTTTACTACAAAACATATTTCTGATTAAAAATGTACAAAGCCTTATTTTATTAACGATTTAATATATATGTCGTTTCAACCTTTTCATAAGAATATTTTCATAAGAATATCTTCGAACTAATATTCCGTACTCTCTCTCTTAACCGGACACCTCGGGACCTGCATCGAGACCAGATAACGCTTTTGTCAGTTAAAATACCTCTTAATGGCATTAAAATATACCGCTGATGTCGTTTTTCATAGTCAAACAACTACGTATATAGCCTATTTTATTTCAAAGCGAAATGTTTATGAAAATCGGACCCTGGAAGAACTTGGTGAGTAGGGAAAATATAGCACGAGTTACCTTAAGCTGTTACATAATTGCATCACTTCTATGTACACTTGTATTAAGCCATACTTTCCTGATCTTATTCACCTCAATGACGTTTTTTACAATAGTGCTTGATTTCTAAAATTTTAGGGTCCGGATGGCGCTCCAAATTAACTATTAATTTAATGGGATTAGTTATATATTTATAATACAATTTAATAATTATTCCTGAGGTACCGGAACGCCGTTCCGTAGCATTCCGCTAGAAATCAAGCCCTGAAAATAGTTATTATGTATTGTCATTGGACTGATAAACCGCAATAACAAAAGCTGTTAAATTTCCTAAATAGGTGAGGTGAGCCGTGTTATAATCAACCATGTCTGTTATGAGTGTTATTAACCGTGTATCATTGAATTATTTTCGTAAAATCATATTTTTAGTAAAAAAATAAGGAAAATAATAAATAATTTTCCTTGGAGTAGGAATTCTCAACTGTCATCCAGTTGCTACTCATTTGTTTGGATTGTTCCTAATAGACGGGAGGGTGTTCATCCATATTGGACGATGCAGGTCGTTAAGAGTGACATTTTGCTCCTTCAGTTGCGTTAAATCGACATTGTAGTGTTATGAAAACTGTAAGCTCTCGAAGTAATCCTCGGTTTTCGTTAGTTTGTTTGCGATTAGAACCATGTCGCGAAAGGCGGGCCTGTCATTGCCCTTCCCAAACTGGTGGCAGGCTGACACTAAGAGAACAAAAGGAGGCCGGTTAAAAGAGGGTGTACTGTAGAAAACATTGTGTGTATGTGTGTATGTATGTGTGTGTATGTATGTATGTGCGTGTATTTATATGTGTATGTACGTGTGATGCAGTGGTTGCGATTGTGTAGATGAACGTGGCAAAAATATTGCAACTAGCATGCAGAGAAAACTTCCTTTTCGACATATCTATCTCTGCGTCGATCTTTAAGATAATCTTCTTCCTTTCTCTCTCGTAGTTGGCAATTTGAACGTAATTTTTCATTTTTCATGTTCAGACGTATGTTCTCTACTTGCAGGTATGAATCTGATGCTAATGAGTATGTTCGAGAGTGTGGAGTTCTACGTCAATCATCCATTCTTTTTCCTCATTTGCAAAGGAAATGCTATTCTGCTCTTAGGACGAATAACTAACCCAGAGCAATAAAGTCTACTAATACCTTTCTGTATGAAGTAGGCATTAAATTGTTTTTAATTGCAATAGAACGATAATGTTTCAAAAATAAAAAAGAACGAGACACAAAGACTGAAATATCTTAATAAAGCATTTTAAATATGTATTTTAATTGGTATTATTATTAGAAAATTCTTAATAAAATTGCGTAATTAATGGTGAGCTAGCAGAAGATTCCTGGATCTACCACAATTAGTTACCACAAAACCAAATATGCCATCTTGTAGAGCGATTTAATTGCTAATTAATTACGCAAAAATTAATTTAATTGCTCTTCAAACTTTCGAGTAATTAATTGTGAACGGTCGTCCGACCGGCTGGCCATGTGACGTCACGGGTGAGGGGTATCCAGCGAGCGCGCCAGGCCGCCGCCGGCCGCCTGGCAAATTTAAATGAAATACACGAACTGGCGGAGAGCTGACTTCAGTATTGAAAATTATCCCAATACTTTGTTATGTTCATGAAGGGCCTCCAAGTACTTTGCAGATGATCGCTGAATGACCATAAGCGTGTACGGTATATTGGAAAAGAATTATTCAATCGTAGTAGTTAAACAACTGTGATATCGAGTTACAAGTTTTTGTTGAAGCTGTATTGTTTTAATTGTGTCGGGCTATATCGCAAAACATTGCCTATATGATATAATTTATAAATCAAGGTTTGAATTTTTGACATTTTTTGTAGCATCTGCTTGTTTTAAAACGCTAATGCGATCTACGCCTCTTTGGACGTGTGTCGATATTTAATTATTATGGAGAGTAAACATTCTCTTTGGAACATTTGTTCCAATACTATTTGCCCTGTCCTTAAATGTTGACTGATTTTTGTAGGTCCTCATCACTAGAGACCGTATTTTAAAATTATTTTTTGTATTTCTACTTACCGCTCTAAAAAAGGAATTTTTTTATGTATATTTTTGGTTATATTTTTACTTTACTCATCTTGATATTTTACTAGATTCACAGCAGTGAAGATTTTAATTCTTCTAGTTCTTTGAAAAAAACTGGTTAATTTGTTAAGACTTTACAACATTATCAACGATTCACCAATGCCTAATTGACCTAATCAGGGCTCAAACCAGATCTCTATTTTGTGGATTACGTACATCGACTCCAATTAGTTAAAACTACAGTGATTAAAAAAAATATTTCGACAACACTGTCATTACATGTATTTAAGAAATAAGGAAGACTATTTGGAAAAGGGAATGGCAGATTGTTTGAAATTTAATATTTTAAAGGAATACGAATATAGATATTTCTTGTCATCGTCATGAGGTCAACAAACATATATGATCAGTCAACATTTGAGGACGGGGGTCAAATAGTAATGGAACAAATGTTTTCAATATCGAAATGAGCACCCGCCCTGTTCGTGTATTTCATTTAAGTTTGTCAGCCGAGCGGGCGGCGGCGCTTATGTTTTTTTTTTATAATTTATTTATTGAGTGATTGGAAATTACACAGAGCAGTACTAAATTACTATCTCATGTCCATTTGCTGGCTTACATTGTAACTGATACTAAACTTAACACTAAAAACTTACAACTAAACTACCTTACTATAGGTGTAGGAAACTACAAGAGCCCCTACTATGAACAATTAGTAGAGAAAATGTTCAAGAACGCTTCGGAAGGAAATCTATTCTTAATTCTAGTAGGGAAGTCAATTATAATGGCCAGGTTGTAGTGGACGGCTCGGTTAATTGTATTTAGGTTGGAGTAAAAATTATTGGAAAGCTGAGCAGTATGTTTGATAATCGGTGATATATTCAGTTGTTTATTAAGTTGGGCGTTAGAGATGAACCATGGGGCATGTGTTGCTAATCTGAGGAATAAAAGGTGGTAAGCTCATACAACTATTCTGAGTATTGATGTACATCTATTTTCAAACACTTATTGATTGAGGTCAAAGTTTCGTCAAGGCTGCGGTGGACATCTTCGTCGCAGGCGTGGGGATCTCACGGTCGGGGCTGTCCAGCGACTGACCAAGGTCAGTCGCTGGACAGCCGCGACCCGAGACACCCCCACGACGCTGCCGCCACTGAAGATGTCCACCGCAGCTGTGGACGAAACGTTTGGTACCTCAATGCCAACTGGACCACGGCCTACCAGCCCGGAAACTTCTACTAATATTGACTCCGGCCGTGAAAGCCTACGATGCACAGGTATAAAAAACGTTTTGCCAAGCCTGTACCAAAGGGTGGAGTTTAATCTTGAATTTATTTGCAAAACTGAATTGAAAAAGGAAGTTGATGAAATTTTGTTTCACAGGTATGAATTTCTTTTTGCCAAGCCTGTACCAAAGGGTGGAGTTTAATGCGAATCACCCCTTCCTTTTCATCATTTGGAATGGAAACACAATACTCTTCATAGGGCGAGCTACTAACCCAAGCAGCTAAAAGCTACGATAGAAACATTTATCCTCGAACTTTTGGTTTACAGGTATGAATTTCTTTATCCTGAGTATGCTTCAAACAGTGGAGGTTAACGTGAATCACCCTTTCCTTTTCTTGATATGGAATGGAAACACCATGCTCTTCTTAGGTCGAGTCACTAATCCCAGCAGTTGAAACAACTCCCTTGCAAGAAAACGTAAGCAAATTCTAAATTAAATTAATACATTGGCAAATAAAAAAGAACGTTTTCACGAAACTATCACCAGACTTTGAATCCAATTTACCGTCTGATAGATCTAGAAATAGTACATACTAGTAGACATTGTAACATTTACAAATATTATGAAATATTAAAGGCAAAATAAACCAAAAAACTGATGTGATATTTATGAAATTTGAATCCTCCTTAACTATTCAGTTTTACTTTTATATTAGAATTTTTTAATAGTAAGTACGTTTGATGCTGTGATGTACCTGTTGATATCCACTAGGGTCGACGGGAAGGGAGTGTGCCACACGTATGGGAGGTCGCCGCAAAGATGCGCATTTTTATACCCCATACCCCTCCATAAAAAAGGGAGGGACCATGAGTTGGGACCTTGTTCGTGTTTGGCTCACTCTAAGCTTGAAAGGACGCGTCGGGTCAAAACTTTAAATTTTAATTAAATTAAAAACGTTTCCTTTTTAATCAATGACTACATCACAAAAGAACTTTTTGCTCAACTAAATAATGCATAATTTATCTTTCTGATTTTTAAAAATTTTCTATACTATTACCTTGTTTGAAATATCCTGTCAACTAATGAATACTATTTCGTAAGTTCAGAATTCTCTTTACCCGTTCTAACTTTCAATAATATCAAAATAACCAATAACGCACTACTGATACTTGAATTTCACTAGAATCTTACACAATATGAACATGAATAAAAACATTTTCAAAAATATGAATTTTCACACCCTCTAAAATTTGGTAGAATGGAGTGAATGTATGAATGGTTTATTCGGTATCCGTTGTTCCTACAAAATACTTTTAATTCCCTCCATATTTTATCACTATTAATGTTAACGATTAATATTTATCCTCATTAATTTACGTAGTGGGAACGTTTCTTCTAATTTGATTTTAGGTTCTTCAGTCCCTACACGGTACTTTCTCAGTTCTACCGCCCCTGCACTGTTCACGCTACCAAATTCACTTCGCTCTCTGCAGTTCTCATGATAATTGATAAAATAACGTGCACAACAGAATAAACTCCTTACAGTGCACTCGCAACATGTAGTTTTAATATTATGAAAGTAATTATTTTTTCCTTACGGGATAACCAAACCAAACCAATCGAAATTATTCAGTGTCAAACTTAAAATGGCCCAAAATTCCCATAAAGTTCACGAAAATTTCTTAGAATTAAATATGAGTAATAAATATTTCCTCAATTTCAGTTCCTAATACACTCACAAACGACGATGTTCATCGAAAACTTTCACAACGTGTCTCCACAAGTTTCAAAACGAACTATACTAATCCAGGTAACACGTCTGTTGTTCTCGAAAATCGGCGGCCAACTAACTTCTTCACGCGGATTACGCTAGCACTTTCGATCGACTTCCGTAATCGGCTGTCCGAAGAGCAGCGTCTTTTTGTCAGTTCGATATACCAGTAATATAAAATATAAAAAGATAAAAGGTTTGAAGATGATAATCCAACGTCAGCTTCTGCAGAAACGATCAGGTTGTCTTGACAAGATGCAGAATAGGACACACAAAATTTTCTCACAGCCACTTACTGAACAGGACTGATGCTGATAACTGCAATTCATGCAAGATTTCTCTTTCAGTAGAACATTTGTTTGCATGCCCTAAATATTAAAGTTCAAGAAAGAAGTACAATTTAAGTTCTCCTAAAGATTTCAATAACAAAGAACAGTGCGTTAAATTCATTAGCTTTATAAGAGAAATTGAAGTTTATAATAGTATTTAACCATATATGTATAATTCTGAGTTACTGTGTTATTTTGTACTGACTATAATTATAAAAAGTAGTCGCTAATAACCATATGTAGTTGATGCGGCTATAAATAAATCAAATCAATCAATCTCTTTACCACTTCGTGAACCAGATCATGTTACGCAAAAATCGCCATGGACGTTGCATATATTTCCACATCATGACGTGGCCGTATGCGATAAAGGAGAGTAAGGTTAACTGGACCCGTTAGGTTAAGTGTACCATGCTTTTAAATGTTGAGGGGCGGGGAGTGATTCCTGCTTTTTCCACTGGATGGCATTCGTAGAATTACAGGGCTGATAATCTAATCCACTTCCATTAGTTGCAGGCCTTCATTCTTGAGTTCAGTAAGGCATTTATTTTCCGAAAGGTCAGAAAAATTTTCTACCACTCATTCACTTTGAAATTTTAATGCGATTGAATAATATCTACAAGAATAATATTCACACTAGATTAATTGTTAGTATTTCTGCTTTATAATTGTGTTCTTTTAATAATACGTCGCGGCTTGTATGTTTTCGGGCACATAAGGAAAAAAATATGTTGTGAGGTAAACTGGATCGCCGGGGCGTTAGGTTAAGTTACATCATTTATTTTTTTCGAAAGTAGCATTTGCAGATTTTCAATTAACAGTGACATCAGTTGATTACCTGACCAACCAAAATGCTTTGGTTTCAAAGCAAACACAAAGTTTCCATGCCTTCTGAAGGACGGCAGGAAAATATTTAATGTCATGATTTATTTTAACGTGAATTTGAAAGATTACAACCTTCATTAAGCATTCTATCCTTTTACGTGCAAAAAAAGGTTATAGCAAAATATATAGAAGATTTTTTCATTAAAACGTCAGTCTGAGCTTATTTAAATATCCGGTCCACTTAACCTTACCGGTTAAGTTAACTGGTCCTATTGCAAATGTATGAAACATTCCATATTTGACAAGAAGTGTAGGCACAATAAATGATATTTGTTTTCACAATATAAAGAGAAAGCCTTACTGAAATATCATGTGAAATTTCAGATGTATAGATCAATTAAAGAACATTTTAAAGCAAATTAACAAAAAGTGGATCAGTTTACTCTCTCCTACGTCACAATACAGTGATGACAAGGTCTATTCCACAAACGGCAGTCCGTGGCATGAGCATCACGACGAAATCACCCCTCCAGGGAGTTGATCACCTCGCCACAAGAGAGCAGAAGCTAGTCAAAGTCGCCCTGAATGCTTTTACGCTTGACACACGAAATACTATTAGGCGGGTTTTAGATAAATTAAAGAATGATTGTTGTTATTTTTTATTTGTTTTTACTTTTATTTTTCTGTGCATATCCTATTTTTTACACGCGATTCTGTCAAGTTGGGAAAAGGCGGGATTACTATTGATACTAGATGCCTTTCCGAACGCTAGTTGCACTGAGAATCTCGTGACGTGCCACAAAGCATGACACCGATAACAGTAGGAGACCTTGACATCACTGTCATAATACAAATACAATGCGCCGTTTGTCGCTTTAGGATTATATTTTTAAATAAACAACTCTTTTTAGATTTTTATCTGGTAAACACATGATAGATATCTTATTCATTTTCCAATCTTATGATTATTCATGCACTTTCACATTAATTTCAGTAATGATTAATACATTAATGCATTCGTTCTGTTACACCACCCTTTCCTGGCTAGCCCTAAGAAGGTGTGGTGGAAGCATTAGTAACACAACGTTAGTACATTTTATGGTTTATCGTATTATTTGTAATGTTTCCACAATATTAGACTACGACATGAACCCGCAGAAGTGTTTTCATTCTCGAGAAACGTTTTTCCGCAACGAGACTTGAACGCAGATCCATCGAGTTAACTCGCAGCTTCACCATGCAGTTGTTCTCAAGGACTGATGTGAAATATCGCTTAAAATGAATTTGTCCCATGATTTCCAACATGCAATGTTCAAAACCAGGAAGTAACTAATATTTTCGAAAAATTGAACAAGACCTTATTTCAAACTCTGTCTTTCAAGAAGAGATTTTAAGCAAAAATCTATCTTTAATATTATAGTCTAAGGAAGATGCCTCAATAAACTGCACTTTTGCAAATTTAGAAAAATCTCGAATTTTAATGGACATGAGACTTGCACCATTCTCTTAAGCACTCTCTACATTATCCAAGGTCAAAGTTTAATAAAAAAATTTGGTCTAGTACGTAAGCTAGGCCATACGTTAGCTATGTAAATAGAATATAAGAATAAATATTACTGTATTTAATATATTAATACTTCCTGAATAAACAGTGTTGTAGCACCACTAGTTCCATTACTCCGTTCGTTCGTCTGTGCGTCCGTCTGTCGTCTATGAACAACACTACGGCCTAAGCTTTGAGATGGATTTCTTCCAAACTGTGTATTTGCCGGTGAATCTGGCCTAACTCGAAGTTCTACGATTTTTAATAACATAATTCAATTTACAGCTTCCTACTACTACAAAGTTGAAGGTAGTGATTTTTTTACAATAAATTTTGTACTCCATAATTAGTTCTTTCACTAATGTCATGCACATTTTTTTGTAATTTTGAATTGTTTCCGCGCAATGTTGAGTGAAATATGTACAATATTAAAAAAATATAAAAACCAAAATGTTTCAAAAAAGGGTCCAATTTTTCTTTAAACTCTTGGCAGGGGCACTGCTAAACATACTGTATTAGATGTCATAAAAGCAATTTTGCTTTTATCAATAATTACACAATTGTAATTTTTGACATCTCACTCACGTCGTTAATGGCAATTTCTATACATGATTGAATTTAAAACATGTGCTCCAAAGGTAGTCTCATAAAGTTTCTCGAAAACTCAAAGGTTTTTCTATGAAAATAAGCTCAAAATTCCGCATTTTCAGAAACGCTCAAATGCCCTTTTCGCAAAAGCGACTAACATTTTTTCTTTAAACTTTATGTATATATAGAGTTTAGAGCACTATGTAAGCTGGCGGACGTTATTTTGCTGTATTATTTTGTTTTCCATATTTTTTAAAAAAATAGTAATATAACGTGTGGATTTAATGGAAAAGCATATTTTATTGTGGAAGATTATTTTTATGTTACCCATCCGTAAGGATTTCTACAAAATAGCACTGACGTTTGAATACGAAAAAGTAAAACTAAATCTTATGGGTACATTTCCATACATAATTAATCTATTTTGCATCGCAACCCATCCATCTTCTCACTGAATTGATATTCTTAATGTCTGAAGAATTTCAAAATGGGTACTAGTTTTCAAAAAAAGATACACCTCTAATGTATGCACCTCGTATACTTCTTAGAATTTGGTTGCATAAAATATATGTTATACGACTATTCTGAATATTGATGTACGTACATCTAGTTTCTTCAACCATCTTTAATTTCTTTGTGAAAATGGAGATTGAAAAACAAACTTGATGAAATTTTGTTTCACAGGTTTAAATTCCTTTGCAGCAGCGATTTACCAAATGGTGAAGTTTAACGCGAATCATCCGTAACTTTACATCATTAGGAAAGGAAAAGCAATATTTTTTATGGGGAGAGTCACTAATCCAGGTCGCTGAAATCTATAAATTTTTCTCCTGAAACTTTTGCTTCACAGGTATGAACTTCTTTTGGGAAAGCCTGTATCCAACGGTGGTGTTTCACCCCTTCCTTTTCATCATTATGAATGGAAACACAATACTCTTCATAGGACGAGTTACTAATCCAAGCAGCTGAAAGATACGATATGTTTTACAGGTATGAGCTTGCGTAGGCAGAGTCTGCTCCGAAGAGTGGACGTTAACGTGAATCACCCCTTCCTTTTCATGATTTGTAATGGAAACACCATGCTCTTCTTAGGTCGAGTCATTAATCCCAGCAGTTGAAACAACTCCCTTGCAAGAAAATGTAAGCAAATTCAAAATTAAGACAATATATTGGCATAAAATGAACAACCGTTTGACGAAACTAGTAACATACGTGTCGTTCTTAGAATCCATATCACTAGCTGATGGATATTGATATCATAGTACCTAGTGGTATATAATGCTAAATATATAAATATTATGAAATATTAACTGTGTGGGAAAAATAAAACAATAACTACCTAAGTGTTCTTTTTACCATAAACTGTAATTTTACTCGTATTTTAGAATTTTAAATAAGCCGGATATAAGTGCCACATCTTCCGTTAACTTCCATTTGTTTCTTTTGTATGATTGTTTTATATTAACAACTTCTTTTTATATTTTTATCCGGATATGCTATTATGAATGTCATATATTTCTCAAACTTATGGTTATTTATGTATTTGAATATTAATTTCATATATACATTCATTCACTCATTCATTCATTCATTCACTCTTTCACACTGACAATTCCTTGCTAGTTCTAAGAGGGTATGGAGCCGTTAGTTTTACTTAAGTTTAGTTTAAATTGTTCTGGTGGGTAAGAGGAAATGGAAATACAAAATAAAATAGTACATAAATTACTAAATGTAATGTAATTGAATGTTAAGAAAGTGCAACAGCAGCACGTATTTTCTGACATTATTTATAACGGCCCAGCAATATTTTACCTCTCTATGAACCTGATAAAGTGTTTTCAACCAGCAAAAGTATTTCCTGCGCAGAAACTCGAACTCAGCTCCATCGACTTAATTTGCTGTACGCGATTCCACAACGCAGTCACTCTCACGTACTTGCATGGTCCAAAGCTTGGAAATGGAATTGCCTGTTCAATGATTTGCATCATTCAATTTTCAAATAGTCGAAAAATTAGAAGAAAATCAGATGTGCGCCATTTGTTTAGCATTCCTTTTCTCTCCAGGAAATATTTAAAAAATTAGAGCATTTTTGAAAACATTTTTAATTTTAATTAAAAATTTTTAATTTTAATTGTTTTTAAAATTTGTATTTTTGAAAGATCAATTTTCTGCAAAATTTGAAACTTTTGAGAGTTTGTCGAAAATGGAAGTAACACAATTTTTTATCATCCTTTGATACATATGAGGAGAAATATTTAAAGAACAAATTTGGAACGATTTGTGAGAAAAATATTGAAAAAATTGCCTATAACTCACCAAAATTAAAAAAAACGACCTAATTTAAAGTTCTGTTTCAGAAAGAAGATTTTATTGAGAAAAAATCTTTCTCTTCAATATTTTAGTAGGAAGACACCGAAACAAATTGAACTTTTGCAAACTTCGAAACATTAAAGATTTAAACGACAACAATATCTGCCTCACTCTTTTAAGAGTCCTTTACGCAATCCGGGGACAAAGTTTAATGAAAAAACTTGGAGTCATTTCTGAGAAAATTTTGAAAGTGTTGTTCAAACGTCTTGTAAAGTACCCACCAAATTCAAATTATCCACTTCAACCTCAGAGTGTTTTGAGGATTCATTGAAATTCATGCAAAACATCAATTTTGGAGAAAATCGGTTGAAAAGTTTAAGTGGTAACGATGACCGAAGACAGACGAACAGAGTGACAGAGTCAGAGTGACAGAGTCAGACAGTCAGACAGACAGCGAGACAGACAGTCAGACAGACAGCGAGACAGACAGACAGACAGACAGACAGACAGACAGCGAGACAGACAGACAGACAGACAGACAGACAGACGTTTTTCCATTAATCGATTTTTGGATATCAAGGGCCTACGAAACTTTGGATTTGATTATATAGTGATAGATACAGTAATTTACTGTGTACAAGAAAATATATTATTATTCGGGAGTACACAATATTCATTCACTTTTTCGTTGCCGGGGTCCGACAGTAAGAGTTATTCAGAGGAGAATTTGTCATCTTCCGGAGCATGATTATAATACTTTCTCCTTTCACGAAATAAAGTCTAGAAAGTATAATGGAGTATCTTCCGTGTTAGAACAGCTAGTTTTGTAACAATTTGATATAAAATACTCATAATCTTAGGTCTGCTTATGTCGTTGCATATTCTTTTAACCCTTTTCACTTATCGTAACCAACGACACAGACTCTGATAAATTCTGCGAGAATAATGCGCGCGATAACAAGCATCGTGCCGCGGCAGCGCGACATGAATGATGTATTTATGAAAAATTGAAAAAGCATGCTGTCACTTTGAAACCTGAAAACGGGGTTGTATCTCCCGTAACATCGTCGTTTTACATAGAAATGCGGTACAAAAATTGGCTCGCATTTGAGCAAAAGGGTATATTGTCACAAAAATGTAGTATTAAGTTAGGTGTAATAACATTCCTTTGATTTCAAAATTATGAACTTTAATTCTTGGAAACTAACTTTAAGCTAACGTAATACTATTTACATTTGTAAATCTTTGTATGTGAATAATAATTATTCAAGTATATCCGCAAAAACCCTTTTTACTCTCCTGTAAAATTGTAAAATCAGCACGTATACCCTTTTTGTTAAACACAAGCGAATTGTTGTATGTGACAGTAATTACTAGTTCGTCTTAACAACAGCCTGCTAAGACGCAGAAATCATAGGCGGCTGTACGCACGACGTTATTAGGGCTGAAATGTAGGAGGCCCAACCGTTCTCCAAGAAGAACTAAAAAGAATTTCTTTCTGTTAACCAGCAAAATCATCTGTTGTTAACTAGCAACATTACACACAACAACAAACTACGTCTCCCAATCTCCAAAACACGCTGAGTCTTCTCGTTCCTTTACATGTGCGACAAATAGCAAGGGTGATACGGTATCCAATCTAATACGAGTTGGCAGCAACCAAAAAATATCATCAGTCACTTGAATCAATCATTTGTTGTCCACGACAAGTTCAATAATTATTGTCATATGGTTATTCGTACGGATTTCTACAATATTTCTGCAGTAACTACCGAGTTTATTATGCGAGAAACTAAAACTGAATCTAATAAAAAATATGCATTATCATTTGGGGGTTTGAGTTTATTGAAGTGTAATATTTAAACGTTAGAAAAATGCCGTTTTGCACCGAAATTCATTTTATGTTATGATGAAAGGAATTGATCCACTTTTATACGAATGTTTTTGCATTTTTCGTCGATTTCCACTAATAAGTCATTTTTTACATTTTTACGTTACTTTTAATGCATTTTTGCTGAATTCATCGAATTTAATATAATTTTAATGGTATTTGCTTCAAATAATATTCACGAGATGCAACGAATGTTCTTCACAGAATTCCTGAGTACCTATACCTGGTAGACTTTTCTATTTCTTTGCTCCAAAGTTCTAATATTCAGGCGGTTTGGGGATAACTAAAAGACAGAGATTTCCTGGTAAAAAACAAACAACACTAAACGTTTGAGATCTGAGTTCACATGAATGAGTAGAAGAAGCCTCGATTACATCCGTAACGTATCCAACACCTTGAGTTGTTCATCCGAACTGTTTTTGATAATATTTTTACGTCATTTTTCTTTGTTTTAGGACGTTTTTAAAGCATTTTATTTATCATTTTTGGCCATTTTTTAGGTCATTAAAATTCGCCCACTAATTATCATACGTAATTTTAATCCACTGCATAGTATTCTATGCATTTATCTTCTCACTGAAATTGTATTTTCAAATGTTTGGAGAATTTGTGTATGGCTACCACTTTTGAAAATTTGATATTTTAATTCTGTAAATCTGATATTTCTTGTTCTTTGGTTAAATAATATATGGTATGTTCATACGAATATTTTGAATATTTTATGTACGAGTACATATAGTACCGTCAATTTTAAATTTCTTTGTGCCGTTGTGTCTGAAAAACAAAATTGATAAAATCTTGCTTCACAGGTATGAACTTCTTTTGGTTGAGACTGTATCCAACGGTGGTGTTTAACGTGAATCACCCCTTCCTTTTCATCATTAGCAATGGAAACACAATACTCTTCATAGGACGAGTTGCTAATCCAAGCAGATACGATTGTTTTACAGGTATGAATTTGCGTAGCCAGAGTCTGCCAGGTTAACGTGAATCACCCCTTCCTTTTCTTGATTTGGAGTGGAAACACCATGCTCTTCTTAGGTCGAGTCACTAATCCCAGCAGTTGAAACAACTCCCTTTCAAGAAAATGAAAGGAAATTCAAAATTAAGAAAATACATTGGCATATAATGGACAACGTTTTAACAACAGTAGTATCATACTTTGAATTCAATTCTGAAAATCATAGTGATAGATCTGGGAATCTTAGTACATACTAATAAATATTGTAAAATATATGAACCATTGTGAAATGTTAAAATATGAAACCAATAAAAAGCTAATAAATGAAGTGATGTTTAATGAATTTGACTGACCAATACGCATTTTTACTGTTATCACAAAATTTATGAATTGTCAATAAGCTGGATACCACATATTCCATTATATCCCACTTGTTTCATTTGCTCTATATTTTTATATATTTTCTAAATAATTTTCATTAGATTTTTTCTAGTTAAGGAATTTTTTTTTCAATCTTTCGCATATTCATGTATCTTATCGACACTTTTATAAATGCTTTCATTCATTTATTCTAGATTTCATTCTATGACACAACCAGCTCCCCGCTATGAAGGTGTAGAGGCGTTAGTTTTGATTTCGTATTTCCTCCATTATTTGTAACTGTTTAGCAGTATAAGATACACATCTTTGAGCATTTGCAACGCATAATTTCCAATTGTCATTCGAACTAAGAGCAGAAAAATCTATGTCATTCGACTTACGTGTAAAGAATGCCATCCTTCCCGCCACACTGCTTTTGCTTACGTTCATCAATCTCTCAACATCAGAGTCGACTCTTTACGATAAGGGATTAGACCGGTTGTTTTAACCCTTAGACTTTTTTTGAGGTCTTTTTGGCTGTAGAGACAAATAATGTTTGGCAACACTCTGAAAATTATTCACATGAATTTTTTGGTAATATTCTATTTATGTCCAGTTTTACATGCTTTGTAAATTTCCGGATTTTTAAAGTTTTTTATTGACGAATTTGATTTTTATTCGATTGAGGTCAGAAATTCCACATTTGACGCCAAAATTACAAAAGAAAAATTCTTAAAACGTGTCAATTTTCGTTTTGTAGTATTATGTTGCGTTTTCTGGGTAATAATCCGGGTACTTGTCTATTACGACTTGGTAGCTGTTTCAACCATTCTCATTCTAATCGAAGGGTTAGTTATGATTATATGCTAGAATGTTTTTCGGGCAACATTTATCTTTGTTATTTAGTACAATACAATAAATCAAGCAAATAAATTACATCAGTTTTCCAATTAATAATTCCGAACAACTTCTGTGCATCAAATGCGTGTAAACTATTTTTTATAACATTTGGGGAAAGTACCCCAAAAAGAATCCACGTAAGTATTGGAAAAACAGAATCGAAGGGTTAAACATTTTGTCCCTCATTTATGGGGCGGATGACCCCAGGCCCAGAACAAGTTCACCCCCAACTCCCGTAATAAAAAAACATGCACTACACCTACATAACTAATTATTTTGACGCGCCCAAAGACACATTGATTTTGATTTTTGTTTTTTTCGTGTTTCCGGACACGTCAACGGCTTTGGTCATTAGTGCCGTAAGTGTAGTGCATGTTTTCTTTCTCGGGTGATGGCGGTTATCTTCCCCCGCTGGATGGCGAGGTCCAGCGCCGACCTACCGTCGGCTAGTGGGGTTTCCCCTAACCAGGACTCTCCCACCAGCGGGGCACCGCCCCATCCGGGACAAGCTCTAAGCTCCCGACCGGTCTCCCGGAATATGTGGTAGTGTAGTGCATGTTAGTGTAAGGGGAGAGGATAGGGCAAGGAAGAAGAACAGATCGCGCGCGGTCCGTGGCCCGTATGGTAGGGTACTGCTCCGGCATTCCCCTGGTGTTGATCGGGGAAACCACGGAAAACTACCAATCAGAGCAGCTGGCCGCTAGAATTCTCCTACATACAGTGACTGAATTCAACCCAGCTGAAAAGCTTGTGTCAAAAATCCTGCAGCCGTCAGGATTCGAATCTAGGATCTCCCGATCAGAGACGCTGCACTGATAGCAGTTGATGCACTGAGCTACCGCTCCTGGTCCCAAAGTCACTAATCAACCAATCGAATAATTCGAGAAGCTCGCAACTAAATACAGCGACTTAGTACCAAGTGATCCTATATAGTAGAAACCAATATAATTTATCAAAAATATTTTTGAGCAGGACTGCACTTTCCCATCTCTCGTCCAAGAGAACATTTCACATTTCCTGGGAAGTTTCGTTCCATGGAGGATTATGTGAGAGTTGACTAATTACCGTAGCGGTGGGAGGGCCTTGTCCGTATGAAAAAAGTTTCGATATCACACATTTGTATGATGTGAATGTAACTGTGGCGAGGGTACTCTAAAATTTCATTCATTCACTCATTCACTCACTCTTTCATTCAAGTTCTTGTATGATTATCTTGCTTAAATATTCCAAGTCGGTATTTCTTTTATAAATCATTCATTTTTGGATATAATGCTGTTCTTTCATATGTGAATTCTTATGAAGGTCATATTACCGTTCTAGATTAATTAATTTATTGCATAATAAGTTCTTAACAATGATAATTATGACTAAGTAACTGTATTAATATTTCGAATCGCCTTAATCAAATTAAGATAATTTTTTCTATTTAATCTAAATTTTAAGTGAAGCAAAGATTAATAAATTTTGGTGTTTTCCAGGTGAAAATTATCAACTTTATGCTGAGTATTCTATCGTGGAATTCAGCGCAAACCATCCATTCCTCATTATTATAGAAAAAGATAATATTATACTATTCCTTGGAAGAGTCTGTAATCCACAAAACTGAGAGCAAAAGATCGTATCACATGAAATGTAGAATTTTTCCTGTAGAAATAAATATTTGGTTTAATGTAATCTAATATCATGTACCCAATATCCTGTACCTTGTGGTCTAACTAAAAGTAGGTGTTCGTTTCAGGTGGGTCACATTGTATACAGTTTTCATGTTTGTGAATATGGAAATATATTTTGCCCAAATTCTAATCTTGGGTAAAACATTCTAAGCCAAGTGAAATCTCCTAACAAATTAATTCAATTCAATTTGTTTAAAGAATTCACCTATTACAATTTCTGTGTGAGCACACAGTTCAAATACAAACATCACCACTTACAAAATATTTCCTTTAATAAAATATTGTACGTATAATATATTATTAAAAAAATATATTAAATCCTCGTTAGCACAAACTGACTCATCACAAATTTCGCCGTAACACGAGCAAAACTTCGGTCCCGGTAAGGGATTACGGGAATATGGACATTTATAGTACACGGATAACACGAATTTTTATAACAGGAACTCTTTCGGTCCCTTGGAATTCGTGTTAATGAGTGTTCACTGTATACAGACGTTTGTTAACCCTAATGTATTTTTTTAGAAAAATATATTTTAACATTTCTGGATCATTATGACACACAACGTTTAAGATACAGAGAACACACAAACAAAATAGGTTACAAAACAGTTGAGATAAACAAAACATATAAACTTACACGAACTTGAAATACTTAAATAGTGCATACGGGGACCTAGAATTTGTTGAGTGCACTATCCTGCACGTGCACCTTAGGATGAAAATAGATAGTATACATATTTCTAAATGTCTGATACTATTCCTTTGGTCATGATACGGAATTTTTCATATTAATAACATTCCTTATACATGTATATTTGTTTTACTCCTTCGCCCTCAAAGAAATCAAAACAAAATATAGAACTAGCCGGTTTTAAAACTGCAAATTTGCACTTTGCATGCTTGTAAAATAGAATGGGTTTAACCGGTTATAAAGAAAAAACCTTTTCTGATTTTGGAAATCAGAAATCAAATGCATATTTTGTATTGCTTTTCCCGCGAAAAATTTTACAGGTTTTGTCAAACAAAACAATTGTATCTCGATTATTTTTTTTAGTTTCATTATAGGTTTTATAGTAACTATTCTATATAGAAATATGAAGCGTTCGTTATGTGAGTACACCTGATTTTACAAGTACAGGTGTGAACTTGGGTTTTGGAATATAGGCGCTTTTGAACAATGCACTAAACGAACTCGTTGTAGAATAGAAAACTAGCTTAATTCAATTTTTTGTGTGTTTATGTGCTAGAAAATGTTATTCCTAGTTTGTAAACCATAAACAAGTAACATAAAGATTATACTGGATCAACATTCTCCATTTTTTGGTTTAGTCAATTAAGAAACTCAGTCTATCAAATATTACAATTGTCCTACCTTACAGGTGAAAACTGGTCCTTCCCGAGGTTCAAAGCTCCAAGTAGATGCAATATTCTTTCTGGGTGGTGCAGTGATCCCAAACGTCATCACTCTCAACTAGAAAAAAATGTAGAAATATTGAGTTGTTAATAAGTTAAATCATAAAGACTATTTTTATAATCGTGCTTCCTTCGATATAAGAACAGTTGCAGATCCATTTTAGAGGCAACGAAATTCTCAAAAACCGAATTCATATATCCTTTTTTAACCGTTCATACCGTTTTTTCAGTCAACTTGATAATGTGTAGTTCTGTAGGGCATAAAATGGAAATTTGTCACACATTCTTGTTTGATATTCAGAATCTAGTGTTCTTCATAAGACTGATGTTATTGATGATAATTTTAAAAACATTATTTAGGTATCAAAGATCTCCAAATCGTTCTTTTTATTACAAGAAAAATATTTTTTGCCAGATTAAATTACTTTTTTATATTAGATTACATAAAGGAATATTCAACGTATTTTTTATATCCTTTGTTATCTTTGTATTCACAAGAATATTGAAATTTCTCTGACAGGTATAAACTGGTTCGTTGGGAGAGAATTTGGAAGAGTGAACTTCAGAGCAGATCACCCTTTCCTATTGATGATAAAGAAAGAAAACACAGTACTCTTCTTCTCTCGTGTGGTTAACCCCAGAACTTAGTTGTCTGAACGACAATGTATAAATAATGAGTAACTAATGAACTAAATGGTGTATAAATAAACATATTTTTTAAAAATCTTATTCTTGACTTATTGAAGGATATCCTCCTCTCATTAAACAAACATTTTCATACTCTCAACGAACATTCTACGATCAGTGGCATAGACTTACAAAATAAAATAATTTGAGTTCCGCATCAAATGCAGAAAGGATATAGCCAAATAAGGTGATGAAAACTGCACCCAAACCAAATCCATAATCGCGATGCTCATATGTAAAAGAATAAAAATGATTCCAAAAAGTTCAGCCTCCAAAATGTTGCAGAGTAACGAGAAACGTGATTTTCATGTTTTATTTTTTCTCCACTTCTATTGCACATATGAGGCTGAAAAAATTAAAGAGACGGGGGAAAATAGTTGAATTTGAAAGTATTTTTTCCAACCAATTCTGAGCCCAAATTCAAATAGAAAAAAAATTGAAATGGATTTTCGACGTGATAATGTTGGGATTACTGCCTAAGTTTTTTCCCTAGTTGTCTTATAACATTCTATAACATATATTTTGTTCAGATTTTTAAACAATGTGGATGATAGTAAAAAAGCAATTTTATCAGTTCCAAAAATTCCAACAGTCCCATTAATTGCTTGACAACCATTTATAATACTAGTCCATGTAAAGATGTTTTAAATTATCTTGATATTCAAGGATTTTTGGTTAGAAAAAATTTGAGCTTATCTGTCGTTACTTGTTCGTTATTTTGTTATGTGAGTTGCAATCGATTATTCGGTGCAGGAAAGACCGTGATGAGAAGTTATACGTTTAAAAAGGCTACGACTGTAAACACATGCACATTGCAAAATAAAATGGATATCTTAATAATAATATGGTCTATTGTTTAAATACCAGATTTACAAGCCCATGTAAAGCACTGCTCGTGATTGTCTACAACAAGCCTGCACAATCTTGCTGTTTGACAGGCTGACCATTTTATTTTACTTGAATGTACTATTTTACAGAAGACTAATCTTCTGTGTCATTGCTCCATCAACAATTTAACTTCACCGCACTGAATTTTTGTTTAATTTCATCTAGTATAATGGTACTATGAGTATTTTTATTTATCCTGAAGCATCGGTTAATTATGTTCGAGACAAAAGCAGTAGCTGTAGCAAAGAAAAAATAATAATTCTTGGGTTTATTGAACACTAACCAAATACCGGCGTTGTCCGACTTTCTTCATATTCAGTCGTCGCAAATGAGGGAAAAGATCAATTTTATATAAACCACGGTGTTCGGATTATTATTTTTAACATAATTGGTTCGCATTTTAATAAAATACTATAATTTTCTTTCATTTTATATTACAACACATTGCTTTTAGATGAATTTTTTATCTTATACACCACTTCTGACGTCTAGCGAATAAATTAGGTACCAGTTTTGCTGCAGCACTACTGGGACCTGGCGGAATATATTCGAAACCATGTGCTCTAAGCGAGAGGCGAAAAATGGTTGCGTTGCATCTACAAACGTATTATTTAAATTATTTATTTTACGCATTTGGATTGTGTTAATCTTTACCAAACGTTGTAAGGAGAGTGCGATAATCCTAAGGAAGAGCCTATAAAACCTTCATATCTATTTATACGCTACTTTTTGTGGTATCGATGTCAGTTATACGTCGTTGAATTCATATTCATTATACTTGGACTTTTCAAACGTTGCG
Source organism: Teleogryllus oceanicus (assembly GCA_964035755.1). NCBI lineage: Eukaryota > Metazoa > Arthropoda > Insecta > Orthoptera > Gryllidae > Teleogryllus > Teleogryllus oceanicus. The sequence continues at coordinate 5,701,119 of CAXIVR010000014.1, read as the reverse complement.
GCTGAGTGTAGTATCTCCAAGATGGAATTCGCCACAAGTTTTTGCGTCTTTCTTGGTCCTACCACAAGATGTCGCATGATCGCGACAAGCAGCGCTGTAGAACAAGCGACTCTAGCTGCAGGATTGAGAATGACTCAAAAAGTCGTGTGGAATTCCATCTTGGAGATACTACCCTCAGCCGTCAGATTTGAATAACCCAAGTAGTGTAGTATCCAATAACAGACAAGGATTCTTAGAATGGTTTTTATTCTAGAAAACAAAAAGAAATCAGCCAAGTAGTCGAATATCCGCAGGAGAGTTCCAAGGCCGAAGCACAAGTCGTGGTAGTAGTAGTTCTCCACGCTTCTATCACCGATACACTAGCCAGGATACACTCGCTTACACTGCCGCTCGCTGTCTGCCCTGGCGTCGAGTCGGAGCCCTCTTATAGCCTGCGAGGTCTATGGCCCGCCGACTAGCTGCGGAGTAGGGGCGGTGTCGAGTCTCTACCCGCCTGCTGGGGCGTAACGGTCGCGCGCAGACGGGCCCGGCCGGCTTGCACCGGTTGCCTCCTTCTGTCGCCAGGGGCGGTAACGCTCCACTGACGTCACTCGGCGGCAGCTGCTTTGACTGTGAACGGCCGGTCACGACTTATAGTATAGATTCACTACTGTAGATTTCTTAAAGTCAAATGTTGCTGTCTTTCCACCAGTGGTAAGTTGCGTTCACAGTTAGAAGGCAATCCCGTGCGGTCTCGCACGTGGCTTGGGTGAATCTCCCAATAAATCCCCCGCTGCGCCTCTTGCCAGGCAGAGGCTCCGTGCGCAGGCCACGTGCGCACGTGCGGGGGGGCGGCCGCCCTCCCCCGCTGGGAGCGCTGCAGGTGCGCGCGATGGCCGTGGGAAAGCGCCCTGCGACTGCGCTCGCGTGGGGCGGCGTGTGGCAGCAGATCAGGGGTTCGCAGCCCGCGCACCCGGCACGTCACGAGGCGGCGGAGGGGAAGGCTAGCAGGGGAGTGGAGGCGGCATTTGAAGCGATGTGGGGGAAGGGAAGTGAAGGTGGCGTTGGTAGGGAAGGCGATGGACGCAGCTGCGAGGGCGTGAATGAGGGTGAGGGGCTAGCGTCGGTGAAGGTGATGGTGGTGCCCAACGGTGGCGGTGAAGGTGGTGGTGGTGGTGGCAGTGGGAGAAGTGTAGGTGGATGCGGCGGGGATGGCGGGGTCAACGGCGGAGGGGCGGGGCGGGTGGCAAAGGAACGGGGGTGGTAGAGGGTGCCGGTGGCTGCGGAGGTGGCACGGGGTGCCGACGTCAACAGGGGGCGGTATGGACGGAGGTAAGGAGGGCAGGGATGGTAGCGGCGGTGGCGGCTGGGGCGGCAGTGGCAGCGAGGGCGGTGGGGTGGAGACGGTTGTGGGTTGGCGGGGTGTCGATGCTGTGGGCACTGCGGGGGCGGCGGGGCGCGGGGCGGCGGGGCGGCGGGGCGGCGGGGGCGGCGGGGCGGCGGGGCGGCGAGGGCGGCGAGGGCGGCGAGGGCGGCGGGGGCGGCGAGGGCGGCGGGGCGGCGGGGCGGCGGGGGCGGCGGGGCGGCGGGGCGGCGGGGCGGCGGGGCGGCGGGGCGGCGGGGCGGCGGGGGCGGCGGGGCGGCGGGGGCGGCGGGGGCGGCGACGGGGGTCGAAGGGGAGCGCGCGAAGGGGTGCATGATTGAGTCCGTCGGTCTGTGTACTTGGCATGAACACGCCGCCGTTCTCACGGTCGCTGATCATCAAGTCAGTGGTAGAATCTCTGACATTGCCTCTAAACTGAGTTGGAGTTCTAATTGTATCCAATTTCTAATTGTTCGAAGCCATGAAAATTATTATTGTTATCAAAATATAGCTATATCATCTATATATTACCATGATATTAGACTATATTTTATAAAATTGTTTAGGAACTGTTCATATGTATGCTTTTCACACAAGGGTACAATCTTGTACGTAGGCGCAAGATGAGTAATAAGATATAAAACGATATTATAGTACATTACGAAAATAAGTAGCGATGAGATACTTCATTATTATGCTATATTTTACATAACACAAACATATTGTCAACATGAATCTTTAAATATTTCTCCTCAAAGTTTTAGAGACACGGGACTGGTTTAAAATGACGATTTAAGCATCAGTATATCTAAGGAAGGGAACAGTCTTGGTTAGAATAGATGTGTTTCTGTCCCATAGTCGTTCAAAAAAAGCTCCATTGGGTCGTTTGCTTCAGTATCTTTACTGCAAATCTCTCAGAAAATTCTTCGTTCATGGTACTATTGCTTTCTGAAGATGTTGGGATGTTACGTACAGAGTACCGAACTACCAAACGTCGTACATTTCAATTGGTTAAGATTTGATTCATTTTCGTTAAATAACATTAAAAACTGTATGTTTGTATAATTACTTCACCTGAAGTAATGTTCCATATATTTCTGGTTGGTGTTGGTAAATTTGTACTTCTAACTAATTTTTAGGTGTTTCTTAGCGATAAAACTGAAATTATTAATGAGGCTCAAGGCAACAGACCCATAACAACGAATTGTTTAGTAAAAGGCTTCTTAGGTATGGTTTCACAGAAATAATTCCCTTTCTGTAAATATATAGAAAGTTATATCAATATATAGAAAGCTATTTCAATCTACCTTCACGGATAAGGTGAACAAGGTGCAATTTGGACTGAACATTTTTTAAAACAACATCTAACCTCTTGTTTTTCGAGCGTGTAAATACAGTAAACCCGCATTAATACGAATTCCAAGGGACCAAAATAATTAGTGTTATCCGAGCATTATAAATGTCCGTAATCCCTTGCCAGGACCGAAGTTTGTACGTGTTACGCCGAAATTCGTGTTAAGCGAGTTCGTGCCAATGAGGGTTAGCTGTAGTACGAAAAATAGTCTTCATGAATACTGCAAAATGTGTATTATATAGTACAATAAGAATATATAGAGTACAACTCTTTTTACATACACAGAATACCAACATTATCGTTGCTTAAAAACGCAATGTCAATAGAAAATATTTAATGGGGGGTGGCCTCTTCCTTGAAACCGTCCTGTCCCATGTTAGCAGTGATACTCTGAGTATCCGAATTCATCCGGTACGCACACTATGAGAATTTAGGGAATAACACAATCAAACATTATCATGTTTCGGTAAAAATAGAATTATTTTCTTTTTATATTTTCCCAAGGTTCTGAGTATCTAACATAATCATATACACCTTTCACATGGCCGCAGGCTCCATAATGTTCCGTGAAATTATGTGTTTTCGGAATTATACCGGCTTAGGTGTCTGAGGGCATCAATTGTTATCACTGCAGTGTCTCTAATTGGGAGATTCTAGGGTTCCAGTCCCGGCGATGGCAGGATTTTAGACATCAGTTACATAACTAGGATGAATTTCAGCACCGGGATTGATCGATAGCTCAGCATCAACTGATATTGCAGTGCTTCTGACCTGGAGGTTCTAGGTTTATTCCTGGAGATTTGTTTTTGTATAATTTATTATTTGTTTCACATTTGAAGGAGAGATATAACTAATTTGTAATGGAGCAATATGGTAAGAAATCTTAAAAACTCCTTTACAAAATTTTGGAAATTCAGATCTGTGGAACCTTGGGAGAAAAAGCATCTTGAAAATGGTTGACAAGCATTACTAATTTGTCTGCTGAACGGAGAAACACAGATTTGGCGGATTTGAAGATTTTATCGATATTCAGAAGTAGTTTTGGTAGCGAAAGTTCTTCGTAAACCTTATGAGTTGTCTAATTTAAACCGGTTTGTAAGTGAGGTAGCCGGAGTGTTTGCCATTGCCGTGCTATATTTCGCTTTTGACTGATAATATTCAGGATGTAGTGCGGAAAAGGACTTGGTGCGGGGTGCCCTTGGTACTGGTGGAATCAGGAGCATCAACATTTGTTGCAGTGCCGATGGTGTTGGCAAGGAAAGAGATACTAGATGAGTCAATTGAATTTAGAAAGATGGTAAAGGGGTAAGTGTAGAAAGAAATAATTCGCGGTGTTTTTCTTGATGACGTGTCGTTCATTGTTCGTGCGGAGTAATGCATTCACTTTGTTCTAGCTTGTTTTACGTTCTATGGCTTTACACAAAGGAAACGAGGACGGAACTTTGTGTAGTTGCTGATCGACGCGCTCTGGAGTAAACTGTTTAAAAATTAGCGAAGCTCTCCCGCAAAAGACTTCTTTCCTGGTTTGAAGTTGTGAAGTATGGTTACTTCTACATTAGTCCATGTCAATATCAAGAAGCAGTAAACGCAAACAAAGCAGCTGTAAACGTCTCTCAAACTAAGTATTAATTTAAATAATAAAACACGTTAGATAAAAGCTAAATATATGTAATTTTCGTAAAAACATAGGGGTCAAAACTTATTTTAATTAAATTTGATATTTAACTCTATATTGGTTTAAAATTACTAATTTTTATTACTACTTGCAATATTTTAAGTTGAATGTATTATAAAAAATAATAATGTACTTTTATGCACAATGAATATTTTGTGGATTCCATTAGGAATATAGCATTTCAGATCTTTCATGTTACCATTATACGCTGCTACTAGTTAATATAATATAATATTCATTACTACATACTGCTTGAGTAGTGATTTATATCAGTTATTTCCAATTTGTTCGTAAATTGATTAAGCACCCTCTGACCATGTGAATAGTGTCAATGGTTTTGTTAAACACTTAAGAAGGTTGTAAAATACAAAACAACAACAACAACAATGTATCAGAGGTGATTGAGACCGAAGATGCAAATATGTAATGACGTTAACTCACAATTTCTCTTATTTGATGTTCCGACTATATTATCATATTCAGTGGTGTATATACGACACAGCAGACTTAATGCTGTGGTATCCCCCCAATCAGAAGGCGAGTCGGAGATACGCTCCGCCGCTCCACTAGTGGAGGGGCACAGCCCCTCCCCACCCCTTTCGCGGGCGGCGGGGTATAAAGTCACAGGCCGGGAGCGGAGCGCTCTCGTTCAGTAATAACCTCGCCTAGCTACCCGCCGCCGCTCGCTACACGCCCAGTCGTGGCGTTATCAGCTACGCGATAAGAGTGGATTCGGGCGGCCACCGCCGACAGCTACCGCACGGAAGACTCTTATCGCCGCTGCCCGTGATAAGGCACTATACGGCAAGAACGCCGTTATGAGACTTGTACAGTCATTTGTTACTTAGTTTCAGTGTATTTGTTATGTAACAGTAAATCACTTATAAATATTGAATGTGTAATTCACCCCGAATCCTGCATATACAACACATGCCACGATGAATAAAGAAGCTAAAATATATAATTTCCAATATTTTGCCGCTCCAAGGCTTCACTTTCCTCATCTTCAGTAGCATTTTTACTTTCTCGCTACGGGGTGGAAAGTTATGTTACTGCGCGCAAAAATGGCGAATTTTCGGTAGAAAATATTTATTACCGGACCTTGGTAACGGAAAAGTGGATAAATCTAGTTGCTATATTTAGAAAAAACAATCCTCTATCACGTGGTATAGCCAAAATCTATGTTTGTTAGTCCTTGATACCGTAAAATCGATTGACGGCAAAACCGTCCGTCCGTCCGTCCGTCTGTAAACAACTGTAGCGGCTAAACCTTCAGCCAATTTTCTCCAGAATTGATATTCCCTCATCTATCTGGCTGATGTCGCTGCTCCTTTAATTTGAAACCGATATTTTAATTTTGGGACGTACTTTACGAGAAGCCCTGGGACATTTTCAAAATTAAAAAATGGTTCCATCGTTTTTTATTAAATTTTGGTCTTGGATAGTGTAAAGGACACTTAAGAAAATGTTGCAGGTCTTATGTTAGTTAAAATTATTTATTGTTTGAAAATTACAAATTTTCAATTTTTTTCGGCTATCATTATGAAGATAAAGATTTGTTTCTTAATAAAATCTGTTCCTAAAAGAATGATTTTAAAATACGGCCAAGTAAAATTTTTCAAAAATGTGAGTACTTTTCCCGTAATTGTGCGTGAAAACACGGGCGACAAAGTACTGTTTTAGCACCACTAGTTACAATGGCAGAGCATTTGCTTTGTATTTGTATTGAGCTATTATACGTCCCGTAAACGGCAATTGGCCCCCATATGTATGGAATACTGACCCGTCTGTTACAAAGTAGAAAAATGTAAAACGAAGATTATTTTCAAGGTAAGTGGATTGATCGACTTGTCAAATTACTTTACGGAGTGGATTTCAATTTTCTATATTTTTGGTCTATGGTTTTTTATGGTCTAGTAGAGATCTTGACATTTTAATTTCGTTCTATTTTTCCTGTTGGTGCATATTCATGTAATTGTAAGAACATATATTCCTACAATTGTCATAATATTATTTTGGATATTTCGTTAAAATAGTGATTTGTCTCTTATTTAATTATTTATTTATTTGAGAGTTCATTAATAAAAAGCTTGTCACAGTCTCCGATTTTATTCTTTTATATAAATGATAAAGGTGTTTGTGGAAATATAGCATATTTCATGAAAGAGATTTTAAAGCAGGCAGAAGAAATGCAATAAGACATAAAATGTACTTCACTCAGGTGAATATTTACTTTAATTATTTCTCCCAGAAAAGAAAGTAGTTAGCTTTTCATTCCAAGTATGCTTCTCTCGAAAAATAATGATAACGAAAATGAAATATTGTTAATTATAATTGCATATTTACGTGCAAACTTCAGAATTTGTAGGGCATAAATTCACACCTTCAAAAGCACATTTCAAGATTTTTAGGGAATAAATTTCTCTCCCTTCCCAAAATTAATAGACGAGGTTTTGATAAAGGGTGTCATTGAAAGAAGAAGTCCATTCGGTTATTTGTGTTGTAGAGTATGTAGAAGAGAAAGCCAGGAGCCATTGTCAATGAGAAAGCCAGGAGCCGGAAATAAAAGTTTTATATGGTAGCAGTTATACAAATATAGTAACTTATATACGCTGAAGATACAATGCGTGCAATATGGTTAATCCAATACTACGAAAAGCGGCGTCCACCAGGTAGTTATTCTTAACAGTAAGGATGTGTTTTGTTTTCTGAGAAACATTTACTTAGTAGCGGTCGTTGCTACGGAATTATTTTAACATATTTTACTAATTATACCAAATTAATATTGGAATACGTAGCAAGAACTTAAAGAATTACTAACTTTTTACTCGTTAGATTTTTTTGATAAGGCAGATAATTTAGTTTCATAATATTTCAGATCGTTGCTTCCTCGACCTACTCAATATCGTTTTTATTCTTTTTCTTTTCATATCTTATGTTGGCAGATTCGGAGAATTCATTACTATTCGAATTCAATTGATAGTCTTCAAAAGCAACCATTTGTCTTCTTCAGTGTCCAGTTGTTAATATTGTGTGTGTGTGTGTGTGTGTGTATATATATATATATATATATATATATATATATATATAATATTAATTATTTTATTATAAGTTAATACAATTAAAAAAATTATTGCTGAATAGATAAAATACATAAGTTTTTATACCCACTATTATCAATGCATACGTGAAAAAATTTGCTACTTCCAAACATTATATATTATAATAGTACAGATTTACAGAGTACTAAAAGAAAATTATTCTTGAATGTGGATACAAAGATCAGGCACAACGAGATTCACTTCGGTTATATTTATTTCAATTTTCAGATATATTTTATTCTGATATAAAATGTTCTGAGTTGGAATGGGGGTAGAATTGGCCGAATGTTCTATATAAATGTGTCTTCTAGTAATTTTTGTTTATAATTCTTCGCGCCCCCCCCCATGCTACTCAGATTTTACGAACCGTCGTTTTGAGAACTACGATTATATTATAGCCCTCCCATACGAAGTACATCTTCGTATTCACTGCATTGTTGGACGGGTTAATAATTTGTTTTTTTTTCTTCCCAAGAATTATGTAGAAATAGAAATGGCCAACGTCTCTCTATAATAATTCCTCTCTCACTGTACCACCATCGGATTTCCCACTTCACCTCCGTCTAGTCCTTCGTCGAGCACCGCAGACCGCAGACCTCAGACCTCTCCAGCAGCGGCCACTGGCGTCGCCTGCGGGAGGAGCCGCGAATGAATTAGCGGATCATCAGCGAATTAGAGCTCGCTTTGAAGGCTTAGGCGTCGCTTGAAGGCACTACGAAGTGCCAGCGGCTGCCCGCCGGCGACTGCCGCACCTCTTGGCCCGTCTCTCGCTTCGCCTCTCGTCCCGCCTCTCGTCTCCTCCTCTCGTTCCGCCTCTCGCCTCCGCCACTCGCTCCCGCCACCCGCTCCGCCACTCGCTCCGCCACCCGCTCCGCCACTCGCTCCGCCACTCGCTCCGCCACTCGCTCCGCCACTCGCTCCGCCACCCGCTCCGCCCTCGCCCCGCCCCTCGCCCCGCCCTCGCCCCGCCCCTCCCCTCCGCCGCTCCGCCACTCGCTCCGCCACTCGCTCCGCCACTCGCTCCGCCACTCGCTCCGCCACTCGCCCGCCACTCGCTTCGCCTCTCGCCTCGCCTCTCGCCTCGCCTCTCGCCACGCCTCGCGCCCAGCATCGCCCTGCCACCCCTTCCTCTCTCTCTCCATCTCACTCGCTCCGTCCCCAACCGCAAGTCCCCTCCGCCTCACGGCTCTCCCGAACGCTAATTTATTAGACATCGGCAGGAGTCTCGTAGGGGCCGCTTGCGAAAGTGCGTGGAGGGGGACAGACGAGCGTGGGTGGATTGGGGCGGCGACGATAGGGACAGCGCTGTGGGCGGGAATGATGATGGTAGCAATGCCATGGGGGCAACCCAATGGACAGTGGTGAGGACACTGAGGAAGACGAGGGACGAGGACGGGGAAGGTGGAAGAGGCGACAGGAATCGTGAAACGAGTATAGGAGGCGGCAGAAGTGATGAAGGAAAGTTTCGCTGATGCATCTATTTATTTATTTATTTAGTCAAAAACAGTCAAAAACTGTATGTGACGTATGGGGGAGAAAATCATCTGCGCACGCTTTCTTGAGTTTCAGAATCCCTTCCCAACAATTTAACTATTAATAGTTTAAAGATGAAAAATAATAATAATAATAATAATAATAATAACAACAACAACGCATTTAAAAAAGCGAGGGACTAACATTTCAAATACTAGATATTTTCGTTGCCAAATTATAGAAAACTTATTTTTAACGGTAAAGTAACAAACAGATTTGATTTTTCTGTATTGTTAACAAAAGAGAAACTCACCCTAAGCTCTACTACCACTACAAGCAAAGGGAAAGTTCAACAAAACGTGCGCATAGTGAAGGTACATTTACGTCCAGAAGCAAATCAAGGGGCCATCTCAGCATTTGCTCAATGGATCAGGGAAACTGGACAAAAACCCGATCGAGATGGGCATCAATAAGCATCTTTGGTTGCCTTGCGAAGGACGTTAAGCTAGAGCAGCCTTGAGTACCCAACGGTGCGATTCATGGTCGACACCCTGGAATATAGATGAGTCCGTTAGTTACATGTGAGTGTCAAGTAAATTTGCAACACAAATCATTGTTATATTATGCAATGTTTTTACGAGACACCTCGCCGCGTGGATGGACAAAAGTCTTGCCAATTCCTCGTATTAATAACCCCAACGACTACTGCAAATTGTTCAATGGCTGAATCATCAATCAAAACGTCTGTCAAACTCTCAATATCTAACGATGTAATGCCAACTTCTTTACATCCCTGGAATTCGGTTACCTGCCTCAGTTGATACTCTCTCGCATCCTCATAATATTCTTGCGTCTCGCAGGCAACGAAAAAGTTCCAGGAATGTGTACGTTAGGTCTGCATCCAGAGCAATTCGACTGCAACCAGGGAGGAATGATATTATTATTCATATAGTTGGCAAACAGACGGGGCTGGTATTTCCACGTTTTTAGAATTGCATTAACTTATTTAAATAAACAGCAAAATTTTTGTATACGAATTACTTATCACTGGATTGGTTGATTGGTTGGTTAGTGATTCCGGGCGTTTCAGCAGTTAGGTCATTACTCCGTAAGTGTAGTGCGTATTTTCTCGGGAGATGGCGGTGATTTTCCTCCGCTGGATGGCGAGATCCGGCGCCGACCTACCGTCGGCTAGTGGGGTTTCCCCCTAACCAGGACTCCCCCACCAGCGGAGCACCGCCCCAGTCGGGATAAGCTCTAAGGTCCCAACCGGTCTCCCGAAATATGTGGTAGTGTAGGGCATGTTAGATTAAGTGTGTGTATCACTAGATTAATTTAATACAATATATATCCACGATATCGCTACTGTAAGCATTGTTATCAACTTAACATTTTCAATTAAAAATTTCTTGCCTTAACATCTTATTGAATTAATACATTTTAATTATTTATTCCAGATGCTATTACAAAATTATCAGAGAGAAAGTAAATGGTGGTGCTAGAGCGTGTTGGTAGGTTCTTTTGTTTCTCGAGCCCAAGTCCCTACGACTGGTATCCAGTGGCCCAGCCATCTGTCAGGAACTACTTAATTAGATCTGCTTGTAAGGGAGAGATCTCTTGAAGAGCTTAAGATGAGGAGAAAGTCTCGGTGAAGAGTAGGGAGCAGTACTTTCAAACAGTAAGATAGAGTTGTCTTCATAATCTGCGCATTAGTTCAAAAGATTTACAGTAATATCAACAAGTGTTATTACTTGGCATTTCAAAGTTGTGAACATCATCACTACGAGTCAAAATGATTACGTGAAAATAATACTCATGAATCATTTATCCATTCTCAGGTATAATTTATTATCAAATTTGTAAGTACTAATTTCAAAATAAGTAAGTAAATTTTCTCTGAAAGTAATCTTGTATATATATTTTTTCCACTTGTTGGCTCTGATTTTCTGTGATTTTTTAATTATTTTATTCTTGAAAACATTTTTCCTTGTTTCCATAAATATCCATTTCTTAAATTAAGGAGGGGGCACAATTCACCAATTTTTTGTTTATTTTAAAGAAGATGGAATGGCATGACACAAAAGTGTGATAATGATTTCGGAAAATTCCAAGTATTACGACACAATTACCTCATCTTTCAGCCAGATCAAATCCACTTGAATTAGATTCAGCTTTACTAGTATACGGGAAAATATAGATAAACCAAATTGAAAACATAATGTTAACATATTTAGAAACTTAATCCGTTCTGACACGGAATTACTTAACTACCAGAATTAAAATTCTCTAAAAAATTTAAACGTAATCTACATGTAACTTGAACAACTGTTCATCAGACTCTATGAACTAATAACATATTTTCAGTCGCTGTCTGGAGAAGAATTCTAGTGGCCGGCTGCTCACCAGGCGAATGCCGGAGCAGTACCCTACCAAACGGGTCACGGACCGCGCGCGATCTGTCCTTCCTCTTCCTTTTCCTATCCTCTCCCCTTACACACACTTACACTAACATGCACTACACTACCACATATTCCGGGAGACCGGTCGGGAGCTTAGAGCTTGTCCCGGCTGGGGCGGTGCCTCGCTGGTGGGAGAGTCCTGGTTAGGGGGAAACCCCACTAGCCGACGGTGGGTCGGCGCCAGAAGCTAACCCCTCTCATACAGATGCGCCATAAAAAGAACAAAAATACACTGAAAATTAACGACAAGGTATCATAACTACTGAATTATTTTCTTTACCCAATTTTTCATTTGATAAATTCGTAATTAAACAAGTATATTTATGTGAGAGCCACTTTCTATTTCTCGTGCGTTATCATGGTAGGAACCATGAATCTTCATTATTAACATTTTGGTGTCAAATCTTTCAGCGTGTCATGCCAAATATCGACAGATGCGACATCGCTTCACCATTGAGACAGCGTTTTCTTCGAGTCAGCTCGCCACGCTTTGGCACCTCCCTTGATGCATCGAATGTCGATTTTTGGACCCGACCAGCGTTTCTCTCTGGAAAGTGGTCTGTTGATTAGTGATTCCGGGCGTGTCAACGGCTAAGGTCATTATTCACGTAAGTGTAGTGCATGTTTTATCGCTGGAAAGGTGGAGATATTTCTTCACTGGATAACGAGATTCTGCGTCGACCCGACCGTCTGCTTGCGAGGTTTTCCCTAACCAGGCATCTCCCACCAGCAGGACACTGCTCCAGAGGAGATAATCTCTAGCTCCTGACTTGTCTCACGGCATGCGTGGTAGAGTAATGCATATAAGTATGGGTGGGTAATGCATACAAGTAGTATGCATACAAGGTAAAGTAATGCATACAAGAAAGAGGTGATGTTAGGACTGGGAAAAGGAAGGAAAGATCGCGCGCGGTCCGTGGCCCGTTCATTAGGATATTTCTCCGACATTCCTCTGGTGTTGATCGGAGAAATCATGGAAAACTACCGGTTAGATCAGCCGGCCATTATAATAATCTTCCAGACAAAGACTGAGTTCGACCTTGCAGACAAGAGGGTCGAAAATTCTGCCATCGTCGGAACTCTAATCCTAAGACCTCCCGGTTAGAAGTACGGCAGTGACATCGGTTGATGCTCTGGGCGACTTAGGCCGGTGACAGTGGTTCAATCGATATTCGTTAGGGCCCGCGACAAGATAACGAGTCATGCAAATACCGTACATAAATCACCTTATGAAATAAATCTGCGACGTAAATATTCCCCAAATATTTTATCGCTCTTCCCTATATTTCTTGTGATTTTGGAGGAGAGTAATCTCTGAAGGAGAGTATTCGAAAATTGAGAAGAATTTACGGCAAGGGACATCAAGAACAAATCAGCAGTTTGGTAGAAGGAGAGAAATCTGAAATACGATATCTTAAGAGGATGAGAAATCTGCAACAATTACAAAACCTTACGCGAGTACTTATTAAAAGACCGAAGAAAGAAGTGCATATAAAATGATAAGATAATAACAAATAGATATAAGTGAGAGGTGCAAAGAGGGCAAACATGATTGATTGGCGAAAATATGCTAAGGTTTTGTTGAAAGGCATGTACAGACCAACCAAACATTCGATAGGATGACGATGAATTCCTTGAAAGAAAATAATGAAATTGTAAAGCTTCGGGAGAAGAGCATTACGCATTGCATGAAAAGACTTGTAGTAAAAAGGGGAAACATGGAAATTTTACTGGAGGATGGGTAGAGTATTAACTTATCAATCTAAAAAAAGGCATGTATGGTGATATGTAATATATAATAAATGTCGAAGAACTGGGCGGCGATAGTTCACTGCAGCAAATGAAAAAGTCAAGCAAAGTCAGATTGGTTGTGAGACATGTCCAGATGTGAGGGCAAGCGGAATGGTCCTGTGGAATGAACTGAAGAAAAAAACTTCAAAAAACAATTATGATAAATGTATCATAGTTGAGAAGCATATAACAAGAGAATGAATACATTGCTTTAAGAAGCCGACCATCTTATAATCGAGGAAGCAAAGCAGTAATATTTTCTTGGAATATAGAGGAAATCCAGAATGAAGGTTGCAAGGTTGCTGAAATAAAATGGAATAATGCACTGGAGAAATGTCTCATCGCGTGAATGGTATGATGAACGTAATGTTAAAAAGGTGATACATGAAGATTAACAGGAGTTAAAGCAAGTCGGAACCTAATAATATCTGCAGATGATCTAAATATTATCTGTGGCGGGGGATATGTTTATAATAGGAATTATCAATATTTTTATTACGCTGACCCCTTTAAATAGAATGATTGCTTCATCGGCATCGGTACGTTTTTCCTAAGCGATACAGCATTCATAAACATGACACTCAGAATTGCATATAATTTCACATGTTTTAAAGATATAATAATTTCACCCCAATTATTTTTGCAAGTATCTCGATTCTTCAATTATCGAAGACCGATTTTTAGTAACTGACTTTCTAATTTTCATTGAATGCAATCATTGCAAAATGTTGAATGTCTTTCAAGAACTGACCATAGCATTTATCCAAAGTGTGTTGTGGAGAATACTTTCTTGCGCGATAGATATCGTTTTCAACGCATAGTTAAAATTTCTTGAGTATTTTAATTCCGTGATTACTAAGAATGGAAGACGGATACAAATAAAGACGAGCGTATTTGAAATTTATTATTAAACGTTTTGTTACTTTACATCAGAAAACTGTTAATTAAATTTTTATTATCTTTTTTTTTCAAATCAAGGAGATCATGAATACACCGATAAGGAGCCGGTTCATAATTCGATTATTGACCGGCAACCGACCCCTTGATTATCATTGACTACCTTAAATATTTCATCGATCCTCAAGGGGTCTATACCGACACCATTGGGAACCCCTAATAAAATTGTGAAGAATCTGAGCAAGTGAACGATATCGTATAATGGTGCTGGAACAAGCGAGTGTTGTTGGAGTGAGGTAGGCTGAGTGACGGATGCTGTGCCACGTCCAGTAAATCCCGGTCAAAGCTCCCCTTGGACACTCCGTTAGTTCATTGCTCCAGCGACCCCCACAAGCAATAAGTGACAGGAAAAAGAAATGGGGCGAAGGAAATACATCAACGCCAATCGATTACCCGAAATCAAGATTTGAATTGGAGATGTGAAGATTTGGTAAGAAGGTGATAATTGGCTAAAAGTTAGATTATGGAGATGGCTACATTGAAATGCCAGAAGACGATGAGATGGAATTATTGAGTTCCCATAAAGTGAATCATGAAATGATGAAACAGAAAAGTGACATCTCGAAGGAAGGAGAGGGAAAAAAGAGAGAAAAAAGAGAAACGTGACAAAAAAGAAAAAAGAAAGAAAGAAAAGGAGAAAGAGGGAGGAAGCGAGAGAAAGAAGGAAAGAGAAAGAGGGAAAGAGAGAATGAGGAGAGAGAGAGAGAGAAAGCGGGAGAAAGAGAGAAAGATGGAGAGAAAGAAAGAGGAGAGAGAGAGAAAGAGGGAGAGAGAGAAAGAGGGAGACACACACATACACACGCTTCATGTGTATTCTACAGGAGGATATACGTGTTTACTACGGAGGAAATGTACATTGAGGTTGCTGAGCAAAACAGAGCAATGAAAGCCTGACATTAATAAGTAGTGACAGTACGTTGAGACGTGTGTCGAGGACCGAGTTAGTTTATGAGAGGGAAGTGCCGAAACGACAGTTTCCCTCCGCG
Organism: Teleogryllus oceanicus; assembly: GCA_964035755.1. Lineage (NCBI taxonomy): Eukaryota > Metazoa > Arthropoda > Insecta > Orthoptera > Gryllidae > Teleogryllus > Teleogryllus oceanicus. The sequence continues at coordinate 5,685,981 of CAXIVR010000014.1, read as the reverse complement.
AGGGTGAGGCAAGCGGTGTGTGGGTATACATCGCCACAACGCGTGGTAAGGCCCCGACATCAAGCTAACCTAAGCAGGTGGTCTGACCAGGCGGCAGCACCGACCTCAATAAGGTATCGGTTATACTAAAGAGAAATGGAGAAGGATTCATTGAGGATTGATTGCTGTATTGATGTATTTCCATCTCATTTACCGGAAGCGGTAGCTCAGTGTCAGCGGTAGCTCAGTGACCTCAGCATCAACTGAGGTCACTGCAGCGCCTCTGACCGGAAGGTCCTAGGTTCGAGTCCTGATGGCGGCAGGATTTCCGACACTAGCTTTTCAGCTAGGTCGAATTCAGTCTCTGTCTGCAGGAGAATTCTTGCGGCCGGCTGCTCTGATCGGTAATTTTCCGTGGTTTCTCCGATCAACACCAGGCGAAAACCGGAGCAGTACCCTACCAAACGGGCCACGGACCGCGCGCGATCTGTACTTCTTGTTCCTTGTCCTGTCCTCTCCTCTTACACACACACTTACACTAACATGCACTACACTACCACGTATTCCGGGAGACCGGTCGGGAGCTTAGAGCTTGTCCCGTCTGGGGCGGTGCCACGCTGGTGGGAGAGTCCTAGTTAGGGGAAAACCCCACTAGCCGACGGTAGGTCGGCGCCGGATCTTGCCATCCAGCGGGGGAAGATCACAGCCATCTCCCGAGAAAAAACAAGCACTACACTAACGGGACAATGACCGAAGCAGTTGACGCGCCCGGAAACACGAAAAAAATCAATCAATATCAGGCGTTAGTACGTTGAGGCAGGCGTCAGTCTACTGCATGTTCTCGAGAAAGACAGTTTGCATCCACAGGAGTGTGACATGGGGGAGTGTGGGTTGATCCCGACGCCGGAGCGGGGGTGCGACCCGGCCACAGCGCCCCTCAGCACGTTGCTAGAGCGGGCAGCAGCGCCGGGCTCAACAAGGCAGAAGTAAAAAAAGGAGAAATACATTAAACAATTATTCCAAACACCATTAAAATGAACAAAGGAAAAAAAAAGGAAAAATTTGAAATAATAAAACGTAAAAGTGACGTATTCCAAGAAAAAAGCTGCGAAAGTACTGTAAAGTACTTACAAATGAACCGATCGAGAGGGATGAACCCTGACCCGATGTACCGACCCATGACGGTGTGACAGTAATACTAAACTGAAGGCAATACGAGGCAGAGGTAATACTAAAGTGAAACGGCTAAAGGGAATACGGCGAAGCAAAACAAGACCCGAAAGCAACAGTTGTTATTGAGAAGCAAAACTGAGGCAATGAGATAATTATTTAATAATTATATTACAGAGATGGCCAAGTTGAAACCTCGAAAGAAGACAAAACCTGTTTGATTTTTGACAGTTTGGCTCCCCGGAGGAGCGAATCATGAATTGATAAAGCGGAGAACAATCAACAGAGAAAAAATCTGTCAAATGCATCAATGCTTCACAATTGTAATGTAGGTGGAAAAGTGCTCATTAACCGGAGGAATGGGACGTTTGACCGATCGCCAGAAGAGAAACCGGAAATAAGTAACAGTAATATATAAGAATGCGCTGAGACGAGTGCCTTGTGCGGTTTTTTCTGGAAGACTACATCGAGAGACGTGGCTTAGGGCATCAACAGATCTCACTGCAGTGCTTGAAAGGGAGGTCCTAGGTCCGAGTCCCGCCGGTGGCAGCATTATCGACACTAAGTAGGTATACAGCTCGGTCGAATTCCGTCTTGAGAAGAATGCTAGCTGCTATCTGCTTTGATCGGACCAGGCGAATGCCGAGGCAGTCCCCTATCAAACGAGCCACGGACCGCGCGCGATCTTTCCTACCTCATCCTTGTCCTACCCTCAACCGCTACACACATTTACACTAAATGCACTACACTACCACACATGCCGGGAGATCGGTCGGGAGCTTAGAGCTTGTCCCGGCTGGGGCAGTGCCCCGCTGGTGGGAGAGACCTAGATATGGATAACCCCGTCAGCTAACGGTAGGTCGGCGCCGGATCTCATCATCCAGCCTCCTGTGTCCAACATATGCACTACACATACGGGACTAATGACCTTAGCAGTTGACGCGATCAGAACCACTACACAATCAAGCAGTCGATGACGACAGTTTGCCTCCGCAAGAGTGTGGCCTGCGGGAGGGGACCACCGCAGCGTGTGGTGCAGACCGGTCTCCTGAGCAAGATGTCTGGGCGGGAAACGGCATCAGGGCGCGAGGGCGGCGAGCAAGCGAGGTGGGTGGGGAGGGTGGCAGGTGCGGGGTGGGCGGGGCATGGTTGGTTGGGACGGGAGGGCAGAGCGGAGCGGGCAGAGCGGGGCGGGCAGAGCGGGGCGGGCAGAGCGGGCGGACAGAGCGGGGCGGGCAGAGCGGGCGCAGAGCGGGCGGACAGAGCGGGGCGGCAGAGCGGCAGAGGGGCGGCAGAGAGGGGGCGGAGGCGGGACAGAGCGGCGGGCAGAGGGGTGGACAGAGCGGGGCGGGAGCAGAGCGGGGGACGGCGCGGCAGAGCGGGGCGGGCAGAGCGGGGCGCAGAGGGCGAGCAGAGCGGGCGGCAGAGCGGGCGGCAGAGCGGGCGGCAGAGCGGGCGGCAGAGGAGGCGGCAGAGCGGGCGGCAGAGAGGGCGGCAGAGCGGGCGGGCAGAGCGGGCGGACAGAGCGGGCGGCAGAGCGGGCGGGCAGAGGGGCGGGCAGAGGGGCGGCAGAGCGGGGACAGAGCGGGCGGGCAGAGCGGGGGACAGAGCGGGCGGCAGAGGAGCGGGCAGAGGGGGGACAGAGCGGAGCGGGCAGAGCGGGGTGGACAGAGCGGGGCGGGCAGAGCGGGGCGGGCAGAGCGGGGCGGGCAGAGCGGGGCGGGCAGAGCGGGGCGGGCAGAGCGGGGCGGGCAGAGCGGGGCGGGCAGAGCGGGGCGGGCAGAGCGGGGCGGGCAGAGCGGGGCGGACAGAGCGGGGCGGACAGAGCGGGGCGGGGCAGAGGGGGGCGGGCAGAGAGGGGCGGGCAGAGCGGGGTGGACAGAGCGGGCGGGCAGAGCGGGGTGGACAGAGCGGGGCGGGCAGAGCGGAGCGGGCAGAGCGGGGCGGGCAGAGCGGGGCGGGCAGAGCGGGGCGGGCAGAGCGGGGCGGGCAGAGCGGGGCGGGCAGAGCGGGGCGGCAGGGCGGGCGGCAGAGAGGGGCGGGCAGAGCGGGTGGACAGAGCGGGGCGGGCAGAGCGGGGTGGACAGAGCGGGGCGGGAAGAGGGCGGACAGAGCGGGCGACAGAGCGGGGCGGGCAGAGCGGGGCGGGCAGAGCGGGGCGGGCAGAGCGGGGCGGGCAGAGCGAGGCGGGCAGAGCGAGGCGGGCAGAGCGGGGCGAGCAGAGCGGGGCGGGCAGAGCGGGGCGGACAGAGCGGGGCGGACAGAGCGGGGCGGCAGAGCGGGCGGCAGAGGGGCGGGCAGAGAGGCGGCAGAGGGGTGGACAGAGCGGGGCGGGCAGAGCGGGGTGGACAGAGCGGGCGGGCAGAGCGGGGCGACAGAGCGGGGCGGACAGAGCGGGCGGGCAGAGCGGGTGGACAGAGCGGGCGAGCAGAGCGGGCGGGCAGAGCGGGCGGACAGAGCGGGCGGGCAGAGCGGGGTGGACAGAGCGGGCGGGCAGAGCGGGGTGGACAGAGCGGGCGGGCAGAGCGGGGCGGACAGAGCGGGCGGACAGAGCGGGCGGGCAGAGCGGGGCGGGCAGAGCGGGCGGCAGAGCGGGCGAGCAGAGCGGGCGGGCAGAGCGGGCGGGCAGAGCGGGCGGGCAGAGCGAGGCGGGCAGAGCGAGGCGGGTAGAGCGGAGCAGGTAGGGCGGGACGGGGCGGGGTGCGGTGAGGCGGGGCTGAGGGCGGGCCGGGGCGGGCCGGGGGCGGGGCGGGCGGGGCGGTCGCTGCACGCGCCCATTATGCATGGCGGCATTAATAATGGGGCGCCCTAGTTCAAACTTACGGACGGCGCTGGAATATTAAGTGCCCCCTCCGCTCGCTCTCGCGTATGAGCTCCGTGCGTGGTAATGCCCCGCCACCGCCGCACTTATGCCCCGCGTCGCGGGCGGCAGCGCCACTGGCGGTGAGGCGGCGCGACGTCTGGCAGCCCGCAGGTGGGCGTCGCTCCCAGGAACCTCCAGCAGCGAAGTCGTTACACTCAATTAATTGCACTCGGGCTTTTCAAATGCCACAGACGGGGATTTTCTCGGAAGAAAGCATTTGAGACGTACTTTTGGAAGTAAAGGGGCAATTAGCTTACTAGAAATCGTGGCCTAGACGAACGATTCAATGCTTCAATTTCCTAGAATGAATTAGCTGCGTTACAAATAATTGTGGTTTGAACAATACGAATGCTGATAAGAATTCTGAGAAATTTTTCAAGCAACAAGGAATATTTTAGTGAATGTTAGGAGGTATTTACTTTGAACATCAGGTAATATACATTTACTTGTGGGTAATTTTTAAACTCGGTTATGACGAATCTCCAATCACACACTGCTTTTAGGGGCGCTTAACCGTCATGACATTTGCTAAACAAAATTTGTTTCAAAAGCATTGTTTGATTGTTCCGGGGAATGCACCTACAACGTTTGCAATTTAGGAATTTTTCCTGAGGTAATATGGTTTACCGTGTTACAGTGTGAATGTAAGGATGAGAGTGCTTTGAAAATAAAACGAATATTTGTTGGCATTAGTAAAACACATTTTTCTACTCCTGTTGTATAATTCCGTCATTTGATTGCTGCAACCCGTTGCATAATGATACTCATTACGATACAGATTTCATTATGATAGAGATTCTTGACCAATCACAGAGAAGTTTACAGAGTATTCCCACTTCATTAATAATTGAGAATCGTTCTTGTTAATGGTTTGTTCAATTGTGTACATTAAAATTGTATTTAATATTCTATTATGTTTGTCATTTTTAATTTCGTTTATTAGAAATAATTTTTACGTGCAATATTATTTAAAATAAATTGAATTGTAATTTCACATTGATGCTATTTGACTAGGGCAAAGGTAGTGGCAGAGGGAACGTTTGACTGACAGGATCAGAACGCAAGTTATTTTGTGTTATATGATGCTGCAGTGTGATTGTCCTTAGAAACCGATCAATTCATTAGTTTGAAATGTCTAGTGAATCAGAGGATGAGTTAGCAACTTCAGAAATTAGATAGATATAACGGAGCAGCGATGTAAAGCTCAAAACGTCAAGGATGCCCATTCCTAATAATGATAATATTCATGTATTCAAGCCCTTGAAAGGCCTCACGGCCGAACAAGAAAAAAATGAATGAACAAAAAAAAAAAAAAAAGAAATAAGATAAAAAGCGAAAATGGTGATCCCAGAATTATTGCCGCTCCTTTTTTACACTCTCGCAGGCGGACTGGTAAACCAAAGCCACCTGCGACAGATAGAGTAGCTGTCCGCTAGGTGGCGTCGGTTGAATCTTGCATGTCAACTGGGACGAAACGATTGAATGTAAAATGTAATTTATGAAAGTCGTAGAAAAGGTACCGTATGAAACTCGATGTATTGATATTAATACACTCGTGTGAAGTTTACGATACTTGCTCGTTCCTCGCTCGTATGTAATATCACACTCGAGTATTAATACCCATCATTACATCTTCGTTTCATAATGTACTAGTTTGAAAGCAAATTGTAATCCCACCACAAAATTTCGACACCGAAACCGCTTTCTCAAAGTAAGAGTTAGGGTAGAAACACACAGGATTGATTGATTTATTTATTGATTTTTTGTGTTTCCGGGCGCGTCAACTGCTTTGGTCATTAGTCCCGTTAGTGTAGTGCATGTTTTTTTCTCGTGAGATGTACAGTCATGTGTGATTTTTCGCGCAAATTCACGCGAACTATTCACGATCTGAACCCGCCAGCGTGTGGCCATAAATGGGGAATTGTTAAGAAGTGTTTTAGAGGCCACCAATTTGGCAGAGTGCACAAACACTAAAATGTTATTATCAATAAGTGTGAAGAAATTGCCCAGGAAATAAATTATTTAAGTAGTAGACATTTTTATATATTCGTAACTCATACATTTTTTAAACCTATTTATATCATACAAATCTGAGAAAATTTTTATTATCTCGAAGTATGAGAAATATTTGGTGATATTCCTCATGCTCCTACAACTCACCGTGTTTGTCCACTCTCATCGTTTACGACTTAATACTTTCCATTTTAGATTTTAATACAGACATAACTCTCGTGCTTTCGGCAGCGTCATTTTGCAACTAATCCCTCCAGTTTGCCTGGCGTCGCATCACGGTCTGTAAACGCTACTGAAACTGTCGTGCCATGTCGCACACTGTGTGTTTCTACTCTCACATTTCATGAAGATTTCACAAAAAGATTGGAAAGAGCTGCAGCAAATTAAGTTCACAAAGAGGAGTTCCATCTCTTAAGCTATCTCTTTCAAAGCGAAGAAAAAGAAGTGATGTTGTTCACAATAGCAACTCTTCCTGTCAACCTAGTTACTCCAGTTGATATCTGTTTACAGTCTGTTCCTTTGAGCCTTGCTTCTGACGTGCCTCCCCTAACCAAGGCATGGCGTTCTCCTGAATCCGACGGCTGATCTGCGACGCGATTGCTGGCCTAATTTGCATGTTAAACGCGCCTTGCAGATGGGCGGAGGCGAGCAGATCCTGTGAACTGCCCACCAGAGATCAGATCCTGTGCGACGTCCACGTGGATTTGGCGATCGGCACACCCGCTCTGCCTCCCTACCACCGCACACACACACACACACACGTGCCGGACGCCCATGCGTCCTCAGCCTCGTTATCCTCAAGGGGCCGGAGCCCTAATCCGTTGACGGCGTGGCAATAGACGTCGGCCATTCCCTTTGGTGGGGCGAGGACGGGCAGAATGAGCGGGTGAGGAGGGGTGGGTGGGGTGGGGTGGGTGGGGGGTCGAGATCTGGGCGGTGGTTGTCTGACGGCTCGCCCTGTTGACCGGCTGACGCAGAGACAGCCGAGCATCGCAATGAGCCTCAACTCCCCTGTCCTCCTCACAAGATGTGCACCATACAGAATCCCATATTACACGACACAGAGAAACAAGGGATGCCTGACAGCAAAAATATGAAAATTTTGATGCTTTTAAAACTTCAGCTTGTTAAATTATTTACACTTTCCTGAACACAGCGATATTTCCTTTTATTGACTTGTAGTGGTTTTTTTTCAAATGTGTAAATATTTCTCTCTCATTCTCTCTCTCTCTCTCTCTCTCTCTCTCTCTCATCTCATCTCTCTCATCTCATCTCATCCTCTCTCTCATCTCTCTCATCTCTCATCTCATCTCTCTCATCTCTCTCATCTCATCTCTCTCTCATCTCCCTCCTCTCATCTTTATTAATCCGTCTCTACCTCTCTCTATCTTTCTTAATCCGTCCATATCTATCTCCATCTCTCTCCTCTATCTTTATTAATCCGTCTCTACCTCTCTCTCTCCTCCCTCTCTCTCTCTCTCTTTCTCTCCAGCAGTTCGGGGGCATGTCTCTTTTGTTACGACCCCTCGATGTTTTGTTTATTCGGTCAACCGAATTATCTAGATGACTGTCTTACGTAGACTCTTAAACGAGGCTCTGTTCTTGACATTGGAGGAAATGTCACAATTGTAACTTCTTTGCTCTTGTAGTTTTGTACACGGGTCTGTTCTCTATGTTTGCCTGGTTAGAAGTACGGTTTTCTAGGGTATACCCGGTTTGAAAAATGACGATTTGATCCATTTTCTTCGAAACTGTTTAAGATCAAAAGTGAAAATTTTCAGGATGGCTTTATGTAAACATGACTGATCTACGTAATCAAAATGAGTTAGATTGCAATTCTTTTTGATATATGGATTAATGGGTTTAATTTTCAAAATTATTTTTATTTTTGAATTCCTTAAATATTTATATAGTATTCTGATCATATAATTCTATTTCATTTGTAAAAAAAATAAAAGTTCTAAGTAAAGTAGTTTCTGAGATACAGTGTCAGAAATACAATCAATTTAACATGGGATAGATAGGGCCGTCATACTCCCCTCAATAGATTGATATTTTAAGAATGAATTACAAGTGCTGCAGTACTGTGGAATAATATCGAATCAAAAGAAGGCGATTTGACTTCCCCAGTTATTAGAAAAGGCACTATTAAATGGTATTAAGTTTTCTAAATAATTATAAAGAGATTTGATATGTTCCATACGTAAATTAAATCATTTATTGCAGAATTTCTTGAAAATTTGTTGAGTTGAACATGAGAAAGACATTCCTAATGCTAAGTAAATTGCAAATTTTAATATTTTTAATATATTCCTGTCCTTAGTTACCTAGATCTAGAAATGCATTCATATTACGGATCTATGAATGGTTATTTTGGCTGTTCTATGATTGGTTATTTTGATATGTCATTTTATGGAATTTTCGAATAACAAGGATATAGTGACAATCCAAAAGTTAAAAAAAAAACAGATCACCTTTCTCGTAACAAATATTTGTTGAAAATTAATATTAACATTCTGTTTCTAGAAAAAAGTCAAGCGTTGTTTTCTGACAAACAATTTAATATCTGCAAAACAATTCACAAAGTTTTAAATTATGTAAAGGTTATTTTTCTCATAACATTTAAAATGTAAAAACGATTTGATACGTATATTTCCTTAGATTTGTTTCACTCTAATGCATTATTACTGACACAATGCAGACCAAACTATGAACAGATCAAAAACAAAATTTCAAAAATAAGTTAGGTGGTAGTTAGTTTTTTTAAAAAAGTTAAGTTGTTAAAAAAATACTTGCAAAATTATACAAAGCACCATTAGAATTTTTGGGTGTGTAGGGCTGGACTGAAGAAGAAACGGAATCTTCACCTCTCCTCCGCACACCTATTACGCCATCTCATCATCTTCGGGCTTGGGGAGCTATTGGGTCGTGATCACCAATATCCCCACCCTCCCCACCCAACCCCTGCGTGTCCACCGCGAGACCTGTGGAGGGGGAAGTTCGGAGGGGGAGGGGGAGGGTGTCCCGCACATATTGAGCAGGAGGGCACTCGGACGTGAGCAGGCCCCGAGGCCCGGATCTAATTTCGGTCTGGTAAGAGGCTTGCTCGCCGCCCCCCCCCCGCCGCCCGACGCGCGCTCTTGTGGCCGCGCCGGAAACGATCGGGTCGCCCGTCGCCTAGGGAGGCCGTCACCGGATGCTTTGTACATCTCCCCCTCTGCGCGCGGCGCGGACCGGGTCCGCTGCACCTCACCTGGCCGCCGCGCCACAATAAGCCAAGCCTCCGGCGGCGCATCGGAGGCGCGCACGCGACCGCCCGCGTCGGGGCGACGGCCGCTCCGCCAGCCCCCGCGCCGAGTAACAAGAGCACCGGCGCGGCGCGGCGCGGCGCGGCGTTCACAGCCGAACACGACAAAGCCCAAAGCCCCGTGGAGGTGCCCGCTTCCCCGCTCCGTCTCCGGCCCCACCCACTCCTGACAGCGCGCGCGACCCCGCCGACACGGCCACCTGCGTAGGCTGGGTCTCCTGGGAGGGCACGTGGCGGCGGCGGCGGCGGCGGCGGGGGCGGGGGCGTGGGAGCGGAGCGGTGGTGGCGGCAGTGTTCGAAGTGGCGATGGTGGTGGCGTGGCGAAGGCGTTGGTGGTGACGGCGGCGGTGGTGATGGGTGGGGGTGTGGCGTGGCTGCGCGGCGGCGGAGGGAGGCGGAGATGTCGGTGTCGGTGGTGGCGGTGACAGTGGTGATGATGATGGCACTGTTGGCAGAGGCAGCGGCTGTAGCGGCGGTGGTGGTGGTGGTGGTGGCGGCGGCGGCGCCGTGGCGGGGCGGGGCGGGGCGGGGCGGGGCTGGGTGGTGGCGGGGGGGGTGGTGGCGTGGCGACGGCGGGGGCGGTGGCAGCTGCGGCGGCGGCGGCATCGGGTCTTCGGCCCGACAGCGCCGTGTTCGATTCCGCGAGAGAGGTTGTTCATTAATTTACCCGGAGCAAACAGTGCAGCGGAGCATCAATCCGCCCGGACTAATTGATGGCGGAGCGGCTGCGGCGGCGGGGCGCCTGGCTTGTTGACCGCTGCCTCCGCGCGCCGTGCAGAGACCTCTGGGGGCGGCGAGGGGCGGCGCGAGGCGTTGCGAGGCGGAGCGGAGCGGAGCAAAGTGCTGCGAGGGGATGAATGGTGGTGGTTGCTTTGGATGCAATAGGATGGGAGGAGAGGGGGCGGTATGGGAAATTTACGCATTGGTAGATGAATAGAAAGAGCCATTCACTCGTATATTCAAATTACAAAACACAGGTTGATAAAGTCACTGATAATTCCAAAAAAGATATCTATAATATTTCAGCAGCATGTATATTAATACTTTTCAAGGCGCGCTGTAGTTCAATGTAAACTCCGCAGCCTTCGGTTATGTTAGATGCGTTTATGGTTTTGTTACGCTTTTCGTTCTTAGAAACCCGATAAGTACAAAAACCTAATGCAATAGTTTTGATTTTGACAAAAAAGAAAATTTATGTAATGGTGCCTATTCTCACACTGCGCAAACTCGACAATAAAAGTCCATTAATGGTATTTAGAGAGACCAATCAAGGTGAAAAATTGGACTTTTGTCTTAGCAGTTCTGTATGTTTTTCAGATGGTGAATTGAAATGTATGTTCATCACCTCGAAAATGGTTTGTTTCAAATAAATATTGCTAAACGAACTAATTTATTTCACTCTGCAAATCGATCTGTGCGCTCTATCGAAAAGACAAGGATATACCAAATTAAAGGAGAAACGGTGGTACAAAAAATTTTGTAAATTTAACATTTAGGTAAAGAAAACAGGTGCAAAGCCATCTAAAAAAGATTTGTCTTATTGCTAAAGCAAAATAAATGCCTTTTCCCACACACCTTTTGAATGGTTAATGAAAATCTAACACATATCACTTTAGCGTAATTGTGGATATATATACTCTGACTCAGAAATAGATCTTCATAGTAGGGAAGTAGTGATGAAGCAAAATGTTTGTTGTCCAGATACTATTTCTCCATGCGGTGGTGGTTGTGATTCCATTTGCCTGTACTTATGTAAAGAAAATTCCTCATAAAGCAAATTTCGAAGTATTCTTTACAATCGTCATAAAAATTGTCTTGAAGTAGACTTACTCTTAGATGTAACCGCCACGTAGATATAACTAGTAGATGTAACCGCCTCGTAGATATAACACGTAGATGTAACTGCCACGTAGATATAACTAGTAGATGTAACCGCCGCGTAGATATAACTCGTAGATGTAACCGCTGCGTAGATGTAACTCGAAGATGTAACCGCCGAGGCGGTTTGCCGTTAGTACGGGTTCGGGGTTAGCCGTTTGTACGGGTAGACAGATGCGTAAATGCGGGCGGGCGAGTTGGCAATCTGGCTGGCGGATGAGTGGTGGAGCGGGTGGGCGGGCACGCGCCTGAGGAGCGCCGCTGATGATTTGCATCCGGGAAGATGGGAGCGGCGGTGGGACGGCCGCGCGCGCGTCCAATGACAACAGCCTCGGGGCCGCGCATACTGAAAGGACGACGCGGATCTAGGACGGTGGGTGGACGGGGTGGACGGGGGTAGATGGTGGTGAACCGGGGTGGACAAGGGGTGGTCGGGACGGGGAAGGGGTTGCCGGGGTGAACGGTGGAGGACGGTGGTGGACGGAGGTGGATGAAAGGTGGAAGAGCGTCGAAGAGGAGTTTACGAGAGCAGGATGAAGCGTCGAAGAGGCGGGAAGGGTGCTGCGACAGGAGACGACAGCCCTGTCGGGAAGGCACGCAATAAATCATCGCAATCAAGGTATGGTTTCCCCAGGATACAGAATGGAATGCAGGGTTCGTCACTGCCTTGAGAAATTCCTGTCAGGTGGAACTTACCGAGGCAATTCAACAGCTTGTTCGAAAATATCGTACTGCAATTTCTTCATTTTCTCAACTTACCACCGGGAGCGGTAGCTCAGTGCATCAACTTATTTCACTGCAGCGCCTCTGATCGGAAGGTCCTAGGTTCCCACTCCCCACGCCGGCAGGATTCTCGATACTAGCTTTTCAGCTTGGTCGAATTCAGTCGCTGTCTGGAGGAGAATTCTAGCGGCCGGCTGCTCTGATCGGTAGTTTTCCGTGGTTTCTCCGATCAACACCAGGCGAATGCCGGAGCAGTACCCTACCAAATGGCCCACGGACCGCACGCGATCTGTCCTTCCTCTTCCTTGTCCCAACCTCTCCCCTTACACACACACATTTACACTAACATGCCATGCACTACACTACCACATATTCCGGGCGACCGGTCGGGAGCTTACAGCTTGTCCCGGCTGGGGCGGTACCCTGCTGGTGGGAGAGTCCTGGTTAGGGGGAAACCCCACTAGCCGACGGTAGGTCGGCGCCGGATCTCGCCATCCAGCGGGGAAAGATCACCGCCATCTCCCGAAAAAACATGCACTACACTAACGGGACTAATGACCAAAGCAGTTGACGCGCCCGGAAACACGAAAAAATCAATCAATCAATCAATCTAAACTTACCTACCAATATACTCTTAAGACGTTTCATGCTGTCAAATTGAGTGTCAAAACATGACATTTCTTCCATGTTAAATGACATCCGTAAACCATTGAACTCTTAAATTTGAATTGAAAGGCTGAATGTGAAAATTTTCTTTAAAAATTGTGTTTCATGGAGATATGTCACTTAGGGAATAAGCTCTTCAATTACTCAACAAAGAAACGTTCAACTTAATACTTCACTCAGAAAACTGCCAATAATTTGAATGTGCAAATAAACTTTGTTTTACAGTGCAGTTATTCCAATATTCAAGAGCACTGTTCACTGTTCACTAATTGAACACAATATTCCACACTTTAAGAAATTAATTTATCTAGTACAAATGATTACAAATATTATTAGAAATTGAATGTTTCAAAAATATCATGCAAATCATTCCAATAGTTGGAGAATATTGAAATTCATTAACTTTGCGTGTACCCATTTAAATAAAATTAGCATTGGATTCTTCTATTTAATCACTACTTGAAAAAAATATAACCAGAAAACAATATGATGGTAATTATTTGTACCTAATATATTTATGCTATAATACAATTTTTTTTATTCTTGTAGCCTTAAGATACATTATTTTCATTCATGTAAATATAAATCTCGCATACTAACCAACCGTTCATCAGGTAAAGTGCTGGTGTTGGGACGCTGCGAGGCAACAGGTTTCGCCGAACGAGAGGATGAAGTAAAAAAGTAGTTTACGAAGCTCTAACTTGAATTATGTGTCCCGTGAGACGTAATCCATTACAGAAGCCGGAGTTGGGATCGGGGCATCCATACTGCCAGTGGCGCCATTCATGTCTCTGAGAGCTCTCTTATGAGGCGAAGGGACAAAAAATAAACGTTTGGTCATTTGAATCCTCTCATTAACTTTCATGAGATAGTATTTTCCATATTGTACATTTATTATGTGTTTATACTTTGACAATTTCTCGTGCCAGGCCACAGATGTTTTGTGTATGTGTATAACTAATATACACACTGCTTGTGAGCTTAATTTGTTGAAACTTTCACTGTCCTGGACTATTTGAATAAATATTAGACATATACGTAGAGTATATATAAAACACAAATAGCGCACTAGCTATGAAAAAATTCCGAAATAAAACCTGGACTATGATCCAGGAGACCAGGGATGCAAATTCATCCACCGGTTTAAAAAAGAACTGTGTATGCACTCGTCCCTAAAGTTGCGTCAGATTTACATACTTTGCTAGATAGAAGGAATGCTCTGCGCATCGGTTTGGTACACACGGCAGCCTACGTGCTAATAAGATTACATTATTATATAATTGATTACCCAAGTGAAATGGCTCAGGCACGACTTCGCATTCAGGAGATCCAGGTTCAATCCCCGTGTCGGCCATCTTGACCGGGGTTTTTGTGGTTTCCCCTTGGTCATCCAGGCAAATGCTGGGATCATTCTACTGAAAGGTCACGACCGCAAAGACGGTGTCGCTAGCCGAATTCGTTAACTACGTGAAGTTACGAAGGTAATGCGAATTTGAGACCGCGGGTTCCTGGTTGGATGACCGACTAGGAACACCGAGATAAAATGGCGCCGTGTCCATTAACCCTTTCCGGGATATATAGTGGCTAAATAAAAATAAAAATACAAAAACAAAAATAACTGATTGAATAAATTGTAACATTTTTTCCAATTGAGATATTACCTTTTTCTTTTACTCCAGACTGTTACTAGGGTGTTGTATCACTTTACAATTGATTAATTGGAATATTCTCTAGCTGGATTTTGTAAAAAACGAATCTCTTTACAAATTAACCATTGTGTCAAATTATTGACAGTGATCATCATAAAAGTTTTGTAGTGAATGATTATAAAGAATTTAAATCCTTTTTAGGACGAAAGCCTTCTTCTTTTTTGTGAAATGTGCAACTCGTCCTAACAATGTGCCGCTGTGTTATTACTGATACAGAAATTCACAAAGTATTTATATACAAATAGCTCTAGTTCAACTATTAGTAAATGAATGATTTAACTACAATTAAAATTGTTTAAAGTCATGATCTGAGAATGAGAAGGTTTTATCTGTTATTTTTAACAGAAAATGACACTTTGAACTCTCTATAGTCACATCTACAAAAGAGTTAAAACACTTTTCATATACCATTTGTAGAAAACTTTCTATGAACAGAATGATACGGTTCTTATTGAATTTTATTGCACCCCACCAATTATCCAAAAAGCCCATCGCTATAATTTTTCAAAGACAGAACTTTGTCAGTCTGAGACTGTGAAATGGTTACTAAATACTACGAATTATTAAAGGATTGGCACATTATTTAACACATATTGGCACATTAGTTGATCAACAACTTTTTACTGTACTGTTTTAAACATACATTTATTTTTTCGGACCTTTATCACTTTCAAAACTCTTTACTTCAATTATTACTCACAAATGCCTTTTCATATTTAAGTCTCAAGAATATAATAATAATTAATATCTCTTCCAAAAACATATTTTGTAATAATAAAGGTTATTCGTTGGAGTATGTAACAAAGTTAAGGGGGAAGGGATTGACATAAGTAAAGAATTGATTCGAAGAGATAAAGATCAATTATTGCAGGAAAGTTACAAAAAATTCTAAATTCAACTTATAACAACGTTTAAATTTATTTACTTGGATGGTATTCTAAATTATTTTAAAATTAAATGTACGGAAAGTGTCCGACGAAGCATAGCAAGCTATAGGTTAGGAAATGAAACAAGAGCGAGTAGATATTGGCTAAATAGTGACGAAAAAATATAGGAAATTTATCCACTAAATCAACTTCAAAACTATCTTTAAGTTTAGAATAGTTTAGAGGATCATAAAATTGACTCTATGACCTTTGGCGCTCACGTCCTCTGTCAGAACCCAGCCTTATCCATATGTCAGAAATTACATTCCTGAAGCTGTTTGCGTTTCTGTTACCTTCCAGGATGCCGGTACAAACATAATAATTTGAGCACATAATAAGTTATGTGGTATCAACTGTGTGAGAGTGAGATATTTCGTAATGTTTCCTTGAATGTTCTGCTGACGTGGTAATTCAATGGGATAGCGTTCCCTCACTACGTTTAGCACCTGAAGATGTAACAAAACGAGTTACGAAACGTTGTGAAATTGCTGAATAAATGATTGTCATAAACAACTCTGGATACTTTTATTTGTAAACATCTATTGACAATCAAGAAGAAATATTGATTTATAATAATTTGAGTCATACCTCAATAATGTCTGTATTTTGTGAAGTCGTACTTTGTAAGCGTAAACACATATTTTGTAAGAAGGAACTCACCAGTTTCTTTTATTAAATAACTACAAAATAGCTTTGAAGTGACATTAAGATTGTCTAATTTGGTTCGGTGGTTCTCTCCAAAGAGGGAGGAAGACAATAAGCTTTATACGATGCAATTTATTTTTGAAAATGATTAATTATAATTGAATTGTTTATTTTGGTAACTATTCAAGCGCCATGTTCACCAATTTCAGGAAACCAAAAAACTATATGCAGTCTATAAGTTTCAGTAGGGGTTATAATTTTTTCCGAAAAGAGTATACATTTGAAATAATTGTTATTTATAGAATGAAACTGTATGCACATTTAAAAAATATTTCATCGTTAACTTACTTTATTTATTAGGGTTTGATTCATTTATGAAGGAAACGACTCTATTATTGGTCATATACATGATAAAATGAAAGGCGTTACATCATATTGATCTGAGTAATATTCAAAATATATCTTGAATAATCACTTAAAATTTCACTCCCCTTTATCCACTCTTTCTTTTTTAATTCGGGTAACTTTCTGTTGTGCACGGTTGAAGTGGATAAATGTACATTCAGCGCCTGATATGTAGGCAATTTGCATTACACATAGGGAATGCGGGAGAGCACCCACCAGGCAAGTGACGACTCTTGACCTTGGGCTATAACGACTGTCGATTTTCACGACAGAAAAGACTGTACCACCACGTTCTGCTCTGCAAAATTTGTCAGCGGTGATTTACATTTATTCCTAATCTGAAGAGTAACTTGATTTTATTATTGCAAACAAAGATAATTTAATTGCACTGCAATTAAATACACTTAGGGTATCTGAGACTGTAACTGTTGCTTACTATAATTTATTAGAATATAATTAAGATATTTTTTGAGTTTAACTAAAAATATTATTCAATACAGAAAATATTTTATTATTGATTGTATCGCTACGTTGAAATCCATCATTCAATTACAATCATTTCTAAAGAGTCCAAAGGCAAACCATTCACGTGAATGGACTTAGAAATATTATTTACGGAGTCACTGCGTACATATCTTGACTTGAAAAATATTTTATCATATCGAACTAAATGAATTAATACGATCAGAAGGAATGAAGATATTTCTGTTTTACTTGTTTTACCGTTTAAAATAACAGTGTATTGAATACTGATATTGCATTCATAATTACTATGTACTTCTTTAAAGTAACCGCAGACGTAATTCACTTTTAATTGTGAGCAGAGTGTTTAAAAGAAAATGAAGACAATTCCTTCGAATTCTGTTCTAAACAGGTTTTATAATGACCCACTGAACGAAAGTCTAATAAATTAGATCATGAAATCACAAGTTTTGATAATAATGAATCTAAGACAACATGTTCGTGATAATTGGTAAAAGAGAAGGGAAAGAAGTTTATCAGAAAAGAAAATAGAAGAAATAGAATATGACCAATTATTAAAAGAAAGAAGACTAAATTGAAGCAAAAATTATCAGGAGAAATTAGAAAAATAAAAAAGCAGATAAGAACTCGGTCTTGTTTATAAAGAATTTGTGTTTTGGAAGGAATGTAACAATTATCTTAGATATACCACAAAGACAACTAAAACAATATGATTTACCTGAAAATTGACGTAGAAAAGAGCTCCTGGGACCCAGAACAGGTATGCAGAGTCACCACAACCTTCACTTCGATCGATCCCACTATTCCCACTACGGTAAAACTGATCTATAATATTGGCGCTCATTGGTGCGAACTCTCACGCAGTCGCACGACCGGCCGGACTGTTCCGCACTCTCCGACCTCCATTCGCGTCGTGCCGTCTGGCCGCGGACCGCGGCGCGCCGTCCGACTCCGGATCTGCCCGCGCCGTCCGACTGCGGACCGCTTCCTGCCGTCCGCGCGATTGGCGATTGTTATTATAAATAAACAAGAACATTACGAGCCCTGATGAAGATCACGACAGGATCGAAACATCGGCATCACATCAATTAACGCGTCGTCACCCGGACAGCCTAGATTGTAATTTTGATCTACAATATTGTTTGGGGCAATTTTAATTTCAAAAGTAGATCCCTATACTTCACCCAAGTAAGTCATTTGGGTTTAGAAATTGCTGAGATGAGGAGTGGTGGAGGATAGGAAGAGTCGAACGCGATGTTGGCTTAACGGTCAATCCCACTGCTCCTGCTTCTGTCAGATAAAACTGCAAATTTTTTCGGGTTTTCGCACTTTGTTTTCCCCAATAATTGTCTCGAATATCATCATCTACAGCATGTACGGGGGTGACTGAGGGGAGGGAATTGTCTTAATGCCTGATGCCATAGTCCCTTTTGCCATCATGAATGCTTATTTTTCAAATTGTGTACGGCTATTTTGATACAAAACTGCATCTATCTTCTTGCAATCTCAAATCTTCAAGGTCCTTGGAATGGCAATAAAAAAAACCTATTCCTGATGTGTGTGTAAAGTTAGGATGTAACTTTCCCGAGTTTTGTGAGTCACACTCTTATTATCAAAAACATAGTTTTCTTTTTAGCTACCTCCAAAATGGATACACCGCAGGTTTGAATTTAATTGCTCTGAGCGAATTGATTCTTTACATTTATTGTGGCAGGGGAAAACTAATAAAAATAGAGAAATTTTATTTTTACAGAGTTTTATTATATTCTAATAGCTTGTGGTAAAGAGTCTTCGGAAAGATGCGACCCCCTCTCCCTCTCTCTCTCTCTCTCTCTTCTCTCTCTCTCTGTATCTCTCTCACACACACACACACACACATACACACACGCCAACAAACGAACGGTATAAAGTTAAATAATTTAATCCAAAGGAGTTAAACTATAATGAGAATTTAACAAACATATTTCCATTAACACACTGACCGCGTGCGTGTCAGGAAAATCATTAAATTTACATCACACAAATCTGCAACATTAAATCACACAGATAAAATGTTTAAATTGACAAAGACAACTTCACAAAATGAAATAAATTGCAATGAGCCATCAATTGCATGGTTTAGCACCATTCCTTCTCCAACTATGGCAGGGGCCACCCACGTGTTGTCACACGGCCATGCACAGGACACAAAATCTCACGCACGTACTCATTGCTACTCCAACAGACCATTCTATCAAATATCGATCAAATATTCTATTGAATGACTATGCAATAATTTTCAGCATTTCATCACTTGTACAAGGATATTGCTTCTGATTTGCACCATACAACCATGACTGGTTACTGCATTTCGCTGCACACCGCGCCTCGCCAACTGTCTCTACTTGGGTTTTCGTAACGTGGCGGAGGACATTAAGTCATTTTGAGACCTCCTGCCTTATAAAATTATTTTTTTAATTAATTCGCGAACGTCCTTCTCATCGGAACTCATGGCCTCAAACATGTTCTTACCATTGTTATAAAGATTCGTTTTATAAGGCAGGAGATATAAAAATGACCTAATGTCATCCGCCACGTTACGAAAACCCGAAGTATAACACCGGATGAGGTGGAATGATAGGGTCCTAAGGGCAATGGAGGCGGATATCACGTGCCCGCCACACGCACACCTGAAGGGCTCGCGGCCGCCGACTTGTAATAGTGCAGCAGCCACTCCGACAGAGTGCGCTGATGATAATCAAACTTTTTTAAATGCACAGGGAGGTGTGTACCCCATATTTTGCAAAGAATATCGTGAATAGTGTAACTATCGTGACCGCCCGCGCGCGGTTGAAAGACCCACCGCCGATATACGTGAGCGGGGCGTCACCGCCCTCGGCCGGGCGACCGTTGCGGGCCGGCCGGGGCTGACCGCGCGCGGCCGTCACGCCTGGACAAACGGGTAGGGACTCGCCACCGGCCCTTCTCCGCAGCTAGTCAGCGGGCCGCTAGCCCCAGCGGGCCCCGACCCGACGCCAGGGCAGACTGATAGCGACGGTGTTGGCAACGGTGTTCTGGCGAGTGGTGTACGGAGTGTAGAGTGGTGATTAGTGATAACGACGACCTGTGCTACGGAAACGGAACTCTCTGGTGGATATTCTACGAATCGCCTGTGTATGGGACTTCCACTGGACAACGGTGAAACGGCTTCGCAATTGGCACACTCTACAGGTTATTTGGAATTTTAGTTATTGTACACGGGATTCTCATTATTGTACCTGGATATTGAATAAAACAAAATTTTATGAAGTTTTGTCTTTGTTTGGATACTACAGTAACGTATTGTATTAATAAGCAGAAAGCCCGGCTTGCAGGCTTTTGTGGCTCATGCAATGCCTTGCAGGCAACGCATCGCAGGATTAGGGCGCCAGAGAATACTGGGTAGAGAAAGGATGTAGAATGAATAGACGGTAGCTAGGGGAGGAGGCACCTCGACGTATTTTCAGAACTTCCAGAAATCCATGAGAAGGATGCCCAAAATGCGTGGCGGCGCGACAGTCACGTGGCATGCAGTGCCGCGCGAAAGCAAGATGACGTTGCGTGTCACGTGGTCTGGTAAGTATATAAGAATGACCGCAAAACACGGGGGTAGGTTTTTGAGCTGAGTGAAAACCTCGTGCGAACGCACAAAACTTGCACCCAGGGCGGTGCGGAGACGAGCTATGCTCGTAGGGCAACCCATGTGTTGGGACGCCGCTGTGGAACATTTTTTCCACGGGTGACTGCGGTCGCCGGGGCACCACGCTGTGTGCGTAAGTTCGCTGAGGAGTGGCGAGGGTCACGAGTCAGGCAGATTTGCACCTTTAAAGGATCACTCCTGCGATCTAGAGATAGGGTCTATCAGAGCTGTACTGAACGTATAAAACTATTTATTAGTAAATACTTATAAACAAATATGTAAAAATCTGAAGCACGTGTCTGTGATTGCTGTTGTGTTCCCACGACGTCACAATAGCAAAACCGTCGATATGTTTTATTTATTTAAAAAGAGCTAATTTACTTTCGAATGATCGGGATGCGGTATTTGTACCGATAGTGAGAGCAACGCGCCCTCCCTGGTGTGCCGCAGGGCTTCGTGCCAGCAGGGAAAGCGAGCGTGGGTGAGAGTGAGAGGGAGATAACGAGCCGTTCAAGGCCACTTGGCGCGCTGAGCGGCTCCACCGCAACACGGCAGCGGACACGTTGCGGCCGCCATCTGCTGGGGCGCACATAAACTTCACGCCTGGAGAGAAGCGGCGAGTTTGGCGAGGCGGTGGGAGGTAGCGAGTGCCGTGTCCATACTCGTATCTCTCGCCTCTTTTCTGAATTCACACTAGATTATAAAGGCGTCGTCGGTTAGACGATGCAACGCGTGCCGAAATCTTCCCCACCTCTTTCCCTCACACCGGGAGCGGTAGCTCAGCGCATCAACTGATTACACTGCAGCTCCTCTGACCGGGAGGTCCTAGGTTCCCACTCCCCACAGCGGTAGGATTTTCGACACTAGCTTTTCAGCTAGGTCGAATTCAGGCGCTGTCTGGAGGAGAATTCTAGCGGCCGGCTGCACTGATCGGCAGTTTTCCGTGTTTTCTCCGATCAACACCAGGCAAATGCCGGAGCAGTACCCTACGAAACGGGCCACGGACCGCGCGCGATCTGTCCTTCCTCTTCCTTGTCCTAACCTCTCCTCTTACACACACACTCACACTAACATGCACCACACTATCACATATTCCGGGAGACCGGTCGGGAGCTTAGAGCTTGTCCCGGCTGGGGCGGTGCCCCGCTGGTGGGAGAGTCCTGGTTAGGGGGGAACCCCTAACCGACGGTTAGGTCGGGTTCCACTAGCCGACGGTAGGTCGGCGCCGGATCTCGCCATCCAGGGGGAGAAGATCACAGCCATCTCCCGAGAAAATACATGCACTACACTAACGGGACTAATGACCAACGCAGTTGATGCGCCCGGAAACACGAAAAAAACAAACCAACCAATCTTTCCTTCACATACTCTGGGTACCTTAATTGTGTGGCTAGCACGTGGAATATACGTAACCACGTGCGCGTGTGTTTCTGGTTCTCACACGCGTCCTCCAGTAAAGTACGCCTATGTAATTACATCAGTAATATTTTTGGTGCTTTACTGCCTTTTATTGTAAATATTGAATATAAAATCCTTGTTTTGTAGCATTTAGGGTTTGTTCTGAACATTTAGCAATCATGAGACAATGGCGATCATAACGACGGTCAAATGACTAGGTACTGTTGTGGACGTTTCAAAAGCCATGTGTCGTCACCATTAAGCGAGTGTCTGCCGAGACAGTGAAAAAATTTAGGTGTATCTATAAAAACCTCATAAAAACCTTTAAAACGTTTTGTAAATTCATATAACGCATGTTAAATTCATTAAATTTAGTGTTTTATAGTAAAAAGGAATTTTTCTTTATTTTCACTCAATGTATTCTGTCAGACTAAGCCATTCTAATAACGCTTGGTACGCGGTAAATGCCTTTGCAATCTAGAATTAAATAGGTTTCAGAAAGAAAACATGTCAGAAAAACGTGTCGGTTCTTCAGCGCCAGGTGTTAACGCTTAAAACACATAGGTTAGTGACATTTCATAAAAAAAATGCGGGAAAGGGGCTAAAATTTTTACTTTTTAGCTCCTGATTTCGTAGTACTCTTATTGTCAGACCCTAGTACAGAAAATCCATGATACCGAAAAATGATTGCCGCGTGCCTGTCCGTCCGTTCATTTGTGGTCAACGTAAACGCCCAAACCGTAAAGCCAATTTTCTCCGAACTGATATTCCCAATCGATCTAGCTAATGTCGCGGCCCCTTGACTTTGAAACTGATATTTTAATTTTGTGGATACCCTAGGACATTTAAAAAAATTCAAATTAAATTTTCAAAAATCCATATTAGGCGACTAAAGTTCGGTGTAGGATAACGTAAAAGACGCTTGAGAGAATGGAGCATGTCTAATTTTTGGTGAAATCTCTGATATTGCGAAAATTGCAAAAGTTCAATTTTGGGGCGACTCCCTACGACTAAGAAATTGAAGATAGAGATTTTTTCCTAAATAAAATCTGTTCTTTCAAGACACTTTGAATTAAGGTCGTTCGAGCCACAAACATCACAAATGTCACAATGGCGCCGTAAGATGCCCTTTCATCAAAGATTTCCTATTAGGAAAATGGTCGTTTATAATGCTGGAATACAAAAGTAAATCATGAAGGTGGCACAGAGGCTAAGAATATTCTTTTATTCTTTCATTATTATTATTATTATTATTATTATTATTATTATTATTATTATATTATTATTAATTTTATTAACATAATCATCATCATATTATCATTATATCATTACCATCATTATCATCATCATTGTTATCGTTATTATTATCATTGTTATTGTTATTTGTGTTATTTGTATTATTTGTATTAATAATTTATCTGATAGTTCAGGAACTGACAGGTGAGTCCCCGAATTTCCCCGAGGGCGAGTGTTTGAGAGACTTCGGCTTCGCACACCCCTCCGATAGCCAGAGGAGGGTGAGAGGTAAATGGGTTAAATATGAAAGAGCAATATTTCTGCAGGCGAAGCTTTGTTCTTGACATCTAGTAAAATTACTTCACTGAATGAAGCGAAAGACCAGGACGGTCAACAGCGGACGTAAGGGATGGTAGCAGAAAGGCGGCAGATGCCGAATTGCAGAGATAAAAGTGCTGCGTTTGGCACGATAGTTTGGATAATGGAAACATCAGGAGATTAAATTGCGACTGTACCACAATGGCTCCTTCTGACGTTTTCATTATCCAACCGACTCCGACAACTTACCCCGGCTCATCTCGGAAGAGATGTGATGTACAGAGTAAACGAGGTGGTACAGGTAGTAGTGGGTTACAGGAGACAGAAGAAGAGGCGTGTGAAAGAAGAAACGGGACGGCCATTGATGAGCGAGGATAATGACTGCACAAGACAACAAAAATGTCATCACTTACCAAGTCGCAATAAATCCTTAGTTGTACTTAGTAGTAATCGTATTAAGTTATTTGCTCTTTATATCTTCTCTTTTTTTAGACTTTTTCCCTTCCTACTGTTTACGATAGACCTACCTTTGCGACAATGCGGCGGCGATGGCGTAACGGTTAGCGTTAAACCCGATCAAAGGCGTGGATTTTTTAAGGGCAAAAAAAACTTCGTACGCCTTCCTTCAGAGGGGAAGTAAAGCCGGTTGCCCCATGTTAATAGATTTACTGCATGTAAGAGATCCTTAAGCCTAAATGAAGCCTCTGAGTCAAATTCAAATTGCTTGTTTCGTAGCCCAAGTAAAGTAATCGCCCTTCTTTCTCCCCAAATAGGTGAAAGGAGCGTAACGAAATTTGCGTGGTCAAACGGAAGAGCAGGGCTCATGGCCTGAGTCTCGCTACGGAAAATAAGGCATTCATTCATTCATTCAACTTTTCCCGTTCTTTTTATTTCGACTCAGAGCAATTCAGTCAATGACGCTCTCGACCACAGACTCACCCATTTTTAACTTGACTCTTTCCTAAGCAACCTCTCGGTCCCTATCTCTTGGTTCTACCTCTTCGCTTCCACACGCCTTCATTCTCCGACCTTCCCCGCTGCGAAACACATTCATATTTCCCACAGCGCCTGCCACACGGGCGCGAAAATACGACCGGGCGCCGTCGCGTTTACGATTTTACTTCTTATAATTCGCAATATCCAATCCCGCACGTGGTCGGCATGCAGGCTGGAGCTGTGTTTGCGCGCCCATAAAATATTTAGGGAGCGCTCCGCGGCTCGGCGAGGGTTTTATCAGCTCGCGACAGCTACGTGCCGCACACCATAACGTCGCCTCGACTGCACCTGGTGACCCCACGGGTTATATACCCGCGTGTTGCCAACCACTCTTCACATCAATCGTCTTCTACCAGACGGATTTCTCCCCGGGGTGGCAACTAAGCTTACGCCTTTATCCCCAACCCCCGCCGGCCCACAAGCACGCCGCCAGGTTGGTATCTGGATCTCAGTTGAATGCAGTTACCCTTCTCAGGAACTCTCCCGTTTAACCCTTGGCGGGCTCCAGCTCAGAGCTACTAGCTTTCTAGGCTGGCACTGAAGTCGAATTAAGTGCTACTCACAATGCACTGGGACAATTCCCTCTGCCCAGAGAATCCGGCTACTGCCACGAAAAAGTCAGGTCCATCCAGGGTCGGGGCCTCCAACTCGTCTCCTCATAGCCTCCATCTGGAAGCTAACGACGTGAGTGCCGCCGCAACTAGGCAAACCTGAGAGGCGTTTCATGCTTCCCTTCGGACTTTTATAGGTGGGATTGGGTGCAAGTCGCTTGCCCAATCCTGCTCAAAGGTCGGCGGATAGAAGTTCAACTAGTGGGTCACCTAGCGGACCCAGCAACAGGGAGCTTACATAGGCACTAAGGACGTGAGTACCGCCAGGGTACTCGGGACTGGGTGGACACCTCCAACTCCTAGAATCTCAGGACTTGCGAACGTCCTCCCACCCCCTTCCGTGAGTCCCAACCTCACGGGATGAGTCCCACCCCTACTCCCCTACCCCTGTCGACATTTTATCACCCTTTGGCCGGATGGGGCATGGCTCACTTCGCTGAAACAGCTTCGTGCAAACGCACTTCGCGGAAACGCCAGTGATGTGCCGGGTAGGAGCTGCAGCTGCTCAAATGGATTGCCAGCCTCACCTCGCAACGCCTCTCCTTTGCTCACTTTTCAAGAAATGACTGCCTTAATAACGTGTACGGAAAGGAAGTACGACGCAAACAGCTACGCTATGGCTTTGTGCATAAGGTAAAACACAATATTCTACTAGTGGGTATTCCTCAAAATTTGCCAGAGAGGAATGAACCGAATTCAAACTCAAAATTGTGTAGTAAAATGAAGTAAGACATAAATAAACTTATCTTCGTTCATTATATCTTTCAACCTGATCAGATGCAATTACTTCTGCCCTTTACTGTACGTCTGTCTGTGAACAGCACAAGCGCCTAAACCATAAAAAGAATTTTCACTAAAGTTGATATTCCTCGATCGATCTGTCTGATGCCATGGTTTCGTACATTGAAGAAGATATTTAAGTTTGGGGGGTATTTTACATGAAGCCTCAATGTCATTTTAATTTTTTGGCTCAAAATTTCTCTTTTAAATTTTCTCTGATACCGCAAAAAATGTTTTAAAAATGGCGTAAATCGCATCCGTTGAACTCCATAAATTTTTGAAATTTTCAATAGTTCAAACTCTTTCGGCATCCTACTACAACCATAATAATGAATGATTTTTAATAAAGTAGTTCCATCAAAAATATCTTGGAATAAGGTCAAGTACAATGTTTCGAAATTATTATACATTTTGCGTAGTTTTGCGTGAAACACAGACAATTTTTAAATTTTTAAACAATTTCTTTCTTTAAATTTCTTCCTCGTATGTAGAAAAGATCTGTAAAGAAACTGTTGCAGGTGGCATTTCCGGGCGATCTCTCAGCATTTTCAAACATTGCAATGATTTCCTCACTTTATCGTCACAAATACCCCTTCGTTCTCTTACCTCATCAATACCTCGTCTCTTCACTTTGAGTTGTCATGTTTGAAGAAGAAATTCAAGCGGACCCCTGCTGTGACTGTATCGGAGAAACCACGGAATACTACCACATATGTTGCGAGATAAGATGGGAGCTACGGAATATTACCATAGATGTCGCCAGACCAGACGGGAGCTAACATCAGCTGGAGCGTTGCGCCACTGGGGGAAATACACGAATGATTGAAACTGCATAAGCCGACAGGTAGGAGAGCGACAGATTTCATACTCCATCGGAAGAGGAACACCACCACCTCCAGGGATACAACATGAACTACACTTACGGGGCCCATTTCATAAGTAATTGACGCGTCCGGATTCACTAACCTACCCCACGTTTTCTCTCTCGCTTGCCTCTCTGCTCTCTCGCTCTCTCTGACTCTCTCGCTCTCTTTCACTCTCTCTAGCGCTCTTTCACTCTCTCTGTAGCGCTCTCTCTAGCACTCTCTCTCCGCTCACTCTCGCTCGCTCTCGCTCACTCGCTCTCGCTCTCGCTCACTCTCTCTCTCTCGCTCACTCTCTCTCTCGCTCATCCTCTCGCTCACTCCTATCATCAACTTCTCGCTCACTCTCAATCACTTACGCACCTACGCTATTACAGCTTCAACTTCGACATTCATCACCGCTGCATCGTGCCGCGTGACGTGGCATGTCGTGTCGTTCCCGCTTCACCGCCTCATAACACCGTCGCACGCCCTTCTCCCCTCCCCCTCCACATCCCCGAGCGCAGGCGCGACCTCAGGAGGCAACGCGCCGTCGCCGCCGCCGCCTGCAAAACTCGAGCTGCTCAAATTAGATTGTGAGCGGGCGCCCCCTCACCTCTGACCTTCCCCCTCCCCCGCGCGTCTCGGCCAGGCGCGCATAAAACACGGTGCGTGCGGCTAATGGCTTTGAAATTGACGGCTAATTCATTAGAGGCGTAAATAACGCAACTGCAAACTCGGAAAAGCCCGGCTGTTTTTTTTTACAAAGAATCGGCCAGTCCAGTAAATTTGGCTACAGAAGCTAGAATTAGAATTTGTGACCTTTTGGATTATTTTTAAGCGAAGGTGAATGAACTCACTATTAATATATTGAAGGGTAACATAGGGTTAACCTTGGCTGTTTGTTTATACGCACACAGATGTCACTAGGTACCGCTGTGGAAATGCAGTGCTCGGGTCAATAGGGTGTGAAACAAACGACCTCGGCTTCACAAACCAAATTATCTTTCACGTATGTGATGTAACTATGCAAGAGGTGCGTTGTTTGCAATGACTGAAAAGTGCGTGGAAAATGAACGTTCTCTTTGTTATCTGACACCATTGCTCTACGTAACTGAAAGCAATCAGGATGACTTCAAATATTATTATTACTCTTCGTCTATGCTAGTACAATAGACTTCATTCGTTTTTTATCATTCATCATTTATCTTTGATGCTTCTTATAGCGCCATTGCTACTCGTTTAAATGCAATCATGTATACGTCACCATGTATACGTCACATAGATTGAATATGTGTTTTAAGCTATTTTATAACGAACTAGCGGCATTGGAGCTTGACGCAAACATGTATTGTTAATACTTTTAGTATCGGACTAGAGACCGACAAAAGTCTTTCCCATAATTTAGAAACTCATCTGGTATTCTTAGATTTAAGAAAAACCTACAATGCTGTTCTATTAAAGAAACTGGATGCCATGTAGAAAAACGATATTAACATGTACATACTGAAAGCTGTTAAAGACCTATACAGAAGAAATGTCAATCAAATTAAAATTAGAAAAAATCTTTCTAAACCATTTTCTGTAAATAAAGGCGTACAGTAAGGGTGTTGAATAACTCCTACTCTGCTTAAATTATCATTAAACGGAGCTTTAAAACAAGGGACGAGAAAACGTTGCAATCTGTGTATAAACATTTATGATTCTATGCTATATTGTCTTAATTATGACGACGATCAAGTCATCTTTGCTAAGGAGTACGATGATGGTTTGTGTGTTTTGCAAAAACTTCACGAAGACTACGTAAATTGGGAGCTTGAAATTAATTGAAATAAAACAGAATATCTGGTTTATGAGGAGAAGCCAAGACTCTGCGTAGATCAGAATTGAAATCCTGCCAGAATATTACCTATGTAGGTACTCAAATAGCACAAATAGGGGCAATAAACAAGATATTCAGGTAGAATACGAAAGGAGAAAGTAAATATTAGGCAATTGATTGCGTTAATACGAAATCAAACTCAGGATCACGAAAACAAACTGAGGAAGAAAGTTAAGAGAAGGTTATGTGACTACCTTAGATAGTATTGCCACATATGGATCTCAGTTTTGGGAAATATCCAAATGTAATGAGAATAAACTTACAGCAATGTAAATGGACTATTGGCGAAGAAGCTGTGGATTGGCATTGTTGGACAAAGTAAGAAACGATGAAATTAGAAAAAATCAGAAGGGAATTTCAATATTATCGATACCATGGAAATTAAAAGGCTCTAGTAGTATTTATTAAGGTATATCATGCACTTGTTGATTCTAAGTTACAATATGAAATTTCACGTTGGGGTGGGGCGTACCGATCAATAATTTCTCCCATTATAATCTTTCAAAAACGTTTTACGAGACAATATCATTTAAATCAAAGTATGAACATACGCGAACAATTTTTTGACCTCCAAATTCTTCCCTTAAGACACTTAACATTTTTAAAATCTTAAAAATGTTTTTCATCAGAAGCACAGCTTTTTCAAAACCACATGAAAAAAAGATACAACTTGAGATGATATGAAACCTCACATGTTCCAAAATCAAATTTAACAGCTCATCAAATATTTTATAGTAGTGTAGCACCAAGAATGTTTAATATTGCGAGCAATGAAATAGGTTATTTTACTACACTCGGTCAGTTTCTGAGAAAAATAGGAAATGCTTTTTTCTCAAGACAACATTGACGATTTTCTTGTGATAATTGAGGAAAAACATTGTTCGATTTTTTTGTTGTTCTTGAAAAATCTTGTATAGTCTACTAAATGTAATCTGATTACCTTGAAGAGTAATATTACACTTTTTTATGGTATCAAGTTCAATTAGTATTGTTGTGTATGTTTAGATCTGAATGTTTTTTTTTGTTATATTAGTAGTGCACAAAAGTATTAGGTTTAAAATCTTTGTTTTGTTATTCTTGCATGTTAATTCGAGTGAGCGAGCTACCTTTCGCTGCTGACCATTTTGTTTTTGTGTACAAAGGTGATGGAGATCCCACACAGTCTTTCTAGGGGATCCCTAATTATTATGCCCATCACATTTGAATGTAATATTGTAACTTCTATGTTAATGGCAAAATAAAGACATTTTTGAATTTGAATTTGAATTATCACTTAAAACAGAATGGGTGAAGAACGCAGATCTCTAAAGCTCTGGAAACCAACGTCACACAGAAAGCGAGGAGACCCAGGCGTACATAGAAGGAAAGAGCGGAATATTCGATGGCTAGAAGACGATTAACCACAGAAGACTACAGTGATACATTTAAGAAGATAGATACAGCATAATGCAGTTGAATTTTTACTACTTTTCCACTATTTTCACCATTAAAATCCCACTCAACAGCAGTGAAAATGAACTGACATATAGAAATATCTTTCTTCTGCAAGGAGAAATTTGCTTTTCACTTATATTTTGGGGGGAAGATGGAAATTAAAATTCAACCAGTTTTTCAATTAACGACTGTTTTTCCTGATAACTCAAATAATTTGAAGCTTTAACCTTTTTTTTTTTGGAAAACAATTTTATAATTTATCACAAAAACTATTGAACTGAAGTCTATGATTTAGCACGATTTTGTATATAATACTTGAATACATGCATCGTATAAAATTTCATAGCTTTAACATGATTGGTTTTTGAGTTGTAGGGGAAACGGATCTTAAAAACGGTAATTCTGGAAAACAAGCGACAAAGTTACAATCTCGAGTTTAGTTTACCTTACTATCTAATAGATGCATGATGCAGCGACAAACCTTTTAAATCGTAACTCGGTAAACTATTACAGATATCGAAATATTTTTTCACCAAAATAT
The DNA here is from genome assembly GCA_964035755.1 of Teleogryllus oceanicus. Taxonomy (NCBI): domain Eukaryota; kingdom Metazoa; phylum Arthropoda; class Insecta; order Orthoptera; family Gryllidae; genus Teleogryllus; species Teleogryllus oceanicus. The sequence goes on along the minus strand of CAXIVR010000014.1, from coordinate 5,655,518 downwards.
TCCTGAATTATTAACGCATAAAAAGTATTCAAAAATCGAATTTTTTAAGTTTTTAGGTTATCTTCCCCCTCAAGTGGAAACTGGGATGCGAGAGACGCCTAATGGTGTAAAATGCTGGCAGTACTACTACTAGCTGAATCCTTGCGATTGCATCGCAGAAAAGGAAGAACCGAAGAAAAGTGTTAAAATAAAAGTATAGCACATGCGCTACAGGAAAAATTGAAAATGCTAATAATATTGATTCATGTTATTTAGTTCTTATTTTCCAAGACAAGTAAAATGAGAAGGGTTTACATATTTTGGAACAATGTATTGACGATTCATTGTAAACACATGGTAAAACATGTTTCGGAAAATGTAAGTAAAATGTTACATATTTTCCAAGATCTCTGTAGGTTGTCGTGTGCTACAACTATAAATCTCGCTCTATCAATATGTGTCAAACGATTGCTGGACATTACATTTATTGTATATACTCTCTCTAATCTTTGTATTTAAAAGTACTCAATATCCGAACTTAATAACTAGCTATTTCACTTTACTAACAATATCACTATCGCACTAGACCGCGATACATCGACCGCTGTTGATGCATGGCGTGGAACTTGCTAAAAAGACGATGTAGCAAATGGTGGGTTATATATATTTATATTATATAATCAATATTAAAAATATAGTGTTTATACTATAAAATTGGGTAATAAAAGCAAGTAATAACACTTCTGGGGTAATCTTCCTTTCAATTAAAAAACAATTTGATCGAGCCGAACGCTCAATATTTTCTAACACAACCCTTTAGTGCTCAATAACATAGATATGATAATATAACAAGAAATTCATATTTAGTAACGTATTTCAACAAATTCAAAGAAATAATTTCTATGAACTAATTTCATGAATTTTCTTTCTGTGTTCGAAAAACTTGGGACGTATTAGTAAGACGAACGTTACAATGGTCGACGTCAATTCAGATATTGGAAAACCACTGACAGAGAAACAAAATCGATTCATATGAATGATTTATAGTGTGTGTCATACGATGCAATATTAAACTTCAGGGTGACCTTACTCCCCTAACTGAGCAATGCGCCATCTTCCAATTCGTCGTTTATTCCTATTTTTCATAAAAAAAATTTCATTTGCCTACATTATTCCCCCACCCCTTTTTTGGAAGTAGTTTTTACACATTCAACTCAAATGTTGAAATTAAGTTATTTCTACTACATAGTTCCAATAATGATCGTCCTATTTACCATGGTCATTGGTTATAACTCGATAAGGATCCATGGCGGTTTTGGACTGTTTATATAAAAAACATGAACACAAAATTTTGTAAATATTCTGCTACAGGATGGTATGTTACTCCTTCCCAGTTCTGCATCAAATAGATTTAAGAGGAAAAAATAGTTGAACGAGAGTAGTCCCAGTAACATATTACTGAAACGCACATTAGAACTGCGCATGATTTGGAAACAATGCTCTTACATCTATATGCCCCGACGGGTTACAAAAGAGGAGCAGGAGATTTTTGAGAACACGAGATTTGGGGAACGAGCGTGTGATAGCTGGAGTGCGAGTTATCCTCTTAAACACAATCTTACAAAATGAGAACGTATTTTGAGAACTCTCTAAAAATAAAAAATTCGTTTCAATTTTGCAGGAACTTCAGTCGACCCTATCGATTGCGGAGTATTCATTTCGTAAATAATCCTATGAAATCTTTAGATGCGAGTGTTGTTGACACGCACGGACTGACTGACTGACTGAAAAACAGGCAGACGATCTCACCGTCTGTAGATAATGGAAAACCAGGAATATTGCAAATTTTTTCAGAATTTATATTCCCCGATCGATCTGTCCGAACTGGAGGCGTGGCGAATTTGGAACGGATATTTTGAGTCTTCGGGGTACTTTACATGAAACCGTAACATTATCAAACTCTTCTCAAAAGCGGCTTCATATTTTTATTAAGTGCTACAAATGGTATCAAAACTATTAAGATACATAGACTGAAAGCTACAAGCACACCGAAGTCATGCATGGTTTTAGGAATATAATTAATGTTATCAAATTATTTTTATTTACTAATCTTAACACGTTAACAAATAACACGATCAAAGTGATTCCCCTTCTTGTGTCTGAGACTTACTTGAGGCAAGTGAGCTTGAGTTCTGAATACTAAAACTGTCGTTTAGAAACCCACGTAAGATGTTTTACGTTGATTATGATGTGTGAGACAATCTGACTCCCTCGTGTATTACATCTATATCCTAAACCGCCCATGATATTTTGACCTGATAAGCTACTCTGTCTCTGACATGTGGGTATTATTGATAAATTGTATTCCCATACCTAGAACAATCGTTCAAGTACTGACATGAGATAGAGGGATATCATTATTGGGTATGCAAAAATTCAAAGCTGGGTTATTACTATGTGATATTCGGGGTCCAGGAAGTTACACTTCACGGAAAAGTTGTTATTCTCTTTCCATAGGGCAATAGATATCACGTGAGGTCCTAGTAAGCTTTTTGGGCGCCGATAGATAGCATCTGCGATGAGAGTGGGACAAAATCTACACGCTTGCCGTAGTCAAGGTTATAGCAAGCCTTATAAGAGAAACTATGACATTTCGTAGCACTCATATGTTCACACATTCTGAAACGTCATTAAACACTTTTCAGTTATTTGTCACCATTAAAACAAATATTTCAATTGAATTTGGTTATCCCCCTACAACTTTTAAGATAACATTAAGGAATAGTCTTCCTTCGTGTTTCTGTTGGGAACTTGAATCACAAAATATTGCTAAATCTTTACCAAGCCTTAAAAATATTGACAATACGAGAAAGTTGTAAAATGAAGAATGAATAATGTAACTTTTTCCAGTACATATGATCAAAGGTTTGAAACGTAAAATTTCTTTGTTAATTATGGAAATTCATGAACGGAGCAACATGCTTAATTATGTTCCATTCGGATATTCTAGCGCACCGTTTCTGTCAGGAGTATGAAAAAGATCAATGCACATGTGGCAAGCATGTTTACATTTTGACATTATTCAGATTTACAAATATCAAATCATGATCGATGATGATTGATTAGGCACAGGATTCGTAACAACAGTAGTATGGCGTGCTTTTTCATGTAAAAAATACAGGAAAAATATCAAATAAATATATTTTATTCCACAGAGGACCCAATTAACTCCATTTGGAACATAATTTTGTAATAAAAGAACTCCCCACTGCATACTACTTATGGTGAGTCGAATAAAATACCATTTAAAAATACCTGTAATATTTTATCCAAACACTACTAACTTTTAGTTTTAGTTAATGCCTTATTTTACGTAGCGAGACTCGGGTCATGAGGCCTGCTTTTCTGTCAGACCACGTAAAATTAGCTACACTCCTTTCACCATCTAGCGGAGAAAGGAGGGGCGTCTAAACAGGCGGATCTCAATTTTGCTCAGAGGCTTCTTTTAGGCTTGAGAATCTTTTGCATGCAATAAATCTACTACATATGACAGCCGGCTTTACTTCCCATCCGAAGGAAGGTGTACGAAGGAATAGTTTGCCCTTAAAACAACACGACTTCGATCAGGTTTGGACACGCAAACTCGGTTACAACAGTCCGGTACGCTGACCGTTATACCACCAAATTCGCGTACGTAATAATCCAATTTTACGTAATAATCGAAAGGAATGAAACATTTTAAAGTCAATTTTCTCTTAACGCGGAAAATAACTATATCGTCGACTTTTTTCTGGGCGCGCCAACTGCTATGGTGATTAGTTCCGTAAATCTAGTGCTCTAGGTTTCTTCTCCAGCTGGGCATCAACCCAGCTAGAACAAGGCTTGTGTGGTGCCCTGCTCCCCACTAGTTTCCCGACGTGTAGCAGTGTAGTGCGTGTTAATTTAAAGTGGGATTCTGTATGAGAACTGAGGAGGACAAGGTTCAGGAAGAAAATATCGCGCGTGGTCTACGGTCCATTTGTTTGGGTACTGCTCCAGCATTTGCCTGGTATTGATCAGTAAAGCCACGGACAAAAAAGCGATCAATGTAGCCGACCGCAAGAATTCTCCTCAGAACAGCGGATGAATTCGTCCAAGTTAGTCCAAGAAACGCCCGCTGCCAGGACTCAAACACTAAGACGTCTCAATCAGTCACTGTTGTTGCTCTTAGGAGTCTCAGACGGTCCTACCTTGAATACGTTTTGATACAATAATCGACATGAAATTCTGGTCACAGTATATCACAAGTATGACAAAATAACTCGTATATGTGATGGAGACATTTTTTAGCCTTTACACTGTGCGTATTGCAGGTTCATCCTGCTTCGGGTTTATAGGACGTTAGAAATTCTTTCGTTTAGCCTTCTCCTGTTACCACCACTTTCATGGCCTTCTGTACAGTGTAAAAGGTATTTCTAGATGGTCTTATTATGATTTAGGAAGTGGGATGAAGCGGCCGTGGTAAGCGTCATGCTTCAACCGGATATTTATTTATCCAATATATACTGTTATTACAGCCAGTAAATACTGGTACTCATTTGGAAATACAACTGAGTGTATTTTACGACCGTCCTGAAAAATCCTTACCAGATTAAAGTCCTCAGCTATGCTGGAATTTGAACCCGGTCCTCAGGTTAGTAAACATGTCCACGCTGCCGCGGACAGATAAATGCCTGCTGATAAAAAAATCTATAGGTTGGAAGTTCTTTAGAGAAACAAAGGTCTTTGCGTGCGTGGGAGGACAGTCGCTACGGCTCGGCTGCGAATGCGGCTCACCAAGGTTTTTATCTGCCCTCGCAAGCGCCGCACAGCGGTTGGTTTCCAGAATCTAGCGGTATTTAAATCAGAAATGCATATGCTCAAAATGAATGAAAGTCCACGTAAACGGGTTCCTTATAGTCTTGCCTGAATCATAATAATCGCCTTACGTGCAACATTCATTTTTAAGAAGAATGGTGTGTCTGTTCGTTGAGCGCTTCCGAGCCGCGAGCGCAGCCGTCTTGCTTTGACGCGTTTGGTGTTACTGCCTACTGACGTCGGGTTCGTAAGGAAATTTTGATTGTTGAATGTGGGCGAGAATTTCAAAGATATGTTCTTTAAAACGCACTAATTTTTAATAGAAATTTTACATTTTTGGTTGTATTTTTATGGAAAAGTATCACCGTGTTTTTGAGACTAGTTTCTTAAGTGATCAGAGTTTTGAGTTGCCAGCAATTGCCAAGAATGTTCTTTGCATAAATGTATACCCTAAGTCTTGTGCAACAAAATGGTAAAAAACATTTCTGCTCGAATTTGCTCCATGACGAAAAAATCCATTCTTTTTAGATGCTTGTTCAGTCACTCGACGGGAGCTATTCGAGTTCTAGCGTCAGGGTGAACTCTTTCGTGCAACAGATTTACGAAATAGAGAAATGCTAATGCAGTATGTTTCCCATAAAGTAGTCCCTCATTCTCCGCTTCTCCGTTGTTTCACAAGCATTGAGGAGCGGGTACGACGTGAATTCAGAAGCTTTCAGAAAATACGCAACTGAAACAGCAGAAATGTTCGTCAGCTTATACGGATGGTATTTCATGCCTGTAACAGTGCACAAAATACTATTTCATGGCGCTAATGTCATTAATGAAATGATTGTCCCAATTGGACAACTGTCCGAAGGCGGGCAGGAAGAGTTCAAGTCATGCCGAAAAAGAAGTTCTCGAAAATCATCAAGGATATGTGGCAATGAAGACCTGCTTCATTTTCTACTGATTTCTTCCGGCCCAGTTATAACAAGTATCCGGCCACTAACAACTAAGGAAACTGTACAGCTACCAACGAAAGTTTTGGGGTTGTTTCATGATCCTGGAGTGGGGTGTTCCACTTGAAGGTGAAGTAGCAGATTCAGAGAGCGACTAATGCCAAATATTGTAAGTTCATTTTTTTATAATTGCTCGATTAAGTATGAGTACGAATCATTGTATTACATTCTGATTTAGTATCTCATGAACCTTTAGTAGATAACTGCCAGCATAATATTTTCAGTAGTTTTCACATTGATATTCTGGTAAACCTTCTCAAGCCACTAGGAAAATGAATTTATTGTTATAGTATTTCACTACAATATAAAATAATATAAAACAGCACAAGGACTAATGCTGACCATTTTCCAACACCGTCTGGCAGCTCAGTGCATCAACTGATGTCACTGCAGCGCGTCTGACCGGGAGGTCCTAGGTTCAAGTCCTGACGGCGGCAGGATTTTCGACACTATCTTTTCAGCTAGGTCGAATTCAGTCGCTGTCTGGAAGAGAATTCTAGCGACCGGCTTCTCTGATCGGTAGTTTTCCGTGGTTTCTCCGAACAGCACCAGGCGAATGCCGGAGCAGTACCCTACCTAACGGGCCACGGACCGCTCGCAATCTTTCCTTCCTCTTCATTGTCCTATACACACACTTACACTAACATGCCCTACACTAACACATATTCCGGGAGACCGGCGGGAGCTTAGAGCTTGTCCCGGCTGGGGCGGTGCCCCGCTGGTGAGAGAGTCCTGGTTAGGGGGAAACCCCACTAGCCGACGGTAGGTCGGCGCTGGATCTCGCCATCCAGCGGGGGAAGATCACAGCCCTCTCCCGAGAAAAAACATGCACTACACTAACGGGAACAACGACCAAAGCAGTTGAACGGCCCGGAACAGTAAAAAATCAATCAAAAAACAAACAAACAAACACCGTCGGCTCTACCGTTCTCTTTAAAATATTTTAATACTGCTAAATGAAGGAAATCAGCCACTGTGCGCCGTTCTACCCAGAAGGACCTACTCTCCTGACTGATGCTCTCGCAACGACCCGATGCTATCAACCGCCCGTGCTGCCGCCTTGAACAAGAACTTTGATAGAACTCCTGCGGACGAGAGTAGGGAAGAAAATAAAAGAAGTGTTTTTTGGGTCAAAGACAAACTGGAAGATGACTTGCGACTGCGATTACAGAAAAAGAAGTTTGGGTTTGTTCCAAACAGCCTATGTAAGCTCGCTGTAGAAATCGAAAATTCTTTCATGCGACTAAAGAAAATCGATCACAAAAAGAATAATGTTATCTTTTTCCTGCCTTCGCCCACACAGTCCCCCTAAATTGTAGTAATTCAACAACCTGAAATCTAGATTTCTTCATTATTGAGTTTCACTTCTGTATTTTGCTGCCACTCGCTTTAACAAATAAAAGAAGAAACTGACCTCCGAGGAATTAATGTCTTCCGAAGTCTTTAGTATCCCCAGACATTAAGAATGACAAGGAAGGTAGTGTGTTAGTAGTACGTCACTAAAAAATTCAAGGAACATTTTTTCTTTGATACGTATCAATAAATCTGCAAATATTCATGCTGATTTTTAGTATTCAAAGCATATAAAATACAAATCTCAGTAAAAAATTGTATATAATTTTTAAAAGAAAATGTAAACGGCAATAAATTTAAATATTTGTCACATGATTATTTATATTAACCGAACTGGGGAGATAATAATTTAAAAAAAAATTAAATGAATAATTTCACAATTCCGGTCACATATTCATAATGTCACATATTCCGGTCACAATGTCACATATTCCGGGAGACCGGTCGGGAGCTTAGAGCTTGTCCCGGCTGGGGCGGTGCCCCGCTGGTGGGAGAGTCCTGGTTAGGGGGGAAAACCCCACTAGCCGACGGTAGGTCGGCGCCGATCTCGCCATCCACATGCGGATGTCCACCGCCATCTCCCGAGAGAAACAAACATGCACTACACTAAAGGGAATAATGACCAAAGCAGTTGACGCGCCAGGAAACACGAAAAAAACAAACCAAATGGGTGTATTTTTTATAAGATTTAAATCGATAAGCTTTACATTTTATCATGCTGCAGTCGAGACTAAAACATTAACTAATCCATGACAGTCAATATGTATTTGCACTCAATGTTTTACTCCTTTACAACTACATTTCAAAATTAAAACTGAAACATTTTTCCACACAGGCACAATGCTTTTCAACGTACATGATCCACCAACGTTTTGATACCGGCAGAAAAAAATTGGATCAGCACCATGCCTGCTTTCTCACATAAACTGCATTCTCTCGTGACGTCGGAAACAAAAATTCGACCTCCATCTGTAAGAGGACCAGATGGTAATTAGACGGTAATTAGACAGATGGTAATTAGACTGACAAGAACTGAACATTATGCGGGTTGCTCTCTTATAACAACAGAATGCCTCTCTAAAACCATTTCCGCGTTCTAAGAACATGAGTTACATGCATGTGGTTTGCCACTTCATCAACAATCACTCGTCTGTTATTCGGGACAAGGATTGCTCAATATTGGGAACATCAGTGGATGAGGTTAGTCATCTTGCTTTTTCTCGCCTATATGCTTGTTTGAGTATATTTGAATAATTCCATTTACTGTTTAACTTTTTTCAATAGTATTGTACCCACATTGGACGAAAAGTATTCTAAGGATTACAGCTGAAATGACCATAATTTGACATTGAAATCACAAAAGATGGACTACGAAAGCCCTTTTTTGTACAAAGTAGAGTAGTGCAGACATGTTGTGGTTACAATAACGCAAGAGAATATTAAAGTGATACCGCTAAAATTTCCCACAATCACTATGAAAGAAGAATCTTAAGAATAGTAAATGCACAAATTTCTATAGTTATCTAGACAATAAGATGGCAAGTGTGAAAACATAAACTTAACCTCGTATATTCAGTAAAATTAAAAGAGCAATGAAATGTCATAAAACAACAAAATTTAATTTTCAAAATACTAATTTTTAAGTCCATTTAATTTATGAGAAAAACTGTTCGCAATACTGTTCACAAACGATATGTCACCCAACCGATGCGTCATTGATTACATCCTGTAGCTATGAAAAAACAACCAATAGGGAAAAGAACCCTCGTAGAAAGCCCACAAATCCTTGGCGATATTTCTCAACCACGACAAAAAAGAAGAGAGAAAACTGCGGCAAAAATAACACATAAAAATCCTCTCAAATACAACTTCGCCGGCCAATAAACCACGGAAATGCGAGACGCAACCCGCAGTACTGCGCCTTTTTTACGGTCCGGTAAAACGCGCCTAAAAATGAAACCGGAAGCGAAGCATCGCCGCGCGGCCGCGACCGTTCTTCGCCATTAGTCGAGTTCCGGATCGGGGACCCGTGGGCGCCTCGTAAACGCCACGAGGATCCCGATACGCCCTCGCATGCTATCTCCTGGCCCGCCTTTTTGCGCGGCCTCCCACAGCACACGGTGCGTCCGGTGGCTCTTGATGTGGGCAAAACTACTGTGCCGGAGATTTAGGGTCGTATTTATGAAGCTCTGCCAGCAGCGCACTTAGAGGCCTGCCATCTGGGGGCTTGCTAGGAGCTCAAGGGGCGACTGGAATTGGCTGGAGGCCGTTCATAAATCGCAAAACTGAACACTGGCAGCCTGCTATGCCTGGCAGGCCCCTGGCAGAGGTTTATAAATACGGGCCGTATAATCCTCGAAAACCCAAGAGGGAGGCTCTAGACGCACGCGACCTTGATATTGCTTTCAAATTACTTGATTCATCTGTTCTGTATTGTTGAGAATTAATGAAATTGTCGAGACAGTTAAGTTGGTTGGTTAGTGATTCCGGGCGCGTCAACAGCTTTGGTCATTAGTCCTGTAAGTGTAGTGAATATTTTTTCTCAGAAGATGGTGGTGTCTTCTCCTGCTGGATGGCGACTTCCGGCGCCAACCTACCGTCGGTTAGCGGGGTTTCCCCCTAACCAGCGGGGCACCGCCCCAGCAGGAACAAGCTTTAAGTTCCCGACCGGTCTCCCGGAAATGTGGTAGTGTAGTGCATGTTATTGTATGAGTGTGTGTAAGGGGTGAGGATAGGACAAGGGAGAGGAAAGAAAGATCGCGCGCGGTCCGTGGCACGTTTGTTAGGGTACTACTCCGGCATTTGCCTGGTGTTGATCGGAGAAAGCACGGAAAAGTACCGATTAGAGCAGCTGGCTGCTAGAATTCTCCTTCAGACAGCGACGGAATTCGACATACCTGACAAGCTAATGTCGAAAATCCTGGCGCTGTTAGGACTCGAACCTAGGACCTCCCGGTCAGAGGCGCTGCAGTGACATCAGTTGATGCACTGAGATGCCGTTCCCAGTCGAGGCAGTTTAATTCTTCCTTTTTCCATAACAGTGTCCGATGATGTGCTTTTTTTAATCAGAGTTTTTCTAGTGCGGGTTCGACAAACCCCTTCTTGGCAGAAGACGCAGATTCTGTTTGTTGCGGTTTTACTTCTCGAGTTATTTTTGCCTTTTCGTCTTTAAGAGAAATTTTTATTCTTTGCGTTGGCAATAATGCAGTCAACATTATGTACTTCTATAAACACCCTTCAACGAAATTGGCGATATGTGGGAGACTATTTGATATTTAGTTTAGTAATTGAAGAGGTCAGAAAGGTTGGCAGAGATCGAAATACAAGAATTATCGAATTAGTTTTAAAACGGATTTCGTTAAAAATGTAATTCTAAGTGTTTAGTAAATATATATTCTTTTGAAAATAAGTGTACAATTGTTTTTTAGAACTAACATTTAGTAAACTAGTAACCTTGGCAATAGGCCTTACCGCATATACGCAGGTATTGCTAGAAATAAGCCTCTTTGTAAATTCAGCTCTGTTATTACTAGACCTCGGAATTTTAGACACAAACATGTGATGTATTGGGCACCTAAAACAGGTAACAAAATTACGAAATTATGCACTATTAAGCATGAAATGTGACGTTTTAGACATGAAAATAGGTTACACAAGTATTAAGGCATATATGTAAAAACATTTGACATAAAAACTTATTTTTATGGGATCTAAAACTTATCAGATAAACATTAAATTAGGCAATTTTTATTATTTAGCGGAGTAAAGTACTTTTACATTTTTGAGAGTGACTACAAGCATATTATTTTATTCTCTTCAATTTCTTTTCATTTTTCTTTCTTTCTTTCTTTCATTTTCTTTCTTTCTTTCTTTCTTTCATTTTCTATCTTTCTTTCTTTCATTTTCTTTCTTTCTTTACTTCATTCACACTTTTCATTCTCAACCTGTCAGCAGCGAAACTGAACCGGGAATTGATGCAATTATCTAAGAAGTGCGCGATGAACGGAGCCGAGCGTGAAACATCCTCTTTATATTCACTAGCAGAGCTGCTTATCTTTGGTGTGTTGGGTGAGAGATGTCGGCGCAGGTCGATTGTGTATTCGATCAGGGAATACACTTGTTTCGGGAAATTCGAGAAAGTATTTGCGTTGCGGTGTAACAAATTTTTAAAAAATGTATAATTAAAATATGAAAATTCTTCAGAATTACTTATTTAGGTATATTTGTCAAAATAATATTTAAATGGACATCAATCGCCCTTATAGGACATTTTAGGTACTATCAGAAGCGTTCATTAAATCTGTTTTTTTTTTTCACGATTCGTAAACATCTGCAAATATTTTCCGCAATCTCCTAAAGGAACTAAATAGGCATTTGACCAAAAATCCGGGGTCTAGTTAATTACACACGACCACGTGTATGACTGCACCTTCTCTTCATTTGGATGACCGGTTTAAGGTAGCTCAGGGCATCACCTGATGTCTCTGCAGTGCTTGTGACCTAGGTTCGAGACCCGACGGTGGCAGGATTTTCGATACTACAGTTGAATCCAGCCACTGTCTGGAGGAGAATTCTAGAAGCTGGATGCTCTAATTGGTAGTTTTTTTTCTCCGATCAAAACCAGGCGAAACAGCAGTTCCCAAACAAACAGGGCCCAGAATGCGTGTTATTTTTCCTTTCTATTCCTTGTACATTCTTCACCCTTACATACACGCGTTTAGTCTCATACACTGAACAGTTACTCAATCATTTAGATTAAATCTATAAAGTTTAACCATTAGCGACAGACGACGGCATATCTTGACGACTTGTTCACAACCTCTCGCACAGACGAACTTCATCGCCTTCACGCTCTGAAAACTGATTTTACTGATGAGAGTTATCAAGAGCTTCGTGTGAGTAAGACAAGAGGCCAAACTGAACCGTAGCCATGGAAAAGAAAACAAATCCTCTCAAAATGATTATTCAGGAGCCAGCCACATGGCGTATCACAGCATGAAGCGAGAGACTTGTCAGAAACATAACTGTGGGCATAGTAGGCTGATGGTATTGTATAAATAATTTCTCTCGTAATTCGTTGATGTTATCGTGTAAAATATTCTTTGAAAATCACGGGGGAAGGAGAGGGGGAAGAAACTGTGCATTTCTTGTTTGTAGTTACGCAGTACCATACAATAGAGGTAAGCGGAGTTCAATACCTTTACTTTCTGATTTACTTTTTACTGTCCGTTGCTATACAATAGGAAGGATAGGATTAGGAATGGAAAGAAAAATATTGGAATTACCTTAACAATATAATGTCAAATTGGTCTTTAAAATTCGTGTTTAAAGTTATTTACACCTGTAACTTCGCACACGCTAGAATTAATGAATGACCAAAAATGGGTCAGAATTGGTGAAGGTGGAGGCAAATAGGGACCATGCCATTTTGTAACAGTCTTTCCTAACTTTAACTTACGCAAAACAGATGTATTTTCTGCAAGCGTTATATTTTATCAAATCTCGACTAGCTGACTTACCGTAATTACCCTGCAGCGGCATGACCTCAGTAACATTGAAATTACGAATCCCACGTGCCTACCGTTCCGTACTGCATTCAATAACACCTTAGTATTGTTAATATAAAGATCTTTGCAACTTTCCGAGGTTTTAATGCATTTGAGAAATATACCATACCTTTAAAATACCTATCATTCTATTCGAACAAAATTTCTAAAAAAAAAGTTCAGTAATTTTCTCCATTGCTATTATTATTATTATTATTATTATTATTATTATTATTATTACTATTATTATTATTATTATTGATTAATTTTATTCGTGTTTCCGGGCAAGATCGCGCGCGGTCCGTGGCCGTTTTGTTAGTGTAATGCTCCGGCATTCGCCTGGCGTTGATCGGAGAAACCACGGAATACCACCGATCAGATCAGCCGGCCGCTACGATTCTCCTCGAGACAGCGACTCAATTCGACCTAGCTGACAAGCTAGTGTCCAAAATCCTGCCGCCGTCAGGTTTCGAACCTAGGACCTCCCAGTCAGAGATCCTGCAGTGACAGTGGATGCAGTGAGCCACCGATCCCAGTTGAAGTGATCCCACCTTAGAGAAACGCCTCTCCACTACCGTCAGTCGTTTCTTTTGCGCGGAGATCCCTTCGCAGCGGACCCAGTGCCGGTGGAGGATATTTACGCGGGCGACTAAACAGAGCGTTTTCGCCTAGGCGGAGGCCTCGCGTCGCGCCGGGGACCAATCACTTTGCTCGCGCGGGGCGGCGCGGCGGACGGTCGCAGACGCATTAGCCGCCATTCCCAGTCGCCTCGCCCCCTCCCGCGGCCCCGCCCCCTCGCTGCTCCTCACTTCGTCCATCCGCGCCCCGCCGCCCGCACGCTTCCAGGCGATGGGGTAGCGCCGGCCGCGGTGGCGGGGGAGGAGAAAAGAGGAACCGCATGCGGTGGACTGGGTCTTCGCCAAAGACAGAGGAACAGAATTGATTGATTGATTTTTTCTTGTTTCCGGGCACGTCAGCTACTGTGGTCATTAGTCCTGTTAGTGTAATGCATGTTTTTCCTCGGGAGATGGCGGTGAACTTCCCCCGCTTATGGCGAGATCCGGCGCCGATCTACCGTCGACTAGTGGGGTTTTCCCCTAACCAGGACTCTCCCACCATCGGGGCATCGCCCCAGCCGGGACTAGCTCTAAGCACCCGACCGGTCTCCGGGAATATGTGGTAGTATAGAGCATGTTAGTGCAAGTGTATGTGTAAGGGGAGAGGATAGGACAAGGAAGAGGAAGGACAGATGGTGCGCTGTCTGTTTGGTAGGGTACTGCTCCGGCATTCGCCTGGTGTAGATCGGAGAAACCACGGAAAACTACCGATCAGAGCAGCCGAGGAGCAGAAAGTGGCGATTTCAGCGGGTTGAGAAAACGAGCGAATGCACCAAAGCATTGGTCTAAACCTGTAGAAAATGATAAGTTATAGCTAACTTACTTTCAATAAACCGGGAGAGGTAGCTTAACTGATGGCACTGCAGTACCTCTGACAAGGAGGTCCTATGTTAGACGGTGGCTGGATTTTTGATACTAACTAGATAGTTGTATTAAGTTCAGTCGACATGTCGAGGACAATTCAAACGACCGGTTGCCCTGATTGGTAGTTTTCAGTGGTTTCTCCGATGAATTCTAGATGAATTCAAGGTGAGTTCTCTCACAAACAGGCCACGAACCGCGCGCGATCTTTCCTTCCACTTCCTTGTCCTATTCTCTCCCCTTACTTGCACTCACTTTCACTAACATGCACTACACTACCACACATGCCAGGAGACCGGTCGGGAGCACTGAGTTTGTTTCGGCTGAGGCGGTGCTCACCTAATGGGAGATACGTTGCTGGGAAAACCCCGCTGGTCGACGGTAGGTCGGCGACGGATCAGATCACTTAGTGGGGGTAGATCTCCGCCAACCCCGGACGAAAAACATGCACTGCTCTTACGGGCCTAATTACCTTAGCAGTTGATTCTCCCGAAATCACTTATCAAGCAAAAAAGCATTCATTATTTTACCTTTTTGTGTAAACATTGGAAACAGTCGCAGGCATTTGATGCAAGAAAAAAATACTATGTGAACTTCCCAGAGACCGACCAAGAGATGAATCTCAGATGAATCACAATGATATTTCAGAAAAGCTGTAAAATATTGGGACCGTGTTGAGTGGAACACGAAAATTTCATTATACACCTTGTATTACGTAGGGCGAAGTTAACTGAAGTAGACATGAGTAGAAGGTGTGACTGTTGGATTGCGTTAAACACAATTTTAATAAAATATTAAAGTTTTTAAAAAGTTGCAATATATTCGTTACTACAATTTTCTTGCCATATCATTACGAAATATGAACACATGTAATAATATACTACAACAGACGCCTCCGCCTTTTATATATTTTCGATTATTATGATTAGTAGATACTCAAACAACGAGTTTTACCTCCTTATATACTCCTTATGTGGTGTTGTAATCCTGCAGCACAGAAATACAATTTTTGAACATAAAAGTTTTTGTGACCCCCGAATTCCGAAAAATTGGATAACGTTTTTTCCATTTTGAAGTAAATTACT
Organism: Teleogryllus oceanicus; assembly: GCA_964035755.1. Classification (NCBI taxonomy): domain Eukaryota; kingdom Metazoa; phylum Arthropoda; class Insecta; order Orthoptera; family Gryllidae; genus Teleogryllus; species Teleogryllus oceanicus. Next base: position 5,640,240 of record CAXIVR010000014.1, on the reverse strand, counting down.
TCTTCTAACAAATTAATTATAGATATAATTGGTTTGAGAAATTAAATTTTCTCAAGAAAGGTCCCACATTTTACAATGAAAATGTGCCATATTTTAATATCTAATGATATTATTAAACACTCGTTTCAATTTACTGTGTTAAGGGAACAAAAAATCGAAGAAATTACTTTTACTTGACATTAGATAGTAACTGGAAGAGAGGGGTGGGGAAAAGCTAGGTCCGACTAGAGAGATTACGAATAACTAGAACGAGAAAGTGCGATTCTCTAGCACCACTAGTTTTAATAAGGGTTTGCTGGGTGTCATTCTGGGGTTTGCGTGATGCCGTCTCCTAGAAATTGTGACGGGGAGAGTGTAGGCAACCAACCGGACACTAATGTGTATCGAACGAATGGATTGCCTATTCCGCGTATTTCTGACTGGATATATTGCCAGCATTTATATGCAATGGAGTACTGTCGTTCAACAATGTTATTGCAGTGGAGTATTTGGTTATTAATGTCTAATATTTTTAAGAAACAAAAAAAATTGAAATTGTGGTGCTCACAGAGTTCATCCCACCTTCTCGTATTATTCTCGTATTCTCATAACACCTCGTATTATTTATAAATTCGCAAATGCCGAAAGTTTAGAATGTTCAACCACAATAAGACCCGCGCTTTTATTTTAACCGTTCCTTCTTCTATCCGTGGAAAATATGAAGAAAACGTTTAGAGAAGTTTTTGAGAAAATGTTTTTTTGTCTTCATGTAAAATATTTCCCCAAATCAAAAATATCCGTTTAAACTCGCAGGGACTCAAGTTTCTTTAGATAGATTGGCGTATATCAATTTTAGAGAAAATTTTTTAACGGTTTTGGCGCTAGCGTTTACCACAGATGGACATTCAGATGTTTTGCCGTCAATCCATTTTTTGGTATCAAGGATCCACGAAGATGAATTCTGACTAAACGGAATTTGGACGGACGGAATTTGAAGTTCCATGACCACATCCAACCTACGGCTTGAAAGAATGGGTGCGCAATGAAAAATGCTAAGGGACATGCGAGGAGCATGTAAGGGCGGGGTCTTGGGTAGTGGCTTTGATTTGATTTTTTCGTGTTTTCGGGCGCGTCAACTGCTATGGTCAATAGTCCCGTTAGTGTAGTGCATGATTTGTCTTGGGGTATGCGCGGTGATCTTTCCCCGCTGGATGGCGAGATCCGGCGCCGACCTACCGTCGGCTAGTGGGGTTCCCCCTAACCAGGACTCTCCCACCAGCGGGGCACCGCCCCTGCCGGGACAAGCTCTAAGCTCCCGACCGGTCTCCCGGAATATGTGGCAGTGAAGTGCATGTTAGTGTAAGTGTGCGTGTGTAAGGGGAGAGGATAGGACAAGCAAGAGGAAGGACAGATCGTGCGCGGTCCGTGGCCTATTTGGTAGGGTACTGCTCCGGCATTCGCCTGGTGTTGATTGCCTGGTTAGGGGGAAACCCCACTAGCGGACGGTAGGTCGGTGCCGGATCTCGCCGTCCAGTGAGGGGAAGATCACCACCATCTCCCGATAGAAACATGCTCTACACTAACGGGACTAATGACCGAAGCAGTTGACGCGCCCGGAAACACGAAAAAATCAATCAATCAATCAAAAGCCTCCATAGTGACATAGCTATAGTTGTACATGCCTGCAGTATCCCAATAGGATGACACTGTAGCAGCTGATTTACATCAATAAACCCTATGTTTATATGAAAGTATTGTGTAGTGCACGTTAGTGTAAGTGTGTGCAAGGGGTGAGGATAGTAAAGGAAGAGGTAGGAAAAATCATGTGCTGTCCGTGTCCCGTTTCTTGGGGTACTGCTCCGGCATTTAGTATTGATCAGTGAAACCACGGAAAACTACCAATCGGAGTAGCCGGCCGTTTGAATTCTCCTCCAGGCAGTGGCTGTACCGAATGTCGAAAGTCATGCCATCGTCTGGACCTGAAACCTAGAACCTCCCTGTCACTGTATTGATGCCCTGAGGAAGCCAGTGCGACGGGGGGGTGGGGGTGGTGGGGGGGCGAGGGGGGCGGGGGGGGGGAAAGGGGCCTGGGGGCGTGCCGTATTTCCAAGGCCAGGCGGAGGAACGCGACGCGAGGCGACAAAGGAAAGGAAAGGCGCTGGTGCTGCTGCCAGTCGCTGGGGAGTGAATGTCTCCTGAGGACAAAAGCCTTCATTGCACATCCGTTCCGAAAGAACCTTCTTCCCGAAGACTTACAATTTGCACAAACTCATGCAGAAAACATTGTCAGTGAGCAATAATTTCGAAAAACATTTGAGAAACGTTTAAACATTTGAGAAATGTTAAAATTAGAAAACATTTTAGTAGATTATAGCACAAGAAATATTAGTGACCTATATGCGAAATTGAAAACATGGAGGACAAATTTGAGTGACTGTTGAAAAGATTATGGAAGGTATTTTCTCTCCACCATTACAACGCGACAATTGTTTGAGCTATTGTAATACCATTTTTGTCCAATTGTCAAATTGAGTTTTTACTTGACACTCCTACTCCTAACACAAAGTAAATTAAAATATTTTTAACAAAACCGAAATATTTTAATAAACCAATTAAATTTTCATTTGCATATTGATGCGTACAACCAATTGCAATTCAGTACCTGCAACTTAGGCCATTGAAGTTTCATAATCTTACTACGTTGTGTCCCTCAATTCAAGCCGTCCCATGGAGCCTAAAATAAGTCAATTTTGTGTGCATGGCGTACATAATCTGCACAATTTTTCTATAGTACATATGAGTGAAAGTAACGTAAACATATTTGTATAATTGTTTAAAATGCCTGTTAATATGACTTATTATACAAATTAAAACATTTTAATCAAAACTAAAACATTAATTGTTATTTATTTGACTATTTGAATATTTATTTGCGTATTGATGACAACAGTTAACAGCAGATAGATACCTGCCCTTCCAAGCCCGGTTATCTCCCAACGGAGAGTCCCTCAATTCAAGCCGTTCCATACAGCTTCAAAGAGGAAGCCAATTTCGCGTGAATCGCACTCCCCATTACTTCGCAACGACTCAAAATCGTCGGCGCAGAGTTCGGGGCCTCAACGACCGACGGACAGCCAGCCGAGGACGCGGAATCAATAATTTAATTTACTAAGATACGCGTCACTTGCGGCCCTCTCCCTCGCCCCTCCCCCTTCGCGCGGGTATCATCGGGGCAGGCCCCCCCCACCCTCAGGTGGCGCGGCCATGTCGGCGCCGAGTTATGACGATGGCGCTCGGCCGTAAGGCCACACGGCGCGACGGCGCGCCCGGAATTAAAAGAGGACGAGTGGACCTGCCCACTTGTTTTACGTTCGGCGCCCGCCCTCATCGAAACGTCCTGCCCGCGTATCACGCCTTCGCTCGCATCCTGTTGCCCTCGTTCTCACCCTCGTACTTTCGCTCTCCTCACGCCCTCTCAACCCTCCCCCCCTTTCCCCCCTCATTTTTTTCCTCACGCCCTCGCTCTAATTCTCACGCCACTCTCTCACGCCCTCGTTCTTACCCTCATGCTGTCTCATACCCTTATTATTACAATCACGCCTCTCTCTCACTCTCAAACCATATCCTTTTTGCCCTCAAGCTCTCGTTCTCATTTCGTTCATCAAAAAATTATTTTGGATAAAATAATTTTAGAGCAAGTTTCCGATTTCAGCTATTCTCAAGTCGATCAAGATACTAGTAAATACAGAAACATTAAATTAACCAGGTTCCAAAGAATTTGGGGTACTATACATAATACATACAAAAATAAGACAAGGCAAGATACAAAAATAAAGTTCTATAAGACTATGGGTCATCCAACTCCTCTGCACGGCAGCGAAAGTTGGGTACCAACAAAAAGAACCTTAAGTGGAATACAGGCCACTGAAATGAATTTTCTGAGAAGAAAGCTGGAATGCACGAAATAAGATCATATTCGTGAAGTGAAGATTAGGGAAAAACTACATGCCGAAGAAATTGGAAGCAAAATAACCAAATACCGAAACCACTGGTATCTACACACGCAAAGGCCGGATAACACAAGACTACCTAAATTAGTATTCCTTTATCAACCGCATGGAGGAAGATATGTGAGAGGACTCAAAAACAATGAAAGGAAAACTTACGAAGACGGAACTGGCTCTTGTCTAATCCATGAAGTTCAGAAGCAGAAGAAGAAAAAGAAGAAAATGATAATGAAGAAGAAGAAGAAGAAGAAGAAGATAGAGAAGAAGAAGATAGAGAAGAAGAAATGACAAACGAACATAATGAAACAACTAAAGATTTACTCTTTACTTATTTCTTATTTTCCGTAATTCTTGAGTAGATATTTTATATCTTCACATCAAAAATCGATTGTAAAATAAAAAACAACTGAAGATTCATGGCCACTGGTAGACCATGGACCATGGAGAAGGAAAACTGCGCAAGCTCACAATACTCTACATTGCCTTTGCTTCCCTTCCATCGATTCGTTTCTCACCACAACATTGCATTTTACTCTCAACACAATCACCTCCCACGTTGTTTCCACTAAACCCAGCGTCCAGTTCCGGTTAAGGGTTTCCATCACTTCGCCCTCAGCTCCACCCCACCCCATTCCTGTGCCCACACCACTAACCTCTCGCTGGTCTCGAAACTGCCTAGCCACACCTGCTCGCGTCCCGCTCCCGCCCCCGCTATTCCCGCAACCCCACTTCACCCCGCTTCACCCACACTTCACCCCGCCTAGCCCTCTCAATAATCTGTCACCCCCTCCCCGTCCACTCTCCCCGGCCCTTTTCCCCTTTTCTCCGCACCCCCCTACCTCCGCTTCACCCTCCCCCTTTTCCCTTCCCTTAATTCCGTTTCATCCCGCCCCATTTATTCCGACTTCTCGCCGCCCTACCTACTTCCATTCCTCCCCGCCCCACCTAAACCCACCGCCCCCCCCTTCCACCACCCTCCTCCACACCTACTCCCGATTCTTTCCGCCCAACGTACTGCCGCTCCTCACCGCCTCTCCTTATCCCGCTTTTCCCAGCCAACACCCCATCCCACCTAATCCCAATTCTCGCTGCCCATGCTCCGCGCCCACCTATTCTCGCTCCACCCCACCTATTTTAGCCCCCCCCCCCCCGCCGCCACCTATTCTCGCCCCACCCCACATCTATTCTCGCCCCGCCCTTCTCGCCACAACCCCACTTATTCTCACCCCGCCCTACCTATTCTCGCCCCGCCCTACCTATTCTCGCCCCGCCCTACCTATTCTCGCCCCGCCCTACCCGCCCGCCCCCCTGCCCCGCACTTATTCTCGCCTCGCCCACCTATTCTCACCCCGCCCACCTATTCTCGCCCCGCCCTCACTCCCGCCATGCGGCGCCGCGCCGTTCGGGTGCCTGAGTGCGACGGCCGCGTCGGCCGTAACCCGGCCGGTGCGTGAGCGCTTTCACGTTTTATGGGGCGCGACTGCTGTGGGTGCAGCGGTCGGGCGGGGCGTGGGGCCCGGGAGGGATCCTGGCGACAGGCTCCGAACGGGCGCCCACGGCGAAGGGCCGCGTCCAGCACTCACAGCCAGAGAGTGTGTGGGCGCCAGAAGCGGAAGGTGTACGACAGTGGGAACAGAGGCTGCATAAAACGTATTGGTGGTGAAAACGAATCCACTGGAAACCGAAGGAGATGAAAATGTACTAGAAACGTGCCGCGAGCCTCCAAAAATGGTACACAGAAACGATTGGTGGTAAAGACTGAAGTAGTCAGTCCTCAAAAATGAAACATCATTTCGAGTCAAAGTTGTGGAGTACGTGAACAAGTTCGTGTTCTCGCTGTTCACCAATCTTTCTTTAACCACGTTTCTTCTCCTAGAATTTTGATTCTACAAGCCGATTGTCCAAGTCAGTCCAGAAATTCCAGTCATTGACAGGGTCACCATTTCCGAACATTATCCTATAAATACAGGTTCTATCTATCCTTCTATACTCAACCCATGAAACATTTTCAGCGGTTTAAAAAGAACAATCATGAAATGAAAAGTATAGATAATAGGTCTAGAATATATACCAGAATATAAATTAACTATAAAGCCGTCGATAAATGAGTGTACGAAATGTGTTACGGTGCTATCGGCATCATTAGAGTGTATTTTAATTTCCAAAGAACGAGGGTAAAGGAAAGACAAAACCAATATAACCCGATATTATAGTACACAAAAGGGAATGATGTCTAAAAAAGAAATTTTGTTCTGTCAGCGATAAATTCATTTTGCGTACAAAACGAATCAGCCACTCCAATGAGAGGCAGATGAATTAACATATGTATGATGAATCCTAGTAGAGAATGTGACAAACGACGAGAAATGAGTAATGATGTAATGAGTAATGAGTAAATGAGTAAATATATGTCACGATCAGGTATAATTTCATTGAAAAAAAAACAAACAAACGAAAATACACGATTTCAGAAAGAAAGATGGGTAAAATCCAGGCGTCGATCACAAAGCGTCGAGGATGGGAATACAAAACGGTTTCGAGAACTGTGAATAACAAGGTACACAACAATGACACACGTCAGGATCAACCAGAGCGACTAGTAGACAAATTCGGAGTCAATAACCGTACAAAAAAATATATAAAAAACCGTCGGCGAGCGGGGGAAAGCATCGGGGCAGTGAAGGACATCCGGGTCGGCAGGGACAAGAGCGGGCAGCGCTGGACCCGCGTCGGCAATGACAGCGCGGGCGACATCAGCGGGGCGGCGTTAACGGCCTCGCGCATCTTCCCTCCGCAATATCCCGTCCACCCCCTCCCCCACCGGCGCATACACGGCCGCGTCGCAGAGAGGGTTGCTCCGGAATTAACGCAGTAATCCGCGGGCCAGCGCGCCGGTATTGGACGCGTCGCCCCCGCGTCGTTGAGCGCGCGTTTAGGGGTCTCCTTGGACACGGGTTGCGTTTTAACGACGCGGCCCCCCCCCCGTTGCCGGCGGTATGGCGCCCCTGGAGCCCAATTGCACCGGCCGCGTTATGAACGCCCGCGATGGACTGCACTCTCCGCAAGAAAGTGGAGAGAAGGATATGAAGAGGATTCATACGACGCGGCGGGTGGCTGATACGAATTTAAGGCTGAGTAGTTGACGGACGGTTCTGCTTTTTGAAATATGACACATTGTGTTGCTATTTAATACTGTTTCTGAAAAAGTTCTAAATCAAGGGGCAAATTCTCAATGTACTACATATCAGGGTCTGACTTGTTGACAGACATTTCTGCCTTTTAAAATGTGATTCGTTGTGTTGCTATTTAATATAGTTTCTATCTCAAGGGGCAAATGATCACTTTACTACGTTGATCCAATTGAACGTTAATCCACTATGAACATTAACCCGGTATGAACTTTTATCCGTTATGAACAGGAGATGAACTGCACTCTCCGCAAGAAAGTGGAGGGGAGGATATGAAGGGGATTCATACGACGCGGCGGGTGGCTGATACGAATTTAAGGCTCTGTAGTTGACGGACAGTTCTCCTTTTTCAAATATTACACATTGTGTTGCTATTTAATACTGTTTCTGAAAAAGATCTGAATCAAGGGGCTTGTCAATGTACTACATATCAGGGTCTGAGTGGTTGAAAGACGGTTCCGCCGTTTGCAATATGATTCATTGTGTTGCTATTTAATATGTTTCTGAAAAAGTTCTGAATCAAGGGGCTTGTCAATGTACTACATATCAGGGTGTGAGTGGTTGTCAGACGGTTCTGCCGTTTGAAATATGATTCTTTGTGTTGCTATTTAATAGTGTTTCTGAAAAAGTTCTGAATCAAGGGGCTTGTCAACGTACTACGTATCAGGGTCTGAGTGCTTGAAACAGGGTTCTTCCTTTTGAAATATGATTCACTGTGTTGCTAATTAATATTGATTCTTAAAAATTCTAAATCTACGGGCAATTGATCAATGTTCTACGTTAATGCGTTATGAACGCCCGCGATGGACTGCACTCTCCGCAAGAAAGTGGAGAGGAGGATATGAAGAGGATTCATACGACGCGGCGGGTGGCTGATATGAATTTAAGGGTGAGTAGTTGACGGACGGTCCTGCGTTTAGAAATATGATTCATTGTGTTGCTATTTAATACTGTTTCTGAAAAAGTTCTGAATCGAGGGGCAAATGATCAATGTACAATGTTAATGCAGTTAACGTTAATCAGGTATGAACGTTAATCCATTATGAACATTAATACGTTATGAGCACTCGAGATGGACTGCACTCTCCACAAAAAAGTGGAGAGAAAGATATGAAGTATCACACGACTAGGCGACGGCTGATACGGATTTTGGGTTGAGAGGCTGACGGATGGTTCTGCCTTTTGAAATACGATTCACTGTGTTGCTATTTAATACTGTTTCTGAACAAATTCTGAATCAAGCGTCAAATGGTAATTGTCCTACGTTAACCTACTTAATTGACTCGTATCTCTTGTGAAATTGATCTTCGCTGTCCCGGTGATACCGCGTCGGAGGCCGTGGTGCCGACGTTTCCACTATGTTGTAGTGGACTTCTTCAAATCAGCCCGAGGAAGACCACGTTAAGATGGTTGAAATGTCGGCATCACAGTCGTCGATGCGGTGTCACCCAACTAACCTAGAGCACTCACAAGAGACTGTCCTCCGAAGCCTACAATTCCATACCTCTTCTGTTAGATAACATGTCAGAAGATAAGTAAAATAATATGCAAAACGTAATATAACATAAAGAAGAAGAAAAGAAGTAAATATGCCTTGTTGCGAATTTGCATTAATTAAGACGTGTATAAGTAACACATTCAGTACCTAGCTTTAATATTAGATACAAAGAGGAGCAAAAAATTGTGAAAGGCCTACTTATCTGATCCCCACAGATAGTAGCCTAGTAGAGAAATGGCAGTATTTTGTACATTGTGCTTTATCGGCTGAAGTTAAGAGAGTAAGAGATTTTTCATAATTATTCTTTTGAAGACACATGCGTAAAAATGTATTTTAATATAACTCTGCTGTAATAATAAACATAAGTTAGTTAGTAAAATTAAAATTGCTGAATTGACGAATTCTACACATTAACTCAAGCAAGATAACTTTTCTTTGGATAAATAATAAATTTTTTTCGGCTTTAATTTCATTCACTTTCAGATTCTTTTAAAGGTAGAATTCTTGTGAATTCCTTTGCGTGCAATTAAGCGTAAAATAAGTGCATAAGTTGACTCACTCCCAAGACATGCTGCAATAAGATATTTTTGCAACTATCCGGCCCCGAGACACGGACTATCATGGTCAGACATTTTCTTTTTAGCTCAGTCATTCCAACCAGCATCTACCTGCAGTGTTCAAACATTTCCTTTCTCTTGGCGTCACAGCACTTTTTGCTTTGATTGATTGATTGTTAGTGATTCTGGGCGCATCAACTACTGAGGCCATTAGCATCGTAAGTGTAGTGCATGTTTTTCCCTCGGGAGGTGGCGGTGATCTTCCCCACTGCGTGAAGAGACCCGGCGCCGACCTACCGTCGGCTAGCGGGGTTTTCCGCAACCAGGTATCTCCCACCAGCGGGACACCGCCGCAGCCGTGACAAGCTCTAAGCTCCCGACCGGTCTCCTAGCATGTGTGATAGTGTAGTGCATATTGGTGTGTGTGTGTGTGTGTGTGAAAGTAAGGGGTGAGCATAGGACAAGGAAGAGGAAAAACAGATCGCGCGCAGTCCGTGGCCCGTTTGATAAGGTACCGCTCCGGCGTTCGCCTGGTGTTGATCGGAGAAACCAGTGAAAACTACCGATCAGAGCCGCCGCCGGCTAGAATTCTCCTCCAAGCAGCGACTGAATTGGACCTAGCTGAAAAGCTAGTGTCGAAAATCCTGCCGCCGTGGGGAGTGGGAACCTAGGACCTCCCGGTCAGACGCATTGCAGTGACATCAGTTGATGCACTGAGCCACCGCTCCCGGTGTACCTCTTGCCCGCACGTGGCCAGTCTAATTCGCCAGTCCCCTAATTCACCAGCGGAGACCGTCTTCCGCAACGGAGACTGCGCACGCCGCACCCGTCAACACAATGCCTCCCACGCCCCTGCCACGCAAACGCACATCCACTCCACGTCACCCGCTTTCCACAGCACGCCTCCGCCCCTCCCCCTCCCCCTCGCTCCGTCCCCACCTCCAGTCCACTCGCCCGCCGCCTCCACCCTCGTTAGCGGACCGCCACCGTTCCCTGACCGCAACACGTCACCAGCGCGCACGGCACTGGCAGAGCGATGGGAGGGCACCTTCACTCCCAGGGCGGTCGCAGAGGTGTCACCAAGGCTTGAATATCTCCATCAAATCAGGGATAGGGGGCTGGTTGTTAACGATTCCGGGCGCGTCAACTAATGGGGTCATTAGTCACGTAAGTGTAGCGCATGTTTTTTTCATCGGGAGGTGGCGGTGATCTTCCCCCGCTGGATGGCGAGATCCAGTGCGGATCTACCGTCGGCTAGTGGGATCTCCCCCAAACCAGGAGTCTCTCACCAGCGGGGCACCGCCCCCGCCGGGTCAAGCTCTAAGCTCCCGACCGGTCCCTGGAATGTATGGGAGTTTAGTAAAAGTTAGTGTAAGTGTATGTATGTGAAGAGGAGAAGCTAAGGAAGAAATACGAAAGATTGCGCGCGGTCCGTGGCCCGTTTGTTAGGGTACTGCTCCGGCATTCGCCTGGTGTTGATCGGAACCCAAAATCAGTGACAGAGGTGAATGGCGTTACTATAGGAGGCCCCAGTGTCACCGTGTACAGCTGCAGGTTAGACTCGCCAACTTCCAACGATAAGAATAGGCTAATTTATGAGAAATATGAAAAGTTCCTTCTAAATGATCCATTATTAATAATATATGCCTACAAGGGACTGCTGAACAAAGCGCAAAATATCGGCGCTATCGTTGGTAACATTTGTCCCTGCTTGCGTCCGTGAACTCACGCAGCAGCCACGAATGTTTTAAGTCACCGCAAACGGTCTCAGAGGCTGAAGATCTATCCGGAAAATATTCGAGTTGATTATTGACAGTCCCTCTGGTAAGGTCCTTAGTCTCCTAAATGTAGTACATGTTTTATCGCTGGAGGTAGCGGTGATCTCTCCTTGCTGGATGATGAGAACCGCGGACAAACTTCCCGTCGGCTAGCGAGTTTTCCATAACCAGATACCTCCCACCAGCGGGGCACCTCCCCAGTCGGGATTAACTCTAAGCTCCCAACCGGTCTCCCGGAATATGTTGTATTGTAGTGCATGTTAGTGTAAGTGTGTGTGTAAGGGAGAGAGGATAAAACAAGGAAGAGGAAGGAAAGATTGCACGTGGTCCGTAACCCGTTTGTTAGGATACTGCTCCGGCATTCGCCTGGAGTTGATCGGACCAACTATAGAAAACTTCCGTTCAGAGCAGCCGTCGATTATAATTCTCGTCGAGACAGCAGCTGAATTCGTGCAAGCTGACAAGCTGTAGGGGACACAAACCCTAAGACTTTCCGGTCAGGGGCACTGCAGTGACATCAGTCGATGCCCTGAGCCACCTAAGTCGGTCTCTACCCGCGACATGGCAGGCATGTAAAGGCTGGGCTGGAATACAACTTCAATACTGACATAAGTGTTATATCTAACTGATAATAATTTAATTTTTAAGCCACACGTTGGACAAGCCACAGAAATATGATTTAAATCTTTCGGATTTTGATTTAATTTTCTTGCCCTAACATTGTCGTGGGTTGACGTGCCGTGCGTACAAACGGCAAATTACTGGACATTTGTGTGTTAAATTTCCTATTGTTTTTCACACAAACTTTCAACCTGGAAGCCAGATCGCGGTTTATTGAGAAATTCCAACGTGGGACGTTTGATATGCATGCTCTGTTATGTTACTTGGCGCCAAGAAGTTGTTATAAATGATAAATTTCGTATTACGGCGCCAAATTTGAATTAATTTTGACCGCTAATGTGCCATCAGAAGCTTTGCCAAAAACAAACAAATAAACAAACTGCTTGAAACATTAGTCTTAACCATTTTGAATTTTATCTTGTCACATATGAAAGGCCTTACTTGATTCTTCGCGCGCAGATTTCTTCGACGGCGCTTCCGCGTCGCTTCCCGCGTTCTTTCTTCCTTCAAGTCTTATTTCATGTACAAATCATGTATTTTCTTTGTATTTGCCACTGGCTGTCGCTTCATCTCGAATACCGTTCTCCTAAATTCCCTTTTTTATTACAGCTCCAGTCTTCGTTTCGTCTGTATTCCCCTAAATCCCTCGTCTCGTTCCTGCACTTTTTTCATTGTTTTTCCCGCGCCTTCTGTATTTTTTTAAAATTATCTGTACGTGACTTTGCTTGCAACCCATAATTTTCTTTTCTTCTATGACGTTCCTTGATTAATATCACAATAATTTCTTGGTATATTACAATAAATCAAACTTCACTCACTTCAAATCAAAACCATACCTTTACCAAACAATGGAGAAATGAAATGTGAGCTCTTCAACACAGGAATACTAAACAGAATACTAACATAAGAACATCAATGATAGTAGTGAATAAAACTTGTAAATAATTCTACTATGTGAATATCTGTGCGATTAATATAATTTAATTACTGTAATTGCACACTGCAATATCATGAAGCAAGGTTGTGTTCTCTAGTGTCACAAATCCAATTTAAATATGACCTTTTCGTAGTCATTATTATAAACAAAATAATATAATATATAACAGATTGTACAAATCTCAGGAAACATTGCGCCAGATAAAATTTGTAGTTTTTAGACATTTTATGGATGAAACTTTCTGCATTTTTTTCTCAGCTCTTTGACGCAAATTACCATGCAGTTACAACTTTTGATATTTATGTCTAAGTAAGATAATGGTATATTATGGTATGGTATGGTATATTTTCCAATATGATCTGTCCTAAGTTGCGTCATATTATCACTACGTTAGTACTTATTTTGAAAAATAGAGGCTGAGCTAAAAAATGGATATAGGTATGTTTACGGCTAGATGTAAAAAATATAATACCATAAAACAAACCTTTCCTATGGTTAATTGCCTCACCTCACTCAACACTCAAAGTTACTGAATCATTACTAAAAATAAATGGAAAACTAATTATGATAGTGTAAATCTCCATCATAGATTAATAATTTTCTTCTCCCAAAAATGTAAAATACGCAGGTTTATTCGCAATGTCGTTATGCTATAGGAAGTTCTTCACTAAGCAGAGTTTCAACATCACTATCACTTTACGAACGGCTCCTTTCCAACATTGCCTCATTAGTGCATAGTTCTGGAATAGATCCAAGATGTAACAAGAGAGCTTTGCCTAGCCAAAGCCACGAACCGGCCGGCGTCTGAAGCTCTCTGCCGCACGTCTAATCGTATCTAATCGTATTAGGAGTTCACTTGGGAGCCCTGGAAGATCGTGCGAGTAAACTCGCGAAAAGCAATTATTTCTTAAGTGATTAAGGATTTACGAGGCTATAATTAAGGAGGTTCCGTAAGCGTGGTGCATGTTACATCTGGGAGGTGTCAGCATTATTTTCCTCTGGAGCGACAGAAGCCGCCTAACGAGGATCTCTCCTTCCGAATTTCTCCCCCAAGAGGGACGAACTAAGCTCTCGGCCTATCTCGCGACGTGGGATAGTTGACTGATTAATTTTTTCGTGTTTCCGGGCGCGTCAACTGCTTCGGTCATTAGTCCCGTGAGTGTAGTGCATGTCTTTTCCTCGGGAGATGGCAGTGATCTTCCCCCGCCGGATGGCGAGATCCGGCGCCGACCTACCGTCGGCTAGTGGGGTTTCCCCCTAACCAGGACTCTCCCACCAGCGGGGCACTGCCCCAGCCGGGACAAGCTCTAAGCTCCCGACCGGTCTCCCGGAATATGTGGTAGTGTAGTGCATGTTAGTGTAAGTGGTGTGTAAGGGGAGAGGATAGGACAAGGAAGAGGAAGGACAGATCGCGCGCGGTCCGTGGCCCGTTTGGTAGGGTACCGTTCCGGCATTCGCCTGGTGTTGATCGGAGAAACCACGGAAAACTACCGATCAGAGCAGCCGGCCGCTAGAATTTTCCTCCAGACAGCGACTGAATTCGACCTCGCTGAGAAGCTAGTGTCGAAAATCGTGCCGCCGTCAGGACTCTAACCTAGGACCTCCCGGTCAGAGGCGCTGCAATGACATCAGTTGATGCACTGAGCTACCGCTTCCGGTCGTGGAACAGTGTAATACATGTAAGCGTAAGTGTGTGTAGCGCGGAGGATGGGCCATGGCCCGTTTGTTGTTTCTGGAGTGGTATTCCTGGCCGGGAACTGATGGGAAAAAAACTCGAAAAACTCTCAACTTCAGAGGTGGCTCAGGACATCAATTGGTGTCACTACAGTGCCTCTTTCCAGGAAGTTCTAGGTTACTCCAGAGGAGGGCAGGATTTTCAATGAATAAAAATCTGCTAAAAGCGCTGTTCTGCTGCACTAAAATATGCAAGTAAGAATTGTTGAACCTAACCTATTTTCAGGCAGTCCCTGGCAGTAATATTTACAATAATAATATATAATAATTTTAATTAATATATAACATATAATATTTGTTGTGAATGTTTAGAATGGCAGCTATTACTTATAGTCTGTAAGAAAAATATGACAACCGGACTTATCTCTAAAGAACACAATAATATTCTCAATTCTGAATATTGATAATTGAGTGGCGCCAAAACGTCAACATAATACTGATATTACTACACGCGTAATGATCATAAGCTAAAGTTACTTTCCTTCCTCTAGGTTTGCAACTAGACGGTAAATCTGAATCCAGTAAAGACACCAACCTCTATGAATAAGGAAAGGACTAAAAATAAATAAAAATACATAAATACATAAAAACGCAATAATCGTAATTTTTTAGGCTCGTGCATAATACTCCTTCACAGCTTCTGGTGGCAGTAAAGGGTCTTATTTGCATACAAAAGTCTGGCTGACATGCTAATCACAAAAACGGTGCTCTTTTTACGTTTAAAGCACATTTTACATGGCGTGCTTTACGCGCTTTTCCGCAAGGCTGTTCAAAACCGTCGTCGAGCGAGGAACCGAGAATAAATGCAGAACGGCTTTTGCGAGGTCACCCCGTGTTTAGTACAAAGCAGGGGTTGGCAGAACTTCTAGTCTCTCTGACGGGGAGGGTTATATAGTCCAATAACAATGATCTGCAAACATAACTCTAAAAAGCTTAGTCCTGTCTTAAGAGATGTTTAACCGCGTCTAAAATGTTCATACATTTGAGGAAATAGTTCTGTTTAACTCGTATACTAATGATGTAAATGACTCTCATTGTAAGGTGGCGGAAATTGTTGCTGCTGGTAGAAGCTAAACATAAGAGTGAAACAATAAACCTAGAAATAACAACTTCATACGTGCATAACCATAAAATCCAGTATTTCTCCAACTCAAATGAGCTAGATCATAGTTAAAAGATCACCTTACACTTCGTGTTATATGTAGATTTTGTCCCACATTGTTGAAGAAACTTCTTTTAAATTTATATTTTCCTTTTGATGACTAGAACATAGTACAGCTATTGCTAAACTTAACATAATATGTAATGTTTACTTACCAACTACTTTTGTATAACATTCCTATGAGTAACACGCCAAACAAGAGGGGATGAAATCTAACTCTTACATTATTTTTTTAAAGAGCAGTAAAACACAATTTAATTTATTTAGTACTATAATACAAAATTTAAATTGTTTTTTTATTTCAAAATGTGCTTCATTATCAATGATATGTTCTCTAACCACGCACGTGTGGTGGATTGCAAAGTTATTTTAGGGAAATTCTGAAGAGATCATGGGAATAAGGAATTTAAGGGATATTTGCGATTGTTGCTCATGAAAGAACAAAATTTGGTTTATCATATATGTTGTTTTTTTTATTTTTTAAAGTCGCTTTTCAAATACTATGTCATTCATCGATCACTCAAATTACCATTTACTTGGCAAATTACCATTGAACTTATGGGGAAATGGTGCGTTTCCTGGTTGGGTGACGGCTAGAAACCGCGGAATCTAACGGCGTTGAGCCCCTGGCCGAAAGGCTAAAGGACACTAACTGACTGCGACGTGACGAGATTTGGCAAATATAGTAATTACTCAGTAACGGACGATTACTCCAGAGAAAGAGCTCAAGTAAAGAGACGCGTTGCGTCAACCAACACGGAATTTTTTTTAAAAAAGATAAAGAAACACATATAATGTATACAGACACACACAAGCGTTCTAGGGCGCGATTCGAACCTGCGACCCTTCAAGCAGAGAGCAGGCAAGGTCTTTCAGTCTTAGAGATCTCGGGTATCCAGGCCCCCTCTGATATTTGCTTTGATTTGATTGATTGATTGATTGTTTTTTTCGTGTTTCCGGGTGCGTCAACTACTTTAGTCATTAGTCCCGTGAGTGTACTGCATGTTTCTTCTCGGAATATGGCGGTTAACTTTCCCCACTGGATGGCGAGATCCGGCGCCGATCCCCCGGCGGCTACTGGGGTTTCTCCCTAAGTAGGAATTCAGTTGCTGTCTAGAGGATAATTCTAGCGGCCGACTGCTCTGATCGGTAGTTTTCCGTGGTTTATCCGATCAACCCCAGGCGAATGCGGCAGCAGTACCCTAACAAACGGGCCACGGAACGCGCGCGATCTTTCCCTTCTTCCTTACCCTATCCTCTCCCCTTACACACACACACACACACACACACACACACACACATACACACACACATACACACACTCTTACACTAACATGCCCTACACTACCACATATTCCGGGAGACCGGACGGGAACTTCAAGCTTGTCCCGGCTGGGGCGGTGCCCCGCTGGTGGAAGAGTCCTGGTTAGGGGGAAACCCCACTAGCCGACGGTAGGTTGGCGCCGGATCTCGCCATCCAGCGGAAGAAGATCACCGCCATATTCCGAGAAGAAACATGCACTACACTCACGGGACTAATGATTAAAGCAGTTGACACGCCTGGAAACACGAAAAAATCAATCAATCAAGCTTACGGACGGACAGCACTTTTAACAGACAATATTTCCTTTTGAACCATCTAATCTGAATGTAGAAAGTTCACGCTTTTATATCTCTCTCAAGTAAACAAGATTACAAAATTCAGATAACGTATGAATGCGACCCAGCGGACCAGCTAGTGTCGAAAATCTTGCCACTGTCGGGGCTCGAACCTAGGATCTCTCGGTCAAAGACCCTGCAGTGACATTAGTCGATGCAGAGTCCCGCCTCCCAGTGAAAAGGTACGCAAGCATGGCAGTTGCCGAAGGAGAAACTCAAGTGAAGGTTCTTCACTTCCTGTTCTTATGTGTGGAAACACATCGCTTTAACCGCTTGTGTTACATATGTCTACTCTCGCCCGGTGACATTTCGATTAGCAGTGGTTCGTCTTTAAGCTTGAATGTGTCTGTGGGTATGTTTTATTTCGTGTGGTTCAGGCGTGATTTAGGAGGAAAGGGATGCGTCCAAAACAAACTAATAGTATATTATTATTATTATTATTATTATTATTATTATTATTATTATTATTATTATTATTATTATTATTATTTTCTCATCTTTTGGCACATTTGAATGAATTACCCAGATATACAAAATCAAAGCACAATACATCTTTTTTTTTAAAGAATTTACAATACATTGTTTCCCATGAATTTCCGTACTATCCTTGTTGTTGAAATAACAACTGCATTCTGCATGGGTTTGTACAGGTCTTCATTCAAACCCAGTTGCTGAAGGCCCCAAATCAGACTCTTAGGGATGACTCCGGTGTTTGCAACAGTTATCGGGATAATGTTGACTCTTTTCATATTCCACTGTTTCTCAAGGGTTTCAACCAGATTTGCATATTTACTGATTTTTTCGGTGTATTAGCTTTGAATGTTGACAGTATTTGGTACAGAAACATCAATAAGCAGACATGTTTCTCACATTGTTCATCACAACCAAATCCGGTCTCTTGTGAATTATTATTATAATTATTATTATTATTATTATTATTATTATTATTATTATTATTATTAAAACTGGGGACAGGGACCTCTAATTTACATCCATGGAAATAACCGTGGCTGAACATTACCATTAAGAAAACGGATTGTTGTTGCGTCTATCTACTTGATTTTGTTATGCTTGGCCACTTGCTATCTTGTACATCATATTTCATAAATATCGTCCCTAACTCACACAGTGATGCACTTTTGATGTATTACATTTATTTTAAATAGCATATGTCAGCAAATATAAAATACAATAAATACTTTGTGATGATTGAGCTCTTTAATATAAAACTTTTGTAGGAATTGTAAAAATGTTTTAAAATTTACACTAAACAGAATTCCTGAATCACAAATTTTCGATCCACGAATTTACCCACAAAGACTGTGGAAACAGCACTGGTTAGTACGAGCAGAGCCTAGACTGGAAAGAAATAATTAATAAGTCACTAAACTAACAATAATTAAGTTAGTAAGTTATGTTAGGTCAGTAAACAGTACAAAAAAAGAAAGAAAAAAGTCATAAGTTGTAGTCAATTGTTAAGTATAAGTAGATAAATAAATCAATAAAAATAAACTTAAAATAATTAAAATAAATTAAATAAATTAAAATTAAATTAAATTAAAATAAAATAAAAGGAAACGGTTAACATAAAACATTAGGGGGCGAAGGGAAGTGGGAATCGGAAATGTAAGGGCAGAGGCGTTGGTGCGGACAATCTTCTGTGGTGCTGTTTGTTTTCAGGTGCTGAGGAGGCCAAACACTGGAAGGAGAATGCCTGACGCCTGCGCCAAATAAATAAATAGTTTAAGAACAAAAATCGGATAGATTAGCATGAACTCGGCTTCTAACGGCAGGCTTTTCCCCCTTCAGGGTTTTTTTCCTCAGGCGTACCTCATGGTCTCTTTTCCGCGGCATTGATGCGATTAATAGACCATTTGAGGTGAATACCAGAATACGAAAAGTTAGAACGCGGTAAAATGTAGGTAGATGCTTAGCCTAGCCACTTAGCATCACGTTCTCTAATTTGTATGTAATAATTACCTATTAAATAAATAATAAACAAAGGCTGACAAGGCGTTAAACCACTGAGTAGGACATACTACGTGCGGATGCTGTGTTTGCTACGTCGGCGCACGTTCAACAAGAGAAGCAAACGCCGCAAGCGAATGAAATATTTTTACTTGCCGAGAAAAACAAAACAACGAGAACGCCAAGCATATAGTCTGGAGGAGAATTCAAGCGGCCGGCTGCTCTGATCGGTAGTTTTCCGTGGTTTCTCCTACCAACACCAGGCGAATACCGGAGCAGAACCCTACCAAACGGGCCACGGACCGCGCGTGATCTGTCCTTCCTCTTCTTTGTCCTATCCTCTCCCCTTACACACACACACTTACACTGACATGCACTACACTACCACATATCCCGGGAGACCGGTCGGGAGCTTAGAGCTTGTCCCGGCTTGGGCGATGCCCCGCTGGTGAGAGAGTCCTGGTTAGGGGGAACCCCACTAGCCGACGGTAGGTCGGCGCCGGAGCTCGCCATCCAGCGGGGGAAGATCACCGCCATCTGCCGAGATAAACATGCACTACACTAACGGGACTAATTACCAAAGCAGTGGACGCGCCCGGAATCACGAAAACATCAAAATCAAAATCAAATCCTTGGTGAGGGCTAGCTGTACGTGTAGTCTCATCCTCTTGTCAGTTACCATCTATCCCCTCCCTTGATATATTTTTTCAATTTTAGAATATTTAAGAAGAGTAAATCCTCGACCTAAATAGCAATTTTCATTGATAAATTTAAAGAAAATGTAAAATTTGAAGATGTATTTTCACATCAATCTTTCGAATTTTCGAAAAACTCCATTTGAAATTATTTAAAGCACTCCCAAATGTAATAATATATATAAATCTTAGAAAATGTGTAATTTATCGGAATGGTAGGTATTTTAGAAACAAATTATTTTTTTGAAAAAAAACACACAAAAGAATACAACAAAATTAATTTATGTCACCTTAAACAGTGCAATTAGCACTATCCGTACAAAAAGTTTGAAGAAAATTTTGGAGCCTGTTTGAGAAAATGGCGTTTGAAATTTTGTGAAAATTTGAGCTCGTTTTCACTAAAAACGTTTGAGTTTCGAGAAAATTTATATTACATAATTTATAGCACATGTTCTCGTGAATGTGATATTCTGTAGAAATTGCCATTAATATAAATATTAAGAACGTGAGAGACAAGTCAAAAAAATTGTAATTTTTGAAAAAACAAAGAAATATGGAGTTTATGTCATGTAATAGCGTACATATAGCACTATCCCAACCAAAATTTAAAGAAAAAATTGGAGCCTTTTTGAGAAAATCTTGTTCTTGTATTTTTGTAAATTGCATATAATTACACAATAATAGACGAAAAGTACTGAAATATTCAAAAAAGCACATAATGTTATTTAAAGATCTAAATATTGAGAACAAATTTTATTTGAAGGAAAAATCTCTATCTTCAATTTCGGAGTAGTAGGAAGAAGCTGAAAAAATTCAAATTTTTGCTATTCTTAAAAAATCAGAGTAAACAGGGAAAATCGGACCTATTTCACCTTTATAAGTGTATTCCTCCCTATTTTTACAAGAAAATCAAAGAAAATATTAGGCGCCATTTTTGAGAAAATTTTGAAAATGGACTGTGCGTGCGGAAATAAGAAGGAATTAAATCCGGAAAAGAGTAAATTGATTTGTTTTACCAAGTCTCGCTGAAATGTACACTCCAATTATGAGTTAAAAACTAACGTTATACCACGTATAAAAAAACGTTTTTTGGTTTAGTCCTGCTAACGGCGAGAAATATATTTCTAAAACATTAGTTTTGTGAAAAAAATTCAGCTAAATAAATTTTACGCCCAATTAAACAGTGCATTAGGCAGATTCCGTTGAAAAAGTTTGGAGAAAAAATTGCAGCCATTTTTGAGTAAATGACGTTTGAGCGTTTCTGAAAATGCAAAATTTTGAGAATATTTTAACAGAAGACTGTTGATATTTCGAGAAACTTTATATGACATAATTTAAATCACAAAAATCATAAGTATAATAATGTGAACAAATTGCCACTCATGTAATTATTTATGACCTGATAGACAAGTCAAAAAAATATATTTTTGTAATTTTTAAAGAAACGAAATGACATCACAGTATGGCGTATACTTTATCTTATAGATCACATTTAACACTATCCCTATAAAAGTTTAAAGAAAAAAATTGGAGCCATTTTTTGAGTAAATATGTCTTGTGTAATTTTTGAATATTGCACATATTGCGCGAAAAATACTAAAATTTTGAAAAAAACGTTTATATGGACTAAGGACTAAATATGGAGAAACGTTTATATGGACTAAATATGGAGAAAAAATTTCATGTGAAAGAAAAATTTGTATCTTCAATTTTGCAGTTGTAGCAAGACGCCAAAATATTCAAACTTTTGCAATTTTCTAAAATTCGCGGTTATCCGTAAAAATCAGACATTGTAACATTTATAAATGTATTTTACTCTATTCTAAGCAATTTAAAGAAAAAAGCAGTCGGAAGAAAATGGAGCCGTTTTAGAGAATTTTTTCAAAATGCTCGGAGGGTTTCATGTAAAATACCCCCAAATTTTTTCAAGAATATTTTTAAAAATTTCAAAGCTTCAACTAGAGTCAGATCGACAGGGATTCATTAATTTGGAAAAAATCCTACGCACAGTTTAAGTGCTAGTGGTGTTCACAGACTGAAAGAGAGACGGCCAGACCCACGGACGGACGTTTTGCTTTCAATTGATTTTTCGGCATCAAGGGTCCACAACACAGAGATTCTGGCTACATCACGTGTTAGAGGATTTTGTTTTCTTAAATTAGCAACTGGCTTTATCCACTTTTTCGTTGTCAGGGTTGCAGCAATGAATTTTTTATACCGAAAATCCGCCGTTTTTTCGCGGAGCATTACATAACTATCTCTAATACTACGTATATTATTCAGTATATTACTCCGTATATACGTATGTATACGAGAAAAGGACAGTCATGTATATGGAAAAGGACAGTCATGAAGCTTATTTAATTCCATAACAATTAACCTCCTTCTATTAGGCTCACGTAACGTGTGTATCAGCGAAATAAATCTCCTAAAACTAGTGACTAGTTGACTAGATGTTTACGCCTGGACTAGTTTTCTTATACAACTGTCAATTTAAAAAATGCTGTTTGTTTATGATGTGGTGTCAACAAGTCTGGTTTATAGATTTTTGAAAATGACCCCAAATAGGGTCGAAACGCAATAATACATCAATAGTTATAAAAGTATGATTCTATTTTATTAAGATCATGAAAAGCAGTGAAATAAAATTCAGAAGTTTTAACTTTAATATTTTCTGTTTTAGTTATTGATGATTGCATTAATATTTCACAAGGACTAGTAGAATATCAAATTACTATCCTTTCAGTGTGTTGTGGACGTTAACTGAATTGTCTTTTCATTCAGAAGTTCTGTTGGGGAAGACAATTATTTTCGATACAATCAGAATTGAAGTTGAATTCAATTAAAGCTCAGAGAGATAATAGACTATGATAATAAACAATGATAGGTTTATGATAGATCTCATCTGTAATTGTAAAATCGAACTTCATTATCAAGTGAGGTTCACCTAGAACTCAAACTCAAGTACCACATCAAAGCGGCTGTCACTGTCACTTTCGACAAAGTGTGTCTGGCGATATTCCTTTATTGGTTTGCGGTTCCTACAACAAAACAGAAACCTCAGAATTCATGATCAATAAGACAAAGTCACACTGAGAATGAAGATTGTAAGGAAAGAGGCATTCGTTCAAAATACGCTTGCAGGAGCAGGTGTTTTTTTACTTAAGTACGTGTGCATTAAAGTACTGAATATACTGTAAGTTTGTAAAGGGAAAACGTAAATGACAAATATGATTGTTAATTATATGTTTTTCTTGTAACAACATTGTTCAACTTTCAAACGAGGTTTTAATATTCTTCTGTTTTTAGCAGAGGCAAGATTCACAAGCAACTACAATATTTTATTGGGAGTCAATCGCCATCTTATAGTGATATACGACCCTGCAAATGTTGTGATTGATCATTTTTGACCAGTTCAAAAGAATGTGATACGAGAACCGTATTGATATTCATTTTTTTCGGTTATTGTTCTGTAATCATAATAAAACCATGTATCAAGCACTATTGGGGACTGATAAATCGTTGGACGTGTTGAATGAAACTTCAACATTCAATTCAATTGGAAAGACTAGCCCTAATTACAAGCAGGCATTTTTCGAAACCCCATTGCTTTCATATTGGGTGTCAAAAGAGGGTGAGAAAATTTCGGATGGCCCAAACTACCTTGTTTCCAAAACATTCCAAGAGCAAACAGGTATCAATTTGGATTACGTTGAACCAAATCCAGCAACAGTCGGTGTAAAAATAAATGGAACATACAATGGTGAGCTGGGTCTGCTGCAAAGTGGAATGGTAGATATATCTTATGATGCGCTTTTCTACACCGAAGACAGATTTGAGATCGGCGATTACACTGTTCCAGTTATAGACAGTCCATTCTGTATAGTGATGAGGAGAGCACCTGCCGTACCTTTTGCCCAAGTACTTTTATTTCCTTTTGAAGCCGGCCTATGGGGTTTAACTTTAGGGTCATTGTTCATAATATCCCTCGCCTGGTATGTATTAAAACATTACTACCAAAGAGATGATCAAGTGGTTGCTGTCAAAATCAAACCGAAAAGTGCTTTTTTCGATGTGGTGAAAGTGGTGCTAACTGGTGTAAGTTCATTTCAACCTCGCGTGTTGTCTCAGCGAATCGCGATGGCAGCCCTCCTGTTGTTCGTGTTAGTACTCTCCAGCGCCTACCAAGGCAAGCTGCTGGGCTTTCTTACTGCACCCCCGCATCAAAAAGACCCTCAAACGCTTCAACAATCCATACCGATGCTCAGGCACGTGTTTACTCACGCCATTCTTTACAGTATTTTCGAAGACACGGACCGACACGAATTACTCGACCTCCTCCACAAATTCCAATTGGTGCGTCCAAAAGAGATTCGTGCGCACTTCAGGGATATAGTTCTTGGTGACGATGACGGTGTGGTGTTTACAGCCTGGTTCTACACATACTTCTCTCAGTACAATGATTTGATGGTGGACGAACAGCGCATGCTACATCTCGTGCCTGAGTGTTTGAATACTCCGGGTCATCTGGCTTTTCTGGTACGGAAGAATTCGGACCTGTACGAGAAGTTCAGCGGCTTCGTGATGCACGTGGTCGAAGGAGGCTTCTACGAGCACTGGGTGCGCGCACAGAGACATCGCATGGAGGCCAACGGGATGATGGTGCCCCTCGGCTTCTCTGGTCGTTACAACGATCCGCGGCCTCTCAAGACCAACCAGATGCAAGGCCCAGTATTAGTACTGGCCGTGGGACTGGGAAGTGCAGTGGTGGTGTTTGCGGTAGAATTGCTGCGTCAATTGCCGCTGAAATTTAAATAAACGACATGTGCGAACACATGCTTACTGAGAAGTAGAGATATCGGGTTTTACAAGTGTTTGCTAAATTATTTATAAGTATTGTAAGTATTTTACTCCCATTTTTGTGACAAAGTATCCTTTAACTTGTGTGCCTGAATTTAATTTGAAACACCAATGTTCCTGGAACACTGATTCAAAATTAAACTTTAACTGGAGGAAACAAAAATAATGTTTTTTTGCACTCTATTGTATTGACTTAGGGACTTTATTGTATTGACTTAGAGAAAATAATCAGAGAATTTGGGATTATTTAGTAATTGAAAATAAACAATACAATGATAAGGAGACAGAAGGGCAGACCTCATGGACTGAGCCTCGCTATTCAATAAAGGGAATATTATTATTACTATTTAAATTACATCTCATGTCTCTATGTTGACTACATAAAGTCTACTTTAATATAATCACAGAACATGGTATAGACATAATTTTGGATCTAATTGTAATTATGATGGTTGATTTTTCACAAATTATATTACTATTCTAATCGTTGAGATGATGGTACCCTTCTCCATAAACTTCCATAGGTTTTACAGGATGATCCAATTACCTGAGACTTTGATGATGGTGTTTTGGAGGGTTCAGTACTTAATATTTTAAAAGGAATGATTCGCACTTTGCCAGATTTTCATTGTTAGAGGATAGACTCCGAGAGATCTATTTACTTTGTCTCCTTTTCTGGGTATTTCGACTGAGGATTGGAAGTGTTCGGGGATGAGATATCAATAATATAAATTTGTCTGTTTTCTTTATTGAATATAACATTAAGTCGATTGGTAATGACTGATCTGTTACTGAGAAACCCCCGTGTTCCTAAACAGCCGATGATTATTCTCCAAAACACTCTCTGGGTTACACACACACTGCAGAACTCGTGCTTCAGGTGTTAACTGATATTTCTCGGCCAATCTTCGACAATTATTTTCGCTGCTGCTTCATACCTATTCCTGTACTCTCAATCATTGATGTGTGTACAACATAATGTAATGTGCTGTATTGATTTAAATTCTTTACGTCGTATCGGCAGTAGTCTAGATTTGATTGATTCATTGATTGATGTTTTCGTGTTTCCGGGCGCGTCAACTGCTTTGGTCGTTATTCCCGTCAGTGTAGTGCATGTTTTTCTCGGGAGATGGCGGTGATCTTCCCCCACTGGATGGTGATATCAGCCCGACCTACCGTAGACTAGTGGGATTCCCCGTAACAGGGCTCTCCCACCAGAGGGCCACCGCCCCAGTCGGGACAAGCTCTAAGCTCCCGACCGGTCTCCCGGAATATGTGGTAGTGTAGTGCATGTTAGTGTAAGTTGTGTTAAGGGGAGAGGATAGGACAAGGAAGAGGAAGGACAGATCGCGCGCGGTCCGTGGCCCGTTTGGTAGAGTACTGCTCCGTCATTCGCCTGGTGTTGATCGGAGAAACCACGGAAAACTACCGATCAGAGCAGCCGGCCGCTAGAATTCTCTTCCAGAGAGCGACTGAATTCGACCTAGCTGAAAAGCTAGTGTCGAAAATTCTGCCACCGTGGGGAGTGGGAACCTAGGATCTCCCGGTAAGAGGCGCTGCAGTGGCATCAGTTGATGCACTGAGCTACCGCTCCCGGTAGCAGTCTACATCATTCAGTATTATAACTCGCCGGACTCTCAAGTTCTCACGTGGAGGGGAGGAACCATCCCAGCGCTCACCCAGTCACTTACTTCCCTGTCGTCAGCTTTGTCTGGCTGTTCCTAAATGATGTGCGGCAGGATGCATGCGTGATCGGGCTCCTGCATGCATTACTAATGAAAAGAATTAGAAAACCTTTAACAAAGTGAATGTAATAATTCAATTCTGCTGCTGGGAATTGAGCAATATGAATATATTTATATAGTTGGTTTGGAGGAATACTTATGTGTGTACTTTTATTGTTGGTATATATTTTGTTGCAACGACGGAGAGCAGAGAGAAAATTTTGAATCATAAACATGGAAAGTAAATTATGTTCAATAAAACATTTACTGATATGTTGGCGCATTCATTGCATATTACAAGTTAATTTCCGATTTACGAGGTGTATATGTACTTGTACATTGAGAGAGAAAAGGTAGATCCAAAATATCATAGTTATCACACCAGGATAGTTCAACTTCAAACGTCGTAGAATTGCTTCAAAATTAAAATTTAACGAAGAACATTAAATTTATATTATTATGAAATTATATTTCCAGGTGCTGTTTAAAATGCAAGACAACTAAGATAATGGGAGACAGCGAGAGATAATTATACTTTAAATTTATTGCGTGAACATATGTTGTAAATTGCGTAAACATATTGTGCGAAAAATATCACAAACCTTTAAAAGAAACGTTTACGAAAGCAACAAAAGCGGTGAATACAGACGATTGAATTCAAATATAAATAAAAATGAGGGGAGAAAGCGACCGATCGAGGAAAGCAGTGGAAAATAAAGTGTTTAAGTGTACTAGTCGCGCGACTTTTCTTGACGTCTCCCAGAGCAGGGTGCGGGGAGAGGAGGCTTCTCCCGACGTCACATCCAACGGGTGTTGCCAACTGTAACATTATTAATACTATTCGCGCCTCTTTCGCTCTTAATACAACAGGACATTATAGACGATAAATTATAACAAATAATAACACAATTAATAGCAACCACAAGTGAAAAGATTTAAACAACGAAAATATTGCTTATTAAGGAGATATGATATTACCAAAATCCGAATCGAATAAATCACAGGGCACAACACTAACAGCGAAAATGCGAGAACTGAATTCATTCGAAAGCAGAGCTCGGCAGCCCTGACAATTGTGCCGTGCCGTTCCGTGTGAGACCAATGTTGTGACCAGGCCGTACCGAGTCGTGCTGAGTTGAGCACTAGGGAGCTCAGACGTCAAGAAAAGTCGCGCGACTAGTATTTGTTGTCAGGTGATACACTTCCGTGAATAATGATATAAATAATAAATAGAAAAAGGGCGGATGTCAAGAAATTAATACTGTGATATGTCTTTGAAATAACAGCCAATGATAAAGAACACGGATATTAGGCAGTTGAAGGAGATGCGCAGTTATTAGCAAAAAGATACAGTTTGAGGACGCTATCGGTCACGAAGAAAATTGAAAGGCGAGCATTATGACCTGCAGGACAGAAGGATATTATCCATGAGAGGGTACGGACGTGAGCCTGCATCGCAGTTGAGGTTGTGTAAATGATAATTAACAGTAAGAAGTGGAATCGGAGATGGAAATCGACTACGAAATTTCTTAGAAATTGTGTCGGACATTTAAGGCCGAAAATTTTGGATGTTATTAGAATTCGGACTCAAAGTGGAAGTCTAAACGAGTTCCAGTAAGGAAATGGCGTGGAGTCATGAAGGTCGAAGGTAATTACCACATATCGTCGGCCAAGTTTGCTGAAGAAACCACAGGGAAGTCTATAAACTTTTAAGACGATTTCTAAGTGAGAAGATCAAGTTAAAGTTTACGTAGATTTAAAGACATGCTCAAAAAGTGAGCATGGATGTGAAAACAATATGGATGGAATGAATATGTTTGTAAATAATGTACGATGTGATGATTTCTATTGTTATAGAATTTTTATATTTTGACGTTTATTTCTAGCGATCACAGGAATTTGCGTAAATTGTAAGTGAATTGGAGGAAACATTTGAAATCTGCATATGTAATTTTATCTATGTGAATGATTCCTGTTCTGAAACTAATAGAAATGAAATAAATTAGTTGGCATAAATAGTGAGTAAGCCATGCCAGGCGAAAATTAGATTTTACTTTCTTAGAATAAATTATTATCAGTTTAAAAGAGAGGGATTTGGGCGTGGTACATTACAAAATAAGGACGTAAAAGTAAAAACATATCTAGAAAGAAAGAATGAGTGATGCATGGTTTCATTGCAAGTCAAGAATTACTTGCAATTGTATTTTCCAAGTGTTAGAGAAGGACCGATTTCAAATAAAGCAGATGTTTAAACAAATCAAAGCCTTGTTTTCAACCCGAACGGAGTATCAAAGCTGCCCCGTCATGATAAAATGTATTAGTGCATTTGATAGACCGTGTATAGAGATATTCGGTGATGACAAATTTACAGAAATTAATTCTCCTCACATGGGATTTGAAACCTTTTTTGCTATTACCAAAAATAATAATACTTACTTCACGTTAACAACATTTCTAACTAGATTGCTGCAGAAGGTACACAGTACATCGAAACATGAATCGATAAATACAAATAATTTTCAAAAACAAAATATTATAATGAAACCTTCGTCATAGTTATTGTTTCTTTATTTATAAATCCCTGTCCTTGAATGCATGGCCATTTTCATTCTTAATTTGTTTCAGAAATTCTCAATTCATTACAAGACTTGATTTTCCTACAAGAAATAATTTACTTTGTCCCTTGTTAATCACTTCCCTTTCGTGTATCCTCTGCCTGCTTGACCGGCGTTCAGTAATCCATTCCATGTTTCATTTCTCGTCGCGACCAATGGCATGTTTCCTCCACACATGCGATTATATTTCTATGTCCCCTACTAACATCTTTAGCATCCGCCCTCATCGCGTAAAACGCTCCTCTGCCCTGTTTCTTTATTTTGAGCGCTCCTCATATGTCTCCTTTCCTGCGCGAAATCGAACCCAAACAAGTTTCTCCTCCACCCCTAGTGCGAAGGCCATTCTGTTCATACACATATTCCAATTTATGATTGGTCACCGACACTCTAGCACTATATTTGTTTATTGTTTTGTTCTTGATTCGTAATTCTTTTTCTACGGCTTTTATCCAGCGAACAGCCGATTACCCTTTACGTCCCGATGGGATGCATATTGACCATACACTAGATAAACACACTTGCAGGTTCCTCTGATCTGGGGTCAGCAGAACGCGAGGCCCTCCGCGACAACGCATACAAAGTCAAAGGACAAACAACCATGCTCAAGGCGGGACTCGAACCCACGACCTTTCGGACCGAAGCGTTGAGTCGTTACTCGCTCTTAGCCACCTCGGCCAGCCAGGTCAGCATTGATTTGTAATGATTTTCCTAATTTATTTTCGCATTCACGTAAATTGCTCATGTGCCCTTTCACTGTTTTCATTTACCAATTATTTTATATTTTATCGAATATCAATATATTTTCCCCATTAACTTGTATACTTATTATTTGCTATTCGAATCTTTACTTCACTTTTGACACCCATTGTGGCTGACGTTCAGTCTATATATTTATTCAAATTTATTGGTTACTATAAACACACCCTTGAGATAACTTATCACAATACTAACGAAAATTTAATTTTAAGTGAAAGGTGTGTTCTTAACATTATAAGGAGTGCGACTTTTTTAAGTTTTTAGATAATTGTTTCAAGTAAATGTAAATTGATATCCATAATGTTAACATGAATAATTTATCTATACAGAAACATGAAGATGAGAAATTATTTATTCCCGAAACCTTATTAAACATACTAAAGCATTTAAGTGTAAATGAAAATTGTTTTGCCATGTGAAAGGTATTGTTCTTTTGTCAATAATAATTATCTGAAAACAATTGATGGCGACAAGGAATCATTGCAATTAAAAAGAAAGAGACAACTATCACATAAAACATAAGCCCCTTGTCGGAGGGATTTCGCCGGCCTAACTACATTGTACAGATTATTTCAGCTTATTTGAAAAAGTACTACAAGGATACTTGGAATGGTTTTGAAGTTCCATTGACTTCCGGCGTATCAGCAATGAGATATAAAATAATTAAAATGAAATGAAAGTGAAAGTAGAAATTTAGGAATCAAAATTTCTTCTCATTTCTGACAGTAAGATCTTTAAATAACACAAATATTATATTTTTTATACTCAGTATGTAAGTTCTAAAAAAACTCCACTTATTACCAGAAAATGGATATGAAATTACGAACTAAAGTTAGTTCGTTAGTTAGTTAATGTAACGGTAAAATTTTACGTGACGAGACTCGGGCCAGCAGGCCCGCTCTTCCGTCTAACCACACAAATTTTGTTAGACTCCTTTCACCACCTAGCGGTATGTATTATCTTGGGCGACGAAACAGGCGGATCTCAATTTTGCTCAGAGGCTTCTTTTAGGCTTGAGAATCTTTTACATGCAGTAAATCTACTAGTATGGGACAGCCGGCTTTACTTCCCCTCCGAAGGAAGGCGTACGAAGGATTTTTTCGCCTTTCGATCGGGTTAGAAGCCGCAAACTCGGATACAACAGTCCGGTACGCTGACGTTATACCACCGATTCCACAAAAGTCCATCAATTAAACTCCAATTCCCAAAGTACTTCAACCACACAATTTGCTCAACGGGCAGAGGTGGAATTTAAATCACGGGTACCAGATTAGTCGCCTTGTCGCGGCCATTCTTGCGACTGGAGGCTAGGGCGAAAGTCGTTCCTCGGCGCCCATTACTGTCCGAGCTCCCATGCTTTCTTTTTCCTTGTCCGTCTTTTTTAACCGCCCGTCCCTCAGCGACTATGCGCGCTGGCAGCTCCCTTTATTGCGTCGAATTACTCAGGGAGCCGGCTGGCGCTGACGGTGCGGCGCGGCGCGGCGCGGCGCGGCCCGGCCCGCAGGTCAAGTGTAGCGAAACGCCCCCTACCCTCATCGCGTGGTTGGCGAAATCGCAGCACGGAGTGGCTCCGGGCGGCGAGATCTGCGTTGTGGGGCGGTCAGGGCGTGCGGCTCAGGACAAAGAAGTGGTTGGTTCGTTGGTGATTCCGAACGCGTCGACTTCAGAGGTCGTTAGTGCCGTAAGTATAGTGCATGTATTTTTCTTGGGAGATGACGGTGATCTTCCCCCGCTGGATGGCGAGATCCGGCGCCGACCTACCGTCGGCTAGTGGGGTTTCCATCAAACCGGTATCTCCCACCAGCGGGGCACCGCCCCAGCCGGGACAAGCTCTAAGCTCCCGACAAGTCTTCTGAAATAAGTGGTGGTGTAGTGCATGTTAGTGTAAGTGTGTGTGTTAGGGGAAGGATAGGAAAAGAAGAAGAAGGACGAGCGTGCCGGTCC
This sequence comes from Teleogryllus oceanicus, assembly GCA_964035755.1. Classification (NCBI taxonomy): domain Eukaryota; kingdom Metazoa; phylum Arthropoda; class Insecta; order Orthoptera; family Gryllidae; genus Teleogryllus; species Teleogryllus oceanicus. The sequence goes on along the minus strand of CAXIVR010000014.1, from coordinate 5,608,558 downwards.
GTGGCTCGTTTGGTAGGGTACTGCTCCGGCATTCGCCTGGTGTTGATTGGAGCAACCACGAAAACTACCGATCAGAGCAGCCGGCCGCTAGAATTCTCCTCCAGACAGCGATTGAATTCGACCTAGCTGAAAAGCTAGTGTCGAGAATCCTGCCGCCGTCAGGACTCAAACCTAGTACCGTCAGAGGCCGCTCAGAGACCGGTCACAGGCGCTGCAGTGACATCAGTTGATGCATTGAGCTACCGCTTCCGGTATGGGGCTCAGGAGAAAGGAGTGGATTTATTGTTATTATTTTTTATTATGCCTCTGCGATGCCTCATGGCGTACGAGCTTCCCGTGCTGTAGTCCCGCATTTGATTCCCGGTCGAGGTAAAAATAGAGTTGTAGCTTTCATTTAAAATCGTCTCAGTTTCTGTAGCTGTGTGACGAAGAAAAGCTCAAGCAGGCGGATCTTGCTAGTTACGGTGAAGAGAATACATCATGTTCGCCTCATGTCGCTCTTACCCCCAAGCATGGGAATTTAACTAGGCCCAGGCAAGGGGGACACCGGTGGCTGGCTGGCGAAGTCGGCCTACCGACCTAATAACGCCAAATACATACATTTATTATTATTATTATTATTATTATTATTATTATTATTATTATTATTATTATTATTATTATGACTTATGAACTTCTCCCACGCGGGGGGAAACATTCACCTGCCACAGATGTCATTGTGGCTAGGCTCACTCAGTACGGCTCAGAGCAAGTAACGAGCAAGATCTTCATTTATTTCCAGGACCTCTAACACTACATATCAGACACATCAGTGACAGTTTTTCTGACAATGTGACAGGTGTCTGTTCCTAGTATATGCTTTATATTCAATTCTTGCAGATTTTGATGAGGATTTTGGTATTATTCCGGTTGTAGAAATTGTCAGGGGACGGATCTGAACCTTTTTTATTTTCCAAATCTTCTTTATCTCATCTGCTAGCTCTTGGTATTTTCGGACTTTGTTCGTGTATGCGGAGTGGAGATTATGTGATAGTGGTACCGTAATATCGATGATGGTGACTTCCTTCTTGGTTTTATTTAGCACTATATTATTATTATTATTATTATTATTATTATTATTATTATTATTATTTTATGTACGTTCTTTGATAGTATATATAGTTTAACCTGGCAATGCCTCTTCAATTGAGCTCGTGTAGCTTGTCCCTATCACCAACGTTGCACATCGCTAAAGCGGGTTCGACCAGGCATATTTAATCCATCTGCTTCTGCAGATCTCCAGTTCCGATGCGTGCAATTAGATAAACACGCACGAGACACCGTCTTCATGCATTAAGACGCAAGACAGATTGCCGTACCCTTTCCCTCAGTGAAGATTTGCGAAACCGATTTGCGGGCCGTGATTACTACGAATTGTAACGCCATATATTTTTCCACTAGCAGCGCATTTTATAACCGCTCGACCGGTTTTTTATTTTTTTATTTTTTTTGCTTGGGGAAAATTTTTTCCAAAAATGTTTTGACAGCATGTACTTAACGTAAGTAATATTATACAAAAAATCTAGTATTTCTATATTCTTTTTGTTCCTCGAACATGAAGTAATCTCGATCATTATGATGCAATATCGTCAACACAGAGCTTTTTTATAAATATTTTTAAATTATCTGTTTACCAAATAAATTTACTTTACAAAATATGTCTTCGTGTTTTTGTTTCATTTTAGTCATTACATTAATGTTCATTCCATCAATCCGTTTCTATTACAAAAAATGTTGAACGAGGAAATCATTTTCATGCAAAGTTACATCTGTATACGTAAAGAACTCAATAACAGATCCATCAGAATATTAATGTACGAATTTGATCCTGACACATTACCGAGTGTTAGATCAAATCTAATACGTGAGAACACACTTAAGGAAAGTAAGCGCGAGTAATGGCGGGTCAACTTTCCTCAACAAATGATGAACAAAGAGGTTCTTTTGCCTACAGTTAAGGAAATTTCGGTGCATCTGCCAGTTGTTTTTTAGTTTAAGGTTGAAGATACTTATAGGCGGTTATCAGCCCTTCTCTACGCTTTACTTTCACTTGAAAAAGTGGCCATTTTGTGAAATTTTTAACACTGAAATATTAAATTTACTGACAACGTAACCATGGGTTCGTCATATAACATATTAGTCCTTATATTTTGCATGTGGACGTAAAATCCTATACAAAACACGATTCCTGGAAGTTCTATTGATTGAAATCAATTATTAGATTGACAGCAACTACATTTTTCAACAATAAAAATTTAACTTTTATTCTTATATGTATAATACAATTTCTTTCAATATCATGAGAATAACTTTTCCATATAGAACATTAAAACACCGTACGGTTTTTAATATAAGTTTGCAAGCTTACTATAATATCTTCACAGACGGCTTCTCGGCTGACTAGCAGAATGTTGTCCATGGGATCCTTGTTACATCGGTTCTTGCATTCTTGCCTAAATTAAAAATGTATCAAATGTCGTCAACGATTTTCTATTAACAGGACTTAATATTTACCACAAAATTAATACGCGGTCACGACATTCCCTATCTGTGTTTCATATGAAACATCTACTCGCGACTGAATATAGTCAGATACTTATTGAAAATTCTCCATCTACAGAGCTACCTTAATGTACATACCCTCGAAAAATGGAGACTATTTTTCAAAACTCCAACTACATATTAATAAAAATTCCAATCATAATTTAATACAACTTAAACAATAACAACCTCTCAAACCTCAACTAATCATAAATTCCCGCCTTACTATCAATTACACAATGCCCAGCCTATTCTGAAAATCCGTTCGCACTTCACCAACCGCTTACGTGCATTCGCTCCAATAATTTTATAGAGAACGATCCCTTGCGTCTTTCTAAAATATCAGGCCATTCAACGCCCTCTTCACACTGTACATAAGGTATTCAGGCCGTGCCATCTGCACGGTTATGACACCAAACATGGAATATAAATTTTTAAGTTTTGAATTATACAGATATCTACTTTTTAGTCTTCCTATCGCTCTCAAAATCCAAAATAAAATGTAATGTAATACGACACTACACTTTATTGTAGTCTAATTACACAATGCAACTCCACTGCAAGAGAAAGTAAGCATTTTTATACCCCTCTGAGAAAAGCCCAGAATGAGGGGATGGTTTATTGACTTCTGAGTTTGATGAAAAGTAATAGTTTATTTCAACATAACCTTCCTGTCGAAATGAGCGATTGAGACGAGTTTGAGTTGGAGAAAGGAGAAAGGAGAATATTTTTGAGGAAAAGAGTGAGAAGTTGGAAAAGAGAGCATGGCAGTAAATGGACAAAAGAGCGAGCGAACGATACAGCGCATTCGAGCGAGCGAGCGAGCGAGCGAGCGAGCGAGCGAGAGAGAGAGAGAGAGAGAGAGAGAGAGAGAGAGAGAGAGAGAGAGAGAGAGAGACAGACAGACAGACAGACAGACAGACAGACAGAAAGACAGAAAGAGAGACAGACAGACAGACAGACAGAAAGAGAGAGGGAAAGAGTGGGGTGAGAGAGATAGAGACAGAATGGTCTGGGATTAGAGCGCGGGCAGAAAAGAAAGTGAGATGATACGAGTCAGGGCAAGCGAAGAGAGATGCCACGGTATGGATGAACGGCTCTCAGATATTTGAGCCAAAAAGAGGGGAATTCGAAGACTCGCGAGTCACTTTCTGAGAAAAGAATGAAGATGGCTGCGAATGTCAGGTGATACAATCTGGATAAAATGGAAGGAATGTGCAACGGACTTGTATCGTCTTGGATGTAAAGCTTGAAAAACCAGATAAACACTAACTTGAAGGCACAGTGTGTTCCTCGGGACAAATAAACCTAGATCAGATAAAAGCCATTGAGGCATAAGTTCAGTTATCTATTACAATTAGCTGATAAAAGAGAATGTATCACATAGACGCCGATAATATTAAACGATAAGTTAGCCATTGGCGTCGCCAAATACAAAGGGTTCAATGAAACTCAGAATGATAAGTAGCCGTCTAAATAGGGTCGTTTTTAATTAACTATTATGAAATATTTTGGATCTGCTACTAACATTTGAGATTTTAAAGTTATTGTTAAAGGGAGAACAAATAATAGAAACAAGAAAATTTTGAGAAATGAAAGTCGCGGATCAAAGTCGCGGCTTTAACAAAAACAAAATTGAACACTTAGAAGGCGTAATCTTAAACAAATATTCTTCGTTTATGATTAAGCAAAAATTAGTAAAAACATTAAATAGGGAAGACGACCTTGAGAAGTTAAATTTAAAGTGCGACACAATTTAGTAAGGAATAGCCAATGCAGTATAACCGATATTGTGGCTTATTAGAACGAAAATATCAGTCAGTACGAAATAAATATAAATTAGTGTACCGGTGGCAGACCTATCGCGTGTTAAACCTCACCCTCTTCCCTATCCTTCCATTTCCTCATTAAAAGAGAAAGTTGTTAACGTAATCTGTTTATTTGTTTAAGCAATGTATAAAGGAAACTTCCATTGTATTTACAGAATATCAAATAAAAATAAATATATAATGCATTTGATGTTTGAAATAATTTTGAAGAACGGTTTATTCAGAATTATAGACACATGTTCTTGGAACATGCTTCCTTAAAAACATTTGAAGTAAGCATACAATCTTCTTTGAGAGTTAGCTTTTCGCTTTCCTTGTCGGTCACAAAAATATTAAAAATGCTTTTTACTCTCGAAAAAGCTACGTAAAGTTTTCCATTTAAAAATACTGATTGGGGCAAGAAAACCCTGCTTTTTGCAACATTATTTAACTTTATTACCGAACAGAGAGATACATCCGTGCAATTAAATTGCATATAACATCATGTCATTGGTTTAAATATACATACAGATACAGATTCTGGATGTCTCTGAACAGGTGGGGTAGTATGGAGAAGCGACGAACGCGCTGAATATGTAATACAATGTCCAAACAAATTTCATCCTGATGGTTACTGTATGAGAAACGTATCTTTCAGATCGTTGATCAGAAAATTTAAAATTTTAAGGCTCTAGAAAGTTCCGTTTAGGAGTTATTTAATTATGTAGATTTAACAGTCCTGCCCGAGAGTTGCGGGGTGCATTTGACCTGAATACCTAGCTGCGTTTTTAAAAAGAAAATCATTCATATTTACGAAGTGAAAGTGCAATTAGTTACGTCTGCGTAAAATACTCTTTCTTTGGAGACCTGATTTATGAATATTGGTTGTGTATGAGAGCCGAAAACTGATCTATACTACTGAAATAGTATAAGAGACGGTGACTTCTTCGAAAGATAATGTAGTCCAGTAAATCCTCTCTATCACGTACTTGCTTAGCTCCAATTTGGTCTTAACACGAACAAAAGTTGTGTATTAGCAAGGAAACAATTACGGATATGATCATATAATACGAATTTTCTAACAGGAACCGATTATTTCAGTGCCTTAAAATTCCTATTAAGGAGGGACTACTGTACATGTGTAATCAGAAATGAAAATGTAGGAATCCAATACGGATCAAAGTTGTAAACCAAAGCCATGACACGAAGTGCCTCCCGAGATCCCACGTCGTGAACACCGGGTGCGGAAACTGAGGGCACCCTCTCCCGAGCTCCATACATCATACGCGAACGTAAACACGGGGCTCCAGTGCACAGGGCGGTCGCGGGGAGCGAAGGGGCGGAGGGGACAGCGAGGCGAGCCCCCTTGCCACGGCGCGTGCGCCGCTCGCCGGCGTATTGATTGCCCGGGCCGGCCGCTGCCGCCCCCCCTGCCCCGCGCACTCGGGGCGTCTCCAACAGGTCCGCGTCCCGCCCCCGCCTCGCGCCCCCCTCGCGCCCCCGCCCCTCGCGCCCCGCCCCCCCGCCCCCGCCCCGCCCCTCGCGCCCCGCCCCGCCTCGCGCCCGCCCGCCTCGCGCCCCGCCCGCCTCGCGCCCCGCCTCGCGCCCGCCCCCGCCTCGCGCCCCGCCCCTCGCGCCCCGCCCCGCCCGCGCCCTCGCCCGCCTCGCGCCCCGCCCGCCTCGCGCCCCCCGCCTCGCGCCCCGCCCCTCGCGCCCCGCCCGCTCGCGCCCCGCCCGCCTCGCGCCCCGCCCCGCCTCGCGCCCCCGCCCCGCCTCGCGCCCGCCGCCCCGTCGCGCCCTCGCCCTCGCGCCCGCCCCGCCTCGCGCCCCGCCCCTGCGCCCCGCCCGCCTCGCGCCCCGCCCTCGCGCCCGCCCGCCTCGCGCCCCGCCCTGCGCCCCGCCCTCGCGCCCGCCCGCCTCGCGCCCCCGCCCTCGCGCCCGCCCCTCGCGCCCCGCCCTCGCGCCCCCGCCCTCGCGCCCCGCCCGCTCGCGCCCCGCCCGCCTCGCGCCCCGCCCGCCTCCGCCCGCGCCCCGCCCGCCGCCCGCCCTCGCGCCCCCGCCTCGCGCCCCGCCCTCGCGCCCCGCCCCGCCTCGCGCCCCGCCCTGCGCCCCCGCCCGCCTCGCGCCCCGCCCCTCGCGCCCCGCCCGCCTCGCGCCCCGCCCCTCGCGCCCCGCCCTCGCGCCCCGCCCGCCTCGCGCCCCCGCCCCTCGCGCTCCGCCCGCCTCGCGCCCCGCCCCGCCTCGCGCCCCGGCTCGCGTCCACGCCTTCTTTGGGGATTCGCATCGCGGTGCAGGCAACTAAGGTTCCTGCAGAAGTGATTCGTTGGATTTTGTTGATTTATTTTCTTCAAAAACAGTAAAAACTGCATGTGACATAGTTGGAGAAGTATAATATCCGCATGTTTTCTTGAGCTCCAAAATTCCTTCCCCACCTTTTTACTATACGTTGTTAGATGATTAATAGCACCAACTTAGCGCGGTTAATAAAATTTAGATACCATGAAGCATTTCGCTCCCGAATAATAGGATACTTATTTTTATCGATAAACAAAATAAAAAAATAATTTTGTAGTATTACTAACAAAAACAAAACATATATAAAACAACATTACTCAACCTAATTGCAGATTCATATAGAGAGATGATTGTAAGAAGGGACCGATTTGACAGCCACTGCTTGGACACTGCTGGCAACATTATTGCAAGTTATATCCATGCTCTCATTTTGTCAATGCGTGTGTATACTGTTAGCTCATTTGAATATACCTTCATCACTGTCGCTTGCAATGTCATCGGCTTGCGTTCATTTCTTTCCCAACCTTTCAAATTGATCCCTTCTTAGAGTAACCCCTCAGTACGAACGAACTATTTCCATTTAACGTTCGTATACCTGCCAATGCCATTCCGGTATCACGAGAACATCAATGGGAAGAAGGCAAGGCTAAACCACAGAATAATTTGAAAAAATATGTTATTTTGATTGCGAAACTGTCGGCTATAACGACAAATATTACGATATAATTATAACATGTTTACGGGCAGGCGTAGCTGCACGACAATGCCGAAGTGTCCACGAAACGATTAGGCATGATGACGGATTTTAAGTGTTCTCAAAAACCTGAAAAACGTCGAAAGTCTAAACCATTCCTTACCGTTAAGAAAGGTTCTAATAAAGCATTCTGAAACGATGAAACAGTAACTCTTTGTCTATCCAAAGAGCAAACAAATTATGCTGGGTTGCGTTATCGCCGCCCCCTATTGAAATCGGATTATTAAAAATCTAAATTCCTCTGTCACTTAACGCACGAGAAATTAAAACCCACATTTAGTTTGATATTCATTTCATGGATTCATTTCATCCTCTGATATCATATGTATGACCAGGATTGCCAGTTTGTAAGTTGTTGTGAATAGTTCATCATGGTTTCTATGCGAATTCAAGGATTGGCGATTTACAACAGGAAAACTGGATGAATAAACAGCGATATCCTAACTGGTCCTTCCCACGTGTGTTGAGAACAAGCGATGTTGCAACAGGGTTGGTGAGAAACATCCCAGGCACATCAAAAGACCTCAATATTTCACCCTGTCGACATCGTTGGAAAGGCTGTCATCGCAGTGTGGATGGTTTTGCCATCAAAGTCTTCTCTGATGAAATGGACGCTTTCATTCCGCGGCGGAACAGGTGCCTGGACAATTTTGTCGATGATGTGGATACTACCTTTCGCACTCACATGCGCTACCCACAAACGCCGAATATAAAGCTATATTGAGAAGTTTAGAGTATTTGACAGATAAATAACCGGTATACAACGAAAGGAAAAAGGAATAAAGCAGAAGAAAAGAAGCAAATAACCTTTATTTACACTTCAGGAAGTGAACACCGAATTTTTAAACTTGCCCATCAATTCAAATTTCTCGTACAAAATGTGAATTTTCATTTCTAAACTCCCCAAGAAATATGCAATTAAGTATTGTTTGATATATTAATGAAACCTTGAAATTAATATCAAGAAAATTTGCGTCTTCATCGTGTTATATAAAAGAATAAACATTACTAGTTATAAAAATGTTATGTGATTTTAGCATACAATTGAACCTCATATATGTAAACGTATATCACGGGTTTTCTTTTAATGTAAACAATTTTGGTTTTGTTCCCTATTAGTAGGATTTCTACAGTAGTAGTCCATATAGCTGAATCTTAAGAAAGCCACATTGAGATAAAAATATTTTAGAAATAAAGCCAATAATTTGCGAATCATAACCAGCGCTCTCTGTCATTCCCCACAAAACTCAACATAATCAGAGCGTTCTTATTTCATTCGTGATTAGATTACATTACATTTTATTTCATTACCCATTATGTATTACATTATGTTCATATCTTTAATGCAAGTATCCAATTTTTGCACCCACAAAGAAAAAAATACAATTTCATGATATTCTCATATTGACAGAAATATCCTCATTTAGATGCAAAGAAATTTCATCACCAGTATCTCTCACCAAAATAGCATTGTCGGCAAACTGTCTACATTACGAAATTCATTCATTGCCAGCGCAACGTTCATTCAACCCAAGTGATCAAAGCCAAGATACCAATTCCTGACATCGCTCGCGGCGCCCGTCAAAGAGCATTGTGTTCGCGTATTGATTGGCCGGAACAGCGGAGAGCTCTCCACCACGCTGACACATCAAAAGAAGCTGCAGGCCATGGCAGGCGAAAGCGGAGGCGAGGGTGGAGGCGAGGGCAGAGGCGAGGGCGGAGGCGAGGGCGGAGGCGAGGGCGGAGGCGAGGGCGGAGGCGAGGGCGGAGGCGAGGGCGGAGGCGAGAGGCGGGAGGCGAGGCGGGGCGGGGGAGGCGGAGAGCGAGGGCGGAGGCGAGGGCGGAGGCGAGGGCGGAGGCGAGGGCGGAGGCGAGGGCGGAGGCGAGGGCGGAGGCGAGGGCGGAGGCGAGGGCGGAGGCGAGGGCGGAGGCGGGCGAGGCGGGGCGAGGCGAGGCGGAGGCGAGGCGAGGCGGAGGCGAGGAGCGGAGGCGAGGGCGGAGGCGAGGGAGCGGGCGAGGGGCGGAGGCGAGGGCGGAGGCGAGGCGGAGGCGAGGCGGAGGCGAGGGCGGAGGCGAGGCGGAGGCGAGGGCGGAGGCGAGGCGGAGGCGAGGGCGGAAGGCGGAGGCGGAGGCGAGGCGGGGGCGGGGCGGGAGCGCGAGGCGGAGGCGAGGCGGAGGCGAGGGCGGAGGCGAGGGCGGAGGCGAGGCGAGCGAGGCGGAGGCGGAGGCGAGCGAGGCGAGGGCGAGAGGGCGAGGAGCGGAGGCGGAGGCGAGCGGAGGCGAGGCGGAGGCGAGGCGGAGGCGAGGCGGGCGAGGGCGGAGGCGGCGAGGCGGGCGAGGAGGCGAGGCGGAGGCGACGATAGGGAACCGACAAATGTGAGGGGATGTTGTAGCGAGGCTGGATGGGAAGACGAGGCATAAAGGGAGACGGGGGCACGGTCAAGGCCAGCGACCAGGCAGGAGCGTTTGGAAAGGGCGGCAGAGAGAGGGGTAATAATAATAACTTTAGGAAGGCCTTCACAGGCTTCATTGAGCTCCTTGAGTTGTGGCTTCGTATAAAATATTTACATATAAAATATTATTTTCTTACTGGGAAGGCCTTGGGTTCAATCATATAGATTGGGAAATATCAGTTTTGGTGAAAATTGGCGGAACGGTTTAATTACGTGACAGGAAAGTATATCTTTATACGTATAATTTAGATTTAATTTTATTTTTCGTAAGGAAATAGTATTTGCGCAAAATAATGTATTAACATTAGCGCGTACAGGATTCTTCCGAAATAGTAATTGGTAATAATTTTTGAAAGGATTAGAGATTAGGAATTAGAAAAAGAAAGAAAAATTTGAGAGATCTATATTTGCCCCAGAAATCAGAAAAAATTATTATTAGCCAAAACACGTACACGCCAAAAAGAAAATACATCTCCATTAGACATTATAAAATAGTAAATCAAATAGAGTGATATAGGTAATAAATAAGTCTAGAATAATGAAAAACGTCGTGCAAATTATATATCATTTTGTTTTAATTTAAACATATGGAGTAAATAGTTTGTATTGAATGGAATGTATTTCAAAAGTCGTCGCAATGGTTGTCGAAAGATGACCTTTCTAGAATGTATTCTTGTATTGATATTTGACAAAACTGAAACTGACTATATCTAATGAAAAGGTATAATTATGTTCATTATTATAGTAGTAAATCTGTGTAATAAAAATGTAAGGGAAGTGAGGTATTATGGACGTTTGTAACACGAACAGACAATCGAACCATATTTATTGGGTGTAAGATGAATTCCAGCGTCCAGACGTAATAGAGGAACTCGTAATTTAAAACCACGAATTGAGAAACACAAGTTTTCATCTATTGCTTTAAAAGCCCGAGGAGATCACGGGCAGAGATCCAGCCTGGCTCTCAACAGCGTCCGTGTCCGCCAGTTGGTCCCGAGATTGAGGTCAAACTCTGCGACAAGCATACTAAGAAGCATTCTAAAGGGCTTCGGAGTTGCAGGTAGAGACGTTACCTGGAAGATAAATTACACTTAGATTGAAAATTTGAAAAAATTTAAGATCGTTGTTGGCAGAAGAACATCTTCACAACTTGTTCTCCACTTCTGCTGTTCCTGTGATTGTAAAAGCTCATTTGTTTCACGTCATTTGATTTTTTTTCCTTTTCCTTTTAACTCGTATTCGTCTTTTTATCTTTCAATCTCTGAATAAGAGATTCTAGGAGTTATAATTCATTCATCTAGATCCTATGTATACTAACCAATGAAATATATATCTAAATGATTGAGTGTAATTTGGTGACTGTCTGAACGGCAGATGACTGATCAGGCTAGACATTAAAAAGGTAACTGAACTAAGGGTTACGAGGTAAGACGAAATACCGAATAACTGATACATTTGATGTGTTCAATTTATAAACGTTAAATGATTTTAGAAACGTTTTATCAGATTTTGAGCTCTCCTCTCAACTCTACCTCGTAACTCAACATTTACACTTCAACAAACAATAAAATATCCTAACCGTATTCGTTCCCGTTTTGCATTAAACAACACGATGAAATAATAATTAAAGACGCTATTAAATAAATTAAAAAATAACATTAAACTGACACGATTAAATAATATTAATGAAAAGTAGGAAGAAAAGATATCGGTAATTGTGATGAAAGTTAGGATGAAGAAGAAAAACCGAAAGGAAGGAGGACGAGTGTTGGTGTGGAACGAGAGAGTGGCAGGGCTTCCGTGGTTGCCCTGGAGGCACGGCCGTGTTTTGTTCGCGTGCCAGTCACGCCGCGCGTATTACGCGCCAACCCCTGGTGGCCGCCGTCGGAATGACAACTTCCTGGCGACGTGGAAGCAGAATTTCCTAAGTTCCAGAAATTAGTAGGCTCTCAGGTCCCCGGTTTAGCTTTCGACGGATCTCCAGTCAAAACTCGCTCTCCCTGAAATTGCAACGGAGAGTGAACGTTATCTCGTAAGGTATTTGAAGGCAGAGAATGACATCAAAATGTAGTTAGTCCTATAAAACATGCAGAGACAAGTTTCGCATCTTCATAAATATATCTGAGACTTTGATGTCTCTTTGGGGAAAGGAATTCTTCTCGAGTACCTAACGATTAATAATTTAAAATGCATCCATGAGCGATTGCAAACTGTCTCCTATATTTCTTCTTCTTCCGAGTTGTCTACAGCTCCTGTGGCCGTCTCTCACATCCCAATTTCCATGCCTCTCTATCATTCCAATCGTCTTCAAGTTCTCTTTTCTGTATGTCCTTAATAACTTGCTTTTGCCATTCTTCTCTGGGTCTACCTCTTTTTCTTCTGTCTAAAGGGAGCCACTCAGAGATCTTTCTGGGCCATTTCTCATAACCGAGCCTTTTCACGTGACCAACCATTTTAATGTTCGTGTTTCGATTTCCTCTAAAATCGATTTCTGTATTTGCATTTTCTTCAAAATTTCATCATTTCTTACATGGTCCATATTACACGCTTCAACTTCTTCTCAAGAAATCCATTTGCAGGCTTTTTAATTTGTCTTTTTCTCGTTTTTTTATTTCCCACGTTTCTGATTTCACGCACTACATTTCACGCACTACACTTTCACGCACTACATTTTATACAATGGTTTCAAACAGCCTTTTCTTAGTTGATCTGGATATTTAATTTCCTGAAAGTAGAGAGTTTAACTTTCAAGTGACTTGTCTCCCTTGCGTGATCTTTGAGATAGTGTCTTTTTTCTAGTCTCCTTCTTTACTGATGATTCCTCCTAAATATTTAAATTCCTCACATGCTTATATCTGCTCTCCACTTATTGGTATGCTGCATCCTGCATTTTCTCCTACCACCAGATCCATGACTTAAGACGCTCCTCTCCCCTTTTCGACGAGTCCTCTTCTCGTGTTGAGATCCTCTTCGGCAATACTTCTTAGTCTGATCCCTACCCTTCGACCAGTCCGGCAAGGGAGGCCCTACCAGTAGCTACGCTACCGCCGGCATAGCTCTCAGGATCACAGGGGTACTCAAGCTCCACCACCAACTACAAGGCCATGTACTCCCTAGGCGGAGTCCTATATTTAATAAGCTAAAACATTATGATTTGTATTCGACTGTAAATCACGTAAATATTATACTTATCGATAGGGAGGTGCCTCCTAGCAGCCCCCATCAAACATTCAAATGAAGAATCTCAACGTTTACAGAATGAGGTAAATGGAAACCAGTAGAATACATGCAACCCGCAACTGAAGATATGTTTGAACACGTTATGATCGTTTGTAACTCGAAAACGATTAAACGTTGTTAAAACACAAAAATTATGTTTTATGCTGATATACAAAGCAGCAGGTAACACACACAGCTTTGAAAGTTTTACCTACCGAATTTCGTCTTTTTGCTCGTTGCTTATATTCCTTTCTCTGTGTCTTCTCTTGTCATTGTACAACAGTATTCCACCGGCATAGCAGAGTTGCATTTCCACTTATTTCTTCGTTCCATTTGCGAAATGTCCTAATTGAGTTGCTCTCCATGTGTGTCACTTGTAGCACCGCATTTGTCGGGGGAGTCCATGTAAGAATGTAGAGAACGAAGTTTATTTTGTGAAAATAAATGATGAGGTGATTTCTCCCTTCCACAATCGTCTACTTGTTGAGTGTCCTCTTCCGGAGGGAGTATTTCAGGCAGACCGTATTCCATGCATTCGAATGGCTGATGGGATGTTGCGGTACTCAGCAGCCCGTCACTTGTCTCTGGACATGCCATGCTGGTACACAGAGTAATAAAAATTACCCATAACCCATCACTGCTGTGCTCACAAGTGCCAACACGATCTCCAAAAATTAAATTTCGTAAAATTCCTTATACCTTATATGGCCTATATCTTAGAACAAAGAGCTAACTGCAAGTTTTAAATGTCATGCTTGTTGTTTTTTGTTACTTCCCCGCCTTACGAATTCTTCATATGAAGAAAAAGTTATGTAATCGTGCGCCGGAAAAGGCGAATTTTTGCCAGAAAACGCTGGGCTCTGGAAATGAAAAAGTGGAAAAATTCTGTTGCTTAATTTAGGAAAAAGATCCTCTAACTTGTAGTGTAGCCAAAATCCATGTTTTGTATTTTCTTGATACCTAAAATTCGATTGAGGGAAAGACGTTCGTCTGTCCATCTGTGGGCAACGCTAGCAGCTAAACCGTTCAGCCGATTTTCTTCAAAATTGATATTCCCCTATCGTTATGAAACTCATAGCTTGTCTCTGGTATCGCAAAAGTGAATAAATACTGTTGCTGAATTTAGAAAAAACGCTTTAACTCGTGATGTAACCAAAATACATTACTTCTTGATACTGAAAAATTGATTGACGGCAAAACGTCTGTCTGTTTGTGGTCAATGCTAGCGCCTAAACCAATCAGCCAATTTTATTCAAAATTGATATTCTCCTATTGATCTGGTTGATGTCGCGGCTCATGGAATTTGAAACCGATATTTAAATTTTGGGAGTACTTGACATGAAGTACCTCGGACATTTTCCAAATTATCAAAAAATGGCTCCAATGTTTTTGATTAACCCTTAGTTACTCGCGTTAAATTTGGTCACACAGGGTCCCGCGTGACGTATTTTGTACACCAAGTCGATTTTGTTAGAAAAGTTAACTCTGCAAGGCCTGAATAATAATTGTGTATAATTGTTTTAGTTATATATTTGAAATGTATACATATTACAATTTTAATAAAATAATATAAAATTTAGCATATTAGTCTTCAGAACAATTGCATGTAATGATTTCAAGATGTTTGTTGCAAGAAAATTTGTAGCACGAGTTAGTAGTAAGTGAAGTAATAATTCTATTATAATATTTATTTGCTTTTTCGCAAATGTGTCAATAATTTCTTAATTTTGTTGTGGTTGTTGTTGATCTTCACGACTTCCAGTTTTTTAAATTTGCTGATAAGCGGTTTTCTATTTCACTTTGTAACCTTGACTTTGCCAATGAAATCATCTCTATACTCTAAATCGCTGCTTGAGTAATCATTAGCATAATCACGATCAGGACACATGTCACGTTCACTCTCGGACACTACCACTTCTTTCTCAGGATAATTTGCAGCATTGCAAATTTCGTCTGTTGACGACTCCTCGTTTAATAATTCACATATCTGCTTTTCCGAAAGATTATTCATTTCTGTGTTGTTCCTAATGTAAAAAAATAAAATAGTTTAAATACATAAATAAATTTTAAAAAATGAAGTATAATAAAAAGAAAATGAAAACTTTCATTGGTACTCGCGCGGCGTAGAAAGTACGCCAACAAACACTTTCAATGGAAAAACAATTTTCTAGCCACTGCAGTAAATCTTACGCAAGCAAGTATCGAGGAGGATGTAGAATGTAGGAGATGTAACCTCACTGAATGTCCTCTGTGAGGTTAGGCCGAATGTCAGAACGCGCGGTGATATTATCTGACACCTACGGCGATAGCAGTTCCAGTGGCGTACAAAGTTCGCCAACGTAACTAAGGGTTAAACTTCTTTTCATTAACAATTGAATCAAAATTGGCTATTTTCAAGGCGTGACGATTTTCCTTGTTAGCCTGTGTTATTCGCCTTCAAAACACAATCGCAGTGAGAGTTGCCTATCCATCAGGGGCAAACGCTACATGTGTAACTTTGTTATAAGAAAATTATAACCACAGATTCATTGGCAAAACATTATGTGCGATACTCTCCCAGACTTTTTTCTATTATTTTTACTGAGCACGCATAGATCAGTACATAATACACTTTACATATGTAGTGAAGGCTTACGTTCTAATTTACCTTGAACTAAACGACGAACTAATTAGGGTGAGGAAATCTTCTCCAGACACTTCTAAAAACAATCTATTTCGGAAACTTTGACTAGGATGCCAGGTATGGATATCCATTTTTTATTCTACTTCTATGAAGAGTTTTCCGGTGTCTAAAGTTGTCTTGTTGTGGAACTTAGATATGGAGTGATAGAGTTGGGTTGAAAGATATGTTATATGGTGTTGTATAGAGAATTGGTATTTAGAGATTATATGGTGTTTAGAATTCTTTGTGAAGCTGTGAGTTTGTGGCAAACCAAGAAGCATTTGCGATAGTTCTAAGAAAATAGTTTTAGACTATTTGGAGCTTTTTAAATTTTGTTTTTGAAGTGGAGATCCAAACTGGACAGGCGTAAAGGAGAAGTGGTCTAGTGTTAGTTTTGTACATGGTTATGGCACTTGGGAGAGGGAGGTGTGAAGATCGACTAATAAGAGTTTTCAGTCGGTGTATCATATTTTTTGCTTGTTGAATTCTACTATTGATATGTTGGTTCCAGTTCAGTTTAGTATCCATGTTTGGACCGAGATATTTCACGGTACTATTTGGAGGGAGCTACTATCCCAACCTATTCGCTACGAGCGTTCACAACATGTAATCAGGGACGCCTGCTTAGATCACACGTTCTTCCGGAGATGAATGTTCTAAGAGAACGAGTAGCAACACCGATTTGGTTTGATTTTTTCGTGTTTCCGGGCACGTCAACTGCTTTGGTCATTAGTCCCGTTAGTGTAATACATGTTTTTCTCGGGATATGCGCTGTGATCTTTCCCCGCTGGATGGAGAGATCCGGCACCGACCTACCGTTGGCTAGTGGGTTTCCCCCTAACCAGGAATATGTGCAAGATGATTGCCACATACCGAGTATAAAGCATGCACTAAACTTATTGACCAATGACCTTAGCAGTCGACGCGACCAGAATCACTAATCAATCAATTAAAAACGACCAGCGCGCACAACGTTGTGCAAAAAAAAAAAAAAAAACCAGACGGAAGCATCCTGCGAAGCGAAGAACAAGAAGTGGCCGGGACGGTGGAGGCAAGATGGTGGATGCAAGAAGAGGCGACAGCGTCCCGGAAATGGTGTCGTGTGTTTTCGGAGCGAGAGAGGGCGACGCCTCCGCGCGCAGAGAAAATGAAATAATTTCGTTAGCGCGCCCTCGGGCCGGAACCGCGCCGCCTGTGTTCGCCCACACGACTCTGCGACTCACAGCCCCGCCCCCGGCTTCCCCTGCTTACATGCCGACTCATCACTGCCGCCAACAACCCCTGCTGCCGTCACTGACACGCCAGCGACACAGTGCGGCGCGGCTCTGCTCGTTCGTCCGCGCACAGCGCCGGCTGAGTTGTCACTGGGAACGGAGGTTCAGTGCACGAACTGATGCCACTGCAGTGCCTCTGACCGGAAAGTCCTAGGTTCGAGTCCCCACGACACTAGCTTGTCAGGTAGGTGGAATTCAGTTGGATCAGTGGAGGATAATTGTAGCGGCCGACTGCTCTGATCGGTAGTTTTCCGTGGTTTCTCCGATCAACATCAGGCGAATGCCGGAGCAGTACCGTAAGAAATGGGTCATTGACCGCAAGCGATCTTTCCTTCCTCTTTCTTGTCCTATTCTCTTCCCTTGCACTAACATTCACTACACTACCACACTGCCTTAGAGGTCGATCGGGGACTTAGAACTTGTCCCGGTTGGGGGAGTGCCTCGATGGTCGGAGATACCTGGTTGAGTAAAACCCCGCTAGTCGACGGTAGGTCAGCGCCGGATCTCTCCATCCAGAAAGGGAAGATCATTGCCTACTCTCAATTAAATAGCATGCACTACACTTTCAGGACTAATGATTTCAGTAGTTGATGCGCCCGGAATTACTAGCTAGTTAGCTAGGGCAAATTCAACCCTTCTTGATGATATACTGAAGGTCGGCTGCTCTATACAGTGATATGTACAGGTGCTTGGAACGGGAGGTTGGGAAAAATTATTGAGAGCGGCTGCATGGAAAGGGTGCTTTGTTGGAGGGTGTTTGAACAGGGCTTGGAGGAAGGGGACGAGGACTTTGAACGGTGAGTTTGAGATGCTTGGGATGAGTTGTTTGGACAGGTACTTGGAAGGAAGGTTTGGAAACGATGGTTGATAACGGGTGCATGGAACGGGTGCGCTGGACGGGTGCTTTAGATGGATACTAGACAATTCTTCTCTACGGCGCTTGGGTGCTTGGGCGTAAGGTGCTTGGAACGGCAGATTAGGAAACGGTGGTTGAGATTCGATTGTTGAGATCGGTTGCTCTGGACGGGTGCTGGAAATGAGTTCTTTGGACAAGTGCTTGGAACGGGTGCTAGGGGAAAGATTGTTAAATTTATTTATTGATCGATTTTTTCGTGTTTCCGGGCGCGTCAACTGCTTCGGTCATTTGTCCCGTTACTGTAGTGCATGCTCTTTCTCGGGAGATGGCGATGATCTTCCCTCGCCGGATGGCGAGATCCGGCGCCGACCTACCGTCGGCTAGTGGGGTTTCCCCCTAACCAGGACTCTCCCACCAGCGGGGCACCGCCCAGCCGGGACAAGTTGTAAGCTCTCGACCGGTGTCCCGGAATATGTGTTAGTGTAGCGCATGTTAGTGTAAGTGTGTGTGTAAGAGGAGAGGATAGGACAAGGAAGAGGAAGGTAGATCGTGCGCGACCCGTGGCCCGTTTGTTAGGGTACTGCTCCGGCATTTGCCTGGCGTTGATCGGAGAAACCACGAAAAACTACCGATGAGAGCAGCCGGCCTCTAGAATTCTCCTCCAGAAAGCAGCTGAATTCGACCTAGCTGAAAAGCTAGTGTCAGAAATTCTGCCGCCATCAGGACTCGAACCTAGGACCTACCGAACAGAAGCGCTGCAGTGACATCAGTTGATGCACTGAGCTATCGGTACCGGTGGGATTGTTAAAACGCGTGCTTGGAAGGGGTACGTTTAAAAGGATGTTTTGAACGAGCGTGCGTGTGTGAGCTTGCAATGCGCGTGCTTTCTGCAGTGTTTAGTGGAAGCACACGCCCACGGCGGCCGGCCCCGTCCTCTACTGTTGTTGACACGCCGGCGGCGCGGCGGCGGCGGCGGCAGCGCGGACGTGACGGTGCCGTCCCTGGCGCAACGCTTCCGACACGGCGTGCGCGCCTCGTCTGCTGCAAGAGTAATGTCCCCCTCTCCCCACACGCACCGGTAGCGGTAGCTCAGTGCATCAACTGATGTAACTGCAGCGCTTCTGTCCGGGAGGTTACACTCCTAACGGTGCCAGGATTTTCGACACTAGATTTCCAGCTAGGTCGAATTCCGTCGCTGTCTGTAGGAGCATTCTAGCGGCCGGCTGCTCTCATCGGTAGTTTTCCGTGGTTTCTCCGATCACCCACCAGGCGAATGCCGAAGCAGTACTCTAACAAACGGGCCACGGGTCGCGCACGATCTACCTTCCTCTTCCTTGTCCTATCCTCTCCCTTTACACACACACACACACTCTAACATGCACTACACTACCACATATTCCGGGAGACCCCTCGGGAGCTTGTTCCGACTGGGGCGGTGCCTCGCTGGTGGGAGAGTCCTGGTTAGGAGGAAACCCCACTAGCCGACGGTAGGATGGCGCTGGATCTCGCCATCCGGCGGGGGAAGATCACCGCCATCTCTTGAGAAAGAGCATGCACTACACTACCGGGACTAATGACCAAAGCAGTTGATGCGCCCGGAAACACAAAAAAAACAAACCAAACCAAACCAAACATCTCCCCACACGCCACGCAATGAACCGCCGCGCACAGCAGCTCCACGCCTACGCCGCTTTCAAAGGGCAACACCCACTGCTTGGGTCTCACGCCGCGCCAAACGATGCTCTGCCGATTGTCGCCCCCTTTTGGAAGTCTTTTGTTTTTGATCCTAATGAAACTAAAGTATGACACTGATGTGCATTTTTTTATTTATTTTACGCCAAAAAAAACAGTTAAACTGCGTATGACGTGGTATGGGGAAAAGTGAATTGTGTGCACATTTTCAAAATTCTGTGATCCCTACACTAAGTCATATACTACTTGAATTTTGAAAAGAAAAGTTCCCATGTAATGAAACCTATTTTCAAGGATAAAGGATAAATAAGCAATATATTTTGGGCTCTTATCCATGTTGTCTTTGCTGTTGCTCTTATCCATGTTTAAAGCTGCATGGTTGCAGCTTTAAACCGAGTCGAGATTAGAAAGCTAAACAGGAGTCGCTCTTGAGCTGAAACACTGGCACAATTCGTTAATACGAATCTATGACCGGTAAAACTGTCGGGGGATAGTTGCACTCATGGTATATAAGAAAACTCACTCCTATCGTCGCTCGTTTTGTTGAACATACCATTCATGCAATTATCCCCCTCTTTATACACTCGTTTCGTTAATTACTATAACGAAACGAGTGTATGAAGTAGGGGATAATTGCACGAGTGCTATGTTCAAGAAAACGAGCGATGACAAGAGTGAGTTTTCTTATATACCACCAGTGAAATTATACTTCTATATACGAGTACATATGTTACGTTCATTATTTTATTTCCATTGAAGAATAATTTAAATTTTAAGAAAAATCAAGCACATATTTACCACCCGAGGCACACATTTGCTTGTTCATGTTGCTTTTGAAATAGATCTATCTTAGTGGGCCTTGCAGTGTTTTTGTTTCTACAAAATATTTGCAAGTGGAAGGCACTCCACATATTGCAGATAAAAGATTAGAAGAAGCTAAAAGATTAGAAGTCATGAAAACATTCCTTCCCACGAAAAATAAAGAGAGGTATGAGAGAATACAACATGTATAAATATTGAGGGGGAAAACTAGTCACTTCTGACACAGTTTTGCTGTAGGCTACTTATTACAACTGGTAAACACAACTGATGTTTACATATTTTACTTTTCTAATTCTATGAACAAATATTTTACACGTAAAACATTAAATTTATTCACGTTAAATATTTTATGTTGCTTCATAAGTCAGCTAGCTTAAGGTTTCTTTCCTTAATTTAGTTTTATTCTTTCGTTGTTTCTGTGTACCTGTTGCAGGTATGTAATACGTGATGATAATTTTTGTTCATGATTCATGGCCGACTGCTACGTCTATGTTATAGTTTCTTAATTAAAAGATTTTACTCCTTTACTGAATTCTTATTGGTAGGTTGGAATAAAATTCCAACTATTGCACGGAGGTTGGTATTTTAATTGCACGCGTGCTATTAACATAGAGACAATGTTTTTCATGGAATTAATGAGCATATTTAGTTAACTAAACGAAAATAGCAATTAACAAGATTAGATCGATTGATACCAAATACCAGACACAGTTGAAACTTGTAAACGGAGGTGATAGCCAAAGATTATAACCAACCAAGTCTGTTATTTGTGTTATCATCCGTGTGTCATTCAATACTTTTCATAATATCGTATTCGTTTAAGAAAAAAAATATAAATAAGTAATGCATTTGCTTTTAATCAGTAGGAAAGCAAGGCAATCTTCCATTTTAATTCCATTAGATTCTTCGATGGTTAAATGTGGCAGTCTATCATTTCGATTTGATTGTTGAGTGAGACGCGATAGTTTTGTTTCTACACTCATTTAAACAGATGTATGTTCCACATTTTAAGAGGGAAATTATTCTAGATGAAGTTTTAAAAGTTGCAAGTTTAGGTTTCGACTTGTTAGCCATGAAAACAAAGATGTATTATGAGAAAGAATACAAAGATTTTTAACCCTGGTGTCAATGCAGGAATATTGTCAAAATAAATGACAAAGGGATGCTGGAATTTTTCAAATAAATACTTCAGACATACTCTCTCACATCGTTGTGGACAACATTCTCAATGTTGAAACTATCTCAGCTAGTTAATGAAAATGTTGACATATCAAGGTTAGTATTGCCAATTTTTCATTTTTACGTTTCAGTTAAGAAATTATATGAAGTAAGCGACATCTGATTTCAGTTCACAGATTCAAGAAAACAGTTTCTCAAAACCAGTGTCGATCTGCTCTCGTTGAAAGAACTTGGATGTTGGGAGTTCTCGCCAGTAGTAGAAACATATATTGAACAATCGGTATAGAAATGAACTAAAATTTTAGCTGGTTATTCAGAAGTCAGCAGCGATGAGGATGGAATAAAAACCAAAAGATTCAAGTACGTCAACATCAGCATCTTTAATCAATTCATGTAGGACTAAGATTAGCAAGAATATTAATAATTGTTCATTCAATATTTAGATTTACTACAATGAGAAATTATAAGTTAAAAAATAAGAATACTTTAATTGAACAGTTGAAACTTTCTTTTTTATGTGTTATTTTACTTGTTTGTGTGCATTTCCTATGATGTTTGTCCTTTGTATTCGATGTTTTATAAATATTTTGAAGATCATGTGGTTCCGTAACGGTCGGCGGCCGTTAATTCATGAACGGTCGGCGGCCGTTAAGATTGCTTTTTCATTCCTTTTTCTTGGTTTGCTTGATGCAATATATTTACAGATCAATTTTACGAAAAGCTTTTTAGTAGTTCTTATGCTATAATTCAACAATTTATAAAGCATGTGATTACTGAATTTGAAAACAAGCTGAGACTTTAATCACGTTTATCCTAAAACTCTATTTTCCAGAACAGCTGTTATTGCAGTCCATGCTATTCCTTCTTTTTATTCTCCTTCCTCTTCCGCTTCTTATTCCCTTGCTTCTTCTTCTGCTGTTTGGTGGTCTGATCTCCTGAGCCGTACCACTTACAATAAGGCATGATTATTTGATTAACGAAATGTTTCGTGAGAGACTTTTCTGTGTCAAAATTAATTACAAAATGTGTAACCATAATTTAGAAGTTTTCATTTCAATAGTACAAAGAACATAAAAACTAAAAATATTGAAATAAATATTTTTTATCTCCATAGTGGTTTACAAATGCACAATGATTTTAAATTCTCATATCATTATGAGTCGTCATGTAAAACATCATATGTAACATTTTCAAAGTACCTCGGAATACGAATTTTATTAACACCAAAAACATGACTTTACTTCACGCCTTGCACTGTTGCTTCAAATGTAAGTTACGCAAAGAAATATCAAATAACTCACCAAATAAATTAAAACACATTAAGATTTATTTAAACTTTTAAATTTTGCATGACACATTCTATAAAATAGCGTGTTTATTCACAAAAGCACCAAAGCTTATGCGCTGTGCAGAACTCCCACGTATTTGTTCGTCGTAAATAACATGTGGGTTTAGGCATTGTTCACATCACCCGGTTTGTACAAAACAACTTATTTTTAGCTTACTGTGGCAGAAAGGTCAGAAGGTGACGGGATCCATAGCTTATTACCGAGGGGTGAATGTTCCGATGGGTTGGAGGTTGGGCCTGTGCATCAGGAATTCGCAATATGCGGCTCCACAGAAGCCTCCCTACGCATGTCGGCATAGTGCCACATGAATAAGTAAGGAGATTAGGGAGAGCTAATTACGTTAACGTGGGAATAAAACGTGGCTGATGTGCCCATTAATAGATCCGAGGGAGCGTTGAACTACAGTGGTGAACGGGTCAGTACATGAGGATGAGAAATGGGTCATCCGGTTCTAAATGGCACACCGAGGCAGAGGTTTAATTGAATCACTGATACGCGAATGAACGACTATTATGGTTTTCACAAATTCAATTTTCGACTCTAGTACAGCGTGTATGAAGGTGATTTTAGACGTGGCTGAAATTTTATGGTTGAGGACATTATATAATTAGCCGGTTCGTGACTTACACGACACACATTTTAGTACGTCACACCTACTATTAAAAAAATTATGAAATCCAACCAACAGTGACAATTTAACGTACTTTATTTGAAGCTGAAAATTTCAAAGTTATCTTGAGAGATGACCTCGCTAGGTCAATATTTTGTAAATCAATATGATCATTTTTTATATTTGATAGTGTATGTGCTATGTAAATTATTTATTACATTGAATTATTTTATTATCACATGAAATCAAATACAATGCAGTTTATAACGAGAATTTTTTAAATCCAGTTTTAATATTTATCAATATTTGTTCAACCATTTAAGAGGTATAAAATAAACTATATTTTTCAGTTATTCTTACAATTTAATCGAGTTCATAAACAGCCCTGCACCACACCTTCCAACTTGTTGACAAATTCACAACATTCATCTCAATATTAAAATGCGACTAATGTTGATATTTTGAAAAAAAAATCTTCCAAGTAGGACAAACTAATAATTCAAAATTTAACAACTCCAGTAATTTAAAAACTAAACATTTTAAAATGCGTGTAAAATGTAACATTTATTGTTCGTGACGTACAGTTATTCCTATTTATAAATGGGACTTTCCATTCTGGAAATACTTAAATGCAAATGTTATGCGAATTTCACTAGTACTTCCAAGTAATAACCACTTCTAGCACTTCTACTCGACGACCGCGTCGCGAGTTTTATAACGACATCTCGAGTGTAAACAAGCCATTCAAAACTTTTGCCAGCGTGTAAACAACGTAACGGAGCTTTGAAGGACGCGAATCATATCTCAACTCGTCAGCAGAAATTCATTTTTTATTTGTTATGCGCTAACTTAAAAATACTCACCACTCAAAAGAGGGACATGCTTGTTATTTTTACGGGCATTTCGCAAGGTGAGCGCCAGGCCACTGTAGGTTACCCCAGGGTGAAAGGTCACATAGGAATCTTAATAATTGAGCATCTTTTCAACTCTTCGGAGCAATTTTATACTACCGAAACTTCGGCATAATTTTTAAAGGATATAAAAAGCTCAGAGAGAAGGGAAAACGCCACGCGAGGCAAAAGTTTCTCTCGGAGGAGAGAGCAAATAAAATACTTCTGCTAGCGTTTTACGTTACGACGGAGGCATTGCGTTGTGCCGCGGCGTGGCGCGGAGAGGGATGTAAAATCCCGAACCATCTGCGGGGGAAAAGGGGCCGCGTTACATATCAAAAGAGACTCACTAGCGAAATATAAATATACATACGCAACGCCATGCAGCGGTGCCGGGCCCGGGGCGTGTGCGTGCGTACGCACAAACGAGACGCGCATGTGGGATGGGCTGTGGACGTGCTGGAGGGCCGGCGAAGGGCCCCACACTGAGGGCGGGAGGGCTGGAGAGCGGCGAGCTTCCGAGGCAGACGAAGGCAGAGTTGGCAAGCGGGGTTTGCGAATGTCAAAGACGAGGCGGAGATGGAAGGATGTGAGGGGTGAGACGATCTTGGTAGTCAAATGAAGGAATTTACTGAGTTAAATACTTAGGTTGTTAGTTCGGTAGCTGTAGGCATCTTATGATTTGGGAGGTGTTGGTGTTACTCTCCCGCTAGAACATGATATCCGGTGACGATCTACATCGCCTGGTGATTTTCCACTTCTACGTACCTCTTCCAGCGGCTCACTGCCCTAGACGATGTAATCTCTGACTGATATTAAAAGTGACTTCCAGCGGTTCACTGCCATAGACGGTGTAATCTCCGACTGATATTAAAAGTGACTTCCAGCGGTTCACTGCCATAGACGGTGTAATCTCCGACTGATATTAAAAGTGACTTCCAACGGATAGTTCACTGCCCCAGACGGTGTAAGCTCTGACGGATATGACGGTGCAAATATCCCGATTGATGTGAAAATACGAAGGGACAAGGAAAGGAAGAAAACAGTGTACGTGATCCACAATCCGTTTGTGAGGGTGCTTCTCCAGCATTTGCCAGGTACTGACCACAGCAACTATGAAAAACTACCGATGAGTGTTTTCGGCTGCCGTAATCTTCCTCAAAGGCGTCGCTGAATTTGACCTAGTTATGTAGCCGATCCGCCGTCGTTGGGAGTCAAACACTAGGACTCCCTGATGATGACGCTGAATAGGAAACGTCATTGAGCCGTCACAGTAACTGGCATCCTGTAAATGAGTAGCTGAATGATCTAGTAGCTTAATGACCGAGTAGCTAAATCGATCGAAATCAGCTGCTATCTGAAGCAAAATTCTAGCGGCTGGCTTCTCTCATCGGTAGATATCCATTGTTTTTTTTAACAACGGTCGAATGCTGATGCAGTACCTTAGCAAACGCGTTAACACCACTGGTTGGTTGTTTTTTTTTCACAATAAAAAAGTATTGACTTCTCGTTCGACTTTCAGGGATTCTGAAAATACAAATCAGTAACAAATAAGATTGTAGCTCAAGAGAGGTAAACCTTGTATGCATTCCCCTCAATGTGTATTAATCCATTTTAATATTCGGTTGGTGTGTGTTGATCAGAGTGGATGAAGCAGAATAGTCTCTGAGGTGGTTGAAATGAGTAGTATTCTAATGTGTATGGTGACCGGAAGAGGTTCTTTGAGAAGCAAACGGGAGTTAGGAAGTGTGCTTTTGGTCCGGATGGAAGATAGTGGTGCTGGGGCAGAAAGGTAAGAGGGAATATAATTTTTCGCATACATTGGAAATAAATTCGAAAGTTTATGTGATTTGAAAGCCTGAACGGATTTGAACCTTAGTTTTGATTGAAAAACTTCAATATTTATTTAGCGGCCTCTGAAGCTCTAGTATACTGGTTAGAGATTGTTGCGCCAAGCCAGTCAGATATTAGTAGGCCAACGTTTCTGAATGAGCAAACACTTCTGAGGTTTTATATTTTAAAATGACTTCAAGAAGCCCAAGGACCTTAAATACAAATATGTGCAGTTTAGGGGATCAATCATCAGATATAAATCGTTAATGACCAATGAATGGAAGATTTTCAATACTACTTTTGAATTTCCACAAAGAAGGAATACATTTTATGTGTCAAAAAATATTAATACACTTAACTGACAGAAATTAATTTGCAAATAAATTACTTCATAAACTAACTTTCAATGGACGGCTGTCTTGTTTGACACATTCAAAAGGAAATTTATAAATTGCTTTAAAAATTAAAAATATATTCTAATTTTCTAGAAATTCCACATAACATGAATCAAAACAGCATTCTAGTAATATGTAAAAATTTAGAATGGATTTGCTCTCGAATGCCCAAAAAGTTCGTTATGGAATTAGTTGTAATACTTTAATACCATGATTGCAACTAGTGGTGTTTTCGTGAGCAAATATCAGCTTTCAGACTATAATTGAAAATGTGTTTTTGAATAATACACTATTCTCATTTATGATGATATTTTGGAGAGTACTAGTCCAACAGACCAAATCTGGATTATGATTCAGAGTCAAAGTGGTTACAATATGCATTCAGAATTTTAAAAAAAGTACTTTTTGAATAATTATTGAATAAAACGTTACTGAGACTCCAGATTAGCCTTTAAGAACTCCGAATGAATGGTAAGCAAATCTTGGAACATCCGTTTGTAACCATGTAATCTACGATCCATGAAAAAGTAAAGAACAAAGAATGTCACGGCCCTAGTTAGGTATTCTAGATAGATAAAGGAAACAAGGTGGGTTCTTCGAACTGAATTCATTCTGAAAAAAACTGAAATTGTCAGGTTCTGTACAACAATTTAAAGAAAGTTGTTTATCTACATTTTGTTTGTAAAGCAACTCAAGAAGAAAATGTGAATATACAACTTATCTTTGCACAAGCCTGACGATTGCGAATTCGCATTTATTACACACACATTACATACTCTGAAAATTAAGTTTATGATGTAATTTGTTAGCAAATTCATTTTTGCCAGTTTAATGTGATAATATTTTTAACTAGTAAAATGTATACCTTCTTTGACGAAATTCAAAAGTAATGTTGAAAATGTTCCTTTAGAATTCAGTGCAGACATATAACATGAATACACCAAGTTTTAATTCATTGTCATGTAATATAATTTCTTTTCCTCTAATAAAGAAACGAGCATCAAAATTTGACATCCAATAATACCAGATTCAGCATGTGCTAAATGAATCTTACACGATGCGATTAGTAAACGAACACTGCTTGCAAGTGACGAGTCAAAGGCATTCATCAACACAATCGGCTGAATACGATGAAAAAGCGCCAACGCATTCTGTTGGCAATCCTGATCCCATATCACGTGCGACTTGTGGCGCGATGGGATCTCGCGCCCCGTGCAAATCCCATCTCGCCACAAAGCAAGCGCATTCCGGCGCTCAGCAGCGATTCAAAGAGGCGCATTACGTGCGAACGTGCTGGCTGAGCACTTGCCTTGATTTGCTGATAAGGACGCGCGGTGGCGACAGCAGGATTGAGGAGAGACGAGGAGTCTAGTAAATCAATGACGAACTGCCGTGCGCCCAGGGGCCACACACAGGGAATCCACGATTAGACGCACGCAGGTTGGGCAACGAACCGCTTGGTCCTTTGGGAGAAATCGCAGGTAATTCTTAGCTTAAATTCTTCAGACTATGTGGAGATTATTTGATGAATCTCACCTTTCTTGCTTACTTTACTTTATGTTTATTCAGTTTGTATCTCTAAGCCGTGTTTCTTTGGGAGGTCACTGGTACGTTTCCAGCGTGATGCAGACAATTTATTTGATGGGTTATCAGCGAGTATATGGAATTGAATTAGAAGAATTATTGCTCTGATCAAAAGTTTCCGTGGTTTGCAATTCACTTCTGGTACGCTCAAGCAACTCTCTTGAATACAGGACACGGACCATGCAAGATTCTTCATTCCCTATCCTGTCGTTATTCACAACCCTAGGGACGAGTAATGGAACTCATTCGTTATCGTAAAACATATCCTATTGATTCCGTAAAACGTTCTGGAAAATAGCACAACTATTTCAAAATTGCATAGTGCGTAACGTTTTGATAATCTGCGGTTCTTAATATCTCCGTACATAAAATCTGTGGCTGACAATTTTATTAAAAATATCAGTGTTTGTGCTAACTTCCATTGGAATTTAGCAAAGCTATTTCCATAACTCCACTAATAAGAAAAAATATATTCTCCCAAAACACGGCCCTTTTTATTTCTAAACACAGAAATAGTTAAAAAATCTTATTTAAGCATACAATTTTAAGCAAACAAAAATTACAACTGAAGGTACTAAATCATCACCAAAGACATTACTCTCAAGCCGCTCAAATTGATCATATTAACACAAAACTGTATTCAAAATCCAACTCTTTTTATTTCGAAAAGTTAGTGAACAAACCAGATTAGTAATCGTGCTCGTTTAATGTTGAACGTGTTTGAACATATACCGGAAACGGCGCGAAAGTTGCTAAAAAATTGCGTAAGATTTGATAAAATTTCTACTTTACTCTACTCGTAGGCTGTTATTTTTCAATATTTTTCAAGCTATGACGTGATCCTGCTAATTAACCTTACTTCCTTGCATGCTTTAGCTGTCATGATTTCTTACTGTTCATTGAGATATTTACAACATTTTTTATACCTTATTCTTCAATTTTTTTGGTGATCTGGTCTTTCTTTTCTACGTGACACAATTCATTTTCATATTTCCCTCGCTTAACTTCCGCTATGTGGCTGCAGTTGTTTGTCTTGTTGATTCTACAATGCAGCAGTGCCACAGGTAAACTAATTATTATATATGTCTGTTTGGCTGCAAACCTTAATTTCCTGTATTGGCTGCCTCCCCCAAACACACACGACAAATAGTACATTTGTCCTGACTGAACAAGGGACCATATCATATTAAAAACGTATTTTCCTAGGATAATGTTGTTTCCTAGTGCGATTTTTTACTTTTCTCTTTAATTGTTACATATATTATTTGAACTTAATATATTTCGAATTGCCATTGCTATTTTTCAAATATTTCTGAAAATACAGATTTCACTACTTCAGTTATGTTACGAAAACAAAAGTGATTTAATGAATGGTTTTATTGCTAAAGCCTTAAACTTTCCTTTGCTCTTAACTCTAATTTTTAAAGTTGAGATAAAATATCTTGAAATAGGCACAACTTAAACAAGGTTTAATATATATCTCGAAAATATTTTTCCACCCGTGTTTCCTGCAGTCAATTATATACGGAACAAAAAGAAAAATTTACGCTACTATTTAGCATTTAAGTACACTTCGCTGAGACCAAAATTACTTTCTACAACGCGCCATCTAAACTACCTTTAAGTCGTGTTTATATTCTTTTATTGAAATGAGTACGAGTCTCTTTTCAATAGAGCCTAGATTGCAATAATTTCATAATAAAAATACTCATCAAATCGAGTCATCAATAACTCCGTATTTTGAGATTAAAAAATGATTTAATAGTGCAAAAATTACTTTATTTTCGTGTTCAACACGCCAAAAAACAGAAAATGTTGTTTTCAACTCAGGGAGAATTTATTTGTTCCGCAGTGTGCTAAATAAATTAAGAATGAAATTTTATAACTTTAAATACTGTAACTCCGATTTCACTGAATCGTTACATTCTCGTATTATCCAATAAATTTGCTATTTCTATAAATACAATTAATTTATTTATTTATAAATAAAATTTATTTAATAAATGTTCTATAAATATTTTTTGATTAATAAATAAGAGAAAGTGGTGAATCATTTTCACGATTTCTCACCGATGTGATAACAACAGTCACAGTACTATTCTACTGTAATGATTCAAAGCATACTCGTGCGTTGAAACATTTAATTTATTTAGTGAAAAAAAAAAAACAGTCAAAAACTGTATGTGACGTATGCGAGAGAAAATCATCTGCGCACGCCTTCCAGAGTTTCGGAATCTCTTCCCAACCATTTAACTATTAATAGTTGAAAGATGAAGAATAATATTAATAACAACAACAATAATAATAATAATAATAATAATAATAATAATAATAAATTTAAAAGAGCGAGAGATTAACATTTCAAAAACTAGACATTTTCGCTGCCGAATTAAAGAAAACTTATTTTTAACGGTAAAGGAACGAACAGATTTGATTTTTCTGCCATTCTGCACCAATATTGATTTCCAAAATGTGGTATATAAAATAATCCAAGTCATACAAACCAAGAACAAACAAACTAAAAAAAGTGAAGTAATAGCTGCAGGTCGTTAGCCATTATTCCTGAGAATGTCCCCCACTCGTTTTGCCGCTCTGTAAGAGCCAGGGGATTCTGTAAAGACCGCTTGCCCGTGCAGGACGCGGCGTCACAGCTCCGTGGAGCAAAGCGCGAGGTCCTCGAGTGGTTCCGAAGCAACGACGCATGGCGTGGAGTGCAGTCGCCACAGCGCAGAGCAACAGAGAGAGAGAGAGGGAGACAGAGGACGGAGAAGGTCGCCGAGATTAGCAGTGCGATTAGTTCCACGAGCCACACACAAAAAGCGAGGGTGGCGCTGCGGGTGAGGGCGGGCGACACGAAATGCCGGGGGCCTCGCCTCTGGAGCCACTCGCTGGCTGCCCTACATGGTCTGGCGGCGACACTCATTGCTTGAACCCACGGCGCATGGGGGCAATTGTTTAAAATAAAATTTTAATTACTGTCGAATACATATATATATATATATATATATATATATATATATAAGAGAGAGAGAGAGAGAGAGAGAGATGGATAGATGGATAAAATTCTAAACTTCAATTTAATGGTATTCTTAGAAAAATTTCTCAAATAAATGTCCACTTATTTCTCCATGTAAGATCCAGATTTTTACCTTTTAAACATCCCATTACATCCAATTTAAATGCAATATAAATGCCTTGGTACTCTAAAAATCTGCGTGGATTACGAGTAATCTCACTAAATACATTTATGTAAATACGAAATTTATACATGTCAACTTAATGAAATAATTATTTGAATAGGAACATCAGAAAAAGTTTGTGAAATGAAATTTGATGTAAACTATCATAATTATTTGTCACATTATCACCACATAATGATAATTAGAAATTATAACAAGACGATCTCTTTTCTGGTAACCATATTGTATAAAGAACATTACTACAACCAGTACTCACATTTGAAGTAATTGCAATTGGTAAACAGCACTGAGCTCTTAAACATACTTCTGCATACTCTTTATGCATGTATTAACGGGGAAAATGAAACTTAAAATTATAAATTACCGTACATATGTACTAAAATAAAAACCTAAACATTGCATCTGAAAAATTTAGAGCAAATTCAAAAGTATTAAAATCAATATTTTTGTTAAAACGAATATGGCATTCGTACGGACACTCGAAAACAAAAATACTGTGTGTGCTCTTATGGCACCCAAAAGACAGAGCAGGCATACTCACTCATAACAGCGCAAGCTCACTTGCAAGCACAGGACGACCGGGCCAACGGAAGGGTTTAGGTAAGCGGTTTCCAACGTAATCGATATAGATGCCCTGGGGTTCAATGGAATGTGAAGGGGGTCAGTGATGATTAAGGTTCAATTGAGAGCCAATAGCCAATATGTCCGGCGGCGCCTGATCAGGATAACCAATATCCCATTGATTACAAAAAATATTAATGAATTGATGGATTAATTTTTTCGTGTTTTGGGGCGCGTCAACTGTTTTGGTCATTAGTCCCGTTAGTGTAGTGCATGTTTTTTGGGGGAGATGGCGGTGATCTTCCCCCGCTGAATGGCGAGATCCGACGCCGACCTATCGTCGGCTAGTGGGGTTTCCCCCTAAACAGGACTCTCCCACCAGCGGGGCACCGCCCCAGCCGGGACAAGCTCTAAGCTCCCGACCGGTCTCCCGGAATATGTGGTAGTGCAGTGCATGTCAGTGTAAGTGTGTGTGTAAGAGGAGAGGATAGGACAAGGAACAGGACGGACAGATTGCGCGCGGTCCGTGGCCCGTTTGGTAGGGTACTGCTCCGGCATTCCACCTAGCTGAAAAGCTAATGTCGAAAATCCTGTCTACCTAGCTGAAAAACTGTCTACCGACTTTTGCCGAAAGCAGCGAGATTAACGATGAAGGCAAAGCCGTCGAAATCTTAATAAAACTAATATGTTGACGAAGATGACCTCTTTTATTTCTTCTTCACAAAACTTAAATTATGATTTAAGTCATCCCAGTCTTAGCGCTAAAGATAATTATAAGACGACGACACTCTTTAGTTTAAATAAGTAGATGGTTGAATTGACGTCTTTTGAAAATCTGTGTACATGAGAACTAAAACCTGGCACATTGACTTCATTATTTAAATTTCAACCCATGAATATATCTACATAATATGCATTAAAAAGAGGCATTTAAATATGGAGACTAATTTCACAATATATAACACAGCACCAAAAGTCTTCTTTCCTTCGTCTAATTTCTTGATGCAATTTGCACTCATCAGTAACTCTCAATGTTCCACCCACTTTCCAACAATACGTTTTGCTTCTTTGCAAGCAAACTGTGATCCCACTCCGTAGTTCTATCAACTTTTTCACGCCTTTGGAGAATTTTTCCCAAGTGACGCTTCAGTGATTTGCATACTCAGACGCATTAACGAAGGACGGAATGCTCAATAAATTTTGTTCCCCATGCGCGAGAGTAAACGAAGGAATGGGTTTAATCTGAAATACAAACATCTCGAGGCCAAACCCTCATTAAAAAAACATATTTAGCAAATAACAGAAGACAAAATTGAACTGCAAAAAATGTCAGACAAGGAGCGTGAGTATACGCTTGCTGTAATAGGGAGCGAACTTAACTCGACAGTGAGTGTGCAAGAGAGCGGAATGTCCAAAGAACGGATGAGTGAGAGTGTGTGTGTGTGTGTGTTCGTGATTGTGTGCGTGTGTGGGTTTGTAGGTGCGTGTGGGCGGGCTTGTGGTTCGGTCGGTGAGTGGGTACTTGTTTTTTGATTGATTGATGATTCCGAGCGAATTAACTGCTACGATCGTTAGTCCAGTAAGTGTAGTGCATGTTTTATTAGGGTTTTTAATGGGGGAACTTATGACCTCCCGATAAGAGGCATTGCAGTGTCATCAGTTGATGCACCTCACTCGGTGGGAGGGCGGATAAGAGTGCGAGCGAATGAGCGGATAGATGAATAGGTTAGTTGAGTGGACGTATGGGTACATGAGAATAGGTGAGTGAGTGAGTGAGTGAGTGAGTGAGTGAGTGAGTGAGTGAGTGAGTGAGTGGGGTGAGTGGTGAGTGAGTGGTGTGGTGGATGATGGTGGTGTGGTGTAGTGAGTATGATGAGTGGTGATGAGTGATTATTGAATGTATATGAGTGATGTGTATGTGATGATGTGAGTAGTGATCATATTATATGATGGTGTGATGTGATGATGAGTGAGTGTAGTGATGTGATCAGTGTGATTCATGTGTGACTGAGTGTGATGATGATAGGTGTGGATGATGTGGTGATAGTGGTGGTGAGTGGTGTAGTGTGTGAGTGGTGAGTGAGTGAGTGATGTAGTGGTGTATGTGGAGTGAGTGAGTGGTGATGGTGGTGGTGAGTGATGGATGATGGTCGTGATGTCATGGTGATGTAGTCAGTGAGTGATATGATGATGAGTGAGTATGAGTGATAGTGAGTCATGAGTGAGTGAGTGAGTGAGGAGTGGTGAGGAGTGAGTGAGTGAGTGGGAGTGAGTGGTGGTGGTGAGTGAGTGAGGAGTGAGGAGTGGAGGATGAGTGAGTGGTGAGGAGTGAGTGAGTGAGTGGTGTGGTGGGAGTGTGTGGTTGGTGTGTGTGTGTGTGGGTGTGTGGGGGTGTGGTTGGGTGTGGGTTGGGTGTGGGGGGTGTGTTTGGAGTGGTTTGGGGGGGGTTGCGGGCGGATGAGCGCACAGGCGGGCAGCCTGCAGGAGGCCGGGGGCGGGGCAATTGCTGGGAGAGATTCTGCAAAGAGCGAGAACAAGGGCGAGGGCTATAAATAGAAGGGCGTAGGAGAGAACAATTATGGCGGGCAGCGAAAAGACGTCACTGGGGCCAGAGCGAACTGCACGAAAACAAGTTGAGGGGAAAACTCAATTTAAGAATGAAAATTACGAGAAAAATTAAACTGAAACACGGATAGTGGAATGCTGAAAGTTGGGTGCGTACTACAAAGATGATCAAAAATCACGTAGAATGGATAAAAAAAATTTTTAAAAAATGTAAAAAATAAAATTATTAAAAAGCAATAAACTAAGTGAAGAATCTTGATACATTAAAGTAACAAAAACATTTGCGAGTGCTACATATATTAAAATTTAAAAAGGTTAATTATTAAAATATTAAAAAAAAAAAGAAAACTTCCAAAAAAAAAAAAAAAATTAAAAAAATCTACAAAAACAAAGTCATTTTTAAAGCAAATAGATAAAATTTTTGTTTCAAAGGATAACAAATATGTAAGAAAAGATATATTTATAATTATGAATAGAAATTTATAAATAGAAATATATTCATAAATAGAAACAAATACAGATAAAAAGAAATACACATAGAGTTACAAATATAAATAAAGATAGAATTAATGATTCATTTGTGTTCGTGCTCGTCAACTGCCAATATCAATAGTCGCGTAAGTGCTGTGCCAATTTTTTATAACGGGAGGTGGAGGTGCTCTTTCCCCGAGGAGGGTGAAACCTATAAGTTCTCTTGAGAGGTTTTCTCTTCCAGGAATCTCCAACCTGGATAAGGAACGAGGATACGAAAATAATAAAAAAGGAAGAAAAGATCGTGCACGGAACCTGGTTCGTTTCTTACGAACTGCTGTTTCATTCACCTGATGTTGATAAAAGTACAAAAAAAGTACCACCAAAGTAGCCGGCCGCTAGAATCCTCCCCCAGACAGAAGCTGAGCTCAACTTACATAGTGTTGAAAATCCCACTACTGTCTAAAACTCGAGCCTTAGGATGTCCCGGCCGGAGGCGCTGGAGTAGCATCAGTTGATGCCCTGAGCCAAATATCCGATGAGAGCAAGTAGAATAATATTTCATACAATAATATTAAACCACATCTAAATTGTTAATCGAAGTACCACATTCGAAGACAAGGCGCATGTGAAAAACCAAAAAACGACAAGTTATTTTGAGACGTAAACGAATGAACGAACGAGAAGAATGAGCACAATTCGAAATATGAGACAAAGGAAGTAACGAGAGCGCTTATCCCAGTGGCCCGGAAGCAGAGGGGAGTAAACGCCAGCGCGAAGTCTCCCTGTGAAGGGCGAGTAAAAAGCGAGAGTGCTGCGCGGGCAGCTGGGCGGGGTGGTACGTGACTGCGACGCGGGGAGTGAGGAGAGGGGGAGGGCGGAAGAGGCGGGGCGGAGGGGGCGAGGCGAGGGCGGCGCTGCGCTACACTAAGTGAAGCGGGACGACGGGGCGGACGGAACGGGACGCGAGGAACGGAACAGGACGAAACGCAACGGAACGGAACGGGACTGAACGGGACGGCACGAAACGAAATGAAACGGAACGGGATGGGACGGGAGAAACGGGGCGGCGCGGGGGGGCGTACTAAGACACGCGCGTCGCCAGCTCCGGCAACGGGACGGATCGGGATGGGACGGAACGGGACGGAGCCCGTATACTAAGAAGCGCGTCGCCAGCCCTGGCTCCAGGACGGGACGGGACGGGACGGGACGGGACGGGACGGGACGGGACGGGACGGGACGGGACGGACGGACGGGACGGGACGGGACGGGACGGCGGACGGACGGAACGGACGGAGCCGATACTGAGCGCGTCGCCAGCCCTGGCTCCAGGACGGGACGACGGGACGGACGGGACGGGACGGACGGACCGGACGGACGGGACGGACGGACGGGACGGACGGACGGACGAGACGGACGGACGAGACGGACGGAGGACGGACGGACGGACGGACGGACGGACGGACGGACGGACGGGACGGACGGACGGACGGACGGACGGACGGACGGACAGGACGGGACGGACGGACGGACGGACGGACGGACGGACGGACGGACGGACGGACGAGACGAGACGGAGACGAGACGAGACGAGAAGAGACGAGACGAGACGAGACGAGACGACGAGAAACGCACAAAATATTTTTACCATTTCCATCTGTCCTCGAAAAGCTGATATTACGTAAATTGGACAGCATTGTAGTCACTATCTCGCGTTGTATTATCTCACAATTCGACTGATCTCAGTTGAATTCTACGCCGTTCTCTCTCGTTCACATTAATGTTAACCTATTTGATATTTTTAAAACAAAGACACTTGACGTTACCTTACACTATCTCTCTTATTTGCATGCCAGTATTTTTTATTTATTATTATATTTTCTCGTGTTTATTTTTCACATATGTTAAACGGAAAACTTTATTATTATTATTATTATTATTATTATTATTATTATTATTATTATTATTATTATATTATTATTATTATTATTATTATCATTATCATTTTCTGACTATGTACTCTTCATTTATATAATGACAGTTCTTGATCGATTGTTTTTGAGCCTTGACAAGCAATCTATGTGCAATAAATGGCGCATTGCTTTCCAGTACAATACCTAAATTAAAGCAGCAGATCCGTAGCGAGGATATACAATAACTTCTCTTGACTTCGCATCAGGTCTCATTGATTGATTGATTTTTTCGGGTTTCCAGGCGCGTGAACTGCTGTGGTAATCAGTCCCGTAAGTGTAGTGCATGTTTTTTTCTCGAGAGATGGTGGTGATCTTCCCCCGCTGGATGGCGACATCCGGAGCGTACCTACCGTCGGATAGTGGGGTTTCCCCCTAAACAGGACTATTCCCACCAGCGGGACATCACCCCAGCCGGGACAAGCTCTAGGCTCCCGATCGGTCTCCCGGAATATGTGGTAGTGTAGGGCATGTTAGTGTAAGTGTGTGTGAGGGGAGAGGATAGGGCAAGGAAGAGGAAGGAGAGATAGCGCGGGTCGTGGCCCGTTTTTTAGGGTACTGCTCCGGTATTCGCCTGGTGTTGATCGGATAAACCACGGAAAACTACAGATCAGAGCAGCCGGCCGCTAGAATTCTATTCCAGACAGCAACTGAATTCGACCTATCTGAAAAACTAGTGTCGAAAATCCTTCCAGCATCAGGACTCGAACCTAGGACCTCCCAGTCAGAGAATCTGTAGTAACATCAGTTGATGCACTGAGCTACCGCTCCCGGTACATCAGGTGTGATTACTTCTCCCTCTTCATATATTTTTCTCGTCGCCGACAAAACATAGAACGGCATTGCTATCGGTGCGGTGACGTTTACCTTTAATTATCACTGAATCGATCCTCACATCTTTCACGTCACCGCCTTCGCACTCACAAGGTCCTTCCACTTCCACCCTTAACAACCGCACCCTCCATCACGTACCCTCGCCTGCCCTTACACCCACCCTCGTACTCTCCGGCTTACATCAATAAACAAATAGGCAAACACGCCGCGTCGCATATTAGCAGGCGGGGGCGGGGCCAGGCTCCATCAGTCGCGTGAAGGGCTGCTAATGAATATTCAAAGCCGCTGGGGTTTTTGGCCCAGTTCGCCCGCGCTCTAACTAGCCCTCAGAGTACAATCCCCTCCTTGTGTTCGTTTTGCACCGAACTTGAGTACAGCTACATGCGCCCCGCCCGCACCGCGTTTTTTCGACCGCGCGACCTACAAGTGGAGGGCGAGGTTGAGACGCGGAGATGAAGGGTGCGGGGGCGAAAGGCGCTGCTAGAGTGTAAATAGGAAATCCGTGTCATCCGAATGGAATGAGCTTGGAATGGCACAGCCATTTACAAGAATCATTAAAATATACGATTCGTTTCGTGAGGGCCTAATGGAAGAAAAAGGGTATACACATTTTATGCAGTATTCCAGCTTCCGCTACGCCACGGTGTGAAAGGTAGTTTTTGAGAAATGTGTTTTAGTTGTTTAACAACCTCAAAAAACCTATCTTGTTTTCCTAGAAAAGAAAAACAGTCAAAGTACTCAATCATTACTACGACGATTTTAACGGAATTAGATCATTGTATTTGTAAGTACATATAATCTTGTTTAAATTTTCTTTTGCGTATTGCGTTTGTTAATTTTTCAATGCCTCTTCTCAGCATTGGACTTCGATTGGGAATAGGAGCCATATGATTTATTTACTTACATTTTACATTCATGCTTTTTAGGCAAATTCTGTGAATAATGTCGATGGACTTTAGAGGGAATAACAGCGTTTATTGCCTACTGCGAACGCACAATAATTGCTGTTAATGCTTTCTTTTTAGTTGAAAACGAAAATATCAAGGACCTTTGTTGTATCTTATCTCAAATTGTTTACAGATCAATGTTTTTGAGCTATTGATTTATTTCCATGGTTTACAAATTTTAGAAATTGTCCTCACACAAGAAATATTCTATTCCCTCCCATTCTGAATTAAGTCTTCACTTGAAGTTTTATCTCTACCACTCGCATACTTATAGATTTACCCCGAAATTAGTTTCCTTTGCGACTTAAGAAAATCAAGTTCGTTAAGAAATTGAAAGTTTTTGCTAACAAAACCTTGCAAAGATTGAACCGCAAGTAGTTTGTTATAATGTAAAGAAAATATTGCTGACTCATCACCTGAAATGACCAATAAAATTCACCCTGAAAAAAAAAGAGCTGTTGTCTATCCAATGACAACAGGTATAGCTATTGTGCTTGGAAACTCGAAGAATTAAAATATAAATTAACACCATAAAATATTAATATTTACAAATGAAAAACGAACAAACTAATCGTTTCTTCATTTAAAATTGATACGCTTGACGTAGTGGCAACGGTGCTAGTCCACGTCCGTAATGAAGTACAAATTACGATAACGTTAGTGGAGTTTGTGGTGAATAAAAAGTTCGTAGAAGATCTCGTCAAGCTTAACTCGCACATACCTCTCATTACCAAACCTACACCAGCATCATACTCATAACTTACATATCTCATTAAGAGATCCTCAACAACATAGCCAATGTATGCCGTACCAAGAAGACTTGACATTAGCCGCAATGTGTTCCTCAAGCTGAAAACATTGCATGGTTTCCTGCAACATCGATTCATATTATGTGTGTATATATATATATATATATATATATATATATATATATATATATATATATAATTACATATAAAAATATATATATATATATATGAATTACAATTTAAATTTTCAATTTCTCCGAATAGAAGCTTGTAGACTCATATCTCTATCTTTCTATTTTTTTTTCTTATTCAAAAATTTTAGAATGCGGATAGAAGATTCCATTACTTTTTAAAGCATTCGTTTTACAGTGTGTCGTCAAGGAGAAGCAGTTGACTTATTCATTTTATTACGTTTGTAATCTGAATGTATCGATATACTGAATAGCAACGTGATTTCAATTTTAAGAAGTGAATCTCAAGAACTAAAGATTTTCTGTATATAAACAATATTCAAACAGATATCCACAATACTTCGTATTTCGCATTATTTCATCCTTAATACTGTGAAACAATAATTCAAATATTCTTATTTCTGAAAAAAATAATAATCTTTCACACCATGAAAACAATTCTATTGATTTTAATTAATGTAGTGATTCAAACAGAATAACGGCCATTGTAGAATGCCAACACGAGCTCCCTTTGTTTCCAATACCCATCAAGGCTTTCACGTAGAATAGTTGGAAGACCAGACGCACTGTTCGGCAAACACACCGTCACAATTATGGCGAGCACACAAAATTATTGAAAAGTTCTTCATCGCAGGAACAACCGTCAAGTGTAGCTCATTATTCCGTTGACAGTATTCACTGAGGCTGGCCGGTAACGTCGAAAATCGAACAGCAATCGTCATATCAATACAGTACCCAAAGCGCGTTGGCGGAACGGGTTGGCACAAGCGGACGACAATGCAGGGGGCGATTACAAAACGAAACGCTCCTGAAATCAACGACATGTGCAGAGGCATTAACGCACGGATTTACAGGCTCAATCGTAAAAGGTAAACACGTCATGAGGCGACAGGCGCGGCTGTTTACCTGCGACACAATGTCCGCCATTTCATTCATCACCACAGGTTCTAAGCGATGACCGCGGCGGATGTGCTGCAAAAGGCAATGTGCCATCGTAACTGCCAATGAGCTGAAGAGAACTCTGGGCGAAAATGTAAATGCCGTTTGGAAAAAAACTACTCGAGTTATCTTCATTGTGCTGCAGTACCATAATGTCATTGTTTCAAAGAATTTCATCATAAATATGCAACGTTGCATCGAATATTAGTGGAAATAAAACTGAAGGTTGTCACACGTTTGAGTTTGAACCAGCAGATTCGTTAGTGTAGCTAACCAAATCATTCAGTCTGTAATTGCATTATCAGCAACCCTATTCATGACAGTATTAGTTATCGCCGTTAGGTGTATTATATTGCATTTCAATACTTCTTTCAAAAAGGGAATGCTCAATTTATATGTGAACCTACTAAACAATACTTTTTTTCAAAAAATGTTCAGGCTTTCTTCCTTTTAGTTCTATTCTAAGTGTAGTTTATGAAATGAAATATTTACACTCAATTGTGGAGTTACAATAGTATCACTTAAAGGTTTGTATCTAGGACAACTAAGAGCATAATTTAAGATGTAAGTTATTACAGACTACATCATCTTTTCTAGACAAAACATCTGATGCGAGGTGGAAATATTGAATCATGATCAAAATTACTTTCGTTTTACTATTTCAGAAATTATCCACATATACTACACCACCAATAGTATTAACCTGAAAACTGTCATATCAAAGTTTAGCTCAAATTACCATCTCATTCTTAAACGTCAGAAGTGCA
Source organism: Teleogryllus oceanicus (assembly GCA_964035755.1). Classification (NCBI taxonomy): domain Eukaryota; kingdom Metazoa; phylum Arthropoda; class Insecta; order Orthoptera; family Gryllidae; genus Teleogryllus; species Teleogryllus oceanicus. Next base: position 5,567,109 of record CAXIVR010000014.1, on the reverse strand, counting down.
ACTCTCACGAATAAACTATTGACTTTTTTTTTCATTCAGTACGTTGTCTGACTGACTGTTCATTTGTGAAAAATGCTAGCGATTAAATTGTAAGCAGAACTTTCCCCAAAATTGTTATTCCACGATCGATCTGAACAATGTCAAGGAACCTTGAATTTGAAACGGATGTTTTGATATTTGGAGTTATTTTAAGAATTTTCAAAACGTTCTAAAAAATTGCTCCAATTTTAAATTGTTTTTCATCGGATAGAGTAAAGTAAGAATGTGCGCATGTCCAATTTTCGTTGAATTCTCTGATCTTCCAAAAATTGCACTGTTGTTCGGCGCCTTCTAACAACTGTAATATTGAAGATAAATTTTCTCAAAAGCGCTTCCAAATGTCTTCTTTTTTTTGATAGAATGAAGTAGGCTTAAACAAAAATCACAGGTTCGACGTTTGTTGCACTGTACCAATGTTTTGAAAATTGTAAAAGTTACAAATAATGCGAGAAAATATGGCAGTTGTAGCATTACTAATTAATTGTAAATGGTTCTTGTTAATGGGTTTGATATTCGCCTAATGAGTACTAAATTATTGTTTTTATTACATTTTAATTCTATGATCATACAAGCCCTGTATTGATCTGTACTATTGATATGTAACCCTGTATTAATATTGTAGAAATGATCTGTAGCCCTCTATTGATATTGTAGAAATGATCTATAGCCCTGAATTGATATTGTAGTATTGATCTGTAGCCCTGAATTGATATTGTAGAATTGATCTGTAGCCATGTATTGATATTGTAGTATTGATCTATATCCCTGTATTGATCTGTAGCCCTATATTGATCTGTAGTATTGATCTACAGCCCTGTATTGATACTGAAATCTACATCTAATGTACTACGTACGATTTTATTTGATTTGAACATATTTGTGTTGTCTGTGTCAGGGATAAGAGTTGTGTCCCAATATGGTTCCGAGTTGGATCAGCTTTCCTTAGAATTCTGAGGCGAGCACGCACTGTCCCTTGTACAAAACAAGTACTTCCTGACAGTGGATGAATTCATTTTAGAATTTTCTGTAATAGTCATTTATCATTTATCTTATCAATAAGTATTTTTCTCTTTGTAGAATGATAATAATAAATTAGCAGAAAAAGACTTCGAACAACAAATACCGAAACGTAACAAATTCGTAAATAGTAGTTACTGTAATGTAAAGTGCAAATATTTTTTAACAATTTCTTTCGGTAATATGTTCATGGATTACATGTTAACTTCAAATTTCTGGGTTATGTATGGTCGTTAAATTAACAATACTCAAATTGTATAACTCTATGAAGTGGCAAACAAATAAGAAACTACGAGGCGAACTGCCATTGTCGAAAGAGTATCAAACTTCACGACAAAGGTACGAATGTGATACGTTAAATTTTGAATATGTTGAAATACTAAAAACACTATGCTCTGGAATGGAGAGAAAATAATGTATTTACTTAGAAAGCAGCCTCATTCTTTAAGGAAGCAAGTCATGATAGTAAGGAATCAAGCCTTGAAAGTATATTTAAATCTATTTTCTTGCTTTACATTACTGAGCAGACGTACTACATTCAAATAAAGATTGAATTGAATTAAATTTGCCTTATTTTACGTGGCGACACTCAGGCCATGAGGCCTGCTCTTCCGTCACGCAAATTTCGTTAGACTCCTTTCACCAATCATGGGAGAAAGAAGGTATTACTTGGGCGACGAAACAGGCGATTTGAATTTAGCTCAGAGGCATCATTTAGGCTGGAGGATCTTTTACATGCAGTAAATGTACTAACATGGGACTGCCGGTTTTACTTCCCCTCCGAAGGAACGCGTACGAAGGATGTTTTCGCCCTTAAAAATCCACGGCTTCGATCAGTTTTGAACCCGCAAACTTGGGTATAGCAGTCCGATACGCTAACCGCTACACCATCGCCGCCGCGAGATTCCTGGAAATGGTACGGTGCAATGACGATGTGAGACGATCCTCCGAAAAGATAAAATTTTCTTTATTAAACATGAGAACTGCTGGGTCAAAATCTTCTACACACTATTTATATCTAATATTTAACAATTATTTTATCGGTACTACCTTTCGAAGTATGGTTTATAAGATAACTGATACTCCCTTCCGACTTTTACACCGAAAAGCATTTTATCCATTTTCTCACATATAGTAGTGGGTCATCTAAAGTTATACATTCTTGTGAGGAAAAGCTGCTGCAGTTCATGCAATTAAGATTTCAATTGTTTTTACAAAACAGTGCGGAGGAAACTCATTTCAGTTTAGGCCAACCAGCATCACCGAAAAAAAGCAGCATATGACATGAAGCATAATCTCCCATTATCGCCCAAATCCCTCCTTTTATACTTTCCCTCCTGTCCGCTCTAAAGCTACAAAAATGAACCGGGGAAAATAATGAATTCTTTTTTCTCTGCTCACAAATGCACAGAGCCAAAAATACATCACATAAAAAATTGGCATTTCCGGAAAAAATTTCGAGTGTTAATTATCTGAGGGATTTCGTGTGGAAATGGAGATAATACGAACAGTACGAATCCTGGCATAAAGCTCAAGATAGAAGCACATAACGAAGGGAAATTACAATATAAAAAAGAAGTAAGGGAGATATACAGTGACTGGTCGGTTACTAGGAATGAGCTATTCTTAACAAATACTTTATTAATATCGAATCAATTAATTTCTTTGTTCGATTACAATGAATCAATTATAATAAATCGTTGAATATCAAATTATCGGTTAATTTTTCACTTGCTTTAAATAATGCATGGAACGGAAAAAACATAACTTTTTATTTTGGCGATGTGATGTCAAAACAACCTAAAATAAATGTTGAATTATTAAACAGCCGCAACTAAAATATTTCACCATACATAAAGATTTTTCTTTCCATTAGTTTTGATGAGATAAAATAATTCATTTATCTCTTTCATTTGTTATTTTGACGTTATCGGAGCGAAAGAAGCAGACGATGAATTACGTTGCTAAAATATGAGTTTGCAATTTTTATATTTTGTTCGTTTTGAAATTTAACGTATTAAAAATTCAAGATAAATAATGAGAAAAATTAATCGATGTGAAGACAACTCGATGTAAAAATAACCGATTTAAATTTTTCCATTAATCATGAATAAGAATCGATTGTTCTAGCTGGCTTAAATTGTCCATCTCGGCAGATTGCGGTGATCGGCAAACGTACTGACAATTGTCAGGTGGTAAATTATTAATGGTATTGTTTCTAATTGCTAGGAACTGGTATCAGCGGCGACAGTAAACAAGTTAACTCTTATTATATTGACTGAGGACTGCCAGTCAACATAACTGACAGTGTTTCGGCTATGAAGTTGATATCGTCGTAAATAAATGAGTTGTTGAAACCGAAAAATGAGGTGAAGGGCACCACAAATTGACACCATGGGAGGGGTGAGCAAATGAAATGTTGACAATAGTCCTAGTGATGGCAGAAAATAGATGGCAACTACAAGAATGTTAATATTACAATGATTATGTAAATATCTCAGGCAAGGACAGTGACAATGAATAAGAACTTGACCAACGTGTGAAAGTGATGGAACAGACGTCTTCAGGAGATTCTAAGTGGCACTAATGAACTGACTCCTAACATGCGAATGACTTACTAATTAATAGTTAAATATATGGTGTGTCTGATCGTGAAAACTTGTTAGGACGGGACATCTCGAAGGGATTTAATTTTCCAAACCCACCACACTAGATTTCAGCTAGATCGAATTCAGTCGCTGTCTGGAGGAGAATTCTACAGGCCGGCTGCTCTGATCGGTTGTTTTCCGTGATTTCTCCGATCAACACCAGGCGAATGCCGGAGCAGTACCCTACCAAACGGGCCACGGACCGCGCGCGATCTGTCCTTCCTCTTCCTTGTCCTATACTCTCCTCCTACCCAAACACATACACTAACATGCACCACACTACCACATATTCCGGAAGACCGGTCGGGAGCTTAGAGCTTGTCCCGGCTGGGCGGTTCCCCGTTGGTGGGAGAGTCCTGGTTAGGGGGAAACTCCACTAGCCGACGGTAGGTCGATGCCGAATCTCGCCATCTAGCGAGGGAAGATCACCGCCATCTTTCGAGAAAAACATGCTAGTGTCAAAAATCCTGCCGCCGTCAGGACTCGAACCCAGGACCTCCCGGTCAGAGGCGCTGGGGTGACATCAGTTGATGCACTGAGCTACGGCTCCCGGTATTATTATTATTATTATTATTATTATTATTATTATTATTATTATTATTATTATTATTATTATTATTATTGTTATTATTGTTATTATTGTTATTATTTATTATTATCATTATCATTACTATTATTGTTATTGTTATTATGGTTGTTGTTAATGAGTCGTCACCGCCGGAAGCGTGCGCCGTCAATGGAACTGAGCAGCTGCGGCGGGGCAGTCGTGTGCCGCTTTGGGGAGAAGACCCCTGACCGTGTAACCGACCGCGAAGGATGGGTGTGGGGGTGGGGGTGGGGTGATGGAAGCACCGTTCGCCACAGTTGCAGGAGCCGAAGCGGCAGCTGCGCCAGCCGCCTTGTGACTCAGCAGCTGCGCAGGGGCGGGGCGGGGGCGGGGTGGGGGCGGGGTTGGAGGCGCAGGGACGACGCGTGCCGAACGGAGGGGGGGCGCATCCCGCCCCGCCCCTTTCCGGTGGAACCCTCAGGAAACCCTCCACACGGCCCTCCAAATCCGCTCCCTTCCACCCTCCCTCCCCCTGGGCGATCTACATGCGTCGCTTGGTCCCTCTCGCACTCTCCCTCCGCCTCACCTCTCAGGAGTTTCCGGCAGCGCTGCACTGCTCAGGAGAGCCCTTGACCGACATCCGACTTCGTCGCTCTTTCACAATAAATTCAAATCATTATAAAACGTATATCAATGGAGGGGTCAAGAGTGCAAGAAAAATAGGTACATTTTTGGCAAATTTTGATTTAGTATTAGGAGTACAAAGTAAAACTTCCATTTTATTTAGTGAATAAATGGTATTCACATAATTCAAACAGTTTCCGCGTTATATTGGTGCAAAATGCCTTCCATTGCGTTTTCTGTATTCACTCACCTTTGAGCTCGGTTTTCTTTATACCACTTTTAGGGCACACATTTCCCCAGTGCTCTAATCATCTTACTTATGAATATGTAACCTCGAACATTGCCTTGCAGAGTTTTTATTTTACATTAGAATAAAATAACATACTATCAAAATTCAGTTTTCGCATATTTGATGTAAAAATGATAGAAGATTTCACAGCACACAGAACTGAAGATTTCAGGATGTTTAATATTAATTATTTTAAAGAAAGGAATGTGCGCAAAATCTGTTCATTCATTCTAAAGAGTAATTGATGTCACAGGTTCATTCTAAAACAGAGTTGAATGTCACAGGTCTCCCTTTCTCACCACCATTCCTACTCATTGTGATTTTTACAGTATTTTCCCATGTGTATTTCAAAAATAGAAAACTCGAAAAACTTTTTAAAACTCTGTAAGAACATCAGGGATGTTTCTGTTCAATCACACCTTGATATAGAAATGCGTAGTGAATTTATAACAAAGGGGTACTAAACGTTTTTTGGTGATATAAATAATAATAATTAGTAAATATTCGATACCTTTTTTCTACAATGATATAACATTTACCTGTACGTACTTCTGAGTCATGGGAAGCCGCGTCCTAGTTGCCAACGTTTCACGTCGAACTGTGAAATTCCTCAGAGCAAATGCCCCGCATGCCTTTCTCCCAGAGGAAGATCGAAGTAGGATCATCGAAACGGAAGCAACAATGCCTAGGAAGCGGCATATCTGAGACAGCCAAGTATCTATTCGGGCTGTATTCCCCACACATTTCAAAAGGAGTTCATGATGTGCCTTTCCTCCATACAATCGTAAGCTGATGCCACTGTTGTTTTTTGCTGTTGATTTCGTGCGTACGAAATGTTTTTCGGCTCTTTTAGAACAATTGTCATCTCTTCCAGTTTGATATCATCTACTTGTGGATACGTTTCTTTATTGTCAACGATATTTGTTTCTTTATACTTGTCGCATTTTTGTTAATTCCGTCCATTATTTCATGTTTCGACTTTTACATCTTTATTTATGTATTTACTGTGGTATTTTATGACGCTAAATTTTGTTTCCATATATATTTGTGTTCATTTTTTAAGTAAACGTGTTTTTTGGTACGTTTAATTTGATTCTTTAATTCATATAATTTTTGTTACGTGTTTATGGCTTATAATTGAATAATATTCATTCCACTCAGCCATCAAGGTTGATTAATACGGGAAACGTTCTCAAGAGAATGTCCAAATCTCATCCCTTTCGGTGAATGCCGGAGCAGTACCCCACCAAACGGGCCATGGACCGCGCGCGATGCTTCCTTCCTCTTCCCTGTCCTATCCTCTCCCCTTACACACACACATACACTAACACGCATTACACTGCCACATACTCCAGGAGACCGGTCGGGAGCTTAGAGTTTGTCCCGGTTGGGGCGGTGCCCCGCTGGTGGGGGTCCTGGTTAGGGGGAAACCCCACTAGCCGACGATAGGTCTCGCTATGTAGCGGGGGAATATCTCCGCCACCTCTCGACGAAACCACGAACTACACATATGGGACTTAAGACCTAAGCTGTTGACGCACCCGGAATCACGAGCAACCAACCAACCACCTCATCACTTCCACATACTGCCCACCTGACTCTCCAGTCCCAGCATGAGGGCGGTGCTGTCCGCTCCTAGGCGCTAAGCCACCTTCCCCACCCCCCGACGGGTGCGCCTTAAGTATTGTGCAGCACATCCGCTCTCCCCCTTCCTCGTCTGTCATTAGTGGTGAGCTCAATACGGGGATTACCAGCGCAAGGCGTACAATGCCTAGATGAAACTGCTCATTACTTCGGCGCTCCTCGTAGGCTCCGGCAAATTAGTAGCACGGAGAAAGCAACTTCCGAACATTGTCTTCGAGAGGGTGATGTGGCGGTGCTGCAATATGGCGATGGAAGAGGGGTGGGGATTCGCGGAGAGAAGCTTGTCATCCAGGAACAATTTCGTTGAAGGGGAATGATGGAAGATGAATCAAGGTGGAATGAGTCTAGAAATTTAAATTTCATGTTTTTTAGGAGCCGGATTTGTGCCAAAAGGCACATTTATAGACATTTTTAGAGGCCAAATTTATAGATGTGATTATCTTTTTCTTTCAACCAGAATGTTGTGAATGATCGATAATTATCTATTCATTTTATACGAGCGGTGTTTGTCGGTATGTGTCATTGAATTATTTTACAGTTGACTTAAAATATATGTTCAAACAACAAACACAATCTCTAAAAACTTACATATACATACAAGTATATTAAAACTTATTACAAATAATATCGAGAGATAAAGTCACCAAATTATGTAATACAATTAACGATTTCAAAATGATAAAGGACAGCTCGATTGAAAATGACCGTTAATGTAGTGTTATCTGGTGTATACAAAAATATGATGTATTATAAGCACAAAACACACACATAAAACACTTTGCATATTTAATAAAAGTTTAGTGAATAAGACGTCAAGTTCGTTCCAAATTCATGTGCAATCGACATGGAGAGCTGCTAAATCTCAATCACATATTTATCTTGCTTTTGTCATATTCTACTGTTTACATTTACCCCTTGATTTGGGTCAAGGTAATAAATGAGGAAGCCCGTACTAGTGTACATTAACGTCCGCCGGGGAGTTACAGTTAAATGTAAACTCGATACAGTAAATTATTTTCTCTCAATTAGTTATTGTTTTATTTACATTCACTTGGATATCTTCAATAGAGATACTACTAACTGTTTGGACTAAAATAATATTTAGATCCAGGAGGGAAAGAACATCTCGTTTAATCCATTTGGGCCTACTTCAAAATAAATATTTATGAAAAAATGCAAAAAATTCTACTTTCGTGGCATTTGTTGCACCTTCAGCTAGTCAACAACAAATATTGCGATTCAGAGTACACTTCTATTTATAATTAAAACAGTATAACATGCGAAAAGTATCCAGTTGGGTTTTATTACTTCATAGTCTAATTGGAAATTCATTACCCAAAAATAATGTTCATGTATTTATTGTGTTGGTCAACAAAATTCAACTTCTAAGAACAACTGTTAAATCGAAATCCATTAATACTTACAGTTCGCCAACTCACACTTTCACAGCTCCAGAAAAGAAAAGAAAACCGTAATCCAAAGAAAAAAGAGATAAATCGGTAATTTATGTAATTATACTCGTACCTTTCATATTCCTTGCTTAGTATTTCATTGGTATTGGAATTTTTTTTTCAAATGAATGTATACTTACAGAGGGCGATTATTAAAACACCAACCACAGCCAATCAGCTGCAGTGCTACCAAACGAATCGTTTGCTGCAGTTATTAGAGAGTTTTTGTAAGACGGGAAATGCATTGTCGTAGTACGTAAACATTATTGTCGATAGTAAAAACGCATCTCCAGAAAAAAAAGCTTTTGCACGTCGTACAATTGAAAACACGTTCAATGCAGGAACTAATTGGAACTGAATACCTCTAACAAAATCTATAAGTTTTTATTGAACATCTGTGTATCTCTGAATCCATTTTCGCTTTTATAAGCATATGATAGTAAAACGTATAATAGGCCCCTACTAAATACAATCTGATCGTATCATTGGAATATGTAATACATGTTCTAAAGAAAACTATTAATTCTTAGATAATTTTAGAATATAACTCTGATATTTTACTGTAACATATATATTATTTATATAGGAATGAGAAATGAATGGCGCCCTGTGGATAAATAAATACTTTTTTTGTAACAATCAAAGTAACCTCAATTTATACATAATCTGCAAATCCTAAACAGATACGTTAATTTATTGCTAACATATTTGAATTAACTTGAGAAAAAAATAGCCATTAAGTTCCTGCCTTATTATATTGGTAATATGGATATTGAATTTTTCATAATTCCAAAGGTTATTGTGTTTTAGTTATGAATTCGTGTTTAGAGCTGGCGGCGAAAACTACGTAAAGTATAAGTGACGAACGCTTTTGTCGTAGACGACAAAACAGGGAGAATGTCGCGACCCGTCAATCGAAATCCCATCATTTGATGGCGGCGCATGCGCAATATACTTCTCCCCAGAATTGTCGTGTTACATCTTTCAAATCCACGGCTTGCAAAACTCTATCATTGAGAGACAACAATTCGCACGCTCTTTGGTCACAGTAATGTGTCAGATTAAAACTTCAACTTTCAACTGAAAGGGATTTGCTTTTTCCATTTTCTGCTATGTCACCACAAAATAGGCACGGTCAGCAGAAAACCGAACCCTTTTGCATTTTTTAAATGACGGGTGTGAACGGACGTGAGTTTATTCAACGACGAGTCTGTTTAGGGCAATATATATTTGAGTCAGCGAAACAAATACCGGGAGCGGTAGCTCAGTGCATCAACTGATGTCACTGCAGCGCCTCTGAGGTTCTAGGTTCCAGTCCTGACGGCGACAGGATTTTCGACACTAGCTTCTCAGATAGATCGAATTCAGTCCTGTCTGGAGGAGAATTCTAGAGGCCGGCTGCTCTGATCGGTAGTTTTCCCTGGTTTATCGAATCCAAATGCCGGTTCTGTACCCTAACAAACGGACGACGGCCCATAAGCAATCTTTGCTTCCTCTTATTTGTCCTTCCTTCACTCCTTGCTTACACACACACACTTACATGCACAACAGTATCACACGTGGCTGGAGACTGGTTTGGAGCAGATAGCTTGTCCCAGTAGAGGCGGTGCCCCGCGGGTGGGTAATTCATGGTTGGGGGAAAAACTCTTTATCGGACGTGAAGTTCAACGGAGAATCTCGCCATCCACCGAGAGAAGATCACCGCCACCTCCATCGTTTAAACTACTTACGAGACTAATGACCTTAGAAGTTGCCTCCAATTTATCAATCCCCCGCAGGGGGGATCACGACGGTGTAGGTTGTCGTGGTCTTTGGTGGACGACCACCCGGACCCTGAGTTTCGCGGCGCCGTTAACGTCGTTAGCTTGAAGATGCAGGCCGTGAGAATGCGATGCTAAGCTCCTGGTAGTCGTGTTCGCCCGGCTACCCACCAGTTGGGCCTATGGCGCGTCGATCTTTGGGCAGAATCGCGCGAAGGATGCTTTTCGGAGTACTCCGGATCCCACTTTAAAGTCCGGTGGGAAATTAGATACTCGTACCACACGTCAGGTTTCCCAAGATCCAACGTTACCCACGTCGATAGCTGGCGGTAAGCAACGGGGAGACGGAATGGGGGCTCCGAGGCGCCAGGATCTTAGTTCAAGTAGCCCCCAGTTGGGCTCTCGGATTCGTCGCGGCAGTGGCCCGATGCTCTGAGCAAAGAGAAGGGAACTTCTTCCCGGGGCATGTGAGTGGCGCGTTGTTTTGAACTTGCCCGGAAGACTTGGTACTAGTTTGGTACTAGCCTGGAGAACTTGGAGCTCCGAGCTAGCAGGGCGGTCCTTATCGAGGCATTGTATGGGGAGGTTACCACGAGGGCACACTGGGATCCGGCTGGATACGGACATCAGCCCAACAGTGTTTTGCGCGTCAATGGGGGGGGGTGAGGATAGGAGCCGAAAAGTTATAGGTGCCCACACCGGGGACTTGTCCCCCTGATAAAGCAAAGTCAATGTGGTGTTGTAGACCACATGCGGTTTCATACATACATACATACATACATACATACATACAATCAATCGACTACGCCCCTGAAAAAGTAGAATAGGCCTGATGAGAGTGTGGTCCTAAGTCTACTGCCAAGGCAGCCACGGACTCACCGCTTGCCTCCGGGGCAGTACCATGCCGGAGCAGTACCCTATCAAACGGGCCACGGACCGTCCTGCGCGATATTTCCTTTCTCTTCCTTGTCCTATCCTGTCCCGTTAAACACACACACACACACACTAACATGTACTACACTACCACCGGTCGGGAGTTACAGCTTGTCCCGGCTGGGGCGGTGCCCCGCTGGTGGGAGAGTCCTGGTTAGGGGGAAACTCCACTAGCCGACGATAGGTCGGCGCCGGATCTCACCATCCAGCGGGGGATGATCACCGCCATCTCCAGAGGAAAACCATGCACTACAGTAACGGGAGTAATGACCAAAGCAGTTGACGTGCGCGGAAAAAAACGAAAAAATAAATCAATGACTCAAAGCAAACATGATAGGCTGAAAATACATTAACGCGATAAAAGTTTGAATGCGCGGAGCTGGGTAACCGTGATCACTAAAGCTGTCGCGACTTAGCGGAACCTACGCAATGGAACGCAGGTTCGAATCTCGCCTCGGGCTTCTCTTGTTGTGGCGTGTTCGGGTCCATAAGTCACCTAAGAAGAATCGTTTCCTTTCTATCCCTTCCTCGCCCATGTAAGACGTAAGTAGGGTGTCGATGAGAGTTGATAGACTGCCTGCAGACAGGGGGAGTATAGTAAACGACATACAAGCCACTTTTCCTACCCCAACTCTCAGCGTTGCAATGAGTCCATGAATCATAGCAAGAAGAATTTGGTTGGTTGGTTGGTTAGTGATTTCGGGGGGGGGTGTATAGGGATAGGATAGGACAAGGAAGAGGAAGGAAAGATCGCGCGCGGTCCATGGCCAGTTTGGTAGGGTACTGCTCCGGCATTCGCCTGGTGTTGATCGGAGAAACCACGGAAAACTACCGATCAGAGCAGCCGGCCGCTTGAATTCTCCTCCAGACAGTGACTGAATTCGACCCAGCTGAAAAGCTAGTGTCGAAAATCCTGCCACCGTCAGGACGCGAACCTAGGACCTCCCGGTCAGAGGCGCTGCTGTGACATCAGTTGATGCTCCGAGCTACCGCTCCTGGTAGCGAGATGAAGATACAAGCCAATATGCATTTGTTGACATCTGTTGTGCAAAGTACTGAGAGGCTTGTGTCTTTGCATCAGAGTGGCAGAGCTCAGCGAGAAATACTGGGCATGGGACATCGGTGAATACTTAACGGTAACCAACTTACGTCAAAAGCCCCATGATGTTGCCCTTGAATGTATCTTAGACAAATGGAAATTTGCTTTGAAGAAGAAAGACAATAAAATATGCAGAGATTTGTTCTCTATGGATGAAATCATGTATTGATATTTACGTATCATTAGTGTACAAAAACGTGTATTATAAACACAGTCATTTTCGGATAACAGTTTTATTCAGCTGACGATTACGTCGCAAATGACATGATTTACTCTAATATGATGAATTATTATACGCACAAAAAGAAGAATCATCGTATGCCCCACACGTAGAAGAGCGTTGTTGATTTGATTGACGGTGACAGCATTGTAACAACGCCGATAACTCGATGGACGTATGTACTGAAGCAGAAGGAAAATTGTATCAGGATATATTGAAACAGAGCAAGAGGTGCATCATGCGAGGATAGGATATTGGAGTTGGCAAAATGTTTTGATATCGCGGCAACGTTTTGATACGTTTCGTTACCGCTCATCTCGATGCGGATATTGCAGGTCGCTGGTTTGGCCGCACCGGTCCTGACCATTGGTCGCCTAGATCGCCCGGACTAACGTCCCTGTATTCCTTCCCGAACTTCTTTTTTATTGATTCCTTGATTAATGATTCAAAACCTTAGGAATTCAAACTCATAGGGAATTGCTGCCATACATTTAGTGCATGTTTTTATTGTGAAAAGTGGCGGTGTTCTTCCCCCGCTGGATGGAGATCCAGTGTCGAACTACACATGAGCTAGCAGAGTTTTTCTCAACCAGGTATCTTCCAGCAGCGGGACAACCACCCAGCCGGGTCAAGCTCTATGATCCCGACTGGTTTCATGACATGTATGGTGGTATAGTGCATGCGAGTGTCTGTGTGTAAGAGTGAGGATAGGACAAGAAAGGAAAAGGATAGATCGTGCGCGATCCGTAACCCGTTTCTTAGGGTACTGCTCTGGCATTCATCTGGTAGTAATTGAAAAAAAAAACACGTAATTCTCAGAACAATGGGTGATTTGCAACTGGTGTCGAAAATAACCCACAATTCCTCGCCACTCACACCTCTCACCACTCATACTTATATATTTACGAAGTAAATATGAACTATTTTCACTTGACTAAAAGAATTACTACTTCTGACATGTGCGATATGTTTTGCGTTCTAACGACATTTCTAGTATTTAGTTACACTTCGTTATTGCTTTTTGAGTATAACTTTATGGATTCTATTTTCATGACAAGGAAGGTTATCCATCTGCACGATTAAATGAGTTCAACTCAATTTATGCATTGCAATTAGTTCAATGACAGCTTCTTGCTCCCTGAATTTGATTCAAAGGGCTTGGGTCTCGGGAGAGCGCTCCCGACCGCTCATCAGCGGAGTGGGGCAGCCAGGCGCGGGCGCCCACTCGGGCGGTTGCACTTGACGGGGAGCGTGTCGCGCCCAGCGCTTTGCCCGCGGGCAGGCGGCCGCCGTGCGGGACGGCGTGCTTCGAGGCGAGGTGGTTTGGGGCGGAGAGAGCGGCAGTTCGCGGGTGGGCAGGTGGGGCGGGAAAAGTGGGGCGGGCTGGGCGGGCTGGGCGGGGCTGAGCGGGGCTGAGCGGGGCGGGGGCAGGGTACGGGGGCGGGGGGGGGGGTGCGAAGTGGGACGGTGAGACGTGGTGGGGCAGGCGGGGTGGGACGGGGTGGGGTGGGGTGGAGCGGGGAGGAGCGGAGCGGGGGGGGTGGGGCGGCGTGTTTCGGGGCGGAGGGCGGGCGTTCGGATGCTGTCAGCTGCAGCCAGGTGCCGAACAGGGAGGCGGCTTCTGCCCGTCCCTCGCCGGGATCGACGCCATCGAATCAACTGATGGAGCCTGACGAACGAGAACTAGTTACGGACGGTGGCAGCAAATGAGATGTGATTAGAAGGTTTACTCTGGCGGGCCGATCTCGGAGCACCTAGGAGTAGGAGCAAGTTCAGTGTGCATGGTGATCATCACCTGACGATTTCCCTCGCATGTGCTAGGATTCCTGTCACATTTCTTCTTATTTTTTAATTATTTCTTCTTTTACTTGATTGGTTGTTAGTGATTACAGGTATGTCAACAGTGTTGATCAGAGATAGTGACTGAATTCGACCTAGCTGAAAAGCTAGTGTCGAAAATCCTGCCGCCGTGGGGTGTGGGAACCTAGAACCTCCCGGTCAGAGGCGCTGCGGTGACATCAGTTAATGCTCTGAGCCACCGCTCCCGGTTCTTTTACATACTCCTCTACTTCTTTTCCTGCTCATCGATTTGCAATTATGTGTTGGTGGAAGCGAATAACAAGCGAACATGACTAATTAATTAATTGATGTTTCCGTGCACATTAACTGCTAAAGACAATAGTCCTGTTCGTGAAGTGAATGTGATAACCCGAGATTCGCCGGCATTCTGGGAGATTTCCCCTTCCCACGGTTTCCTTCAGTGGAACACCAACCTAATCAGAACAATCATTAAGATTCCGACTAGTCTCCCTGCATGTGTGATAGTATGGTAAATTAGAGTGATTAAATAAAGGTAAGAGGATGGGAAAGTTTGAAAAGTTTCCATGTTGTCCTTGGACCGCTTGTTAAGGCACTGCTCCGGCATGCGAATAATATTTATCGGAGAAACAGATTTTCAGAGGGACAGTTTCTGAATTCGAGCTCGGGACACAAACCCTAGGACCTACTAACACGAGTCGCTTCAGAGACAACGACATCTTTGAGCTAATTCAGCTGGATAAGTGAAGAGAATGTTTAATTTCCGTTTTGCGACGAAAGAGGTTACTTTACGTCATGAATATTAGTTTTTACCCTAACAAACCTTGTAGCAACTTACAACCAATCTCAGAACCCCAAAACTAATTGTTAAAATTTAATATCCGAGGCTGTAAATGGTAAGGCCTGAAGTCTGAAATCTTTTGGAGGCCTGGCACCGCCTTATGTATGACGGCTGGGAGAGAACACAAGAGTTAAAAATCTTCCAAAACACAATACTAGGTATCATTTTCAAGACATAAAAATAAATAATTATTAGCAACTCCATACCACACCCGACTGTCATACGCTTTTTAAAACTCTCTGCCATTCGTGTCCCGTTTTTTCAGTTTTTCTCGGAGCTGTTTTCACTAGAAATTAACAGCCACAAACTATTCCGAAAGAGAGAGCTTCGAACTTTGACAGGTGAAGTCAGAACAGGAGCAAATCAACGAGACTGACATACTCTACATGTACATTTTGTATAGAGATATATCGTTTGATGCGAAATCGAATAAGAGCATAAGGTTAGAACATTCCATCATCATTCCACGTAGTTCCAAACAGAAGAGAAAAGTTATTACTCTCGGTGTAATGACACATTTCTCAAAATAGGACATCTGAGCACCGTTATATTTTTTAATGACAATGCTCGTGAAAATGAGAGTTAATAAGTTTTTCTTCAAAACGGGTGAAGTGTATTAACACAGCGTCAAAATATGATCTCGAATAAGGATTTGACTAACAACTCTTCAACAAAATCGACGTAAATTGGTTTGGCCATGAGGAAAATAATTCTCCAAGTGACCAAAGACTAAAATAAGAAAGTGGTTTCTTGCATGAGTGCAAGAGATATGCTTCCCTCATTATGCAGACGGGTCGTATTTGACCCAATATAGTCTGAAAAGACCGAGGTCACACGTGAAATGTTATCGAATTGTAAAACGTATTTTATGCACTTTGTGAGACAGATTCGATCTACATTTTCCATCTGTTGACAGTGTTCACGGGGGCCCTTTCGTTCATTTTTAATAACATTAACGAGATTTGATCATGACATAATTAAATGACGCGTTTTCTCGTGTAACGTGTGGGAAAATCACAGAGAAGGAGATTTATCTGACGATATTTATTGCAGAATATTTAAATTCTTCCAAGAGCAACAATCTCAATATCGGATTAAACAGATCCACAAATTAATACTCGTATTATTATCATTAGTGACTTGTCTTCTGGAAACTATTTCAGATTCATTAATGATATCTTTTTAAAATGTATTAACAAAACTACAAAAAGTTTTCGCGCAAAAAAATAGTGTACAAATATCATACTCGTACACCTTAAAAATAAAATTTCAATACAATTACGATAACTTTGCAGTAGATCTATTTCCGAAGTTAAAATAATTACTAATGTATGATTCGATAATTTTATCGATGAATAACCGACATGAATTAAAATACTTATTTTATTAACTTGCAAGCATCATCTCTTTTTGTACTATTACATTCGCCATTCCATTCATAACATTTGTTTTACTGCGCAATATTTTAAAGAGAATTAATTTTCCCCCGGCAAATCCAAAGAGTTTTATGAAGCAGTTTTTCTTAGGGGTTATAATAATGCCAAAAGAATGTGATTAAAGAGTTTAATTACTTAAAAAACAATTAATTAATGTAGCATGATCACTCAAAATGTTAATTTGAATGCGTACACGACAATGTAGATTCATGATTATTTATAGTTTAAAAAAATGTGTATAAAATCTTTATATAAAAAGTACAAAATTATTATTTTCATAGATCAGTATTTTTACTTATCAGCGCGATGAAACAAACCGTTAGAACTAATAGGCTAATTAGTAGAAAAAGATGTCAAGTCGTAGACTTTGATGTGACTCTATCTGATAACAGATATTTTATTTAAGAACAAATTACAATGATATCGGCATCATCTTCAGCTTATAAATGATGTGAATGTGGAATCCTGGTAAAAACACATCTTTCAATAAATCTCAATTGGTTGTATCTGCGCATTCTTCTTCGGTCAATTGGTACGTTATAAATTCCTCACCACATTCTGTTAATTATTATTCTTTCACTTGATGTCGCCGAGATAATTTCGAACAAAAATACGAGACACGTACTATTTTTTCTTCTGAAGAAACCGTGAAATGGCAAAACAAGATATTATCTTTCACTTCATTTTATATTATAATCGAAATTATACATTCAATGCAGTAAAACCTGTCTTAAACGTTCACAATTTATTTAGGAGTAAATGGTTTTTAATTCAGATGACCGCTTAGTAGAGGTTATGAGAATGTGAAAACGAAATATTGCTATTTGCAATAAATTTGGCTCTTTCGTCAGTAAAAACATTTAAATTACACTATCAGTACAAACTATAAAATGTATTTGTAAAATGAGTACTTATAAACTTGTGCAAAACTAATACATTGATTTATTGCTGTTTTGATACACTTTATTTTTTATCCTTCGTAGATTTGTTTCCCAACTGAACTTGACGCTGCAGCCCATACTTGAAGAATCTTGCATGTATGAAAATTACCCTCAAGCTATTTGAAACCAATATGAATCCCACGAACGAAACATCTGCAGAAAGTCTGTTCTACGTAATCTGACAATACGTTATGGCACAGGAAGAAAATACAGTAACGACAACATTCTTCCACTTCTCCACTTCCAGCTCAAAATTATTAAGAAAGTAGTCTTAACTGTCTAATATAGGTTAATCAAACGTGGAAGCTGACTGCGGGTTCAGGCGACTGTTTATACGCGTCTTATGGCGAAATTAATCACTTCCACGAAAAAAGTCTTTAAGTTTTTTAGTTTAAGAGTTTGTCGTTTCTGCAGGTTTCACTGCGTATACTTTTTACTCATAGCGAATTAAAACAGTCAGACCACTAGTCTTCAACAATATTGAATGATTTCATTAGTTTCTATAATTTTTCACATTAGGCACATCATTTTACTGTAAATTAAGAACCAATCCCTCTTTTTTCTCGAAAAAATGGGCAACCCCCTGTTATCCGTTCTATCATGTATATGAACCTTGGATTTAGGCGCCCTTACAGCGTTGGCCTGCTGTCGGGGGCAGACGAGTTCTGCACAGACGCATGCTTTCTTCTGTGGCGTAGCGAGATGACGTCAGCCAACATTCCCCTGACGTCGCGATGCGCGGACAATATCACCCGAGGTGGGGGGGGGTATGAGAAAGAAAAGAGTAGCGTTGCGTCAGCAACCCCTTGTGGCGCTCCCTTGAATATGTAAGGTGTAAATAAATTAAGTTTCTTAAGAACTCCGGTCACGATCTGTTTTAATATTGTCAACCAACGTCAGATCGTATCCGAAAATTCGCCTTTTAGATTATGAATAGTCATAAGTCATTAAATCAATTTATTGCATGGCAAAAATCTGTTAGAATCCTTCATAAATATAAGTGTGTAATTTTTTCAATTAATATCGTTGTCTCTTACTCTGGATTTCAGACCCCAAGACTCTTAATTATTCTCAAACACTCTTGTGACACTATTTAAGAACAATAAATTGTGATACGAATTCATTGATAATGCATGTATGACGGATGTGAAGGGAGAAAACAATAATGGATAAAATACTCCGCCACTGACCATTCACTTTTACAGGGTAACTGACTATTATATTAAATTTCTTCAGAGTCAGCATTGATATCATATCTATTCACATTTACATGCCATTTTAGCATACAACAGCACTGGAATACACATGTAAATATTTTCCTTCTACTTAAGATATCAAGATGAAAGTTTCTCTTCACAAAGAACTCTTTCCTAAGTTAACTCAATATGTTTGATTAGTTTATGTATTTTTCTTGAAATTATAAACATTTGAAGTTGTAGGTGCAAATAAAATTTAACTTACACTTGCTTATACAAAGATACATTTCTAAAAAAATGCATGCCGACAAAAAAATTAACAGTGTATGCAGAACATGTTAATTTTCATATATATATATATATATATATATATATATATATATATATATATATATATATATATATATATATATATATTAGTAATAATTAATTGGATCCTCAATTTTTCTAAATTTGTAAATAAAGAAGCTTGTTATGGTATTTTAAGTGAATATTACATTTTTTATAAAAAAGCATTTAACAACTGAAATATGTTTTGTTGATCACTCTATATAGAACATGTTCAGTTACACAACAAAAGAATTAGAAATGAACATGCAATAGGTTCAAAAATATCTGTACCTGAATGTTGAAAAATTGAAGTTTTGGAAAACCGCGTTTGAAGGTGATGAGGCGTTTCCTGTAGTTACAACCAAGTTAAAACTGCTCTGCCCCACACTCATCCAGCTGAGCAAAGGCCATACGGAAGACTTTTGTCATCCGACAGTCTGTGGAAGAATGTGGTCCAGACTGCTCTCCTCATCTAAGTCACATCTTTTTCTTTAAGCATGCCTTCTTACGGCAAGTCAATTTAAGGTTGTTTATGTCAATGTCAGTCAATCTTCCAATCTCACTCCACATTTTTACATCACTTAAATTTACACCTTTCCTTTTTTTCTTCACTGTCTAAAACATTCTCTTCATGCAAAACTTCATTCTCTTCTGCATATGATCAACAAATTCCATCTTTCTCACTGAAACTTCAGGTCCATACACCATAGTCTGATTCACTTCATGAAGCCTTTTGAACCACTATCACACAGGTCATTTATATAACCAACACCATAGTGCAAAGATTGGAACCTTTTGTACATATTCAAAACTCCTTCACTTTCCATGCCCTCACTGTAGCTATCATAATGATTAGTACACTGATGCTCTCACTATTAGTTTTACAACTCTGGCAATATTCAGACAAGCATTCAACATAAATAACTTTAATTGAATGTATGGCAGTGACTGTCACAACACAATTCAGTGATGTATGTTCTGCTAGGAGGCATCAAATGCAGCAGTTAAATCTGTACTACAATTTGTGTTGACAGCGTCATCCACACCATCTTTCATAGACATTGTTGCTATAAATTCAATTCCTTGAATCAAACGTTTCATAAGGACTAAATTTGGCTGGTTGAGGTGGAAGTTTCATTAGTGCACAAACAGTTTTAGAAACTTATTGTCTTTTCCTGTGCTTCTATGACATAAGTCAATTTCAAATTGACTTCATGTTTTTTTCAATTAATTTGGATTTCATACTAGTGTTTGCATCGTACTGCTTAATTTTTGGCTACATTTTAGTGGTCAACCTTCTCCTACTTGCCTGCTTTCAACTATTTCAATGAAATTTACAGAATCACAAAATTTGCTCTTCACAAAATTTTGCACAATGTCAGAAAATACACTAATATCCACAATAAAATATTCACCAGAACTAGATTCATTTACATTGAAACTGTCCTCAGTTGCTTCACAGTATATCAGCATTCTTTCCGAAGCACTCGGTGATGTTGACACAAACGCAGGACGTGTATCACTGGAACTTGGAAAAACATTATGTCCTTTACTAGCGTTAAGAGAATTGGTTTTCCGCTTATGATATTTTCCTTTTCTGAAGAGTTCTATTCTTGGCATACTGACACACGAAAACTCGAACTGCACAAAAAATGAAATTTACTACGATTAGCTACAACGCAAATGAAACAAACACACGCTTTGAACACACTACAACCTATCGTTGTCAACTGTTTCAACATGGATGCTGTTTACCTCAGTTCTGCCAACGTAAGAACAAAAACTTACGAAAGAATTACGTGAAGAACGCCGTAGAAAGAAAAAAATATGAAATTTTCTTACTTCCTGACAGAGAGAGTAGTGAATTAGAATATGTGGCCCCCAACCGCCCGTTTTAAATGGACTTTTAAAGGCAATGAAAGTTACGAAAACGCAAAAATATTATATTGGCGTAATTTACGCACTATCCCAACTCAAATTATTTACAAAATTTTGATTTTTGTTTATCTTAAAGTCGTCCAGGTCTCCTCGCACAGTTTACACGATGACATCTGGTGGACAGCGACTGGTGGTAAAGAAACACCTAAAATGAGAGCGCGGATGACGGGGAGTGCGTAAGACTGTCATGAGTGACTCAAGTGCCGGGTGCTCTTCAAGTGTTAACACAGAACAATAGCTAGTAGTATAATTGCGTGTATGCAATTTTCCGCAACAATTTTTTACACATGTCCTACAAGTTTGTAACATTTGTACAGAGTTACCCGCATGCGTAGAACAGTACATTATGCAACTAGTTTTTTAGATTAAGCTTTATTGCACGAGTACATACTTTGAAAGCAAGTGAGGTCAGGAGCGATTTTTCAAATTTGTAAGAATGCAAAAAATTAACATTATAAACTAGTTGCATACGTTACTTTTTGTATAATAGTATTATAAAATCATAAGAGAATCCAATTTAATTTGCGGAAATAAATTTATTGGTATGTCACGGATATTCGACACGTGCTCGATAAAACGCTAGTCAGCTGTTCAGATTTGATTTGATTTTTTCGTATTTCCGGGCACGTCGACTGCTTTGGTCATTAGTCCCGTTAGTGTAGTGCACGTTTTTCTCTCGGGAGATGCGCGGTTATCTTCCCCCGCTGGATGGCGAGATCCGGCGCCGACCTACCGTCGGCTAGTGGGGTTTCCCTCTAACCAGGACTCTCCCACCAGCGAGGCACCGCCCCAGCCGGGACAAGCTCTAAGCTCCCGACCGGCCTTCCGGAACATGTGGTAGTGCATGTTAGTGTGTGTGTATGTGTGTGTGTGTGTGTGTGTGTGTGTGTGTAACGGGAGAGGATAGGACAAG
This sequence comes from Teleogryllus oceanicus, assembly GCA_964035755.1. Lineage (NCBI taxonomy): Eukaryota > Metazoa > Arthropoda > Insecta > Orthoptera > Gryllidae > Teleogryllus > Teleogryllus oceanicus. The sequence goes on along the minus strand of CAXIVR010000014.1, from coordinate 5,545,425 downwards.
CAAGAGGAAGGACAGATCGCGCGCGGTCCGTGACCCGTTTGGTAGGGTACTGCTCCGGCATTCGCCTGGTGTTGATCGGAGAAACCACGGAAAACTACCGATCAGAGCAGCCGGCCGCTAAAATTCTCCTCCAGACAACGACTGAATTCGATCTAACTGAAAAGCTAGTGTCGAAAATCCCGCCGCCATCAAGACTCGAACCTAGGACCTCCCGGTCAGAGGTGCTGCAGTGACATCAGTTGATGCACAGAGCTTCCGCTACCGTTAAGTAAATTGTATGATCCACAATGCTGCAAAGTGTCGCAAACTGTTCCGGAGCGGCGGCAGCGTGTCGAGAGCGCACGCGTGCGGAAGGGCGCGCCAGGTGCGCGCACGCGTTGAGCAGCGCCGTCTGCGCGCGTTATTGCGCCGTCGCGCGTGTTGTCACGCGCGTGGGCGGGCGGACTGGCGCGATTTAGCGCGTCTTCGCTGCAGGCGAAGGACAACCGAGTGCAAGGGGACGTGAAATGGAAATGGCGAACGTCACGTGGTGCCGGTGTGTGTTGGGGGGGTGAACATCGAGCGTGAAGCGGGGATTATGTGCGCAAGGCAGTGACAGGATGAACAGGTCCCGCCCCACGATGGTCTTGAAGTCTGCAGAAGTCTGCTATATAAGGGGGGCGGTGATCTTATGTAAATTCCGTAACACATGCATTGAAGTGGATATATTTTGCAAACGTGGGAGTAGTGTTCTGAGATGACGGGAGTAAACGCTTGATCTTCGAGAAATGTTCTGCCTGGTGCGTTCATACTCCCTTCTTGATTGCTACTTCACCAGTAGGAGTTAGGGAAAGGAAAACTTAAGATGCAAAGGGAACAATACACGATGTAGGAGGTATTATATTCTGGCTGAAATATAGAGCGAGTGGAAACAGTTTTCTTCTCAGAATAGGAAAGCGAATATTTTTGGATAGTTTAGCATGACGCAACAAACCAATTGTGGCACATATTGTCGTGCTAATTAGAGAAACTGGACTCCAATGTTTCGTCCTACATTTCTCATTTACTTCATGATAATATATAAAGACAAAATAATAGTAATAAATGAAAATAATGAACTAAACGAGCAAATGAAATAATTATCTTTTCACATATTTCTGGGTCTCACGAGAAAGGAAACAAAAATGTGCTTAAATGGCATTTCTTTTCCTTTCTGCATAAGTTTAAGATTAAGTTATGACTAATACTAATTGGTATGAGGTTGTTGTGGCCTTAGTAGCACGTTCTGTGCCTGACAGTGTGTTGCAGAAGTGTATTCTGATTGTATAAAAACCATATTATTACAGAATGTCTTACGCAACTTCGTACTCCACAAGTTCTCATTCATAATTTAATCAACGAACATGCGATTACACGAACCATCGATTATTATTTATTTAGTACTTCATTACCCCTATTAATGAGTTTTTAAGCATATATTTTAAAAACATTATTCAGGCAATTGATTAAAATGAACACTTCCTCCTTATTAATTTCACCATTTCCCATTCTCATTATAAGTGAGGTGTTGAGTTGATTGATTGATTGATTGATTTTTTCGTGTTTCCGGGCACGTCAACTGCTTTGGTTATTGGTTCCGTAAGTGTAGTGTATGTTTTTCTCAGGAGATGGCGGTGATCTTCCCCGGCTGGATAGCGAGATCCAGCGCCGACCTACCGTCGGCTAGCGGGGTTTCCCCCTAACCAGGACTCTCCCACCATCGGGGCACCATCCCAGCCGGGACAATTTCCATGTCCCCGAACGGGCTCCCGGAATATGTGGTAGTGTAGTGCATGTTAATGTAAGTGTGTGTGTGTGTGTGTGTGTGTGTAAGGGGAGAGGATAGGACAAGGAAGAGGAAGGAAAGATCGCGCGTGGTCCGTGGCCCGTTTGGTAGGGTACTGCTCCGGCATTCTCCAGGTGTTGATTGGAAAAACCATTGAAACCTACCGATCGGAACAGTCCGGCGCCAGAATTATCCTCCAGACAGCGGCTGAATTCGACTTAGCTATGTGGCTAGTGTGGAAAATTCTGCTACCGTCGCAACTCCATCCGTAGGACCACCCGAACTGCAAAGAGAAAAAAAGAAGGAAACATATAAAAAGGAGAGCAAAGAAACAAAAGTAAGCCCCGCGCTTCCACGAAGGGCGCATCCATCGCCCACGGAGGCCATCGGAGGGCTGTCCCCGAGGCGACGACGCCGCCGCCTGCCGGCCGCCAGGGGGCGTGTGCGTCCGGCGCGGATACCTGTGCGCGGCCCCGGGGGAGGCCACGCCGGCCAGCACGTCGCCGCCCCTCTGATCGAAATGGCGCCCGCACACCCGCGCGCACGCCCTAAGGGCACCGCGGAGCCGCTTCCGCCCTTCCGCACATCCGCCCGCCCCGGACACTCCGCCCGCACGTCCCACGCGCCGGTGTGGGAGTTGAGCCAACCGCTCGCTAAAACAACAACAACAACAACAACGATGATGATAATAATAATAATAATAAGAAGAAGAAAAATATTAATGATAATAAAAATAATACTGATAATAATAATAATAATAACAATAATAATAATAATAATAATAATAATATATTATTATTATTATTATTATTACTATTATTATTATTATTTTTCTACTCCCATTATAGAATGCTGTCATTTGAAAGTAGCAATCTATTGCATAATGATACTTATTACAATACATATTTCACTATGATACAGATTTCTGACGAATCACAGAGAAGCAAACTATCACTTACTAGCGAACTATTGACTAAGTCTCTAAAATCACTTACTAGCAAACTATTGACACTTCATTAATCATTGAGAATCGTCTAGGAAATGGTTTGTTCGATTGTGTACTTTAAAATGCATTGACATTATATTATACTTGTATGCTTTAATTTTTTTTATTAGTAGTAATTTTTTCGTGTAATATTATTGAAAAGAAATTGATCGTAAAATCATTTGATTACGTCATATCAGTTTTAACTGTTTTGTTACGTTCAATAAATAAATAAATAAATAAATAAACACTGAACAGTGAATAATTGTTAAATATAATGAATCAATAAATAAATATCGAATCCATGTTAATAGCTGCTCCGACTTGCGGAGCGTTAAAACTTACAAAATAATTGAGCTATTTACATACTTGCATTGAAGTTAAGTACAATGTTTGATCTCACTTGACTGAACCGTAAATTACCTATAATTGATTAACAAAAGAAGAGAAGTACATTACTTAGGAATACACAATTAAAACTCTATAATGGATACGGAAGTAAATGCCGGGCAACACTACTGGTTATTACATCAGTTGGCAATTTAAGAAGAAAGTAACGCATGGACAGCAGATAGAAAACATTTTAAGACAAGATTGATTTGATTTGATTTTTTCGTGTTTCCGGGCACGCCAACTGCTTTGGTCATTAGTACCGTTAGTGTAGTGCATGTTTTTTCTCGGGATATGCGCGGTGATCTTTCTCCCTGGATGGCGAGATCCGGCGCCGACCTACCGTCGGCTAGTGGGGTTTCCCCCTAACCAGGACTCTCCCACCAGCGGGGCACCGCCCCCATCGGGACAAGCTCTAAGTTCCCGACCGCTCTTCCGGAATATTTGGTAGTGTAGTGCATGTTACTGAAAGTATAAGTGTGTGTGTAGGGGAGAGGATAGGACAAGGAAGAGGAAGGACAGATCTCGCGCAGTCCGTGGCCCGTTTGGTAGGGTACTGCTCCGGCATTCGGCTGGTGTTGATCGGAGAAACCACGGAAAACTACCGATCAAGCGCCGGCCGCTAGAATTCTCCTCCAGACAGCGACTGAATTCGACCTAGCTGAAAAGATAGTGTCGAAAATCCTGCCGCCATCAGGAATCGAACATAGGACCTCCCGGTCAGAGGCGCTGCAGTGACATCAGTTAATGAACTGAGCTACCGCTCCCGGTTTTAAGACAAGACCCAAAACTCTTTACATACAGAGTAGCCTGAAGTGCTAGAATAACCAGGAACGACTAGCGGGAATGCTAGTGCTCACGTATCATATGTAGTTTTACATGTTAAACATCTCTGCACGGTTTTCTTTTCCTTTTTTAATTTGTTGCCCCCTTAATCTCAATTACCGAAGCAACGCATATCCGTCGCGCCGTAAAAACGGAAATTTGACACTTTTCAGTGTATTTCATGCTTCGTTGAGAACTAAATCATGCCTAGGACCTACGCAAGTCACTAAGAGATCTAAATAAAACAGAAAATTGTAAATATAGAATAGAGTTTAAATTAATAATTAAATGTATTGCTATTCATTTCACATATTAAAAAAGTCAAAACATCAGCCACATGCCTTGGGATTTAAATGGATATTCAGCGTAAGCAGTAACAAATAGCTAGACTTCAATATTCACAAATGTTACGGGCGGTTTGAAAATTTCAAATATTTGCCCATAAAAATACAAAACTTTACAATTGTTGATAAGAAGACGTAGGTGTGGGTGTTCCGAATCGGAAGTTACGAACACAATAGTACGACCTAACTTTAAATACGGTTCTATTTGTTGAGATCGGGTTAGCTGAGGGCAATATATCACTGAATTAAATTTAAAGCCACATAGAAATGTGTTGCATGGGAATACACGGATTCAAATAGCCCGATGTGGAAATCACCGAAATAAGAAATTCCAAACAACAAAGTTTAAAAAATTGAAATTTTAAATAATAAGATTTGTGTTTCATAATTTTTTGAGTTTTTATGAACTCACTATAGCTTTTGCTGAAAACTTTTTCGTTTTAAAGATACCCCGTACGCTCTTCATGAACAAATGTATACTAGCTGTATAATTTTTTATAACTGATACGAAACATTAACTTTCCAATCAAAAACGTGCAAAACGCCTTTCAAGCACTTAACATCTCTTTTTCACAAAAGATCCGGGGGATTTTCATTGAGAAATGTCTCACAGCACGAATTGTTATAAATGATGTCTCTCAAACAATTTTTCCTACCCCCCTGACAGATCTCCCTTCTCAACGTCCCCCCCTCCGGTTCCGCAGGGGCTGAGCCGCCTCTCCAGTCGGGGCGTCATGAAGACGGACGAGGGCGCGCGCGGGAGGGAAACCTCTCGTCAGAAGCCCCTGACGCACGGCCCCCTCCTCCACATCCTTCGCCATCTCGTTCCAACTCCGCGCTCCCTGCTAGAGCCCACTCCCCGCCGCGTACACATAGCCCTGGACGTGGGCCCACCTCCCTTCGCCCTCTCCTTCCCGCTCTCTGATACAGCCCGCACCCCGCCACGTACTCATACCCCCTGGACGTGGGCCTCGCCCTCCTTCGCCCTTCCCTTCCCACTGCCCGCTCTCTGATACAGCCCGCACCCCGCCACGTACTCATACCCACCGGCCTGTGCCGCCCCTCGCCTCTCTTCCAACTCTGTACAGCCCCACCCCGCCACGTACACATACCCCCTGGACGTGGGCCCGTCCTCCTTCGCCCTTCCCTTCCCACTCCCGCTCCCTGTACAGCCCACACCCCTCCACGTACACATAGTCCCTGGACGTGGGCCCACCTCCTTCCGCCTCTCCTTCCCCGCTCTCTGGTACAGCCCACACCCCGCCACGTACTCATACCCCCTGGACGTGGGCCTCGCCCTCCTTCGCCCTTCCCTTCCCACTGCCCGCTCTCTGATACAGCCCGCACCCGCCACGTACTCATACCCACCGGACCTGTGCCGTCCTCCTTCGCCGTCTCTTCCAACTCCAGCGCTCCCTGCTCAGCCCACACCCCCACGTACACATAGCCCTGGACGTGGGCCCACCTCCTTCGCCCTCTCCTTCCCTGCTCTCTGGTACAGCCCACACCCCGCCACGTTCATATACGTTCCTGGACATGAGCCCCGCCCTCCTTCGCCCTCTCCCTCACACTCCCCACTCTCTGTTATAGCCCACACCCCGCCAAGTACGCATACCTCCTGGACGTAAACCCGCCCCCCTTTGCCCACTCCTTCCCACTCCCTGCCCTCTGGTATAGCCCACACCCCGCCACGTACTCATAGTCCCTGGACGTAAACCCCGCCCCCCTTCGCCCTCTCGCTCTCACACACCGCCCTCTGGTACTGCCCACACCCCACCACGTATACAACCCCCTGGACGTGGGCCCCGCCCTCATTCGCCCTTTCCTTCCTACTACCCGCTCTCTCATACAGCCCACACCCCTCCACGTACACATTGCCCCTGGACATGGGCCCCACCAAATATTATTTGAAGCAAGTATCCATGACATTAAAATCGATTAAATCAGCGAAAATGCATTAAAAATGACGGTAAAAGGCAAAAAAAACTTATTAGTCGAAATCGACAAAAAAAAAGCAAAATTATAACTTATAAAAATGGATCATTTCCTTTTCTCATAATATTAAATGAATTTCTTTACCAATCGGCATTATTCTAACGTGAAAAGAAAAAATGTCATTTCATGAAAATCCGTCCACTAGTTATAACCTAGATTGCGGCCAATCGCTCTTCCCTCGCACCGGCATTGAACAAGCCGCGCGGTTGTATCGGAGTCACGTGACCAGCCATCGGCCAAGTCCCAGGACTTCAGCAGTGCGGGCTTGCACCGGAGCTAGCAAAGTTTAAGACCGCTCGTTCTAGTTGTCAGATTCGGAAGAAAGTTTCGTCAGCTTGGTGAAATGTTCGCAGGTTGCTGAGATCATGTGTTGCGTAAAACTAGTTCTTCGAAATAAGTTGAGGGACACTGGTGGTGTCGGCAACCTAAAACTCACGATTCGTCGAGCTAAAATTTAATATAGGGTCGTTGGTGGCCGGTTTACGGGTAGGGGTGGCATTCAGTGACACGGCGTGCTCGCAAACATGTGGAGACCAAACCCTTTGTTCACTGGAGATGGTGATGGCTCCGCATTTGCCGAACCATTAAACTCCTTTTCATTGTCGAAACTCCACGAATCCTGACATTTTTGTTCTGCTCTGTGTCTCATGTTAAAATAAAATAATTTTTGTCCACGGTGAAACTACAACGCGACTGCTGAAGGTATATCTCCGATGTTAACGAGCACTCAAGAGAGAGAAAGATTCTAGCTCGACCTTTCTTGTTCTTTGTTGAACTAGCCCACACCTTCACCCACCCTTTGAAACCCTACGCTATAACAAGAATGCTGTCCCCTATAGCGTCCAAGACCAATGGTCAAGGAATTGCTCAAGCTCATCAAAAGCAGCGTTTGGTGACACGTAGCAGCTGTAGATTCCATTTATTTCGAACCAGAAAAATCCAACTTCGACTCTAGTAATTACTTGTAGGAATTGACTATTCACACTCGCCCAAAGTGTTGTTTTGTGGTGCTGGTGGTCGGATACCCGCAATGAATTATCGTGATTTCTGTATTGCTCGCACAGAATCGCGTCATCTGTCTAATTTCCGCACAGACTGCTAGGATATCGTGAGCAACTTCACAGTGCTTCAGATTTACTTGAGCGATTCTAATGGCCTTACCAATACTGCATTTAGGCACTCTTCGGTAGCAAGGACCCTTGTTACACACAGTAGTAAATTTACCGTCTATGCCCCTTCATACGCACTGCAGGAAGATGGGATCTTTCGTGCATTTTTTCGTGAAGTAATCATTATCACAGTTATTCATGCACATTGAAGTGAAGCACGCGCTGTTGCATTTTCAGAAAATTTTGCGCGACCTTATTTCAAGATCTGTCTCAAGAACTTTTAAAAGAATTCGGATTTCAACGAAAATGAACCTGCACTCTATGAGTCTTTTCGCTATCCGAGGACAAAGTTAAATAAAAAAATTGAAACAATTTTGGGAACTTCATGTAAAGTACAAAAAAATAAAAATAACCATATCAAACGGACAGCTTCGAGTATGTTCAGCTCTGGGAATAACAATTTTTGGGTAAAATTGGCTGAACAATTTACGCTTTAGCGTTGACTACAGATAGGGGACATGTTTTGTTGACATTCGATTTCTCGGAATCAAGGACAAACAAAACGTGAATTCTGACTACACGAACTGTTAAAGGAACTAATTTCCTATACACAGGAACAAGATTTATGGAACCTTTTATTACCAGGTCTGGCAATAATAGTTTTGTGCCCAAAAAATCCCCTGACTCCTGCCCACGATTATGATACTTTCTCTTCTTACGTACCTAAGGACGAGAAAGCAAACAGACAATAGGTCCAGACAGTAAAAGTACCGTTAATTCCATTTATCGGATTCTTTTAGTCATATTATATTTTATATTATGGCACGATATAAATGATAAATTCACTTAATATCAATATAATTATTTAATGGACTAAGATCAAGTAAATATTATTAATTAATATTTAAAACACATTACGACTGATAGTTACTTTTCTCTGATAGACTTTGTAAAATTAAAATAACTTCTACAATATTCAAAATCCACTCATTAAAAATCAGTTGGTTCAATAAACCTTATTATCCACCTTATTTACCCCAAACGAGGACTGCCTACTTTCCTTCCTTGCGTCATTTCAAACACGCGCTCGTAATCACACAATCTACGCACACAACCCACCCAATCATAATCGCACATCCTTTGGAGTCTCCCTACCCTCCGTCGCCGCGGTAAATCTCTCCCCCACATGCACACGCCCTCACCTGACGTACCTGAGGCGCGTATATGCGAGCGTTTTCTTCCCCTTACGACCTCATCAGCCGCGCCGGGTTCCTTAAGCGCGCGCGTCAAGTCCCATCCCCACACGCTAGCGCTCGGGCGCGCATCAGCCTTGATACGTGGGTGCGCAGCCACGCGCGAAACGCCGTTTAATAATCCTCCGCAGAGCGCAGACTTCGCGCATAAACACCCCGCCCCCTTTTGCTCGCTTTCCTTCTCCTCGCCCTCTCTGCCCATCTCGACTCTACCCCTCCATCTCTACATTACTTCTCTTAATGCTGTTGTTCCTTATCGTCCTCTACTCTTCTAACTTCTACCGGGAGCGGTAGCTCAGTGCATCAACTGATGTCACTGCAGCGCCTCTCACCGGGAGGTCCTAGGTTCGAGTCATGATGGCGGCAGGATTTTCGACACTAGCTTTTCAGCTAGGTCGAATTCAGTCGCTGTCTGGATGAGAATTCTAGAGGCCGGCTGCTCTGATCGGTAGTTTTCCGTGGTTTCTCCGGTCAACCCCAGGCGAATACCGGAGCAGTACCCTAACAAATGGGCCACGGACCGCGTGCGATCTGTCCTTCCTCTTGTCCTATGCTCTCCCCTTGCACACATACACACTTACACTAACATGCACTACACTGCCACATATTCCGCGAGACCGGTCAGGAGCTTACAGCTGGGGCGGTGCCCCGCTCATGGGAGAGTCCTGGTTAGGGGGAAACCCCACTAGCCGATGGTAGGTCGGCGCCGGATCTCGCCATCCAGCGGGAGAAGATCACCGCCATCTCCCGAGAAAAAAGATGCACTACACTAACGGGACTAATGACTAAAGCAGTTGACGCGCCCGGAAACACAAAAAAAAAATCAATCAATCAATCTTCTAACTTGTCCTCTTCCACTTCCCGTTCACCCTCCTTCTTGTCCCCTTTTTCACTTGCTAGCTACGCTGTTCATCTCTCGCTCCATCGCCATGCCCCCGTGCTTCTCCTTCTCTTGGTTCCCCTTCCCTCCTGTCCCTTTTCCACCTTCCCGCATATACTGTCCATCGCCTTCTTCACCGCCTTCTCTTCACGTCTTCTTCTCCTCCTCTTCGTCGTACCCCATATCTACTCTTTATTCTCTACTCCATTTTCTCTTTCCTTTCTCCCTTCCCTTTCCTCCCCTTCTCTTCCTTCTGTCCCTTGTTCCTCCTCGCCCCTGCCCCTCATTTTCCTTCACTTCTCAGTTCACCATATTTTCACTCCCGTCCTATTCTCTTTATTGTTTCTTCCTCCCTGATTCGTGTTCTCCTTCTCTTCCCTTGTCCTCCCTTTTCCCTTTCTCTGCTCCTTCACTTCTCAGTGCACCATCTTCTTGTCCACCTTCTCAATCCCGCCCCCCTACTTCCTTCTCTTTCTACTCCCACCCTATCCCTTTGCTCCTCCCTGCGGCTGTCGACAGCTAACGCGCGAGCTCTGAGTTCATTTACGCGTCGGCGAAGCGCTGCATTCAAATAAGCGATTTCATCAACGCGACTTGTATTGCAGCTTCGTGAGGTGGAGGTAGAGAGAGGGCGGGGCGGAAGAGACTGGCGTGAACGCGGAAGCACACCGACGAGGTAAGGAAGAGGTCGATTGGGAATTATGATTTCTGCTAAGATTGGTTGGTTGGCTTCTTCGTGTTTCCAGGCGCGTCAACTGCTTCGGTCATTAGTCCCGTTAGTGTAGTGCATGTTTTTTTCTCGGGAGATGGCTCTTCCCCCGCTGGATGGCGAGATCCGGCCCCGACCTACCGTCGGCTACTGGAGTTTCCCCCTAACCAGGACTCTCCCACCTGCGGGGCACCGCCCCAGCCGGGACAAGCTCTAAGCTCCCTAGCGGTCTCCCGGAATATGTGGTAGTGTAGTGCATGTTAGAGTAAGTGTGAGTGTAAGGGGAGACGATAGAACAAGGAAGAGGAAGGAAAGATCGCGCGCGGTCCGTGGCCCGTTTGGTAGGGTACTGCTCCGGCATTCGCCTGGTGTTGATCGGAGAAACCACGGAAAACTACCGATCATTTCTGCTAAGAATTGAAATGGAAAAGATAATGTAATAAATTTAAAAAGGAAAAAAAATTAATAAAAGCGGCAATGCATTTGTTGAGGTGCGTTGTCATCTGGAGACAAAGAATTCCATTTTCCATCGTGAGATATGCTCTACATATGGAAGTAGGATGTGTGACGGTCTATTCAAACGCGCCCAATATATAGACATTAATTAGAAAAAGGACACTTATTTTTCTTATGTAAACATGGACGAACAATTGAAAGTGCATTAGTAGAATTTTATTTTCGTTAATTTAATTGCATTCTCAACTGCGAGGCTCAAAATGGACTATGGGAATATCAACAAATAAAAATAGAGCATATTCTAATAAAGATAACATGTAAAATCATACCGTTCAAACTTAAATAAAGTTTGTAATGGTAAAAAAACATTTCCATATTAAAAGAAAACTTTCAAATGTTCTTGAAAAGTTACGAACAAAAACTGCTGATATTTATTGTAATAAAGAAAACTAGTGTTTGAAAGGGGATTACGAACAGCAAATATATGGGAACATTTTTTGGGAATTATGGCAATGCCACAAATGCTATTAAAAGAAAGTAACGTAAGAATAAAGCGAAAATAAAGTAACAATATAGTGGAAAGTCGTCTTTTGTCTTCAAACCACGCGGTATGAAAATTGAAGGAACCTCAGAAGGAATAGAGACGCTCTGTCAGACGCGTCATGTAGTCATGTCGCTGAGGACTGAAAGTGTTTATGATTCGCAATGGTGAAATGTTTTAAAATGATGGGAAGATGTATTCTTTTATGGTTTCTGCGGAACATTGAACATGAATTGCAGTGATCTCAGAATTGCCGAGCAACTAAAAGGGAAGTTCCGAAAAACATTTTATTCGTTTTGAATCATTCAAAATTTATTTATAATGCCAAGAATGTTCTAATTTTAACATATTGAGAAAGACATGGTCATGCATGTATTATTCATGATTAATTAATTTTTTAATCAAATTGGTAAATTACACTCATATGGAGCTAAAAAAATTAATTGTATGAATATAGAAGGAAGTATGTATTGTAATGTTAATAATAGAGTATTATATATGTATTTGTTGTTTTGATTTGTTTGATATGTATAGTTGATGTTATGGCTAGCGAAGAAAATATTGCCAACATCTGAAAGAATAAGAAATAAATCCAACCAATTTTATTCGGTTTCATAATAGAATTTTTATGAGGTTATTATTTTCGATGGTAATATCCTAGAAAATACGGATTAATTACATTTTATACCTCTTCACGAAGCAGTAATATATTTTATTTCGATTTCCTGCATAAGATCGATTCGCGTGCTGAAGACCTTAAAAAAATCATTGAATGGTGGCTTCGCAACCCACATGTAGAAAGATAACAATTAATTATTACGAACGGATTTGTATTATTTCTGGAAAGAATTTAAAGGCGTTGTGAGTATATTATATATATATATATATATATATATATATATATATATATATATATATATATATATACACACACAGGGTGAGTTACGTAACTTTAGCACCTCCTGTAACTTTTGAACGGTTGGAGATATGGAAATTCAGTTTTCACGGAAGTGCATGAGAAAATATGGCTAACTGATAAGTGTATTTATTTCTATTTTATCACTTGTATTTTACGAGATATTTGAGGTAACTTTGTTTTTTCAAAAAGAACTATACATATTTTTTCAGACTATTATGAAGACCGTAAAAAGACGAATCTAATGATATACATATTGTCATATGTTAGATGAGGACTTTTTTGAGAAATTTCGATTCTTATGCGACCAGTTCTTAACGGATATTTTGAATGTAACAAACCGCCACAGAAGGTCACGCAGCGCTCCACCAGCAAGCAAGCGCTCGGGGAAGGGAAGGGATCTTAGTAAATCAAGATGCAAAACACATACCAAATATTCTGAACGCTCCTATCATATCGAGGTGTCAAAGCTTCTTCGGTTCACCGTACGAGGGGTCGAGGAGGGAAGAAACGGTCCTACGCCTACGGTGCGGCGCATACGTTGACAGCCTCTCCATGTGCAAAATACGAAGATAGGCTTAGATCATCTCTCAAGCCAGATGTGAGATAGCTCGATGAAGGACACTAAGAAAAAGTTCAATGGAATCAATAATTATTATTTCATAATTCAATTATTACGAAGTTTAAATTATGTGAGGTGTTCATTTACATACAATGTATGCAAAACGTAAACACCGTAACACAAAACATTTACAATAATAAGAATACACTTTAATACAGTTGTTGATGTGAGCCATCTCCTTTTATTTTTTATTAATTAATTTATTTGTTTATTTATTTATTACTTTTGTTGTGAACGACGACATGTAATACTTCAATATTATGAAAGCAAAAGGAAACGTTTCATTATTACGCTAGAGAGTATTTATTTTAAATCAATTAATTAGGAAGAAATCATTGCTTTACGCTAAACAGTTTTGATCATGAGTCTCTTCCGAGCTTCGGCCGGCTTGGACTGCTTAGAACAATACTCTGTCCCTACGAGATACGAGAATCTCGTTGTCTCGTTGTCTCGTTGTCTCGTCCGCCTCCCGCAGAGAAAGAGAATCTCCTTCGCCAGTGCACTCCCTTGGCCTTGGCTGGGTGCTACCCCCTCCACGACCCTTCTCCCTTCTTCGGCCAGCGAGAATGATTCACAGGTCGGACGAGATATGAGAGACTGAATGCAGTTTTGTCCATCTCTAGTGATTACCTTTATTTACTATTGTTTACTATATTTTGGGAATATATTTTTATTTTAGTAATTAATTATTATCTTAATGGATGTTTCTATCTCTGTGTTATTATTCTACGCTTATTATTATTATTATTATTATTATTATTATTATTATTATTATTATTATTATTGTTTGCTCAGTATATGCAAGATTCTTTATCTTATTCTTAGTCTGTACTTATTCTTATTATGTTTTTTTCAAGATCCCATTAATATCCTGTGATATAAAACCCCATTAACTGGAGTTGAAGTAATATACAATATAATTACAATACATACTTACGATAAATCCTCATTTTTAATCCTTCCATTTCTTAAAAAAAATCTGGAAATGGTGAAGGATGGAAAGCAGAGTTCAGGGAAAAAACTACAACAGTTTTGTGAATATTTGGAATATGTTTTGTATCTTGATATACTAAGATCCCTTCCCTTCCCCGAGCGCGCGCTTGCTGGTGGAGCGCTGCGTGACCTTCTGTGGCGGTCTGTTACATTCAAAATATCCGTTAAGAACTGGTCGCAAAAGAATCAAAATTTCTCAAAAAAATCCTCATCTAACATATGACAATATGTATATCATTAGATTCGTCTTTTTGATAGACGAATTTCTTTATGATAGACTGAAAAATATGTATAGTTCCATTTGAAAATTAAACGGTTAAATACTTTTTAAAAATAAAGTGATAAAATAGAAATAAATCAATCAGTTAGCCTATTTTCTATCACTTCCGTGAAAACTGCATTTCAATATCTTCAACCGTTCAAAAGTTACAGGAGGTGTTAAAGTTACGTGACTCACCCTGTATATTCTAACACCCCTACTACTTTCCACACGTAGTGTGGGCGTGATAGAATGAATGCTCGTGAAGCGAGCTTAAAATTCTCACGAAGCAGGATCTTTTGGGTATGAGAAAGGTCTGAACCCTTGACACAACGAATCAGATAAAATACGAATAAAATGAGCATATATTCAATGAAACATACAGTGACACAACAGGATAAACACTTTAAGTAGATGGTCACTGAAAAAAAACAGAAACAAGGCAAAACAAAAAAATTGGCGTCACCTCGACTGCCTGAACACATTTTCACCAATTACAATTTACAATTTGCTCATTCCTCTTCCTGAATTTTCATCTACCAAATTATTTTACTCTTTTTACTCTCCAGTTTTTCCGTGCACGGCTTTTAAAATGAATTTTACACTTGTTTTAAGGTATCCCGTTCACAGGTGCTAGCCTTGGGATTCGCACTCACTGTAACACTGAACTTTAAAGAGAAAAAAAGCAATAAAACGTTACATACACGTTACTTAAATCTGACTCCTTTACAAATCACAGAAAACTATTACTTTTAACACAATACAACAAACTATGACTTTTCCACATAACATCAACGGTACAACATGTCAAAATCTTGAATTATTTAAGTAAAATTGTACAAGGTATGGCCTCTTTAAATGAATTTAATGACACGTGCAATAAATGAACTTCAAACTGCCACTCACATCGTTCGGAATACTTCTCCCACCTATTCTGGACTTTTCAACCACTCTTAGCACGAAATGTTGTGTATTTTACGGCTATTCTCTTTCCCCAACTGATCGCGGCATAAAAATTATGAGTTCCTTTACCTCAAAAGCTCCGCATCGCTCGCCTGTAGGTAACCTTGGTAAACTTTCCCCCGCGTTGTTTTCCTTTTCGCTCTTCCTGTGGTCGTCCTTCTTCTACCGCGCCTAGTACAAATTCGTTCGCTCTTCCAGCCCCGAATAATTAATGTAGTTGAGGTTATGCTTTAAATGCTCGGCCTACCTACCACACTTTGGGCATGTGTGGTCTCAGTGTGCAATGTGAGATGCTGGATTTAGTTAATGTCCTCCTGTGCGAATTTTACAAATTTGAAATTATTTCGAAGTCAGTCACTTCGCTTGCTCTCTCAAACATTGTGAATGCGAAGAATTTTTGTGCACTCCACTTCTTCATTACCTCACTTTCGAAGATACGCTTCTCAAACCAACTTTTAACTACCAAGTTAAAATAAACTCCTATGCTATATATAGTCGCTATGCTAATATAGCTTCGTATTCACAATACGAAATTTACTCGTCAATTACATACAAAATGAGGAACAGAAATTAATTATCTTTAATAGAGCTTCGGAATGAAATGTACTACCGCCGTACGAGGTCATGAAATACTTGGCCGTTACTCAATTTTAAGGTGAGCATGCAAATTTTAATATTCTGGTTTCTGGTGCCAACACTACCTTTCAAGTTCCTGTCTCCCACCTCAGTTTTATGCAACTTTGGAAATTCAGCCGTGCCACCAGATCCAGGGACCAATCCAGGGCCCACCACCAGATCCACGGTGCATTCATCTTAACGCCCGCCACCAGATCTACGTCTCGTCCACCTTCGCCCGCCTTCTTGCGACACGAGTACGCGTATTGCCCAGTCTTTCCGCGTGTGCTAGTTAGCGTGCCGCCTCACTAAATCTTTACAACTCTCACAGTTCCGCAACCACAGCCACTATTCTGATTCGTCCTAATTTCACAGTTCTTATTGCAATCTCCTATAATGTTCTTACACCACTTAGCCTGGCCACCCTATCATTTACCACTTCCTAACAACTCCAGAACTACCGCTTCCCTCCCTCAACTGTTCCGCTACCTTACTCGACTTCTCACCTCGGCGTCTCACACAAGAAGGGCTCTTTTCCTCGCTGCTCCGCCGTTTAAATGTTGCAGTGACGTCACGGCACAACCCTACTGCGCTGCCCATATTGCGGAAGTGCACCGCCGCCGCGCTTCAGGCCGCAACTAACAGGTAGATCCTTTTTCGATGAGTAACCGACTTTCTGTCATACCTTCGCTCTCTACGTCTCCGCCGACGCTGCGTGGGCGTTGTGGGGTTTGTGGCTATGCCCCAAACGTCACATTGCCCCCTTCTTCCCCCTTCAAGATTTTTCTTTGGAAAATCTTACGCCGGTCGTAAGTTATAAAAATTATAGTTTTCCTATGCACTCTCCGCCGCTGTCTAGATACAGTCGTATGCTACCTTCTCTCTTTTTAACTACCAGGATAGGATTCGTGTACGCCGTAGCCGCCTTTCTTAAAATCCCGTCGTCTAACATCTGCTGAATCAGTGTTCGTACTTGGTCTCTATACGCAATCGGAATTGTGTATTTTTTTGCTTTGAATGGCGTATCATCTGTTACCTCGATTCGAAATTGATATTCTTTTACGGGCTCTTCTCTCTCTTTGAACACGGTTCTAACTCTGGTTAACATTTGAAGCAACGCGTTTCTGATCAACGGTAATATTCCTCTTCTCGTCTACCTTTTCTCTCAATTTCCCCAATATCTTTCTCATCCCATTCTACACATTTAATTTTTGAACATTATTTTTTCCTCTTCTTCCCTCTCTCTCCCACACATTTTCACCGTTGATTTCAACTCGCAGCTCTTCTATGTTCACAACCACCCCATGCTCTTCCAGAAAACTACGCCCAGTATAAAAGGATGTATCAATCTCTTCACTACTAAGCAGATCACGTCATAGCTTCTACCGCCAATCTTCATCTCAACCATCACCTGC
The DNA here is from genome assembly GCA_964035755.1 of Teleogryllus oceanicus. Lineage (NCBI taxonomy): Eukaryota > Metazoa > Arthropoda > Insecta > Orthoptera > Gryllidae > Teleogryllus > Teleogryllus oceanicus. The sequence continues at coordinate 5,528,351 of CAXIVR010000014.1, read as the reverse complement.
TTCGTGATAGGATGCGATTTCTTCCCCCATGCGTCTACTACTCTTGTATTACTCATAGACAGTACTAACACCTCCACATTTTTCCTCACTAATTCCTCATATGTTTCCTCCGCTCTCACAGACCTCACAGATCCAGTATCAATCAGCGCTCGACTCGCTATCTGCCCGCACTTGACCTCGATTATAGGACATTTTGATGCTCTTGTTACGATCTCTTTCGTTGTTACACCTTCTTCCGTCTCGTCTAACATATTCGTAATAATTGGGATCGCCTTTTCGTCATATTTCAAGCTCGACCTGGGATCCCGTCTCAAATCGAACTCCCGGTGTTTCCCGAACTTGCTGCGCCAGGTGTGCCGCGATTTCTGCCCAGTGCTGGCGATCGCCCTCGCTGCGAGCCGCACGCGCCAGGGTCTGTCACGGGTGACCTTGAGTCGGCGCGCCGCCGGTCGCCTCGGTTCACTGTGGCCTCGCGACCGTTGCCTCGCCGTGTTCCCATCGTACTGCTGTCTTCTTCTACCTGAATGGCATTAGTGTTCGAACTACTTGTTCTCGAATGTGATGTCGTAGTTTCCTAATACCATCTGGAAACGTTACACCGTTCTAACATCCACGCTTCTTAACAGATTCTATATGCTAAGCGGGAAATGGCGCGTTAGAATGCAAATGATTTCTTCGTCCGATACCGGCGCATAATCGCGCATCGTGCCACATGACGTTCGATAGCACGAGCTCATTAATGAAATCTTGAAATTCATCTACTGCTCTTTCCCCCAATATCGATCAAGAAATCTAGCCGCAAATTCGTCGAACGGACGTACTTACGGACTTAAGGTATCCAGCCAAGCTTGCGCGTTGCCTTCCATAACTTGATGTAATAGCATAGTTTTATGGCCTTCTCGGACGTCTGACATAATAAAGAAATTTTGTAATGCCTTCACAAACTCGTTCGGGTTTTCGTTCGGCTGTCCTGAGAGTTTCAGAGAAGGAGGAACATTAATATTTTCCCCTGCACGGGCCTCGCCCTTCTACTTTCGCCTCGGCTTCCTCTCTTATCTTCTTGATCTCTTCTTTTACCTCCTTCAATTTTCGGGTGGTTTCCGCTTCTAACTCCCGTTTCGTCCCTTCACGAACTTCTTGAACTTGGTTACGAATTTCGCCTAATTGCACACCGTGATCCCTGTTTTGCCTCTCCAGTTCCGTCGACAAGAAATCTATTCGGCTTCCGACTTCCGCGTGTCGTTGTTCTACTAAATTTCTGCATTCCGCGACCCGCGCTGCAACTTCTTGCCGAATCTCGTCACATTTACTGCCGACTTGTATCATTATGGACTGTTGGATTTGTTCTAACTTATTGTCGACGCTTCTTGTCTGATCATCTATCTTTGTTACCAGCCCTTCTACCTTCCGCGTAATTTGCTCATTGATCTTTCGTCCCTGATTCTCGACCTGGCGGGCTATTGTCTGCGTGAAGTTTCCTAACAGCGCCCGCATTAGCGTAACCATAGGTTCATCCCGTCCCGGTTGGACTTACCGTTTCTTCATCCTCGCATATCCCTAACTTCTCTAACCTCCTTAACAACTCGTTCCCTTCCTCCCCTTCGCTGCCTTCCTCACTCCCAATTCCCTTTGCCTCCCTATATTCACGACTCTCTGCCATTTTGTTTTGCAATTACTACCTTGTATTGTACGGTAATACACTTCACCCTCCAAAATACAACAAAACGCATACACAATACAATACACTACAATACACTCCACAATTCAAATATCACTTTGCTGAAAAGAATGGCATACAAACACTTCAATAAACACTCACTTCCTAAATCTGTGCCTGGGATCACTTTGCTTATTTGATCTATGATCGATCACTGCCCCACGTAATGGGCGCCAATCTATCTAACACCACCACAAGTGTGGCAGTCGTCAGAAAGAATGCTCTTTCGAGCTTTGAATATCTCAGGGGGCAGGATCTTTAGGGTATGACAAAGACACATCCAGACACAGAATTAGGTAAAACAGTAATATATTCTTATAATATTTCACAAATCAACCCTTTTACACTGTCACAAAGTTAGAGAACAAAAAAAAAGCCCAATTTCTGGCTGCGCGTTTGAACGCATGCAAACCACTGATAATGAGACCACTTAGAGAAATTTTTCAAAAAAAAAAATTTGCTTATGGTTTCCCTCTTTGCTTAGCTAGCGACAATTTTCCTTATAACACCCGTGCACGGAGTTCTTGCTTGGCCAATACTAGTAAATGAAAATTTAATTATTTTTTTTTCTTTTTACACTTTCTGAATTAATTTACCAGCACACATTATTACAGGTCTTACTGCAATTCACAATACGGAATTTACTCGTCAATTACATACAAAATGAGGAACAGAAATTAATTATCTTTAATAGAGCTTCGGAATGAAATGTACTACCGCCGTACGAGGTCATGAAATACTTCACCGTTACTCAATTTTAAGGCGAACATGCAAATTTTAGTATTCTTGTTTCTGGTGCCAACACTACCTTTCTAGTTCCTGTCTCCACCTCAGTTTTATGCAACTTTGGAAATTCAGCCGTGCCGCGCGTTCCTTCAACTTGTGCCGGCACTTCGCGACTCTTCAACCCCGAAGTAATGTGCCGGTTGCACACCTTTCTCCTCAGTTGATTGATTGCTTGATTGTTTTTTCGTGTTTCCGGGCGCGTCAACTGATTTGGTCATTAGTCCCGTAAGTGTAGTGCATGGTTTTTCTCTCTGAAGATGACGGTGATATTCTCCCGCCGGATGGAGAGATCCGGCGCCGACTTACCGGCGGCTAGTGGGGTTTCCCCCTAACCAGGACTCCCACCAGCGGGGCACCGCCCCAGCCGGGACAAGCTCTGAGCTCCCGTCCGGTCTCCCGGAATATGTGGTAGTGTAGTGCATGTTAGTGGAAGTGTGTGTGTGTAGGGGGATAGGATAGGACCAGAAAGAGGAAGGATAGATCGCGCGTGGCCCGTTTGTTAGGTTACTGCTCCGGCATTCGCCTGGTGTTGATCTGAAGAAAACACGGAAAACTACCGATCAGAGTAGCCAGCCGTTAGAATTCTCCTCCAGACAGCGACTGACTTCGACCTAACTGAAAAGCCGGTGTCGAAAATCCTGCCGGCGTTAAGACTCGAACCTAGGACCTCCCGGTCAGAGGCACTGCAGTGACATCAGTTGATGTACTGAGCTACCGCTCCCGGTTTTCTTCTCGGGTCTGCTATCTTCCCAATGAAATAAAAGGCCCGGTCTCATTGCTATTACAGTGAGTAAAAGGGCCTTCAAATGGTGAGACGGTCAGTGCATGTACGAGAAGAAACGTTTGCGATGTTAACTTACGGGAGAACTTAAGCTTCAACATTCTTGTTGAAGATAAAGGTGTTTTACTTTGCAAGCAGAATCCAGTATGGAAAGAGCAGGTACCCTGGGATAGGATCTAGAGAAATTACTAATGAAAAATGTACGCAGCAAATAATTGAAATAATTTATTTTTCAAGTCAAATGAAGTACATCATTTTCAATTCGTTCTGTTAATGTATTTTGCAGCATCTCTAAATTAATAAAATCAATATTTGGAGAAAATCTATTTAATTTTGATATCACCCGATATAGTCAACCTTCTGATATTGTACCAAAAACGTTGATCTCTAAAAGTTCACTATAACTGGAATCGACTGTATGTTGTAATATTGTACTTGGAAAATACTTAATACGTTTCATACTGTAGTATGGAAGGTAAACAGAAATTTAGAATGTCTGCAATTGAAATAGCGCGTAATAATCACTATAATTTTTTTTAAATATGAGCTTGACGATCTTGCGATATGTATTATGTTCCGACTGGTATCCAACTTACATTAGACATAATAGATTTCTAGTGCTGTTGTATGGATTAGAATATTATTTCAGCCTTTGTTTGAGACTGAGTCAATAAGAAAACATGTGAGCATTTAGCTAGAATACAATGAGAAGATACTTTTCTAATAGTGAAGATCGGGAGAAAAAAAACCTTCAAGTGAAAATTTTGTATCAATATGTAAATCTACATGAAATGTGAAAACACGAAAATGGAAAGAGTATAAAGACTGGTAAATTTAAAAAGGGAAATGAAATAGAACTGCTTCTCAAACTGAACAACTGCGAACGTGGTTGAATTGGAGCATTTAGTAATTTTACTCCTAATGGCAAAGAAGTGGCAGAAGTAGGGTGTGATTAAATACAATTGTGAAGTTTGCTGAGGAAAAATTTTAAAAATTGAAGAGGAGAGTACCGTTTAACACGAAATTAGCAACAGATAATAAAAAAAATTAAACCAAATACCAGAAAAATATTAAATATATCTAAAAACAAGGTTGAATCCTTCCATGAATCTTATTCAGAAAACTACTCAAAACGATGCTACAATGGGAAAACGAGATAATGTTCCGCACAAAAGAGAAGCGGGAAAAGGGTACGCGACATAATCTGCCTTGAGAGAACACTCCAACAAAAAGCCAAGAGCGGGCAAACGAGCAGGGACATAAAAGTGGGTAGACAAACGCGAACCGCAGGTTATTGCACCTGGAAACTTGCGAATTACCCCGCGCCCTCAGTGAGGTACGAGTGCTCCCAATACGAAATTAAGGACAACGTATATTAAATAAGGGTCGTATACGGAGCAGTGGACGAGTCGGCGGGGTTCGTAATGAATGGGAGAGGAATAAATTCCGCATTGCCTTTGTCTTTGAGGGCGGCGCGGGCCGCTGGGGTGGTTACAATGTTATCGTGCCTCGCGCGCCCCGCCACGCCCCGCCGCGTCGGGGCTTCGTATCTGCAGATCTCCGCTACTCGTCGCCCGCTCGCACTTTATCAGCGTCCTGGGAACCCCCGAGGAAGCCACGTGAATAACGGACTGCGCTCCCAGCCTTCGCGGCTGCGGAGGGAGCGGAGGCGGGGACGGCAGTGGCTGAGGCGATGGCGCGCGTGAGGAGGGGAGGGGCGGAGGCGAAGGCAGAAGCGGAGGCGGAGGCGAGGCGGATTCGGAAACTGAAGCCGAGGCGGATACGGAGCGGAAGCAGAAGCAAAGGGGGAAGTGAAGACGAAAGTGGATGGGGAAGCGGATGGGGAAGCGGATGGGGAAGCGGATGGGGAAGCGGATGGGGAAGCGGATGGGGAAGCGGATGGGGAAGCGGATGGGAAGCGGAGGGAAGCGGAGGGGGAAGCGGAGGGGAAGCGGGGAGGGGAAAGCGGAGAAGGAAGCGGGGAGCGGAGGGGGAAGCGGAGGGAGAAGAGTTGGGGAAGTGGAGAGGGAAGCGGGGGAAAGCGAAAACAGAAACAGACGGAAGCGGAGACGTAGGCGGGGAAACCGTGGGGAAGCGGAGGAAGCAGAGAGGTAGCGGAGAATGAAGCGGAGTGTGAAGCGGAGGGAGCGGTGGGGAGGGAACGGGGCGAGGGGAAGGTGTCAGATGTGAAGTGAGGATGGTGGAGGCACTATGGGGAGGTGCAAGCACGTGCGGCGACGGTTTCTGTAGAAATGGCATGCGTTGCGGAGGAGTGGCAAAGAGGGCGGCGGGGGGGGCGCATGAAGACACTGCAGGTCTTAAGCTGTTTATGTCGCTGTAATCTCAAGCGTTACTTTGAATTACAGGTCTGATCTTGTGGAGAAAATAGTAAAAGAACAAATGGGGAGATTGTTAGGAACGGGGTTGCATTAATTTCCAGAGGATTTATTCCAGCATTGCATGGTTCACTCACCCGATAAAAGCCAATGCAAAATATACAATGTATAATCTGACTACAATGGTATCAAGTAATATTTTCATAAAAAATTGAAACATCTTTCTGCTTTAACACTAAACATGAACTAAAATTTAATTAAACATGAATTAAAAAACTGTAGTCTTTTTGGCAAAATTTAATTTTAAATCTACATGTAATATACAGTTGACTATTCATAATATCAAATTATCAAGTGCTGAGGCTGCATACTCTTTTATTCTGTCACGTATGAAACTATCTTTGCCATTGAAACAGTCTTCGTGAGCACATTCGCGGTCGCGGCTGGCTCACAGTATACAGGAAATAAGTTGTCACAAAGAAAGCCATGGCCGGCCCGGCGGCCGAGATCGCTAAGGCAGTAGTGTCGTAGTGATCTCGGACCGAAGGGTCGCGGGTTCGAGTCCCGCCTCGGGCATGGTTGTATTTGTGTTCGTCCTTTCACCCCTAATCATCAATCACCATATCGTTTCATCCACATAGTTATCATACCGTTAACAGCAATAGTGGTCGCTAATGACCTTAGATGTTGAAGCGACCTTAAATAAACCAATTAAAAAAAAAAGCCATCATTACATCCAGTAGATACATGCGGAAGAAGTGCTGAGGAGAAAACTAGATGATTTACAATGACGTATATGATACAAACTTAGTATTTCTTTTAATTTCATTTGAATTTCAAAAATAAAGAAAGGGCAATGAAACTTTTCATGTTTAAAAGCAATGTCTCCTCGTAGTCTCAATAGTGAAAATAACTCACAAAATTTGAATAGATTTTCGATATCTACATTAATCTGAAAACAATTAATATTAAAATATATGAATTTTACATTTTATACAATTTTAAGAACGTAGTAATGTAAAATAAGATCAAAAAGCAGGTTAATCATCAATTAATTTGGTTTTCAAGCGAATCGCTATTGAAAATTATCACATACGACTCTACAAACGAAACATTACATTTTCCTCTTCTCACTTCACAAAATTTTGCAAGTTTGAACAAATAGAATTGTAAAGAAGCACATCGTTTTTAAATGAATTTCACATAAGATTGCGAAAGAATATAGTGAAGAAATCACAATTAGTTGTCGCGACATTGCTAAGTTATGAATAGGGGTCGAATTTTGATGACCAAAATCATTACCAAAAATGATCAAAGTAATATTCTTAAAATGTTTTTAAAATGCCCTATAAGCAAAGAACAATGACGTACAAAATGTGTTCAAAACCAGTTCAGATGAAAACTTTAGCTGTTGGATATGTTACTGATGAATCCGAGTCTTCTTCTGTTTGTTCGAGTGAATTCAGCTTGCAAACTTTTCGTTTGGACTGTTCTTTAACAGAAAATCTCCGTCTTTAGTTATTTCGAAATCGGTTGAACCACCAATGACGCTGGCAAGTGTCACAGGAACCTCAGATTACACACAATGGCTGGCTTTACAATGTATGAGCGATGAAATCGATAGGCTAGCAGGTAAAGGTACTCAGGAATTCTGTGGTGAACATTTGTTGCATCTCTTAAATACTATTTGAAGCAAGTACTATTAAAAGGACATTAAAATCGATTAAATCAGAAAAATGCATTAAAAATGAGAAAAAGTTAAAAAATGACATATTAGCCGAAATCGATAAAAAAATGCAAACAAACTTACGTATAAAAATGGGTCATTTCCTTTTGTTATAACATTAAATGAATTTCTACACTGAACGGTATTGTTCTAAAGTGAAAACAAAAAATAACATTTCATTAAAATCCACCCCCCCCTAGTGATGACGAACTATGTTGATAATAAGCTTCACTTTCATTCCCTCAATAATGGAGCTTTTCCTTTACAGCAATACAAGGAAGGTCGCGTACAAAAGGGAGAAGCGAATTCAGAAAAAAGAAATGGCAGCAGAAAACAAGTAACGGCAGTAAATCACACGACAAGGCTGCAGTAAGAACCGCAGTGTGCTCTTTCTACGCGAAACTGCCGCACCGGAACGAAGAGACTCAACTCAAACACACTCGCCGTCCAGTAACGTAAATTACTTCCTGCATTTGACATTTACTACGCGATGAAAAAGATTGCATGAGGGCTTAATGGAGACATACGTTTTGTTTCCAAGACTTCTGAAATATAAAGAGGACGTCCCGTGTTTCTTCATAACAACGAAGGGAAGAGGCCAGAGAAGGTTGTTTTCGACGCAGAGGAAAGCTCGAGTTGACTTTTGAGAGAAAGAGGTGGCTTTGGTTGAAACTTTGAAGGAAAATGTCTAAAATAAAAAAAATCTGTTTTTTCACAGAGAGTTCGTTCAACAAATATGTACAGAAAAATAATTACACTTTGACCCCTGCCATGATAAAAGTATGTTTGCATGACATTACGTATGTATTGAACAAACTCGTCCTCAAATGGCACATTAGATTTTTAATGTATGTGCTGTTTTCGTTCATCTGGCATTGTACAATTTTGAAGCACATCGGCATGTACCTCGAATACACTCAGAGTTCAAAATTTTCACATTGACCGTCCATGCATTTAAATTTTTAATTTGGCGGTGCCGGCCAGTTTTGTGATCCATTCCAAATGAATCTACCCCGTCCCTTCATTCTAGTCTGAAATAATTTCCTTCTTAAGGCTGTTAGGTGTACCTTTTTAAAAATGACCCGACAGTTTAGCTTTCTGTTGAAAAAATTCTAATATGGTCAGAGAATATTTTTATTATCACAAAAATCTCTACCGCTATAAAGAAATGCGCAATTTTCTGTACAGTGTTTGTGATTTGATGCTGTTCCATGAGTTGTTCAAATGGCTGAATGTAGATGTTCAAGTCTTCTTTTTGCTGATGGAAGAAATACAGGCACTAGCTGTGCTTTTCTGCTTGTCAATTTTAAAACACAAATTGTTTTGTTCTTGATGTAATGCTTACAACTTTGTTATCACGTACATAAACTGATCCATGATTGGTACACGTTACGATAGTGTAAAATTATTGCTCTGCTATACCCTGTCACTCCCACGATATATTGTTCAATAATAATGTCGAGAGTATTCTTCACACGCGATTATTTCTTTAAATTTTATCGTCGCTTTCTATTATAAACGTTAGTAAAACACAGGATTCTAGCAAAGCTTCCACATATTTGTTTAAAACTGAAATAATAAATATGAATAGAATTTCATGAGGTAATTTGTACACATTTGAAAGTCATGGGGAAAAATTCACCTGAATAGTGATCTGTGAGATCCACAGTCTATGAAACGTAAAGAAACAAGTCAAAAAATAAATGGACCTGAACGTGCTGACAGCATATGGTCGTAGGAGCGCAAAACACGAACACGCAATCGTGATTATCGCCAACACTGACTATGCCCTGCAGAACCCACTAGGTTCTGCACTACACTTCTGGGAGCGCCATAATTACTGCATGGCAGAAGAAGGGCAGTCGCATAGTGTGCTTTTTTTGCTGGTCAGTTGGTCGAAACATTCTTTTATTTACATGTTTGGATACAGACAAGAGATTTAGTGTCCCTGTCAAAACACAGTGCAAGATTCGTTGCTTACAAATCAAGGGCACATGTCTTTTATGTAACTTTGTTTTCTGAGATTTCCCATCATATGTTCCTTGTAAGTGATTCTTCGAATTCTCTACATGGTCTAGTAGTTTGTAAAATGTTTGTGAGACGTCTGTACAGTAATCGTTCACAAGATTTACAGTGCTTAGATGATTGATCCTTTGATTGATTGTATTTTTGATTGGTTGTGAGCGTTATTGTCCTCAAAGTTAGCGTACGAGACGCAATGGAAAATACGTCGATCAAACTTCAGACAAAATTACTGACGTATCAGTAACGCCAATGCCACTTTCTTTTAGAGAGTAAGTTCAAGAAAACCAGCTAAACACAACAGGAATCTCGTCCTGTAAGAGATGCTGGTCGACCTGACGTATGACTTTGAGAGGTAAGCGATTCAAGTGAAGTTGGCTTAAGTGAAGTTTGCTGAAGAGTCTCTCAGGGGAATGAAGAGGCGCTACGGACCGGAAGACCACGAGAGGTTGTTAATGGTGTAAGGAAGTAGGCCTCTGAAAGTGTCGGAAGATAAAGTCTCTGGATGACTAATGAAGCCTCGTAGACGTAATTACAGTCAGTCTTCAATGTAAACAGTTCGACGTAAAGACAAACATTATTTATTAAACAGTATTTCAAAAATGTTGGGGTCGTTAGATCATTTTAGTGACCGCATATAACATTTGGCACACTTCCTTTGGTTTGACAGTTCGTAGGCAAATTTCATTACCTTTCATAATATTTCCATTAATTTTGTATTACTTTAATGGTTAATACCCTGTGCAATACACCCCGGATAAATTTTAATTTTTTATTCATCTTATATAGCTAAGAATATAAAAATAAACTTCATTAATAACTAAACAAATAAATACATAAATAAATTTCTATTCATATATAGTTAAACCTCTTAAAATGTGTAGACTAGTTTGAAGCGATAATGAACGTAACTTTCAAAGACGCATTCATAATTTTATGGACTTGAACTAATATTAGAAGCTAGTGAAAATATACAGAAATCATTTCAAATAAAAGAGAATTTCTTAAAGTGCTTTTACAGATTTTTTCAAAATATGAATATCATCATTATGAGCATTATAGGTTGATATAGTTAAAGGGGGGTCATAGGAATTACTATTTATCTCTTATTAAATGAAATATACATATCTTTATCAGCCACATGATGACGCATTCTTAAAACGAGTTCACCAAGGTTATTAATTGCAATAATTATCTTTAAATATTTTAACTTCATTTCCAATTTCCCCTCGTTTACTTTTAACACCAATAGATTCGTAAACCATACTGGGTCGTGGGTAGCGAACCGTTTTGGAAGGAAAGCTGTCTGTGCAAATTATTATAAGATTTACCCATTAGGTACGAGAACTTCATTGATACACTACACCATTCGCTTCAAAAATGGCGACTTCACTCGCCAGTTATTTACCTTTAAAAATTACTTCAACTGTTCAATATAAAAATTATATCTTTCTGCAAGCATAACGAGCATAACACTACCAAACACAAACGAAACTATTTCTTATATTTACAACTTTTCAAATCCCAAACGTCATGAAATGAATACCTCGGGTTGAAAAGATGCACCTGAGATTTTTAAACTTGAAGTATTCGTAAATGGAAACGAAAAAATATTGAATGTAATATGTGTGTGAAGGGGTATAATTACACTCATGGTATGTAAGAAAACTCGCTCCTATCGTCGCTCCTTTTTTTAACATACCATTCATGCAATTATACACCTCTTTTACACTCGTTTCGTTAATTACTATGATACTGCATAATTTTACGCACGCAGTATTCCATTTGCAACTAAATCAAAATTCTTATTAGTTCGTAAATCAACAACTGCCCCTACACATCAAACCTAAGTCTTTCCACTATCCTTTACTGCTCATGTGTCTCTATCATAAAAATAAAATCCTTGCTAACCTAGCAAGAAACGTCACGGTGCTTTGTTTTTAAACGTTTCCTACTCTTCATTGCGTACCGCTTTATACTATGCCATTCTATTGTTTATTACCCCGTCTCGCTGCACGTAACTGACACGAATATTCTTTCTTGGCGTCTATTGCCGCTATTAACTTATTTTGGCCTATCGCCCGTAAAAGAGTCTACGAGAGAGGCACGTCCGTATTCCTTTTAAAAACATGATCTTCATTTAATTGTTGGATTTCATTTGATTGAAATAAAAAATATATTTCAATTACATTCTTCTACTTATACTGCGATTTCTAAACGTATCATTTTAAAAAATAGACGTGGTCATAAGTATAGTTTACCTTAATAGCTCCATTGAAACATATACTGAAAGATAAGAGACTTAAGATAAACGTTTTATAGCGTCTTGTTTCCATTTGGATTTGATGAAAGTACTTTCTTCGCTTTGGTACCCCTAAAAACTTTATGTATCCTACACGGTTCAAAAAGTAATGAAATAACGTTCTGTTAATCGTGTACTGAACGTTGTTACTCAACTGTAAGCAACCAACAGAGCACTGTCTCTTGTCAGCGCCGCCAACTAGTAGACCGATATCCTTACAGCGTAAGAACCATGGTTCGCTAAACTATCTAGCCTAAACTAACTTCTAAATCTCCTGCTCTACACGTACTGTAGAGAAATATAATGGTTCAAAATTCCGATGTAGATATTTATTTTGTCGAAAATAAACCCTTTTTAAGAGATATCTGAAGCTGATTTTTTTGTGAAATGATAAATATTGTTTTAAGGGAAAACAGTGTTAAAGAGAATTTTAAACATTGAAACAATATTGTCGTTTTTATTGACAGTGTATGTGTAGATTTTCCCACCCATCCAAGTAGTACAGAAATATTTTTTTTATCTTCAATAAACCATCAACACGTACGTGCAATATTTCACGGGTAAGTGCTCACATTTCTTGAAATTGTAAGAATTTGTAGATTGCGAAATGTATTCTATCCTAATTTTTACCTGTCAATTCAATATATAGAGTGGTTTGTTAATGATTAACAAATTATAGTTATCAAATTTTATCAATTGCCTTCATGGGTGTAAGTGTAGGCCGTACTCTCCTTATTATTAAAAGTGATAACATCTAAATGAAATTTGTACCCCTAAAATAATGGGGTACCCCAAATAGAAGTTTTTAGGAAATCGCTAAAAAAAGTTTAAATATATTTTTAGGTTCTTTATTTACTATGCAAAACATAATAACAACAAGAAATGTTCAAGATATGCCGTCACTTCCAGGTGACACCGTCTTACGTTATTTAGAAAATCTCGGCATCCCCGCTTGCATAACTTGGCGCTATATTCCGTTCTTGTGGTGAAGCAGAAATGGAGGAACGTGCAGAGAACACTCCCCAACGCATGATTCAATGCCTGAGGCAAAAGTAAAACGTTGAGTTAACATCATTGAGATATCGTCCAAATTTCTGTATTTTAACAATAAATTATTTTTGTCAACATCGTTTAAGAATATAAAAAAACTGACAAAATTAACGTCTGAAATTAGATCTTTTTAAAGCAAAAAACCCTTATCAGGAAGTTTCAAGAAATCAAGTATAGTTTCTGTATGAAAATGGCAAGTTTGAAGGCCTTCCAAGTTTGAATTATAACATCTGTAGGTAAATTGTGTCGTGTCATCGTTTTCGTTTACCACTTTGACAGCTGCCTAACACAACAAAACGTACACAACTGTGGCTAATACATTTGTTTGGGTTTCGGTATTAAATCATTTTTTATTCATTGCCAATTTGATAAACTTTCTTACACCGGTGGCTACGACGAAACCACTGAGTAAATATTGTAGCGTCGTTGATACAAACAATTTTCAACGAGCGCCCGAGTGACGTAGGCAAAACGTTAGGCGTCCACGTGCTTTGTTATAGTGAGCGCGGATGTGACCTTGGGGGGAAAGCCAGAAGGTGGCGTGGAAGGGGTGGGGGCTACCTGCGCCGGGCACTTCCATCTCTTTTGCTTCGAGGAGTGCGAATCTGGCCGGGAGCCGGTCGGCGAATGCCTGGTTGGTTGCGGGTCGCGAGCGTGGCGGATAGGGCCGACAATGTGTAAGCCGTAAGGACAGCGAAACTCAAGGACGAGTCCGTAAGAAGGATGCGGCGCTTCACGCCATCAAATGTACGTGATATTCCAGCGTAGTGGTATGGTAGCCGCAGCGACAGATTAATCCGAGTACTGGGATCTTTTTAAGTTAATTTAATTGTGTAAATAAAGTTGTTTCGGTGGTGGAATTTAGTAAATAAAACAGCAATTATTTAACCCGCTCCCGTCTGTGTATTATTGCAACTGCATGACGCCACAGTATCAAAGCGTTGCGTCACGCCGGTCGCTTAGGCGTCACGCGTTTGACTTCCACATCAGTAGTTCAAGGCCGAGTCGACTTCTTTACAGCGTGGATTCGCGTAGTCACTATGGGACAGTCAACTGGCAGTAAAGGAATGACGACTTTGTAAATTTCCTACAACATAATTTGCTTGTGATGATTTGATTCTGATGTTATTTGCAAAGAAATCTAAGTAAACATTTTCTGTTTTTTTTTCTTGAAGTAATCATCTAATTATTGTTTTGAGATAAAGAATAGAATATCGTTGTTGATGATGGACAACGCTCTATGTGATGGAATTACCGATTTGTAAATTTTGGTATCAATGATTTAGGATTTTCTTTTTCCTTGGTTTGATAAGAAAATTTCCAAAGAAAACTAGAAATTGTGACCTTAAAGTAGAAAATAAACCTTCTATTTGACGTTTACAAGTCATTGATTATAAATATCCCTATGTGGTAAGAGCCACATCGGGTTTTTGTAATGTACTTTCAGAAATATATCAATAAATAGATATTTAATATTATTATATAGAAAGTGTAGAATGCCTAAAGTTAGCCTACTACACATTATTAATATCAAAAAGTGATTTTTCTTCCTTAAGTAAAATTTGGTTTTGACAAACGACGTTGTCTGTCATCAACGACGATTTATTTACACATCCGGCACCTGCCACAGAGAAATGCTCTCTCACATTAAGAAAGTCTGGTTTGAATATTATTATTCGTAAGTACCCCATTTCGGTTTCCGGAACTGGTCATCAATCCATGTAGAAATCCATTGACATCCCCGGAGCCTGCGTGGGAACGGCGTCTGCCAGTTGCAACGTCGCAACGGACTGAGGGGGCGCTTCGGCGCTTGGCCGTTGACCGTCTTCCGCCGTGACGTCCCCCCGCGAGCGGGCCGTGCTCGACTCCCACCTGCCCAGGCGGGTCGGACGGCTCGCTGAGGACTGGACGAACCGCCCGTGGTTCTGGTGCGGGGCCGAGCTTTGGGGGTGCGGCAGGCGGTTGGCGTGCGGGGACCATCGGCGGAGAGCGGGCCTTGGTGAGGCTGGCCGCGCGGGTGGCGGCGTGGGGGAGGGACGGCGAGGAGCCCACGGGGCGGGTGGGGGCGCGGTGGACGGACGGGGAGGAGTGGGTGGGTGCGAGGGGGCGTGGCGGCTGGGAGGGCGCGGCCGGTGGGGCCCGCCGGAGCTGCGGGCGCGCGGGCGCCGCCGGAGACTTGAACGCGCGGCCGCAGGGCGGGCGGCGGGGCGGCGGCGAGCGGCGGCGCCAGGGCGCGCGGGCGACGGGCCGCGGGGCGGGGCCGGGTCGTGCGGGCTGCACGGGCACGGGCGCGCGGGCGCGGGCGGCGGGGCGGGGGGGGGAGCGGGGGCAGCGTCCGCGACATGGCCGACGTTAGGCAGCGACTCGCCTCATCCTTTTGCAGCAGCAGTTGGACGAGTGTGAGGCGTCGGCGGGGGCGGTCGCCGCCGCTTGCTGCTGCTCCTGCAGCTGCTGGCGTCGTTCCGGCGTTTGCGACCGCGCCCACGCGCTCGCCCACGCCCGCGGCCCCGCCCACGCCCGCGAACGAGTCGCGGGGCGACCCGCGAGTCGCCCCGCCCACGCAACGCAGGGACCCGCTTGCCAGCCGTCCAGCCGACCAGAGGTCAGCTTACACCTGAGGCACGGCAAGGAAAAATAGATTTCAAGCATTGCCTGAGCATGCGATTGTGAGCAGTTTAGAGATCAGAATTCTATTCGCACATCAGTCTCGTTGCTTATGAAAAATCAACCAGCGGACGACGCAAAATCGATCCCAATGTGCGAATTATTTCCTCAATCACCTTTTTACTTTACACTTTCAAGTCCCTAAATACATTAATAACACTATTCTGCGAGTAAAAACACTACTTAGAATCTATTAACTAATTCGGGTGAAACCAAAATTTATTTTTGTTTTCTTCCATCACGTACAGTTTTTTGTTGTGGAATTCCTACAATGCGGCCTGAGCAAACAAATCACAATGATGACTTGTTTTTGTTCATGGCATTTAATAGGGGCTAGTAAATCTAAACGTTAGATAATAAGTCGTATTTGCAAAACGTATAGGACTACTTTCACTCTTACCAGAATTTTCAAACGCGGTTAACCTAGTAAGTATTAAAAACATTATTATTTATTCGCTTATTATTTGTAACTTGTTTTCGAACCAATAACACCGAATTAGAGAACCCATTTGTATTTTGAGGCAACTTCAGAATAAAAAGTAAAATTGAGTGTAATTTAAAACCTCCAACTCTGTAAGTAATTTTTTTGAGAAAAATAGTTCATAAAAAATTATAAAAATTTTGTTACCTTTATTAAAATTATTTTGCACTAAGATCAATCAATGAAATGTTATTACGCAAACACCAAAAAAATGCTTGTATTTGGGGGGGAGGCTACCAAACTTTTACCGAAATATTTTTCGGTGCAAAACTTAGTTTTCTTAGGAATAACAAGAGAAACAAAATGAAAAATATTTAGTCGACCCTTTATTGGTCCCCATCGACCGTATTTGTTCCCGTCTGGGCTTAATACGATCCTCACAAAAGTTGCTGTCCCCTTCTTCGGTGCGGTAATTGTTCAGAATGCACTTAATCATGCGCTCCAAACTCCCAAAATTTCTGAAGCGAAATGAAAGCGGAATTTGCAGAACCTGATAATGTAAGCTCAAGGAAAAAAAGAAACTGGAAAGAAGCTTCGATGCAGCTTTATACATATTCCTCGCTAACACTAAGATTCTGCTAAAAAAGCATCGTGAAACGTATAAATACATCAATCAAAGTCGAAGTTGTAAAATGAGCTTGAAAGAACGTTTCTCGACTTCCCATGCAGATTAATTCCTAGAAAATTGGCAGTACTTATATTAATATCGAGGGTAGAGATTCTACCATGATTTTAAAGACGCTTAGAGACGTTATCAAAAAAAATTGATAAGTGTCTGCGCTGGGGATGACTGCTGGATGGAAAAGCGCGGAACTTTGACTATCCACCGACTGAGTTTTGCTCAGAAACAGCATTGCCGCTGACCCCGTCGTGGCTCTGATATTAGGTGGCAAAATTTCGACAGTGGATGTAGCTAGATCGAATTTCGCTATCGTCTGGAGGAAAATGCAAACGACTTTCTGCTCTGATTGGTAGTTTTCCCTGGTTTCTTCCATCAATACCAGACGAACGCTTGAGAAGTAATCTCGTAAAAACCTGCTACGTACCGCGAGCGTTCTTTCCTTCCTCTTCCTTGCCCTATGTTCTACCCCTACACATACATTGACACTTGCACAATATTATCACACATGTGGAGAGACCATAGGCAGGACCTCAGAGCTCGCCCCGAAGGGACAAGCACTTCTCCCAAATAGGAGAAAAGTCGTAAGCAACTCTAATCGATAAAAATGCTAAAAATGATTATATGAGCTTAAGAACACAATAAAATATTCATTCTTGCGACTTAACAATTAAAAGTTTTACTCCTAATTATGAGTTGATATCCTGGCTAATGTGACTCTACAAAAATCTGTACGTGATAGAAATGTTTCATTTTTTATTTCAGCGCTTTGCTAAGATACAAATCAACTGAAGCACTGCATGCACTTTTCCGATATCTTTACAGATCTGTGAATTCTCGTACAAAATATCACTGAATATTAATAAAATGATCCTAAAGCAAATACCCTTAATATCAACTTTAATATCTACGGCGTGTAGAGCAGTAAATAAAGTTTCTTGAAAGTATTTTTCTTCGTGGCAAAGTGAGGAAAAACTTCTATGAAAATAATAATGTGGTCATACGTCATTTTGACTGGTAAAACAGTCTTCTCAATTTTGAAATGTCATTACTACGAAACAGATGTAGTTTGTATTTAATAATGTAGGTAATATAGCACGAAAATTAAACGATAGGGAATTGACAGTAATGGGGAAAATTCAAGCATAATGAGAACTTCCTGTTCTTAAATTATCCTATGTGACAATTCAGATAAAAAGAAATCGATTTCATTTTCTGAGATCAAACCTATTACGTTTAGGACGAAATAAAAAATGCTTTCAAAGTTCTTATCTCAAATTTATCAATAAAGAAATCTTGTTCAGCAAATTAAAAGGTTCGGTTTAATGAACCCTAAACTTATTATTAAACTTACTTCAGATAAGCGCTATGGGGAAGATGAACATTAACAAAACAGTGGTATCAGCTCGAAGCTTGCTTATATGTCTTGGATAGGTTAGGATATGACAAATATTAATGTGCACATTAGTAATACTGATTAGCCTGTGAATTTTATTTCTTGTCTACCTGGGCTTATGGAAATGATTAATCAGGATAAAAGGAACTGAATGATTTCTTAAGCCCAGCAAATTATGTACATGGTGAGAGTATTTTGAAGCTTCGAAATTATTTCTAAGGTATCTGCATTTAAATTCATAAACAACAATCGGACAAGACACACTATGATTATTTTAAAATAATTTTTTGTTGTTAATATTTTAATTTATAAATGTCACATTTATAAAATATATTAAATGGAAAGAATGGATAAATAGGTTTGATTTTCATTAGACTACTTTAAATTATTAAATTTCACTTGTATGTGGAAGTAATTGAGGTTAGTATATGTGAACATTCCTTCAATTTTACTAAATAGACATGAAGAAGATTCGAGAGAATATTATTGAACGATTTACATGAAGAAAGTTTCAAATTACCTAGGAATACCAAAATAATGAGCACCTGAAAAATTAAATTATGTCAATGGAACGAATAAGCTGATGACATGAAGAAACTATTTTCCTTTTAATTTAAATTTCTAATAAATTCAGTTGCGGTCAGAACATATTCCGCATGATGTATAAAAAATACATATTATTTATGTTTTTCTGTCATACATGCACAAAGAATTCAATATTGAACACTTAAATATAATTTTCCTTTTCCATCAGTGCGCATGATAACATACAAACATACAATAATCTGTAAGCATTGACACGTTTTGTACTAATGCCTAATTTTTAGACAAGAGAAATTAAATACATAAAATGAAATACATTTCAGCGAATTCTTAATAATACTAGCACAAGGGATTCTCTCACTATATTATTAAGACCCAAAATACGTGTTTGAATGTTATCGTTCAATCTTATCACGATAGCCCCTAAGAATAAGAAGAGAACTGTGTAATTGCTTGTAATATCAGAAGTCGTTATTAGTCGTTCTTTGAGAAGATACTGGTCATTCTTTCTTCTTCCAAAAAAACAAAAATCGCCAATGACAGAATTATGAACTTATACATAACACAGTTTGAATAATTACCTCAAATTTTAGTTCATGATACGCACACCCACCACAACAGCTCTTTTCCAAAACATTTCCTTGCATCTCCACACCCTCACACTAAACCTCTACTGGAAGACATTTGTTTCGTTGCAGCTCCATGCGGACAATAAACGTCGAGGCTTAAAACACACCAAACAATTTAGGAGGCAAACATACGGAGAATTATGCAAATCGACATCTTTTGCCTGAGAAAAAAAAATGAACGTTTACAGCACAGCCGGTATATTTTGATGACGTCGTCGCCAATGCCATAACAATGGATCATGTGAGCATCGAGCATAATAGGAGACGCGCGCCGGCCGTCATGGGTGCATGAATCACTGGGGAGGGGGGGCGGCGCGTGCCGGGTGAGGGGCACGGTGGGGGGAGGGGAGCTCGCAGTGCGAGGCGTGTTGTACGTGGCGCGGCGAACGTGGCCCATTGTAGCGCCGGCACAAAGCACTGATGCAGAGCGCTCTATGGGGGAAAGATTAAAACAACCCCCTATTGACGAGTGCGCAAGGAGCGGGCGCCGCCGGCCCCGTCGCCCGTGAACGGGGGGTGGGAAGCGCGTGGGAGAGAGCGGGATGGGCGCCTCTGTTTGTTCTACGGCAGCAGGCAGGGGAGAACCGAGCATTTCATTAGACCCGAGCACTCGAGTAGAGCAGGGATCGTCTACACCGCAAATGAGCGTAGACTTCGATGGGATTCCCTGGAAGCACTGGAGGCTCCATATTCGCACAGCGCTGTGTGGATAGCTATGGAATACCAGTTCTGTTCCAGGAGAAATTATATGTGCGCGGTTTGATTTGATTTGATTTGATTTTTTCGTGTTTCTGGGCGCGTCAACTGCTTTGGTCATTAGTCACGTTAGTGTAGTGCATGTTTTTTCGCGGGAGATGGCTGTGGGGACCTATCGTCGGCTAGTGGGATTTCCCCCCAACCAGAACTCTCCCACCAGCGGGGCACCGCCCCAGCCGAGACAAGCTCTAAGTTCCCGACCGATCTCCCGGAATATGTGGTAGTGTAGTGCATGTTAGTGTAAGTGTGTGTGTGTGTGTGTGTGTGTGTGTGTGTGTGTGTGTGTAAGGGGAGTGGATAGGACAAGGAAGAGGAAGGACAGATCGCGCGCGGTCCGTGGCCCGTTTGGTAGGGCGTTGATCGGAGAAACCACGGAATACTACAGATCAGAGCAGCCGGCCTCTAGAATTCTCCTCGAGACAGCGCCTGAATTCGACATAGCTGAAAAGCCAATGTCGAAAATCCTGCCGCTGTCAGGACTCGAAACTAGGACCTCCCGGTGACATCAGTTGATGCACTGAGCTACCGCTCCCGGTATATGTGCGCGTTTTCCACGCCAATAACACTTATTGTGACGTTCGTATTTCAACACTTCGAGTCCCAGGCGCTTGATGACCGGTTGGGTTCCAGAACCCAGACTATTTAGAGGTATATTTCAGTAATTATTTTGCTGAAATAAATGCATAAACCCTTACTATTTTTAGAATTTTTTTGTTAACTCAAAAAAAAACAGCAAGTAGAAAAGTTATTTTTTATAATTTCTTGACAAACTTTAATATAATACAAAAATAGAGTTAAAAAATCTGCACAAGAACAACATATATTTTTCAGAATCAGAATTTTCACATATTTCATCACAATTTTTTCCGAAGCTAATTTTCGTTTGATTTTCCAAAAAAATCGTAATTTTGTGGTACGCTCAACGTTCTAAACTCAAAACAACACACGCGCTAAAGTACAACACTCCGTCTACCGCTGTAAACTATTACAAAAAGCAAGAGACATTGCCGTCTGGCATTTCGTAAAGTAGTCTTAAACTGGCCAACAGACGGCAGCACAATACAGCCACACCAATAGAGACATCCCCACAGTGCCCAAGACTGACGTATACTCAGGCACGTGCTCGGAAAGACAAAGAAAGCCCAAGCTATGCTCGAGCCTGAGTCTTTCGAGCATTAAGCAAAGCCCGACTTTATGTCTATGTTTCATCTGCTTAATAATTATTTTCTGTTAATACAACTGTGCTCAGTTGCTATCTCAATCTGGGAAATTCTACATCAAGTATTAATGGAGACGTCTCAATGTTAGCGTCCGGCTCGCTGCGGCTTTGTACTGTCCGTTCAAGTATGCGGAGCCGAAGTCTAAAGATGATGCGGAAGTTGCAAAAAGCGATGTGATCCTAAGTAAGGCACGAATATTTTGCCATGAAATATTGGTGCCGTTTCAAACTACCACGTATCCTTTGAGAACCAACATTCAATCATCCACGATCACCCAGCGTCCTCCACAGAATAGAAGGCATCAGTAAATTATTGTGTTGATCCATCAAGAATAGCGACATCATAATTGCACAAGATCTCGGCACTCAAGGAAGTTACTCAATAGAGGAACTGTCAATTAACTAAATATGCAAAGCAACTGTGTTATAATGTTCATGTAGATTTTGGGACTCCACAGTTGTGCTTAAAATTAATTATAGAATCCAGCGGTTGGTTTATTTTCCTAATAACATATCAAAGAGAACTGAAAATACAATGTAATTCCTGAAATTATATTGAAATTTTGTGTTGAATGTGCAGATTCAAAAAATTTCTAAATTGACTGATGACTGTGTTCGGGCGCGACAAGTGTTAAGGTCTTTGCTCTCGAAAGTGTGGTGCACTGACGGAAATGTTTATCGCGGAAGGTGGCGATGAGTTTCCTCCACTGGCTGAGAAGACCCGACGCCGAGCTACACGTCAATTAGCAAGGTTTTCCACAACCAGGTATCTCCCATCAGCGGCCCTCCAGCCGGGACAAGCTCTAGGCTCCCGACTGGTATACTAACATGTATGGTTGTGTAGTGCATGGAAGCGTAAGTGTGTAAGGAAAAGGCCAGGATAGGACAAGGAAGAGGAAGGAAAGATCGCGCGCAGTCCATGGGCGTTTGTTAGGATACTACTCCTGCATTCACACATTCCACTTCGTACCACTCCACCATACAAAGTTTCTTTCGAAACGTAATTAGAATAGGAATTTTAAGAGAGACTTCCATGATACTTTCGAAAAGAAAATGACAGAAAACTAGACAACCAGCATAGATGCAAAAGCAGAAAGCAATAGATAATAAAAGTTTTATCTATACTAATAGAATTGAATTCAACAACATGTAACCGACATAAATGTCATACAAATGGAGCACGAAATAAAACGAAATTTTTAATCACTCTATCGGACTGTCGCAGTGTCTAGGCAAAGTCGAGTTAAGATTAAAAAATCACAAATGGGGAAAATAAATAATTTAATAATATGTTGGTAGATGCACCGCGATCATTATTTTTCGCTTGTCAGATCAGCTTGCTGCTCGTCAGATCAGAAGAGCAGATTGGTTCCAAATATATTTCGACACAAGTCAACACCGGTGTGGCAGAACAGGTTCCTAACGATTAGAACTATTTTTATTTTACTTGCTTTTACATATTTTGGTATAATTTCATATTTTTACATATTTTACAGATTACGACATTTTTTTACTCATTTCTCTACATTTTAATACATTTATACGTCGAAACGGAACTTTTCAAATGCGCGTTTGAAACATTTGTTACGGGATCATCTTTCTTACAAATCAACTGTGATGCTGCTGCGCTTCTATTACCACCACATCTCCGCAATGAATTGTCAAACTTACCCCTCACCTCTCCGACCGCTTGCTGCATACTTGCTAGTCAAGGATGAGCGAATTTTGGACAAAAGTAATTTCAACCTTAGGCTTGCTCATATTTCAAACAGCAAATTCGTAACTCGATCGAAAATTAACAAATATTTTTTACATAAAATTGTCTTACCGCGTTCTTCAAATTGGAGGGTGGGATATTTACCCTTTAACGCCCTCCCCAGGGATCCATAACTCCCAACACGTTACTCAATTCACTTGTACACTGGCTCCTCGTAAACATTATAATATACACTATGAACGTATTTTATACTTCGAATAAAATTCTTATATGTGGTAAATTCTAGTGTACAAATAATTCAGTAGAGATAAAACCTACTTTTAGCCACTTCAAATCCTTAAGAACTGATCGGCGACGTTCTATGGTTGGAAAATGCTTGTAGAGAACAATTTTAAACACAATAATGAACTTTTATTTTACATATTTTTTAATTTTTCTTACATGTTTTGGAAAAAATAAGTACATATATATGTACATATTTTGCATTTTTTATTACTATAAATTCCGTTTCCCTACTCATGACCACCTTCCCCATCGCCACATCAGCGTCTTCATCGCCCCCCCCCCCGCAGCCGTTATTATTGTTTGCGCATCATTGTGGCGCGGCCGGCGGGGCCACCTGCAATCTGAAACACAAACAGCGCTCGGTCTAATCCCCCGCGGCCCCGCGGGAGCTCATGTAGAGGACGGGCACTGCGCCGCACAATGCAGCAGGCACTCCCGCTCGCAGGCGCGGCGCTCCTCAGCCCAGCCCTCCGGCCGAGCCCCCGCACGCGGCTCTGCCTGTGGGCACGGCTCGGCGATTAGCAGGGGATTACGCGGGAGCACCTCTGCTCCATTGTTCCTCTTCATTTTATACTATAGGCAATTGGAAATTACACTGTTGATTGATTGATTTTTTCGTGTTTCCGGGCACGTCAACTGCTTTGGTCATTAGTCCCGTTAGTGTAGTGCCTGTTTTTTCTCGGGAGATGGCGGTGATCTTCACCCGCTGGATGGCGAGATCCGGCGCCGACCTACCGTCGGCTAGTGGGGTTTCCCCCTAACCAGGACTCTCCCACCAGCGGGGCACCGCCCCAGCCGGGAAAAGCTCTAACCTCCCGACCGGTCTTCCGGAATATGTGGTAGTGTAGTGCATGTTAGTGTAAGTGTGTGTGTGTAAGGGGAGAGGATAGGACAAGGAAGGATCGCGGCGGCCCGTGGCCCGTTTGATAGGGTACTGCTCCGGCATTCGCCTGGTGTTGATCGGAGAAACCACGGAAAACTACCGATCAGAGCATCCGGCCGCTAGACTTCTCCTCCAGACAGCGACTGAATTCGACCTAGCTGAAAAGATAGTGTCGAAAATCCTGCCGCCGTCAGGACTCGAACCTAGGACCTCCCGGTCAGAGGCGCTGCAGACACTGCTCTGTTGCTAGTGTCGCAAATCCATCATCCATGTGATTCGAACCCTAATGCCTTTCGGTCAACGATGCTGTAAAGGCCACGTTGTTCTTACTGAGCTATCGCAAATAGCTGGTTGGTTGTAATTCACCAGAAATGGGTTTAGCGGTGACTCTGGTGGTTTTGGTTGAGGTTGTGTTCACAGATGCGGTGGTTGTTGAATCCGAATTGGCAGTGCACAAAAAGTGAGCATGCTGGCGGTTGGTGTTATGCAATGATAGTGATTTTTATTTTTTTATATTTATTTTACGTAAAAAAAACAGTTAAAAACTGCGTGATGATTGACGTGATATAGTTTTTTTAAAGAGTCTGTGATGGCAATAGTCTTGGTATTAGTGATTGTAGTGCCCCTCAATATCTTATTTTGAGATGATGATGATGATGATGATGATGATGATGATGACGATATAAGGAAGTCTGTTGTTGCTAACGCCTAAGCCCACCTCGGGTTATAGCGCTGAAAGTCGTTGGTTGGTAGAGAACGGCACAGCAAGAGACCGGACTTGGTATGACAGGATGTACAAGAGAACCTACATGTAAAGATGGTGTTTCATGGCGAACAGCTATGATCCTCAGTGGTGTACAGTGTAATAATAGAGTGAAGCTAGTGCTGTCGACTTTGGTTGTAGTTAATATCTAGCGACCAATAGTTTTGGTTAACTGCATCGGAGGTTTACTGTATCTGATGATTTAAAAAAATAACAGGTTTTTCAACAATGATTGATTCTATTTTTTCAGATGTCAAGTAAAATATCCAATTGGGATTATTCACAATTTCAATTCCCCTCTTCGTGATTTCTTCACACTCGTTTCTACATTGTCCAAATACTCTACATATCTAAGTGCTTTCTTAACCACCTTCTACTCGTCGCTGAAATTCAGGGCGGACAAATATGCTGTAGATGAACTGTAGTAATTTCCTTTTTCTCTCGGTTCCCTCAACCCTTTAAATTAACCATAAATGTTACAGAAACAAGTCACGAGATACTTTTCCTGCAAACCCTTGGTTTTATTCGCGAGACTGATGCGTGTTTTTTTTATTTGCGCGGTATAATTTACTACATTCTCTATAACCTATGTTCACTAAAACTCGACTAGCAAGTGCTTATTTGTTATGTATATGAATTGGGACCAATGGCTTCCGTTCATTTGAATAGAAAGTTTTCTATGTTGAAGTTCACTGTTTGCAGAGTCCACTGTATTGATTTTTAGGCCTAATAATGTCTCGGTTAATTATTTTTTACTTCTTTGTGTATTTTCGTGAAAAATGAATTGAAACAATAATGTTTCAAGGAAGATGTCTCGGGAAAGCAAGCTTAAAAAGCCGCAATGGGGAGTGGGTCATTGGATTGCGCTCAATATTTCCTGATGTTCATACTGTGAGTAAATACTGCGCCTGACATCCGAAAATGTATTTATTAACATCGCAAATTGAATTGGTAGACGAGGAGACATGTAAATATCAATTAACCTGTCCATCTGAAAGTACAACACGATCTCAAACTATAAAAATGTGATTTGATTGTTTCAATAGGAAATCACTGGAAATGTAAAGTAATAATGCATGCACAGAATTATCTCTGGGTGAATTTAAGCTGCACCTATGAATATTCGGAAATTAGAGAGTAACCCACCGTACAGGGATGACAGCTCTGCGAGCAATGGCTGTGTTATATTGATACTTGTACGTTATGGCAGAGCATCTGTTATTCCCACTTATTACGTTATTATATGGCAGGATATGCCATACACGAACATCAAATCTGACAGTATGAAGGGAACCGTTCTTTTGTAGTATGTTCTGTGATTACGCGTGTTACTCGTGCACACTCCTGTACCTGACACATCCATTTAGATTGCATACGATTCTAGAGTAACATCGGTCTCAGTTGCAGAATAAGCTCATATCACGTTGTTGTTTGTATGATAAGAGACTAGGCTGAAGGATAATTTTCTTCATATTTTTAATACAGTAACATTTTCCCACTTAACTAAAATATCTATAAGGAAAATTTTTAAGAGAAAGTACTCGTAACACTAAATTTTATGAAGTCAGATTGTAAGTTTCACGTTATTTAACAATGATATTAATTACGGTTACCAAATCATATTTTGATTTTTTTACGAAACGCATTAAGTGAATCTTGAACTATTTTTCTTAGAAGTTGGGAAGTTTCTAAAACCTTAACCACTTGATGCCTATCATGCTTGATTTGTGATGATATTCCACTTATCAGTTGAAGAAATTCCATTTCATTTTTCTGTAATTTTTTTTCATTTTTGGTTAAATATAAATTATCTTATCTGATTATTACACATTGAAAATTATATTACCATACTTTTTACATTAATTTTTGTGAGTACGTGAAATAGCTGGGTCAGTGGTTTGAGCTTTATTTTTTTTATTATTTATTTATTTATTTATTTATTTATTTATTTATTTATGTATTTATTTATTTATTTTGATATTTATTTGATAATTTATTTATTTATCTAACTTCTCTGAATGTATTACACTAAGCGAAGGTGACGGGTTTCAACTGTTTGTAAGACAATGTTGACACAATACACTATAACTTTTTTCTGGTAAATGAGGGATTTCTCTAAGGTTTTCAACAAATAAATTTAAGACAAAAAATGTTTAGTTTCTAAATTATGCTTATATTATGTGTTTCAAAGTGCAAAACTCGGGAACTGTGTGTCCTAGCCCTTCAAACTTGATGTGTCCCTTTATCCCTTGTCGCATCGAAAGTGAAGGAATCGGATATCTTCCGGGAGAACGTGGCAAACGCAACCATCACTGCGTGCTGAATAGATTCATATGATGACATTTCCCTATTAAATGTGTTTTCAAAGAATATCCATTTTTTAACCAACACCATTTTACAGCCAATGCATTGTGGGAATTCTGATTTCGTGTTGTTGACGTTCTTATAAGAAGAAATAAAAGAGGTCATCTTCGTCAACATATTATGACATATATACAATATGTCAATACAATATATATATATATATATATATATATATATATATATATATATATATATATATATATATATATGTTGACGAAGATGACCTCTTTTATTTCTTCTTCAACCAATGCCTGTTGACAAGTAGCCCGCTACCCGATCAATGTGCAGCGTTTGCGAGAAACTTCCGGCCCTCGCCCTAGGGACCTAGCTTGCACCTCTACTGTCACTCTGGCGCTCACGCTGTTTAAGAAACCTCCCTCACTTTTAACCAGGCAGCGTATGCAGATGGTCTGAGAGATGCGGGAAGACTTTAGTCTAAAATTGTGACTTTTTTTATTTAAGATTTTTTTTTCTTGTTCGACATTATTATGTCTTTCAAGGGTTTGATGATACATAATATAAAATTTTGTTGTAATTACATTTCGTCATGTATGAACAATGGTAGAAGACTAATATTTACAATAACACAATAACGGCTAAGGATACCCAGGAAGGGTCCTTCAGAAAAAAATGCATACAATTTGAATTTAGACATAAGTATTTAATTTATAAATGTCAGAAACTTGTGGAGTTCTCAAGTTAATGTCACATGAAGCTGGCTATGTGACATTCAGTTCAACTTCAAGTCTACATCTTTCAGATTGTCAATAATCGCTTATTAATATCACGAGTATTATTTACGCACTCTCAATTCTGGCCCCTTTATTTATTTTAAGTCAAAACGCAGTAAGAAGAGTGTGTCGATTTAAGGAGAGAAAAAATCTGTATTTCGGGTTGAGAAGTAAAACAAAGATCTGTCTCATGATTTTTTCAATGGATCCATGAAACCTTAACCCTATCAAAATGAGGGTCATTCGCACAATCTAACAACAATATATTTACGAGCACAGTATTTAAGAATATCCAATTGAAAAGATAAACATTGCAGTAGCATCATTATTACAGTTGTTTGTGTAATTTAACGGTCAGTTCAGAGCATGACCATTGCCAGTTAGGATCCAGTTTGAAGCTATTTTATCTTTCAAAACAATGAATTACAAAATGCGAGTTGTTTGTACTCGTCCAACTAGGTTATTTATGCTGAATTGGTTGATTTATAGATAAATCTGCGTACAAGTTCTACCTCATTTTAAAATATTTGAACAGCAAAAAAAATTTATTACGCGCTTACTGCAAATGCACGCGCATTTATTTTTGCCTAACTAAATATTACAATTGTAAAGTTCTCAATCATATTTTTACGTTCTGGAAGATATACGCATGCGTTTCCCTCACTATCCTAGTGTGGCGTCATACGGGTGTAATCAGTACACAGACGAGAGTGGGTTGTAATAACACCCGGGTTATTCACAATTTAGACCGTAGTCACAAATAACCAATACAATGAATACAATTAGCTAACTAAATAGACCCCACTGCTAGGAGAGATATTTACAACGGCCACCACACCGCAACATACTACCTAATGTTTCGCCGTGCGTAGTACCGCCTGCCCTGAGACCGACTACATGTCTCACTAGTCACGACAATAACTGCCGGCTTCTTCCCGCGTGCACTTTCGCACCTCTCACGAACGACCTACGCTGCTGCCTCCAGGATCACAAAGAAGAAAGAGCTATTGTTCTCACGGCCCTTAAATAGCCCTCGCGACGCTGCCCGCCGCCTCCATTGCCTCCGCCCTGGCGATGCGCACACCCTGTCAGAAAAACCTCGTGCGTCATAGCTTCTGCCTTTGTCTATGCATCCGGTGCACACCGCGCCGCGTGCCCACGCTGTTTTTAGCGACACGACGCTACACTAGATGCGACGCCTAACTTCCGCTTCGCTAGGGCTTCTTTAAACTTGGTGTTTAGACGTGAGCTTCAACGACGTAGACAATAGCGGAGTCGGTAAGCCTATTAACCATGGTTCTCTGGGCTGCAGTCGGCGGACCCTCTCCACCGAAACCAAAGCACTTCATCCCCTTCAACGCAGGACCTCGCGACCCAGCATCGCCGCGCCGCGCGCCAAATCAAAAATTATCAATCGCCGGCGCAAAAAAAGGCATTACTTCTATATCGCCGACAGAGCGCACGGAGCACTCCCCGCGAATGACAACCCTCAAGCGGCGCCCTTGTGATGTATCGACTCACTCTGCCCACCGACGCCGGCCCTTTTGGACGGCGGTGACGGGGGGCGGGGCGAGGCGAGGGGACACGAATAATGAAATAAACAGCGAACCCTCCAAAAAATGCGTGCTCATCCAATCAAACCATATTGAGGCCGGGCGTAACATATACGTTGCCGACGGCACAGCTGGCCGTCGGCAGTTCGCACCCTCCGAGACGGGGGGGGGTCACACAAGCGCTCGCCCCCCCCACTCCACCCTCCGCGCGCCGTCCTCGCGCTGTCGAATGGGACGGCGTGTGTGTGTGTGTGTGTGTGTGTGTGTGTGTGTGTGTGTGTGTGTGTGTGAGTGTGGGCCCTTTGTGCCTGCTCGGAGCTCCGTCGGATGAAAGAGGACGCCAAATGGATGTTGCGGGCGGGGCGGGGGCGGGGGCGGGGGCGGGGCCGGAGGCGCAGGCAGGCGGTGCCATCGCGCTGAAGGGCGAGTGACGAGAGACGCGCCGCCGAGAGGGAGGCGAAACTCAAAGTGGCGGAGAAGTGAAAAATGTTTAGGACACGATGCCGGCGCGGACCGCAGCCGCAACACATGGCCGCGATGGGGTCCGAGATGGATGACGATCGTGATAATGAAGATCTGAATAAAAGAGACGATCTTGCTGATGGTGGTAATGGCCACTGGGTAACAGGGGGTTTAGATGATAGCTTTGTCGGACGAAATGATCGATGCAATAAAGTGAAAACAGGTTCAAAGTTCTATTAATGAGAAAGTTACTAGAGCAGTTGCGTTGTGGCAGAAAACCAAAATTAAAAACAAAATAATGAATAAATCAATATTTCTTCTTGATTGTCAATATATGTTTACAAATAAAAGTATCCAAAGTTTTTTATCACAATCATTTATTCAGTAATTTCACAACGTTTCGTAACTTGTTTTGTTACATCTTCAGGTACTAAACCTAGTGAGGGAACGCTATCCCATTGAATACCACATCAGCAGAACATTCAAGGAAACATTACGAAATATCTACCTAAAGATGAAGATGTAACAAAACGAGTTACGAAACGTTGTGAAATTACTGAATAAATGATTGTCATAAAAAACTTTGCAAAATAATGAATGTTCAGATTTTGAAGTAAATAATAAAAGGAATCAAAAATGAAACTATCGTGAATCAAGGGTTGAATTCTTGGCCAAGCATTTGATTGGAATATTTCATACAGTTGGAAACCTAGACGAGACACAACCGCTCTAGTTGAGAGAGCAAAAAACTAAAGCAAAGAAATACTCGTACACTCATTTTTAATCTAAACAAAGACGAGTCCAAACAAAAGAACCACCCCAACTGAAGATAGGAAAGGAATTTAAAGAATTATGCAAAATGGCATTCACTTCCTGCAATAAGAACTTAGCGCATTTTCTCTAAACTGTTTGGCGCTGCAACCGAAAATTTAAAACGCGTCCCTCAGAAACAACTCACTCACTTGTACTGAATGAGAACAGTCTTCACAGTAATGGTTGAATTTCACATTTTCATTACAATATTCATCCACTTATTGCCATATAATTCAATGATTACGCGGTCGGAAAACAGTGAACAATATGTTCTAATTATAATTGAGAAATAAGAGCATAGATTTCATAGTTTGCTTTATGAAGGTTAAATTTGTTAATATTATTTATAGGACTGCCTTTTTTATATTTTTGTAATTCTTGGAAAGTCCTTTCGTTTTTTAGGTTTTACATTTTTGAGAGACCAACGTTTCGGTCATTGTTCAAAGGTCATTGTTCTCCTTTTTTCAGGGTCTGAATTATAGTAATATGTTGTATCTTTTGATTTTGAAATAATAAAATCTCACTCATGTCACACGCGTCAAAAGATATAACGTACTACTATAATTCAGACCCTGAAGAAGAAGGCCAATGACATTCGAAACGTTGGTCTATAAAAGAAAAGTTTAAAAAATATAATAAAAATTGATAAAATAAAAATATCTGCATAAAAACCCAAAGGCACTTCCAAGAATTACAAAAATAAATTTCGTAGTTTGATTGCACGAAACAATGTGTTTCATTTCAGAACGAAAGATGGACGTCCATCGCCGAAAGACGGCGCCGGAGTCGTAGCGGCTCGGAGCGCGGCGCAGAAAGACAGGAGTGCGAATGAAAAAGGCGCAGAGAGCGCCGGGCATTCGCTGACATCCTCCGCTTTCATTCTCCGCTCCGCCCACTGCAGCCCACACCATCTCATCCTCCTCTGCCTTGTCCTGCCTCCAACGAACACCCGTCCCAGTCTCAGCCGCCTCCGCTCTCACCGACTCGCCCTCGCTCACGCCTTCACCCCCCCACTCTTTGCCTTATGCACCGGGAGCGGTAGCTCAGTGCATCAACTGATGTCACTGCAGCGCCTCTCACCGGGAGGTCCTGACGGCGGCAGGTTTTCGACACTAGTTTTCAGCTAGGTCGGATTCAGTCGCTGTCTGGAGGAGAATTCTAGCGCCGGCTGCTCTGATCGGAGTTTTCCGTGGTTTCTCTGATCAACACCAGGCGAATGTCGGAGCAGTACCCTACCAAACGGGCCACGGACCGCGCGCGATCTGTCCTTCCTCTTCCTTGTCCTATCCTCTCCTCTTACACACACACTTACACTAACATGCACTACACTACCACATATTCCGGGAGACGGATCAGGAGCTTAGATCTTGTCCTGACTGGGGTGGTGCCCCGCTGGTGGGAGAGTCCTGGTTAGGGGGAACCCCACTAGCCGACGGTAGGTCGACGCCGGATCTCGCCATCCAGCGGGGGAAGGTCACCGTCATCTCCCGAGAAAAAAACATGCACTACACTAACGGGAATAATGACCGAAGACGTTGACGCGCCCGAAAACACGAAAAAATCAATCAATCAAAAGCCAACCCTCCTGAGTGTCCTCGCCGGTAGCGTCTTCCCGCCCCCCCCCGCGCCCGTCCCCCGCGCCCGCCTTCGCGCCCGCCTTCGCGCCCGCCTTCGCGCCCGCCTTCGCGCCCGCCTTCGCGCCCGCCTTCGCCCCCGCCACTCCTGCCCACCTTCGCGCCCGCCTTCGCGCCCGCCTTCGCGCCCGCCTTCGCGCCCGCCTTCGCGCCCGCTCGCGTCTGCCTCCTATCCAACCGCACAGCTCCTGCCTCACCTTCCCCCATTGCCTCGGAGCGCGCCTCTCCCCGCCCGCCTAGGCGCCTGGCTCCCTCGCCGTCGCACTGCTTCCGCCTCGCCTCCCCCTCCGCCGTCAGCAGCGCTGGCGGCGCCGCCACTGCTGCCCCCGCCGCCCCCGCCCCCGCCGCCGCGGGGCTCACAAAGAGGCGCCTCGGCCGATGGTGATCCGCTGTAAGCGACGCGCGCAGTGACAGCGCGCCTTTGTGCGCGTCGAGAGTCGAACCTCGTCCCCTTAGCGCTTTGTCCGCGGGCGGACACGTCACCGCCACGCCCTGCGACGAGATTTCCCCTCTGGCGGTGGCGAGGGCGGCCGGGGAGTGGGGGCGGCGGAGGCGGCGGAGGCGGCGGAGGCGGCGGAGGCGGCGGAGGCGGCGGAGGCGGCGGAGGCGGCGGAGGCGGCGGAGGCGGCGGAGGCGGCGGTGGCGGCGGTGGGGGCGGTGGCGGCGGAGGCGGAAACGCGCGCAGAAGCGGAGGCAGAGCGCTCTTGCAATTCCCGGAGCTTCGATGCAAAGGAAGTTCCCCGTTTGAAAACCCACGTAGCCAGTTAACATACTAATACATTTTCTTGGAACTGAAGAAAAGTATCCTTTCTGTTTAAAACTGAACATTGAGTCTCATTTACAGCTCAATCTCACGAACCTGCCGAAATTTTGACGTAAAGTTTCATTTCGAAAAGCTTCAAAAGAAAACGGGCTACTTTGAATCTGCAGTGAATCGTATTGAACATTTTTCTTATTGCTCTTTGAAAATGTTCAATTAATTTCATAGAAAAATTCATTCATTAATGTTTTGTTTCTCTACATTGAGAAAACCTACTCATGCATTGGTGAATGGAGGGGGATCGAAAACTGGATACAGACGGTAAGGTAGTCATCTCAGTGAAGTAATGAATCAAACACAAACTTCAAGTATCTATACAAATGGAATAAACTAACATAGTAATCATGTAGAAACTATAAAGTTGTCATGTTAGTTCAGAATACACTAAAAATGACAACAAATAAGTTTTGATTGAATCATTTAACTTACGTTTTATAAACCCTTTTTTGTAAATTCCATTCAATAAAATAATCAGAATCAATCAAATTTTCTTTTGCAAATACTTCATCAGTCTGAAATATTTTCTCATATATGTCTTTATTCTTTAAACGTCTTACTAGAGTAGAGTGAAATACACTTACGAAGATGGCCTAGGTCTGACTTTCCAAAATTGAAAAATTAAAAATATGTCGATCCTTTTCTTAAATGCTGTCTGGTTTAGCATATAAATGAATATTGAAAGTAAACTGTTTAATCAGATAAATGGTATCGTAGGCTTCCGAGGCCGAAGTCATGATGGCTGTACCTTACAGCTGACATCTTGCCTAAAAGTTATTCGAAAGAATCACGACACCCGAGAAATTGTATCACAATTGTACAGGCAGCAAATACAACTTAAAAAAGAAAATTGTTCATTTCTGAGTAAAAACCGAGTGCGATGTCGATCGATTTTTGTCCTAAAGTAAATTTATTTCGACTTTACTATAGAAACGAATGGTGTGAAAGCGATTAAAATACGTTGATTCAATGCTGCAAATAACATTTGGATGTTTCGTCACCTGTCTTTTGTTTATTTCCATTGTTTATTTTCTATCAAACTCTGTGGTGCTATCCATTTACATCAACATTTATACCCTTTGTGCGTAAACAGAGATAAGGAGGAACCAGAGAGATCAAATATAAACACTAAAGAATATTATTTACGCATGGGTTCTGAGAATCATCTTCCGTACGCGAAGCGTGTCTCTCTCAGATTCAAGATCTTTTACTAAGTACTTCACGGAGAAAAATACTCAGAAAAAAAAGAACATTTATTTCTTTGACTTTGTTTGAGAGGAAGAAACTTCAAAAAATACAAAATATCACTGACATCAATTCTTGATCTTTATGTCCTCGATATGCAATAAAACGTCTTTGTACATAATGCGACTCTACATAAAGGCAATCAAAATAACCTTCTGTAGCTAATTACAAACTATAGAGTATTCGAAAGTACAATATTTACAACTTCTGCCTCTATTTAGGAGTAATATTGAACACTGACCGAAAGCGATCATATCCCTCTATTGTATTGTATTTAGTGTAGTGTATTTAAAAACACACACATACACAAAATATATATTGAAAACGGCCGAGACCAATTATAATTAACGTCCGTAGCATGATGCAATACGCGACACAAATCCAACGTTGGCGCAACGTCAAATTCATTGAAAGGCCAACGTCCTTGAGTGACGTTATCTGTCCTTTCCATCAAAATAAACACCGTACAAAGCGATCATATCTGATTATTATGTACAAATGAACCCTAAGAGCCAATGACAAAACTAATTTGATTTCCACAAAAGATTTCAAATTGGGTTGGTCTGTGTGGAGTAACGAGCTTTCAATTTTATCGTCGTTGTTAACTTTCAGTTTATCTCAAAGGAATGCAAAAAGGAATGTAACTTTTTGCCTACAGGGACAAATGAAAAAAATATAAGGAAACTAATCCAGCTGACAGATAGAAAGGATGGGAAAGAGAAGGGCAGGTTGGACCAACCGTTCTCGTTTGTTGATGATGGTCTTATATTGCCCCCAGAGGAAGGAATTTCTTTACTTTTTACCCTTTATGTCAGGGCGTGATGCACAGTTATATTTGTTCCATTTAACATTACTTAATTAATTCAGAGTTCATATTATAAATATAATAGATTTCTTTAATTCCTTTCTTTTTACTAAAGTCTTCTGTTAAGTAGCGTTTTTTTAATATTTTTTTAACCAAGGAAAACACAAATTTTCCAAAAGCTTCGAAGTAAATGCTCCGCTCCATTTATTTTTGTTTAATAGCTTCTGATTTCAATTGTTTCGGTCAGGTGTTGCCGATCGGTGCTCATTCAACAATACCTTGTGTTGGCTCTTTTTAAAAAAATTATTTCCTCTTGCTAGACATTTCTGACTTTCAATGATGTTGATACAAGGTTTACATAACATTACTGACTGAATCATCATTAGTTCTAAGTGTCAATACACTGTCGGCATAAGTACGTTCGACTAATAGGTAATATGACCTTGGCAAGCATTAGTTGGTTCTGTTGCTTAGTCTTGTAGGTATGAGAGAGATTATCTCAGACGATTAGGAGAAGCACCGAGATGTTGTCAATGGTTACCATGGGAAAATGTGTATATGTACCGAGCCCAGATAGACCTACACGATGTTTTGGAGTGCGATGGCGCTTTTCATTTGGAATGTGTTCAGAGACACGTACCGCAAATTTTTAGTTTTGGCTTTTTTAGGCGTCAATAGATGGCAGCTGGGAAGAGGGCTGTGCAAAGACGAAAGGCGAGCCCAAACTCAAGATAATGGAAAACTAACCAGAACAAGGTTTATGCCATTCTATTACCACCACCAGTTATCTTCTCCAAGGCTGATTTCATTCAATTACTGCATTATTGAAACAAAACTTATTCACCGAAAAGCTGTCATCAAACCTGATTCTCAGAGACACTGTCGAAAATATTATCTTCATTCAGGCCTAAGATGAACTAAACCAAATATATTCATAAATATCATTTTTCGCTTCATTTTTATAAAGAATATAATAGTAATTATTTTAATGTGTTCTTCTTTTGATTAAAGTATTACGTTACTATAAAATAATTATGATTAGTTATCATGTGAGAGAAAAATAACTAAATAACTTCATTAACCTACCATCCAGATAATATACGTCGCTGAACCAACGTAGAAATTCGATAAGAATGAAAAACGAAAGAAACAATGGGGTGTGAATAATACTTTCTGGAGTTTCAGACAATATGATGCAAATGAGCGTCATATGTTTTCGAAAAATCCAACAGGAACGACACAGTCTTTCCTCCACAAATGTCCTTAGGACTACAATTGTGTACGGTAATATGAGGGTATGGTGCCATCTGTTTAATGAGCGTCGCCTAACCCATTTTAAGTGTTGGAATAAAATTTTCTTCCGCTGCAGTAATATAGTTTTCATAACTCGACCTCAGTACATACGTGTTTCCATCTTTATTGCCTTTTTCGTCTCCAACTGGCGTATGGCATATTATACGGGCAGGCGGAGACGGGGTATTTTAATAGAGCAACATATTACTCCAACGCACGCAGAGAATTTATGCAGGTACGCCTCTCAAACATTTTTCATTTCAAACTTTAATGAGAGTCCATAAAGGTCGTTCACTTTTTTGCAGTGAAGTATGCATCATCATATGGTACATTACATTTGAAACTAGGATAATGAACAATCTTCTGTAAATAAAAAAAACTGAAATTCTTTCGAAAGATAAATAATAAATTGGTTTGCACTTTTATTCCAGAGCATAGCAGTTCAAGTTGTTCAAACGTGAAATACCCATGAAGAAGGCGTAATACAATAATGTATACAATTAGATTAATATAATTCATATAACTATCGATGATCTACATCGTTTCAAGTGATGTTAAGTAGGTGAAATTTCGAGAAAGTGCATAAATAAACTCACTAAAGATTATTATAAGTACAAGAGAACTCATTACGTCCTGTAATGCCATAAGTAGATTTGACGATTTGAAATATATCTCGTAGGACAATGTACACATTTTCAACAAGTACACTTTGTTCTTATGATTCTTTGCATTTAAAAACTACAATTAAATACGTTTCAAAATACAATAAGAAAAAATTGTATTAATAAAAGACACACATTGCATTAGATAGTCTAATGCAATGGTAGATGTAAGTAACAATGTAAAGAAGTTTCAAAAAATGAAAACAATATATTCGTTCCAATAAGTCTTAGGACAGCTGATTTGAAATAAAATTTATCAGTATTGTAAATCGATTATGTACAATGTGTTTCATCTACTTCGAGAAGCCGAACACACTAATCCGAGTAAACGGTCGCACTTAATTATACCATGCAAATAATGAGAGGAATATAAAACGACTGCAAATATTCACAAGCCAATCGAATTTCTTACGCAATATCCGCTCGCAATAATCCGATTTATATTGCATTTACCAGGAGCATGCAACGAAAATGAACTGTCATCAGTCATTTGCACTCGAATTACGCAGAGATATTACATCAGCATGTGCCCCGCGCCCGAGGCGGCGGGGGGGCGGCGGGGAGGGGCGCGCCTCGGTCGCGCCATTTGCGGTCGCGTGCGGGGGCGGGGCCCGGGGCGGGGGGCGCGGAGGGGGGCGGAGGGGGGACGGGGACGCACCGCCGCCCGTGATAGATGTGGCATTGTCCGCGCTCTAATAAAGCGCCGCTAGCCGAGCGCGACGGCGAGGGGCGATGGGCGAAGGGCGAAGGGCGAGGGGCGAGGGGAGCGTCGCCGCCCGGGGCGACGCCGCCGCTGCTAATGTCGCCGGCGCCCAGCACCGGCCCCGACGCTCGGACCTCTCCGTCACGCACCTACGGCCATTCTGCCTCCGGCACGACGCCGACAGCCCTTTGTTGCAGCTGACGATACTACGCCAACACCCGTCAGTCGCTACGACTAGTCAACAATTTATTCATTGACCCCATCAGCATTGTATTCTCCGTTTCGAAAACATTGAATACATCAAAAATGAGTTTAGATTTTAATTTCCTTTATGCTCTCCCCTTCCCAAGGTACATAATTACAGCGGTGGTTTTTCATTGCATTCTTCTACATGAATGATTACAGGGTAATTATGATAGTGAATGTTTGCACTGGTAAACATTTTATCACCAAAATTATGGAGTTGTAAACAAATCCCTGCGGGATGATAGTTACAGATACATTAATGTATACTAGTACGACGTAATCGTTTAAAAACGATCATGAGAAAACTGAGGTTGATACAGAAATTCTGAAATTAGATTGGAACTCAACGTAAAATTGACGTTCAGAAACAGCATGTTTTGTTCTTTTAATAGAAACATGGTTGGTTTTTTTGCAGATTAGCGTTATAAATAGGATGTTCAGTTGAAATAAATGATGGTTTGAGAAGCTCAAGTGGTAAATGGGGATAGCACATGTGCCTCACAAGAGACATGATCTCACAACCTTCTGCCTTCTAGACCTCTTCTACTTAAGACTCGGTGCCAAATGACGAAGAATACAGTTAATTCTAATGAACTGAAACGTGAAAGATTATCCACAAACCTGATTTCTGTTCATCACTGATAGCCTAAAAACGAGCCGTAGCCCAAAGAAGCAGGGTAACAAACCTGAAATAACTGCCGTTACTTCATCTCTAAAATATACTTTCTTGCAGAGGTCTCAAAGATTAGACGTCCCCCATTGTCCCATGAGATCATTGCAAGCCAAAAAGACGCTTTCATCAAATAAAGGGATGGCTTTTATGTCTTTATATCAAATGAAATAAAAAATATATCGACGATATCTCAGCAGACGTATTAAACTCAAGATCAATAAAATTTGCATTATTTTCTACTGCGCCTTTTGGTTTCGTATGATGATAGCGACACATTCATGGTATTTAAAGAATTTGATTTTATAAGTGAGCATTCATTTTCCTACGAATGTTGCATGTAAACCCATTAATAAAGGTTTTGGCTACGAAAGTTTGTAACAATAATATTGCCCCTATAAACAAATTCTTGATGAGAAAGCTCTGGTATGGTCTAAAGTTAAATATATCATTAACATGAGTAGGCGGTATCGATTTTATCACGTAATCTATTATTATTATTATTATTATTATTATTATTATTATTATTATTAAGATGAGAGGAATCTTTCTTCAAGCATTTTTATTGAAATCGTAAGGAAGAACTCATTATTAGAAACAGTTACCATATTTGCTTAGATAAATTTATTTAAAAGACAATTTTATATCCCGTTTAAATATCTTATTTACAATTTTGCATCTCTAAAAATTTATCTAATGAAAATAGTAACAAATGATCTAAATTATTTAATTAAATTGAGATCAAAATATATGAAACTAGGAAATGAAATTACATAGTTTTATTTTAACTAAAATACATTTATTCCGTTTTCAGTTGAAAATGCAATCGTTTTGTTGCAATGTTACTTTAGAAAATTTATCTAACGGCAATATTATTCGTAAACCGAATATTCTCCCTTGATTTTTCGTACATTGACACTTG
This sequence comes from Teleogryllus oceanicus, assembly GCA_964035755.1. NCBI lineage: Eukaryota > Metazoa > Arthropoda > Insecta > Orthoptera > Gryllidae > Teleogryllus > Teleogryllus oceanicus. The sequence goes on along the minus strand of CAXIVR010000014.1, from coordinate 5,488,756 downwards.
AAGATTGATGGTTCGTTGCCTTGCACATGTATGTTTTCACTATCTCCATTATGATGGCGCCAGTTTGTCGAAAGATGTTTAAAACATTCGTCAGAGCGCAGCACCAACTGGAACATTGAGGGAGCAGCGGACGGAAGACTGAGGGATTTGGCCGCAAAAGATATGAATGAAACACATATGTAAATGAAAATTGTCAGATAATATAAGAACTAGTCATTATTACTATATTACGAACAACAAAACAAAACATATTTGAATAATGTAAATCAAAATGTCGATTACAGCCAATCACTATGACAAGTACTGTATATGTTTTACTGCTTCCAACCATTAAAATTCTTCAAAATATTTGAAAGCAATATCTTCTACCTTTTTTAATATTCGATGCTTACGCATTTAATATATTTCAACATTTACTAATGATAAAATTAATTCGATGTTTTGGATAAGTGATCTTATGAGGATCTCATGAGGTTATTTTACATAAAATACGTTTGAAGGGAAAAAGTGATAATGATTTCAAATTTTAGATAAATCACTGAAGTGAATTACTTGATGCCGTGAATGGCTTGTCGAGAGAGAATTATTGTGAAAACACATCCTTTCTAGGATTCATTTTCTTTTTTAGAAAATGTACCACCTAATAAACTTCATAATCAAATATAAAAGCAGTCAAATTGATCTCACAACTTGAGCAGTACAGTTCCATCTTCAGTCATCAGTAGTCCTGCGCCCTACTTGAATACTAAAGAACACTACTAATCGCGTACTTTTACTTGATACTCCACAGCGGGTTGTGCGGAGAGAGGCGGGTTCTGTCTACGTCACGGCAGTGCAATGCTGTCAACTCCATCGACAAAAAACTCAACGTAATAGCGCCTCTTACACTAAAGAATAATGAGAATCAAAGCAAGGCTTTTATAAAATCCTGAAGAAATAATTATTAGTTACAGAAACTATTGAGTAACAAGATGGAGCACCCCATGCACAGTCCGTTAAAAAGAAAGCGCGAAAAGTAAAAAGACCGCATTGTACAGAACAAAGGTGGGCAGCACTGCAAACCGAACCGTGACATTCCGAGTGGAGTTCATATTTTCTCCCGGGCCATGCTGTACCGAACTGAGTCAGAACTATGGAGCTGGAGGATCAAGAAAACGTGAGCGCATAGTACTCCAATCGCTGTAAGCCGCCCCAGTGGCCGAGATCGTTAAGGTAATAGTGCCTTAGTGATCTCGGACCGAAATGTTCGAGTCCCGCCTCGGGCATGGTTGTATTTGTGTTCGTCCTTTCACCCCTTGTCATCACCATTTCGTTTCATCTTCATAGTTAACATACCGTTAAGTCCAATAGTGGTCGCTACTGACCTAGATGTTGATGCGATCTTAAATAACCAATTTTAGCATTCCATTACAAACCACCGAAAAATCCAACCCACACTCGAATAAAAAATAGATTCCCTTTTGAAGCATTCCTCAAAATTTTAGCCAACCACGATTGTTAACACCGAGGTTCTCCCCAAGAGTATCCTCTCCAATGTATAGACTAAGTTAGCTTAACTATTTTAACTAGAATAAGTCTGAAAAAATACATCTGTAAAGTAATTGTACTGAACGATGTAAATCTTCCAAAATGAATAAATGTGTGTTATAAAAAAAAAGTACTCCAATCGCTGTGAATGCAGCTGCGCGCTCCATCTCGCGGTCGCAGAACCAAACTATCACGCTTCCACAACGGCGCCTGTGGCTTGAAGCCCCGACCCCTTCCTGCGGGCTTTCGCTTCGACCGATTTATGACCTGCGGTGGTACTTACTTTTTGCTCCGCGGTAATGTCAAATCGATAAGGTCGTTCACTGCTCTAGGTATCGTGCGGTGTCATAAGACGCGATATCTCCATATCTGTATGATGGGAGAAGAAGCAACCACAATGACTAGGACAACACAATGGAGAAGATATTGCCCATTGCATGTTATCAAAACACTTTCATTTTGGAAATGTATTTTTGTAATTCATTCCTTTTCAAGAGTACCGAAAAGTAAACGAAATAAATCATCCACTTGTAGAAAATAAGCATTGAAAAGCTAATGGAGAAAATAACTGGATTTATTTTGAAGAAAATGTCGATACTCATAAAAATGCAACAAACAAATATACACGTTTACAACAGTTCTCTTTTTCCTTACTAGAATCCAACAATGATTTTTTTGGTAATAACGGATTGCCAGCAATAGCCTAGTATGCAAAATTGTGAAATGATCTCTTAGGCATCCCTTTTCTATAAGAGTGTTTCACAATATCAGTCAGTAACAATGACAACTATAACACTGTAAGAATAAACTCTTTGTACAGTACGGGCATGAGACTTCTTTAAAGTTGGACTTTCTCTCAAAGCTGACAACAAAAGGCGGTATGAAAAGTCTTTTAAGAAGAAAAGGCTCTTCGAATAGATTTTCCTGCAGGCGACGTAAAATAAGCTACAGCTTGAAATTTAATGTAACTTCAAAGTGACGGAGACATAAATGCGCCCCGACGAAGAAAATAAACCGCCCCTACAGCACCGACTGGAGGGGATCTTTCAAATTACGCGATTACTAAGGTTCCGTTTTGCGACTAGCGAAAAAGTTTTATACGGTTTCATTCAAACGCTTTCATTATGTAAACATGAGTCAGGTATTTTTTCCACTTCAAAGACTTTCGCTTTTTGAAGCAAGACGAGGAAGGAGGAAATTATATCCGGAACTGCAAGTGATAATGCGCGGTAGCTGTTCTGTCAAAAGCGAAAGATAAGACGCTTTTACACAAATACTTTGCGGAGCTTCGCTTGAAAGTAGGCATTAAGATTCATAAGAAGAACCGGGTAAATTATCTTCCAGTTTATGCCTCGATTTACAGTCATAAACAATAAAGCAGGAAATGAAAAACGAAATGCATTCATTGAAGTGAAACAGTTGCAGTATTCGAATTCGGCAGTACTTTCCGTCGAATTTCAGGGCAGAATGTTTTCTAGGGACGCCATTGAAAAGTTTATTTTTTTAAATACCCCGAGCGAAAGTAAACGTTTCCATTGTATAGTTCAGGAAGAGCCTACCATCACGTAGTAGAGTTGATGACGCTGTATTCGTACATTCATTCGCAGGTCTTCATTAGATTTCGCAGCCCCACCTAGCACCACCAATTGAGCTTCCAAAATACCACCAACGAACAGTGTCGCTGGGTAGGGAGGATTAATTAGGTGCCATTCAACGCCGTACATTCATCTATTGACAGACAATTTAGTGTTATTATTCGCGGTAGCGAAGGGAATATCAATATGTGGACTCATTATTATTCCGCGGAAAGAAAAGTCTCCCCGTCGTTTGTTCCCATCCTCCCTCCCCCATCCGCGGACTCGCGCATGAACAGAGCGCGCATGAAAAGCAACGCATCCCAATTTTGCATACGTACACGCATCACAAAAGTGGGTGATGCACGGGGGGCGGGGTGGGGGGCGGGGCGGGGGGCGGGGCACACGGGCGACGTGCTCGCACGCACACGCAGCTTTCAGGCCGCTGATGAATCGTCGCCGAGCGCGCTCGTTTCAATGGCAACGCGTTTCCAGACTCCGCGCCGAAGCGTCGCGGCCGCCCGGGAGGGGCGTGCCCCAGGGGTCTCCAAACGGCGCAGAGGGCGCGGAGGCTGTACTTCATAATTACACGAACGCCTATTTACTGTACTCGTAAATGTGTTGTATAATAATGTACACTATGAAAACAATTACCGAAGATGAGATTTTCCTCATCATTATATATATATATATATATATATATATATATATATATATATATAAATCACAGACTTTCAAATTTTCATTGCACTTCGCTTTTCGGTCCGGGAGGGTGTGCCCCAGAGGTCTCCAAACGGTGCGAGAGGGGCGCAGACGCTGTACTTCATATTTACACGAACGCCCTACTTACAGTATTCATAAATGTGTCATAATAGTAAACAACAGGAAAACGATTACTAAAGACGGGCTTTTCCTCATCCTAATATATATATATATATATATATATATATATATATATATATATATATAATTACACACTTTGAAATTTTTATTGCACTTTACTTTTCGATCCTGGAGGGGCATGCCCCAGGGGTCTCCTAGCGGTGTGAGAGGGCGCGGAGGCTGTACCTCATAATTACACGAACGTCCTACTTACTGTACTCATAAATGTGTTGTATAATACTGTACACTATGAAGACAATTATTGAAGACGGGTTTTTTCTCAGCCTAAAATAATTCAATATATATATTTTATATAATTACACACTTTTGAAATTGTCATTGCACTTTGATTTTCGATCCGGGAGGGCGTGCCCCAGGGGTCTCCTAGCGGTGCGAGAGGGCGCGGAGGCTGTACTTCCTATTTACATGAAGGCTACTTACAGTATTCGTAAATGTGTCATAATAATGTACACTATGAGAACAGTTATCGATTATGTGATTTTTCTCATCCTTAAATAATTTTAATAAATATATAGTAATTTAATATAATATCCCTTTAAAATAAATAAATATTAAAAAAAACATAAATATTTAAAACTTAATACACACCGTGAAAATAACAAATGTGACTACAAATATTCCTTTTTTTGATTTTAGATGAGTACACTATATTTAAGTCCATTCAGAGAGTTGTTGCACAAACCTAAGAGGGAATATACTGGAATCGCTTCTTTCTCTCGTACGTACACAATTCTTAACACATCGAAGCTGAATACTTTCTGAAGAATTTGAGAGATGATTTCACTTTGTGTAAATATGATTAGAGATAACATGCAGTTTACGTAATATCTGACTAGTTAATAAATTGTTATGAATAAATGCCTAAATAAAAATCAATGACGCTTAAAACGCTTTCTTAAAAGAGCATTTCCCCTTCACCTCCGATTTTCCGCGGAGACCCTTTCGGCCCGCAAACGTTCTTTTGGCGCCCCCTGGCGCGGCCATTCAGGTCGAGCGGAACCTCAACTATTTGTTGGCGTGGATCGCCCGCATTCACCGGAGACGCAGCGTGAGCCGCCGCGAGGGGCTTGGAGGGGGGAGGGAAGGGGGAGGGGGGCCGCGGGCTACGAAGCCGAACCGCGCGCTTCAGGGAACCGGTCCGGTCCGTGCTACCCTGGGCCCCCTCGCCCACCGCCACTCATTCTGCCGCCCGCCCCTCAACAGTAGCCCTCACGTGATGGGAGTTTATTCACGTAAGAGGCAATGGGGGTGAGAGCGCCGCATAGTTGTGCTCTGACGAGGCCGGATTTGGTTGATTGGTTGGTTTTTTCGTGTTTCCGGGTGCATCAACTGCTTCGGTCATTAGTCCCGTAAGTGTAGCACACACTTCCTCAAATTATTTGCAAATAATCCGCAACATTATGCTATTACATGGTAGGTTCGAGTCCTGAAGACGGCAGAATTTTCGACACTAGCTTTCCAGCTAGGTCGAATTCAGTCGCTGTCTGGAGAAGAATTCTAGCGGCGGCTGCTCTGATCGGTAGTTTTCCGTGGTTTCTCCGATCAACTCCAGGCGAATGCCGGAGCAGTACCCTACCAAACGGGCCACGGACCACGCGCGATGTGTCCGTCCCATTCCTTGTTCTGTCCTCTCTCCTTACACACACACACTTACACTAACATGCTCTACACTACCACATATTCCGAGAGACCGGTCGGGAGCTTAGAGCTTGTCCTGGCTGGGGCAGTGCCCCGCTGGTGGGAGAGTCCTGGTTAGGGGCCGCAGGAAGGTCGGCGACGGATGTCACCATCTAGCGGGGGAAGATCCCCGCCATCTCCCGAGAAAAAACATGCACTACACTTACGGGAATAATGACCAAATGCTGTTGACTCGCCCGTAAACACGAAAAAGTCAATAAATAAATCAATCAATGAAGCTTCTACCTGGACCAGCACAAAAATTTCTGCACCGAGACTCGATCTAAGGTCCTCCGAGTTAACGCACCGTGCGCCTTACCGCTACACAAAGCAGTCGCTCTGACGTACCAACTTGGGCCGATGCATAAAAATCTAATTGTCTCGGCCCAATATTTCCAACAAGTAATATTCGTAAATTCAAAGAGTCAACGAAAATGTGTCCTCCCTCCCCCATTCATTTATGAGACCCTTGTTTTTTCTGCGGAATAAATTCAAAGAAAACGGTTTGCTGTTTTTGCAGGAGCTGACTTTTAGAATAGAGTTTGTTTTAGACAAAAATCACTATCTTTAACTTTGTCCCATTTTTCAGCAAGTCCCATTTTTCTTCAACTCTCAGAATTTTCGAAAATTGCAAAATTTAAAAATAATGAGAAAAATACTCATATATGGTGTTTTAGCAACACTAATTAATTCTGCACTAAATGCAGTCGATCTCTCAAATGGTTGACTTGTTCCTCGGTTGATCGAGCATCAGGGAAAATTTTCAGAATACCATTCTACTCAAAACCTCACTGTTATTGTTCTTAGATGTCACAGCGTCCTGTTTGTAACAATAGGCTTTATGCAGAAAACTGAAGTCTCAATAAAACCGTGCCAGACCAGGCATCCCGAATACGGAGCTTTAAGTAAATCTGATAAGTTTCCTAACGTATATTTTGTTTATTTGACTGTTAAACATTGTAGTTTAATATAGTTTTAAAATTTTGATATAAATAAACTTGTTTAACGTGTGTTTCTGAAACTCCCAATGGAAAATTTATGTAGAAAATAAGCTAAAATACAAAATATGAATTATTTTTCTTAAACATCTCATGCATATTGTTAAAGAAATTTAATGAAACATCCACGATATCACCGCATACTGGAATAACTTTCACCATTGGATGTGCTGGTAGGTCAAATCTCACTGCGCATGAAGTTACGGATTCATTAACACTACTGGCGAGTCATACGCTTCGCGCGTCTATTGTTCCGGTCAACTCGAGCCACCCCCCCCTCCGCAACCGGTTTTTTCAGCTGTGTCAACACATGGACGTCGTGGTCAGACCACCGCCTCCGATGTTTAGCCGGCCCGCTCGAGTTCCCCCGGCCATTTCAATTACGAAACCCGACAATTCCATGTCAGTGAAATTTGATTACAAATCCTATTTGCTCCTATGATGACTCGGCTCCCCGGTATGAATGCACGCATTGCAGGAGCACCACACACGCGACGCGAGTGGCAGCCAGGGTTGCCAACAATGTTCATGTAAAAATAAAGACAGTCGACTATCAAAAAAGCGCATCAATACATTTCTTTTTATAAATCGTAATTAATGTATACGTTTTCTTAACGTGCCGGATGACTTTAGGGTATTTTTACATCTCCCGCCTTATAAATTGAATCTCTTTAATTAATGTCCTTCTGAACGGAGCTCATAGCCTCAAACATGTGTTTATCACTGTTATAAAGATTCATTTTATAAGGCAGGAGGTGTAAAAATGACCTAATGTCATCCGCCACGTTACGATAACCCAAGTATAACATCAGTTCTATTTCTTCTTTCTATTTGCGATTCAAGTGGAAACTTTCGTTCACAAAATGCAGATGACGATGGTCTGCGCGTCTCTTTTTAATTTTAGACGCTAAGCTGAGACACTACCAAGCATGAGTATGCCATGTGCGTGTGTCAGCGTTCAGAAAAAGGATATTCAGATTTTCTATTCTAAATTAAATAAATGACATAATGTAGCAGATGTTAGTCATGTGATGAGATAAATGACAACAAATGTTAAAAATGTACTTAAAGGAGGATATTTTGAATTCAAATCAGGACGAGAGGACAATTAACGTCAATGAAGGACTGTCCTCTCAAATGAGGGACGCTATGTTGGCAACCATAGTGGCAGCTCTTTGTGCTGCTGCTCGCTTCTATCAGCTCCGATCTGCCTGCCGATCTGCGGAAAGTAGGGGACGGACACTCTTTTATCATAGCTGCAAAAGTTCCCAAATAGGAACGCCCTCGAGATGAAGGCCGCAGGGAGAAAAGGAATGAGTTTTTCGGGCTGCTAAGCGGTTGCAGACGAGCGCAAACTATGCGGTTGTGGGAGCAATAGCTGTGGGAAAGAATGATAAGTCGTAAGGAGACGCTTCTGATTGTAGTCATCTTGTATGTCTACATGACTCAGACAAAGTGGGCTGTAATGGAAATTCAGATTAGAAAAGTGGATACGAGAAAGCCTTTCGTAAGATTTTACATAAAAATTCTGTTTGAAATAAAAGTAAAAACATACATTTCTCTTTTAATGAATGTAATAAATATAAAAATTTGAATAATATAAATGATTGCATAAATAAATGAAACATTGTTGGCACATTTCATAATAATTTTATATTCCTTTGCAAATTTTTATATGTCATTAATTTAAAATTTATCTTAATTCATCGAAGAATTTTGGTTATAAACACAATGTAAAAACATTTCAAGTAAATATCAGTGTCCAATATTCGCCTAATCCTGCCTTGTGCTCTCAATCAAGCTCAAAGCCCCCGCTTGCCAATGCAACGTTTATTACATCTTCACATAATACATTTATCTATTCAGATTTTCCTTCAGCACAACCCTTTAAAACGTTTATGAGGTTCGAAATTTAATGAAAATGAGACTTTTTCTCATTTTCATTAAATGCTAATTTTCATTTCAATCTGGTTAGAATAGCCAGGTTAAAGAAAAACAATTCGAAAATATGTTGCAAGATAATAAATGTGTTGTAAATAACTCGATTAATTAGATACGTTTCAAACATATTTGACAATTAGTAAAGTGTTAAGTGATATTTATAGCTCTCCAACAAAATGTGTCAAAGAAATATGTGATTATTTGGTAGTGTTTGCCTCTAATGACATAAAAATTGTGTACGTGACGGTAAATAATTTCTTTCAATAAATTGTAAATTTCAGAGTAGTATCAACGTGTTGAAAAATGTATCTTCAGTTTTGAATGTGTAAGTTAAGTGAACGCTTTATTTCTCGGAAATCATTATCGGACGTCAAGAAAATGGGATCTGATCAAATTGCATTTTGTCTAAAGATTCAAAAATTATTTTACTTTATTTTCTCTGAATAATGAGATCACGCTGGGCTGTATTTATTACACTCTGTTTTCACAACTATATTTCATTTGATTGAAAGGTTCTTTCGGCATTCAACCCATTCCAATGAGATTGCGAATACGATCTTCATCACAGAACAAAAAGTTTCGCATTTCAATTCAGTTTCTCCAAGAAGCCCACAAAATACCACAATTTCTTCTGAACCACTTCTCTAGCGAAGACCAAATTTCCGCAAACCACCTCCTCACCACCTACATCCAGAAACGGAAGTTCTCTGCGAGAAACTCTCCTCTCCCACACACAACCAACCTCCCAGACGGAGGGCTTAATTGAAAACGCTGATAAAGGAGACTTGGTGCTTTATGGATAGGGCCACGAATGGAGGTCAAGGGATGCTATTATTCAAACCTATATTTCTAAATGGCTCATTTCCTCCGCTTCCTGCGTTGGGTCTCGTGCAGCGGGAAAGGACCTGCGTAGCAGGACGGTCCTCACGTCGGCGATTAGGGTCTTTCACAGGTAAAAAAGTACGCAGGAGAATGGGGCAGGCGGGCAGGGCGGGGCGGGACGGGCAGTTGGCCTGTAAGTTATCCTGACAAATGACCGGCGCCCTAATAAACGAGCGTAAGAATTGAGGGAAAACGAAGAAATCCAATTACAAGCGAATGAAAGGATGAAAGGCGCGACGCCGTGCGATGGTGATGGGGAATCCCCGCTTTGAGAAATGCAGCTCTTTAAAATACGAGGCGCGTTGCGTCCGCGCGCACTGTGTGACCACATAGCGTTTTTAGCGGACAAAATAGTATTTACGCACCAAGGCCGTTATAAGGATTTAAGCGATCGGGAGGTGTGCAGGATCCCGAGATCTTTAGAACTAGCTAACGCCCGTGGTACTTACATGATTTTATTTTTTTTTACGTAATTTTAATGATTCAGATTGACTTAACTAGGTGTTAACTTGATTCGGTTTGTCTTCTCATATTTCCTTCCAATTATTCTCTTTTAAAATTCCTTCCAAAAGAGGCGATACCATGCGATACCATTCAACTGTTTTCATATTTCTATCATAACTCGATCCAGGTATGTAATGCAGTATATATCAAACTTCGTATCGAAAGCGATAACAACCACTAACGTAACAGTAAAAAATGGAAACATTTTGATAACGTATAGATTTGACTAAGGCTAAATTAATCAGTCGATAAGTACGTAAGAAAATTTTTAATAACAGATTATTTTACGTAATCATCTCAAACTGCTGAAAAGGCATGAAAAGAAGTTTCAATTTTAGAGAAATATTGTATATTGACATATTTAAATACCAAATATTAAGTGAGGAAACACCAAATGGAATAATATATCGTGAAATCTGCAATATCACATAGCTAAAATTATTCACAGTAAAAAACAACACAGAAATAATACAATACAGTAATACATATAACTAATACAGTCGGAGGTACTGTGCTTTCGGCTTTCAGTAAACGTTATATCATTCTGTGAACATTTTCTTAAAAATTATTATGATCGTTTAGTAAATTGGTGTAACACTTTAATTTCGAGTTAGGTATGAAATATCTCCACATCTCGCATAAACTCATCATTTAAGATTTTCATTCCATGCCACTATTTATCATTAGGTGACCTAATTTATTGTTCAAACTATTTTATTAGTATACATTAAAAATATTATACTAGCGCTGATGCGAGATTTTTCGTAACGTTATAGTGATGTAATTGTTTTCTAATTTACATTAAATTAAATATTAAAAAGAGAAATAATCATGTAGACTCCAATAGTCATTCTTTTCCTACATTTATTAATATCATTAACATCGTAATACGCAATCAAGTAACCTAGATATTCTTGTTCATTGAAAAATTATCAGAAGCACATCGAACCAAAATTATCATTAAAAGCTTTTCGTATGATGTATTTATTACATAACATATCTTCATAAAGTTGATAAGTCGTCAATGTTTTTAACAATTCTTTAAGTATATTATCTTCAGCTACATCCCGACTCAATTTGACCTAGGTGACCATCCAGTGTTGAAAATACCAATATGGAAAAGGAAAAAATATAGGAAATAAATAGGAAATAAATAGAAAAAAATAGGAAATAAATAGAAAAAAATAGGAAAAATTATAGACAAAATATAGAAAACCACCGTCGGGACTCGAACCTAAGACCTCCGGCTTAGAGTCACTTCAGTGACATCAGTTGGATGCTTTGAGCTCTCCGATGCTAGGACGGATTTTGCCGCTGTCTGGAAGAGAATTCTAGCGACCGCCCGACTCTGATCGGTAGTTTTCCGTAGTTTCTCTCATGAACGCCAGGCGAATCCTATCAAACGGGCCACGGATCGCGAGCGTTCCTTTCTCTATGCCCTGCCCTCATCCCTTACACATGCACGACACCACCACACTTTTCTGCATACCAGTCGAGAGTGTGGAGGCAAATTCAATCTGGTCCCGGCTGGGACAAGCTCCACACTCTGGAAAGATCACCGTAACTTCCCGCAATAAAAAGACTACACTTACGGGACTAATGAACCTAGCAGTTGACGCACCCGTAATATCTCAATCTATCAACCAGTCAAGCAACCTATAGTTGTAATAGAATAAACGACTTATTTCCTTTAGTTGTACTTTTGTGTGTGTGTCAGTAATGACATTTGCAGTGGAAATTCCGTTTCAAGGAGGCCACTTTTACGCTTCTTTGTATAATTTAAGAAAAAACAGTCAGCTCTCAAAACAGATCTCTATTACTATACAAAACTTCCATTCGTCCCATAATTACAGAAGCATATCCGATCCGGGAAGGAGCTGCAACTTCGGTACGTAAAACTCTCCAAACATTTCAAAAGAAAATCCTTCGCATTGCCATCAAAGTGCTTTGGTAAGTGTCAAACAAGCAAGCAACTCCACAGAGAGTTTCATCTTCACACGATTGATGATTATCAACAAGTAAATAATTTTTCTGTTCTTACCATCCTCCCCTGAGCTTCCATATTTTATGTAGGAAAAACATATAACCAAAACCAAAGAATCGAATCTAGATTCCCAAAGGATATTTTTAAACCACCCTAAAGAAAAATGTATGATTTCACAAACTCAAGTTTTACTTTCTTTTCTTCCTGTAATTATCCTACTCTCCCATACATTATCACATAAAAAAACTATTGATTATTGAATTCTCCTGTGGGAGTACTCTCGCTCTCCTGTTTGTAACACTTGACGTGCTAAGTTGCAGTTCATATGCAATCTTGTAAAGCGCTTACTTCGCGATATAAGAAAATAAAATTAATAATGGAAAATATTCCCAAAAGATAACTTTAAACCACCCTAAAGAGAAATGCATGATTTCACAAACTCACTTTTTACTTTCTTTTCTTCCTGGAATTGCCCTATTCTCCCATACATTATCCCATACAAAACTATTGATTATTGAGGTCTCCAGTAGGAGTATCCTCGCTCTCTTGTAACACTTACTACTAAGTTTGCTAGGTTATAGCTCATATATAACCTTGTAAACCATTTACTTTGCTATATCTTTGATCCTGGTGAATAAGATGATAAGTAACATAATTTTACAGGACAGCAAAAAATAACGTTTAAATGAATTAAATCGGGGATTAATTATATTCAAACGCAACTGATATTGAAACAAAACCTCTATAAAAATAGTTTTGTTTTAATACCATTAAACTATTATTTATAACATTAGTTTAAAGTTGTTTTGTGCTCCCCTGAAAATTTGACTTTTTAGCTTATTCACCGGGGTCAAAGATAGTAAAAGAATATAAAATAAAATAAATAATAAAATAAAAATAAAATAAACTTGCGCCAGTGAGGCTGTGTCCCTGTTCCACCGTGGCTGAGGGGTGAGGCGGGGGATCGGGAAGGGGGAGCGGGGCGTCCCCTGTCCGGGGGCCCATCTGGCGAGGCGTGCGCGTGCAGGGCGGCACGGCATGGGCGGCGCCCCACGTGGGGGGGGCGGGGGGGGCGGGGCGGGCTACACGGAGGGGCCCGTGATGACTTGGTGAGTGTGGGTCCCGCGGCGGGATGCACGGTGCGGCAGCTCGCACAACTCCCGTTCGGAATATTCCGATCCCCCTTTGTCCAAGGTTATGCCCAGCAGCAAATGGGTACCCCATCGGAAACAGATAGATAGATAGATAGATAGATAGATACATAGATAGATACATAGATAGATAGATAGATACATAGATAGATACATAGATAGATACATAGATAGATAGATAGATAGATACATAGATAGATACATAGATAGATAGATAGATAGATAGATAGATACATAGATAGATAATAGATAGATAGATAGATAGATAGATACGCGGTAGCATAGCGAAAAAGTAAAATCATAAAAATCTGTAAAACGAAACACTGTTAATCGTTTTAAATGTGCAATAATCAGCCACTTTTCGTTACAACTTGTTCGTAAACATCTGCCTTCAATATTCTACTATTTTTCACGAGAGAGAAGGGCAACTACAAAACTCTTTTGTAACTGCAAGAGATATTTTCATATCTTCAAAAGAATCATATACACACACACACACACACACAGATATATATATATATATATATATATATATATATATATATATATATATATATATATATATATTAGAGCTTGTGTCGGCTGGGGCGGTGCTCCGCTGCTGGTTGGAGAATCCTGATTAGGGGGAAACCCCACTAGCCGATGGTAGGTCGGCGCCGGATCTCGCCATCCAGAGGGGGAAGATCACCGCCATCTCCCGAGAAAAAAATGCACTACACTAACGGGAATAATGGGGCAGTTAACGTGCCCAGAAACACGAAAAAATCAATCAATGAATCATGCATATAAATCATCATGAAAGGCAATTCTACAACATGAAAAGTTTCCTTTCTTTTTGAGAGGAAGTAATAGAATAATTTACGTAGCGCCTGCCGGGGAACACCCTGGCCGGAGTCCCTCATCACGCGCGCAGCCCGCATTCCACAGCACGCGTGGCGCGCGTATTTCCGCATCCTTCGCACGTCGGCCCACACGGCGCACGCGTGCCGCACACGGCGTCTGCCCGGCGCGCCCCCCCCCCCGTACGGCCCTAGGTCACGGCCGCCGCGTGCAATTGCGCTGTGCAACGCCGCTGCGGGCAGCGACTGCGAGGATGGCGCAGATGGCGCGTTGGTTGGTTGGTTGGTTGGTGCGACAACGGATTAGGTCATTAGTCCCGTAAGTGGAGTGCAAGTTTTTTCTTGAGAGATGGCGGTGATCTTTCCCCGCTGGATGGCGACCTACCGTCGACTAGCAGGGGTTTCCCCCTAACCAGGACTCTCCCACCAGCGGGGCACCGCCCAGCCGGGTCTAGCTCTAAGCTCCCGACCGGTCTCCCGCGACATGTATGGTAGTGTAAGTGTGTGTGTAAGGGGAGAGGGTAGGACAAGGAAAAGAAAGGAATGATCTTGCGCGGTCCGTGGCCCGTTTGTTTAGGTACTGCTCCGGCATTCGCTTGGTGTTCATTGGAGAAACCACGGAAAACTACCGATCAGAGCAGCCGGCTGCTAGAATTCTCCTCCAGACAGCGACTGAATCCGACCAGCTAGTGTCGAAAATTCTGCCGCCGTCAGCACTCGAACATAGGACCTCCCCGGTCAAAGGGCGCTACTGTGACATCAGTTGATACACCGAGTTACCGGAGGCGAAGGTGATGGTAGTAACTATTTGGCAGAGAGATGATCGGTCGCTGTTCTGCAACCTTCCTCAGGGCGAAATGCGTGTTGTTTCCTCCCCGTAGAGGTTGGTCAAGTCTTCTGCTGCCGGGGTCAGTAACTCCTTGGCTGCCCGGGAGACGCCGTGTCCAAGGCACAGGTGGCGACGTTTCGGTCGCCATTCTGCGACCTTCTTCAGGGCGAAATGCCCTTGGACGCGGCGTCTCGCGGACAGCCAAGAACATTCAGACTCCTGCCGCGGAAGCCAACGCTCTCACGATCCTGTTACATTTCACTGTCGTATATAGTCGAACTCTTAATATGATCAGCTGATATTAATCACGTTTAAAGTTACAAAATTTGCAAATAAATGTTATCTAGTTTTTCTTTAACTCTGCAGCATAAACGCATGAATATTTTATTGAACATTCTCATTTCATAGAACGTCCTGTTTCCATTCGTTCAGTCAACGAATAATTTTGTTCTTTGTGGACATATTTTATTAATAACTTCACTGAGAGTTTAGGGTGTGATTTGGTTCTGCATGTGCGTAGAAAACATATGTGATTGGATTTTATTGCTACTAACACGCGCCATCCTTAAATCAATAAGAAGAAACACTCCGATTATATTACAAAAAAAGTAATTGATCATCGGAACTATAAAAGACAAAACAACAGAACCCTTGGTATGATGTTGACTAAACGTAGATAATGTCTAATCGTGTCTGTTCACACTCGAGAATTGGTGGATTGATCGACTACCGCTGATGCAGTTTACTGAGAGGTCACGAAGATGTCAGTTAACAGATCAGTAAATTATATTTTAATTAATTCAATTATTTATACATATTTTAATACACACTTTTAACGTTCTGAGCATTTATTGTTATATTATTGTTTTAATTATTATTTTGTTTTATTATTATTGTTATTATTATTTACTATTATTACTATTATGCTTCAAGTTCCAGCCTTTTTGATATCTTTGAATTAACATTATGTACATACATTTTCAATTTAAATTGATCCAAAAACCCATGTTGATTTCGGATGACGTGTTTTCAAAAAAAGATCTCCCGATAATATTTCTGTTAACAGCTGACATTATACAACGTAAGTAACTACGACATCTTCATTGCACACTAAAAACGTAAAAAATCTCACTCTCATCTTTAAATCCACCATAAAAGTTCGATCGGCATTCAAAAGAAGGCCCTTTTTGTAAAGCCGCCTATTCAGAAATTGCCTTTTGTATTCAACAACACTCGAATCTTTCTTTCAATGCATCACTCATATTTCGCTCTTGGAAATCATAAAAAGCCCATTTGGAAGCAGCAGGGACGCACGTGCCTCCGGGGGCCTCCTCTCGCTCGCCACTCACCCCCTCCCCTCCCCTCCCCTGGGCCAGAGCGCCAGGTGCTCCTGCCGGGACAATGAAGTTTCCGGAAGAAGATCAGCAGCGTGGATAATGTACTTGCGCCGCGGGGGTGCGATGGCGGGTGAGCGGAGGAGTGAAACCATTGGCAGTCAACCGAGAACAGAGAATTTGGAGAGAGACAACAGTAAGAAGGGATTGTGGCGTCATACGGGTGTAATCAGTACACAGACGAGAGTTGGTTGTAATAACAGGCGGGTTATTCACAATTTAGACCGTAGTCACAAATAACCAATACAATGAATACAATTAGCTAACTAAATAGACCCCACTGCTAGGAGAGATATTTACAACGGCTACCACACCGCAACATACTACCTAATGTTTTCGCCGTGCGTAGTACCGCCTACCCTGAGACCGATTACATGTCTCACTAGTCACGACAATAACTGCCGGCTTCTTCGCCGCGTGCACGCTCGAACCTATCACGGACGACCTACGCTGCCGCTACCGCTGCCAGGATCACGAAGAAGGAAGAGCTATTGTTCTCACGGCCTTTAAATAGCCCTCGCGACGCTGCCCGCCACCTCCATTGCTTCCGCCCTAGCGATGCGCACACCCTGTCAGAAAACCCCGTGCGTCATAGCTTCTGCCTTTGTCTACGCATCCGGTGCACACCGCGCCCGTGCCCACGCTGTTTTAGTGACACGACGCTACAGCATGTGTGGAAAAAATGCAAGGAAACACTACGCAAGGAGTCACAGAGTGGAACGTACTGAGTGCGAAATGCTAATGATCGATGGAACAAAACGGAACGATCATCGGGAAGCAAGACGGAATCGAATCACAGACCGAAAGAAATGGTTCAGAGCAACAATAATAATTGTTGTGGCTCTAACTTTCTGGCCAGAACCCCGGATTATCGACATGCTAGATCGAATTAAATTCTAGTGGTCGGCTACTCTGATCGGTTGTTTTCCGTGGCTTATGTGATCAATTTAAGTTATATAGTATCTTAATAAACGGGCCTCTGACTGCGAGCGATCTTTCCTTTCTCATCCTTGTCCTGTCATCTCCCCTAACCCACATACATTACCACTTCGCTATCACACATTTGTAGATCTTAGATCTTATCTCGGTTCAAGAGTCCGTCTGGTGGAGATACCTTGAGGAGGAAACTTCGTAACCAACGAGAAGTTTGGTGCCGACGTTTTAACGGGGGGGGTTGGAGGAGGTACACCGCCAGATGTAGAGACTTGACATGAACTATGGGACTAATGACCATAGAATTTGTCCCGCTCGGAACACGAAATAATCAATCGATACAGATTTTAATGGGAGAGGTGCGGAGCAACATTAATTTACACGAACAAAACAAAGAAAGGAGCACATAAATAGAAAAAAGATAGGAAGCAAATATATTGCCAGTAGATTAACACCCCATAGAGCGAAGAATAAGAGGAAGTGAAAGGAAGAAAGGGAGAAAGAGTGAGCTGAAAGTAGAAGTAGCAAGTTTTTGTTCCTTTCAGTGGAAATTAGCAAATACTGGGAGTGTGAAGGAGAAAAAGTAAGAATAAGAAATATATTGAAGCCGGAAATATCAGGTAGGCCGACATGAAAACAGAACCGAATTCTGGCAATGAGAAAAGAAGAGCACATCTGCAGGAGCAGAGTCACAAGGTACGTGTCAGATTTTCGAAAGTAAAGAGGAACCAAGGGGGAACGGGAAAGAAGAGTGAGATGAAGCATATCAAGATGCAATTCTCCTCCCTCCTTATGTCGTAGACCTCAGCTGTTCCCAAACGCCTGGGGATCCGATCAATTCGTCGTCTTCAATGAAGCCCTTTCCTACTCGGAAGATTCCTGCCGGCCCTGTTAGCCATGCGCAGCTGCTCTTTTGCCACCCTCAGCCGCTGAGACGAGAAGAGGTCAATATCCCCTCAGTCGTGACGTCACACGAGATGTTCCCAGGGAGAGCGCCGCACGTGCTGGAGCGCGCGCAAAGAAGACGTCTCGAAACACCGAATGACAGAGGACATTTGGAAGAGGTGAGAGGCCAATCGACTAGAATTGCAGCCATATCATAGTCAAGCTAACAAATGGACAAAATTACAGGATCTCAGAATGAATGTCAGAAATTTGGAGGAGATGAGGGGGCTCAAAGCTCACTTTTTGCCAATGGTTGGAAGTTCTATTGTGGAAAATAGATGGTAAATTTGGTGGAAAATTATGTACAACAAAATTACACATCCGGTATTTGTAGTTGAATTCCCAGGCAACTTATTATACATTTGTGAAGGGTAGATATGAGAAATCTAACTCCGTCAGAACGTCACCCGCCAAACATTTGTGCCTGTGATTGATTGATTTTTCCGTGTATCCGGGCGCGTCAACTGCTTTGGTCATTAGTCCCGTTAGTGTAGTGCATGTTTTTTTCTCGAGAGATGGTGGTGATCTTCCCCCGCTGAATGGCGAGATCCGGCCTACCGTTGGCTAACCAGGACTCTCCCACCAACGGGGCACCGCCACAGCCGAGACAAGATCTAAGCTCCCGACCGGTCTCCCGGAATATGCGGTAGTGTAGTGTATGTTAGTGTAAGTGTGTGTGTGAGAGGAGAGGATAGGACAAGCAAGAGGAAGGACAGATCGCGCGCGGTCCGGGAACTGTTTGTTAGAGTACTGCTCCGACATTCGCCTGGTGTTGATCGGAGAAACCATGGAAAACTACCGATCAGAGCAGCCGGCCGCTAGAATTCTCCTCCAGACAGCAGCTGAATTCGATCTAGCTGAAAAGCTAGTGTCGAAAATCCTCCCGCCGTCAGGACTCGAACGTAGGACCTCTCGGTTAGAGGCGCTGCAGTGACATCAGTTGATGCACTGAGTTACCGAAACAGGTTGTTTGCGAGGAGTTTAGTAAGATTCAAAACATCCAAAAACTTCAAGTAAGTATTCATAAAAATGCCAATAATTTATTAAAACTATAACTTCATTTCACCTGCCCGAATCAAGCGATCCTCCCATTATTTTGCAATTCTCAATTTGCTTACACAGAAGCAAACTAGAAATGTTTGCCAACCATTTCAAATAACATTTTGTATACTAAAATTTCTATGATCGATTTCCAAAAGTTTTGTAGAAGTTTTTATGATCCCATACTATACAATTAATTTTTAATACAAATTTCTCCAGAAATAAATTGTATCCCAACATAGTTCTCAATCACGTACCTTCTCACTCCATCATTTATTTAACTACCATCTTTAACGGCTGCCTTAGATTAAGCTATTTCCCGGCAAGCGGGAAAAAGCCATATAATTGCAACAATAAAAAAGCATAATATCCCTCTGGTCACGACATATTACCGTGTAACCCACTCTGTGTAAAATTTGAGAAACTGATCTATGAGACTCAATAAATTTTTTTCGACCAAAAAGAAATTTATCGAACTCCTTTTCATTTCAAATTATACCTCTTCATTCAACCCTCTAAGCTTCTCGGAATAGATGAAACTTTTGTACAAGGTTTTTAAAATCACAATATTGCTCTGCAGTCTTTTCTATACTTTGCTAGTTCCTTTGACAAAGTCTGGCACCCACGTATGCTCCAGGAACTGATAAGCCTCGACATCCCCAATTATCTTTCCAAAATAATCATCAGTTTCCTCCAAAACAGAAGCCTCTGGTTTCGAAAAACTACTCTCTTTCAGGATTAATGACAATTCAGGCCGGAATACGGAAGGTTTCCCCCCTGCCCCGGACCCACTTTAATTTCTTTGCAGCTGGTATATCGAGTGCTAAAAACTGTGTCACTATTTTTAAGCAGGTAACACCGCAATATTTTCTACAAAATAAGTATTACCAGTAGCTATCAACCACTTACAATCGATTATCAATACTTTCTCTGACTGGACAGCAAAATGGCCCCGGCAATTAAACGCAGCACAATGTGATGTAGAAATGTTTGCTTTGAAAAGAATAATACACCCTGCAACGATCACAATAGCAAATTTCCAATTTCTTGGCTTCCATCCGACCAACCCATAAAATACCTTGGAGCAATGTTAGACAGTCGTTAGACACCACTAACTTCTGCTTGTCCTGTTTGGAGTGGTGATGTACAAGCTTAAAAGAAATGATAGACAAGTTAAAAGGAATTTAAGTATTTCAAAATAAACGTCGTTTAACTCCCAGGTGTAACTAAAAAGACAGCTCTGTGGATAATTGAACATCGAAAATATCACTCAGCGTATTTCATCTTTAACAAAAATTCTATACCAACCTCGTTCCCGGTGCTGTACACAACAATTTGGGAAAATCCAGTAGCGTTCCCACTACAATCAAATCACGCCCATGAATTCAGACCACCATAACCACCATAAAAACTTAATCTTTAACTAACACCTTCCCCCATCAACCATTTGCACACCTCACTATTCCCTTCACACCATTGCGTCGAGCCAACAATTCGTATTAATGATATTCTCAGTGAGGATTCCCTCTCGTATATAATGGGAAATATTCAGTTAGCTTTCTTCGAGTATCTCGGTACTTTTTTAGTCATATATTGTTAAATAAAAGTTTTCTGTCTGGTATCCTGTTGTGATGTGTATAACCTAGATCAAATAGATAAAATGCAATGACAGACTACGACTGACGATGACTGACTAGCGTAACGGAGAATTAATCCACGTTTGATGCAACTAAATGGTGAGAGAACGTTGTTGCAATAAACGTAACAGAGGTTTAAAAATAAATAGATTTAAAAAACCAACAAATAATATAAAAACACTAATTGAATATATTTCAATATCTATTCCAAATCGAATAAGCAAATAAATACCAGTTGATAAGGGTGGATAAACTGTTCATCCTGTTTCTACACCATTTTCAACTATTTTTCAGATACTTTCCATTTCAAAAATCTAAACTGGTTTATCTACTTTCAGGTACAATACTTTTTATAGTAAGAAGTAAAAGTGTGTAACATCAAATGTCAGTTTTTTCATTACACTAATTATGTTAAAAAAGTATATCTTGAGTTACAGTTTGTGAAAGTAAGCAACAATCAAACATTTGAATGTGAATTGTTAATATTTACAAATACTCATGACTCTCAGAAAGGACTGGCCATTATGCGGTATTAATTTTCTCGTTATCCATATAATTTAGACAGGACACAAAACTCAAATATTCATGAGAATTCTTCCACTTCAAAGATCTAAATCTATTCATGCAAATTGGGCTGCAAAATGTAAAATATTCTGAAGAAGCAACTGGAGACAAACACGGTAACGAAGCATAAACGGTGCACAAGATTAGACAACAAAAGAGACAATACTAACTTTTTTTAAAAAAAGCTACCCTAAATTAAGAGTTAATCTCGGATATGAAAGGCCAAGACGAGAGAATTTCAGCAACCCCATGCTGCATCAAGTTTATGCAAACAGAGAGCTTTATTACGACTGGAGCGTCGGGTATTATGGCGCAGTTGAGATGAAATACACGAAAATAAACAAAATTTACGTCTAATATCGCCGTGTGCGTGCCAGTATTAAACACCCGCGACGACGAGTTGTATTCTCCGCACGGACGCGCTGAAGCGAAAGAGGGGCGGGAGGGAGGGAGGATGGAAAGAGAGGGAGATAAAGAGTGATACGTGCACCGTGCGGGCACAAGAGGAGGTGTGGGAAGAGCTTGAAGTTTGGGGAAACAGAAGCGAGGGATTTGGTTGGTTGGTTAGTTTGATTAATTGATTGATTTTTTCGGGTTTCCGGGTGCATCAACTGCGTTGGTGATTAGTACCGTTAGTGTAGTGCATGTTTTTTTTCTAGGGGGACATGGCGGTGATCTTCTCCCGCTGGATGGCAAGATCCGGCTACGACCTACTAATTGGACGGCTACGACCGGCTAGTGGGGTTTCCCCCTAACCAGGACTCTCCCACCGCCCCAGCCGGGACAAGCTCTAAGCTCTCGACCGGTCTCCCGGAATATGTGGTAGTGTAGTGCATGTTAGTGTAAGTGTGTGTAAGGGAAACGGATATGACAAAGAAGAGGAAGGAAAGATCGCGCAGATTCGCCTGGTGTTGATCGGAGAAACCACAGAAAACTACCGATCAGAGCAGCCGGCCGCTAGAATTCTCCTTCAGACAACGACTGAATTCGACCTAGATTAAAAGCTAGATTCGAAAATCCTGCCGCCGTCAGGACTCGAACCTAGGACCTCTCGGTCAGAGGCGCTGCAGTGACATCAGTTGATGCACTGGATTGGTTAGTGATTCCGGGCGCGTCAACAGCTTAGGTCATAAGTCCCGTAAATGTAATGCATATTTTTCTCGGGATATGACAATGATCAGTGATGGCGAGATCCGGCGCCGACCAGAAACGAGGGAGATAGAACAAAAGTCACGGGATGAGCAAAGCAAATCTTAAACAGTTATATCCCAATGCAAGAGATGACGGGTGAGACTGTGGAGGGTCAACGAAAGATACAACGTAGTTTTTTTATTTTCTCGGAGTGAAGAGAAAGTTGTGTAATGTTGCGCCAAAAACTGCTAATTTTGCTGCAGAAAGAATCTCTTGTTACAAGGTTCTGGTAACAAAAAAGTGGATGAATCTAGTTGCTAAATTTATTAAAAAAATCCTCTACCACGTTGTATAGCCAGCATCCATGTTCAGTGAGTACTTGATACGGAAAAATCGAACGACTGCAAAATTTCCGCCCATTCATCCGTCTGTGAACAAAGCTGGTGGCTAAACCGTTCACACGATTTTCTCAAAAATGTATATTCGCCAATCAATCTGATGTGGCGAGTATTTGAATTTGAAACTGATATTTTAATTTGGGGGTTACTTTACATGAAGGTCACGTAAAGAGGTCATGTACAATGTTTCAAATGTTTTAGCAGTACTAGTTCATCTGTGTTGGGTAAAGAGTTACTGTTTCATCATTTAGGAATTTTACTAATAGAACCTTCCCTATCCCTAAGTGACACTTTTGTTTTTCAACATTTTATTCTGGTGTTTACAAAACATTTCTAAACCGTCGTCAGGCGCAATAACTTCGTGGAAATTCGACTTTCTCTAATAGCTCACCGCTGTCTGCCCATAAAGACGTTGCAATCATATTGTAGTGTCTGTAGATGTAGGTAACATTTGCAATCAAGGAACGTTGTAAATGTTGACTCAAAATTTAATTTAAAAATGTATATTGTGAAATACATTTAAGATAAGTTTTTAAATGTATGTAAGGTTCCTTCAATTATATTATAATAATTTTGGAATCGCCGTGATAAAATTAGTCAATATTTATCGATTTAAGATAGTTTAAGTTGAATTCCGAATGAAGAATTTATGCTTACATCATCCAGTATTTCTTGATGTGTTCCAGTACTACGAGTAGTTCAAACACAACATTTTTTTGCGGCGCTATCAGCTTAACGAATTTTATACATATATCCCCAGAGACTTAGCTAATTTTAAACAATCGATCGATCACAACCCCACCCCCACCCCGCCATCGTTTCAGAAGTTCGTGAATGCACGGCACATAATTTTACTCGTCCTTCAAGTCCGCACCTCGGTTTCTCGACGTCCCGGAGAATTATGAATGAGAGAAGCTGTTCCCTACGTCCTTTGTCTCTCACTCTGTTTATTTCCATTCCCGCATTTTTATGCGTTGAAACTTTTATTCGCGCCCTTTGTTGTATGAAACCAGCCTCGCTTCATGCCGTGCACCTGCCAGTCTATTACAAAGGGCTTGTGAGGTCGTGGGAAGCTTCGTCAACGAGAAGTCCAAGAGGGCGTGTATGCACGATATGAGGTGCGTTGTTTTGAATAGAATTCCACTATTGCATGGAATTAAATTGGATGGAATAGAAATTGTTGGATCGCAGGAATCCTTCCCAAATTCATATTGTTACTAAGTTTAGTTTATCATATCTGTTCATTAGACTAATTAAAAAATTCTAAATTTATTGAATATGAAAGTGACTGATAATTTGAACTTTGTCGTTTTGAATTTGTTCACCGTAATTTAAACATGTATGACTTGAGACTATCTGCTTTATTTCATAAAAATTACCCTTAAAACGTCTACTAGAATATTTATCAACTCAAAAATTATTTGAAAATGCCCCATTTTCAAACTTTACAAAGCTCACAATTTTATTTTAACCTTCGTACATTTGGAAACGTCACTTACCTGCTATTTGTTCTCAGGAGAGACGTATCATAAGTATATTTGGATTCCAGTCTGATGAATTATCATACATTATTGTTTGATACTTTTAATTTCCCGTATACATACATATATTCCCAGTAATATACATGATATGTATGATGTTGCGGGAAAAACCTGTTATTCGACAGAAAAACTCGTTTTGTGAGTCTCGAAAAATACTCGAATATTGTACCAATATTTAGTAAATTACTTTTGTACAGTTCAGTAGTCAGAATCGACAATTTATGGGTCCTTGACGAAAAAACTGCTTTAGGTCAAAACGTTTGCCCATCCGTCTGTCTGTGATGTGTAGACAAGTCTAATGCTTAGACTATTCGTACGTAATTTAAGTTAAAATTAAAACATAATAAAAACATAAGTTATAAACATTTCAAAAACGGCTCAAGTTTTTAAAACTTTTTAACTTGATGGTGCTAAATGCACTGATTACAATCGCAAACGCTTTTTGATTTTTAAACAAATAAAAAATGTAATTTTCAACATATTTCTCATATCATTAATATTTACATTACGAGTGTCCTTTTTAGATTATTGCATTTGCAAGCGTAAGTGCTTTAAACGGTGTGTGATAATATTTCGCTAAATATTTTCTGTGAAAATCAACACAAAATAGATTTAATAAACTTTGAAAATGAAATGATATTTTCTCAAACGTGTCTCAAAATTTTACATTAAAAACTTGCATGTAGGTCTATAGTTTTTCTTCTACAGTATTCTTTATAATGGCACACCTAAATTCGTTTTATTAGGGGGCAGAAAAAATGACAAAAATGCGAAAAAGTATCTTATAGGTGCCAATAGATGGCAGCTAGGAAGAGGGTGGGGCAAAACCAAAAAGCAAACTCAAAAACAAGGAAAAAACAAACTATAAAGTATGAAGAAGTCTATGCCATTTTCTACCACTAGTTTAACAATATGCTGATTTTGTACATTTTTTTGTATATGTTACCAACTTTCATCACTTTTTTAAAAATATTAAATTCTTAGAATTTTATTTCCGTGACCCTTGAGTTTCAAATAACCTGCGCATTTTCTTTCTGAGTTGCGCAATGACTAGAAAGATTCGTCTAACTCATCACCCATGGAGTCCTTTAAATGACTTTGATTTCTGGCAACGCAATCCTCCAAGACTCGATAAACTTTTTGATTCAACGCATTGAGCCAAGTGGTAATGAAAGATATGATTCAGATATTTTTTCGCTACATTACAAGTTGGCCACTGTAGATGATATAAACAACACCACCATTTGCAAATTGAGAATTCACAAAATCAAAAGCTAAAACTACGGCCAGAATAAATAAAAAAGTTGTTAAATGATTGTGAACTCAGAATATTTAATTACATAAAATATCCCGTCAATATAAAAAAGGCGAAGAAATCATAGGTAATTGAAATGTTTTTTTTGTGGTACACATATTGTAGAATCAGTTGTAATTCTTTTGTTAATTAGGTTAGAGTTTCGTACACACCTTCATAAATTCTTGCCAAGTAAGTAAATGTAAGAAATATATGTATGCAATAATTTAAAAAGACAAATTTGACATTTCAATCAGCGTTGAAACGAAAGATTTGTATAAAAGATGTTTCAAAAGTCTCTTTCGTAATGCATCCTACTGTTTAGAGAGATAATTATACTTCAGCGAACAGCATATTCTCCTATATTAACTCATTATTATAGGTGAATGTTGTAATTCCCACAAGCAACCACTTTATAAATAAGATCTGTAAAGAAAGAGAAGGCCACGGAGACTTGAGAAATTACTCTTCAACTTTAAACATTAGAATGATTTGTTAAAAAACGCACCTAAATATTCTTGTCAAATGCAACTTGCCACATTCGGGCAGAGTTGTTGAAATCCAGTAGCTTTCATAGCTCAAAAACCGAGCGTCATAGGACATTAACATTTGGAACATTGAGGCTAAAGTTCTCAAAGAAAAAATAATTATTCCGCAATATATAGGATGAATTCTTCTTGGACATTCTATTACATTTTTGTTGGTTCGGCGCTTCTCTATTCTACTCCATCTGTTCAGAGACGTGCAGAAACTGCAACTGCGTGTGAAATGAAGCTAATTGCTGCGACTGAATGCACGGGTGAACCTCTCATACCCTATACCTCCCTTGTAACACTATAATAAAGTTAAGTAAGAATAGTGTGTATTGACAAAGTTGTATTGCACAATTACATTAAAATACGCGAAAATAGTGAATTGCCACCCATGAAAGATATTACTGACAATTAACGATGATGCAATTTGAGCAACATTTTCACTTACACTGTGTGGCATGAAAAGCAATGAAAAAACTGCAAATTCACCGGGAGTGGAAGCTCAGTGCATCAACTGATATCACTCCAGCGCCTCTGACCGGGAGGTCCTAGGTTCGAGCCCAAACTGCGGCAGGATTTTCGACATTAGCGTTTCAGCTAGCTGCCGAATTCAGTCGCTGTCTGGAGGAGAATTCTAGCGGCCGGCTGCTCTGATCGGTAGTTTTCCGTGGTTTTACCGATCCACACCAGGCGAATGCCGGAGCACTACCCTAACAAACAGCCATGAACCACACACGATCTTTCCTTCCTCTTCCTTGTAGCCTCTCCCCTTACCCACAATAACATGCACTACACTAGCACATATACCGGGAGACCGGTCGGGAGCTTAGAGCTTGTCCCGGTTGGGCGGTGCCCCGCTGGTGGGAGAGTCCTGGTTAGGGGGAAACCCCACTAGTGGACGCTAAGACGGCGCCGATCTCCCATCCAGCGTGGGAAGATAACCGTCACCTCCCGATAAAAAAACATGCACTACACTTAAGGGACTAATGACCAAAGCTGTTGACGCGCACAACCAACAGCAAATTCGTTCACACGAATCTCGTTTCAAAGGAAGCAATTCGCACACAGTATGCCACCAATATGTATACATTGCTAATCCAAAACATTGACCAATAGTAGTCGGCAATAAGGTTAGCGCAAGTGCGACTATTGCTAATAACCATTTGAATCGCTCATCCATCTGGTTTACGAGCGCACGTGACCGCGCAATATTTCAACACGATTGCGTCAGCCCTCGCGGAAAAAAAAAACAACACCCCTCGCGAATTACACTTCCGTGCGCAAGTAGCAACCGAATAACAGCACAGTTGGCTGCATTTGCACCCTGGCCCCCGCCCCTCCCCCGCTGCCCCGCGTTGAGGGTGAGCCAACCCCCTCCACATCCCGGGGATCCCATCTGGCGCATGGCTCTGGGACGAATTAGAGCTAATCGATCGAAATCTGCATGTAAAAGGCCTGTCGTGTAAAACGGCCTCCTGGCTCCGAGGAGAGGGGTGGGGTGAAGAATGAGAGACCCACGGGTGTTGCATGTTTTAAGGGCGACGCGGCTTTGGGATTGTCAGTATACCCTAATTTAAAGGGTTCGTCATAGGGCTGGTAATTTGCATAATGAAATTAAGCCGTATATTAGCGTCGTTCGGTTAGCTCGCTTGGTTTCCATGCGTTTTAGTTGCGGCCCGAGTTATATGCTGTAATGGGGTTTCGCTGATGCGGGCCTGGGAATTTAGGAAGATGTTGAATTATTGATGTTGCAGTCGAGTGCTGTGGGGTTGATGTGGTACGTCAAACGTGCCGGTATGATGTTATTTGCCAACGGTGGGTTTGCGAGGTTGATTCTTTTAAAAATATCTATGCACACACACGGATGTAAAAACAAGAAAAACGTAAAAACAATTAATGAAAATTGAGCCTCTGATCCTAAAATAAAACCATATGAGCAAGTTTTGATGATATATATTTTCAATTGTAATCATGTATTTATTGAAAAAGAAAAGCATTTCACAATTAATTATCTTTAACTTTTAAATTTTATAATAATTTTAATTGAGATATTATATTATAAATTGAGACAGTTTTTTTACTTGTGCTTGTGTTGTTGTTTTTAATCATTAATTAACATCAGTTATTGGCAATGTTTGTAATGGTCTGGAATGAACGTGTGTGATTTATAGTTAATTTTTGGAATGAACATTGAACATAGAGCTTTTCTGTAAAATGATCACATTGTAAACACTGACAAGTGAAGAATAAATAATATCGAAAAATATTTAATCACACCTATTATGATTGCACGATCATTCGTAGATGTCCTCGCATTTGTCTTTTTCTTCCCTAGGATTCTAGTCTGTTATTCTGGATGTCCCTTCGTCTCTTCAAGATTCTTTTGAAGTGGTCGTTTCTCAATTTTGCTAAGAACATTGTCTCATTTTCTGCCACCATGGAATCCGCCTCATGGCTCAGTACTATTCACCCTAAACTGCCTGTTGATAGATTAGTTAGTTAGCAAGGTCACAGGTTTTTCAGTTAAGGACACTGCCTCAAGATGACAAACTAGCCATTTTTGCCCTGAGTGATCTTACTAGGATCCCGCCTTTGGACGTCTCTTTATTTCCCATTGCGTTTTTAGACAAACACTTATCCACTACACTAAGTTTATCGGCAAACAGCAAAAGAAAAAAACCTCCAAGCAGCTGAGACCATCTGAAACTGCCTTTAGTCAGGAAAGAAAACAGGTGTGTTAAGAAAAATAAAATACGCTCAAGGTTGGAGAATTAGTATCCTCTTACGATAGGGGAAGACCAAATGCCGTGACAGTTGAAGTCCACAGAAATTACTGCGAATTTTATTGATAAACTTGAAAAAATTTTTTAACTTTAGCAAAAATGTTTAAAATCAAAATATTTCTGACTGATCCTTTATGATGAAAGATGAATTACTTAATGAACCCGTTCATTGCGATATGATTAAGATAACACTACGTGGCATTTATTTTCTCCAAATTCATCGCTTGTTTTAGAAAACTGCTGAATATCATTGAATCACTTGTACCCATTTATTGATTTATCCAAACATTATTTTCAAGTCAATACTTCCACATTATAGAGAGAGAAGATTTTACAGGCAGTATTAATCAATTAAAATAATATGACAAAAAGTCGTTTTGAATATTCTGACAACACATAAAATTAAATAATTTAAACATTTTTTTCTTTTCTCTCTTTTAAAAGTAAAAGGAAAATGCATTTTTCAACAACACTAACGGGCACGTTTCCCAATACATAATGACATTGCGTATACTCGAGCCCTTTTACTCCAACGTCTGTTGTCGAAAAAGTCGGATTTGAACTTCAGCAATCACTTTTATGTCATCGAAACGTTTTTTTTTATCATCGTGCAAAGGGTCGATGAAGTCTCCGAGGGAAATCTGTACACGCTAGAGGGTGAAGCAGGATGGCGTGAAACAGAAGGGGGTGTGAGAAGAAGGCCAATGGGAACGCGAGGGACAGGAGCATGGAGAGGGATGGAAGGGGGGTGATCGAGAAATATTGCGAGAAAATAGGAATACGCAAGGAAGTAGCGGGTAAAACCGAGTGATTGATTCGAGATTCCGGGCGTGTCAACTGCTCAGGTCATTAGTCCTGTAAGTGGAGTCCGTAAGTAAAGCAGTCCGTGGCCCGTTTGTTAGGGTACTGCTCCGGCATTCGCCTGGTGTTGATCGGAGAAACCACAGAAAACTACCTATTAGAGCAGCCGGCCGCTAGAATTCTTCTCCAGACAGCGACTGAATCGGACCTAGCTGACAAGCTAGTGTCGAAAACCCTGCCACCGTCAGGACTCGAATCTAGAACCCCCCGGTCAGAGGCACTGCAGTGACATCAGTTGACGCCCTGAGCCACCGCTCCCAGGAGAATCTCCGCGGTGGCGGTGGCGGAGTGTGTCGCGGAGGGGGCGTGGCCAGGCTAAACGGCGCGGGGGGCGACAGGGGTGGCAGAGCGCGGCGCACGGAGGCGCGGAACCGGGAGCGGTAGTTCAGTGCATCAACTGATGTATGTGTCTCTTCCTCTCTCTATCTCTCTCCATTCACTCTACACACATATATACTATATATATATATATATATATATATATATATATATATATATATACACACACACACACACCTCTACCTCTCTATTGGATAGGTTTGATGGTGATTTGGTAGCAGTGGAGTAGATGATCCAAGTGAGGGGCATGCTAGGATGAGTGGGGATGGGCGGGGCACATGCGTGGTAATGCGGCGCTGCTCGTGAATAGCTTTTTATTCTGAAAAGCGAACTCGAAAACAGTGATCGTTTTTGGAGTTGGCAAACAAAATGTTTTAGAGACGGTTTACTCGAATAATATAATATTACAGATGTGTGGTACTGAGTTCCCGTTTGCATTTTTACAGTGGTTTATTTCACTCAAAAACTAGTGATTTTACAACAATATATTTTAGCGTAATATTGGGAAGATTACATAATATAATAAAATTGCAACTTTCATTATTTAATAATAGTTCAATTATCACGTTACCAACTCTCAACTAAATGAAGTGCGTGAGATTGGAAAAAATACCTCCAAAGTTAAAATAAACTTTCTGGTATTAACTACAGTTTATTGTGTTTTTTTATTTCTTACAGAAAAAGTAAAGGAAGAAACAAAACAAAAATATTTGCCCAAGCTGCGATTTTAACTGGATCAATAATGATCAGGAAGCATTAGTGTAATAAATGTAGATATGAACATCTTACATCATTTCCATTGATTCTTGCGGTCGACATGTAACAAAACACATTGAATGATTTTCACATACATTGAATATCATCATGAATTTCACGTATCAGTGACAAATGAATTAGTATGAATGGGAAAACGTAGTTAAAAGATTGTAACGAGTCGAAATTAGAGTGATATTTTATACGTTGGTATCAAGAAAATTTTTATATACACCCTACTGGGATCAAAACACAGGTTGGCAATGTTTTCGATGTCATGGAGAATGTCGAAGAAAGAAGACGAACAGAATCAACAACCAGAGAGAGAAAATGGACGTTCTGGAATGAGGACGTAAATGATTATAGAGCATTTAGTCAGAGTGTCCTGGTTTAGTCGAGAATTTGGACGTAAGGAATGCAACGGGATATTGGCGAATGTTTGAAGGGCAATATTACGGAAGAGTAAATGAACTGAATATTTGGGAAAATCGACAGAGTGAAGTAGACATATTGAATGGATAATCAGATGCGACTTTTGGTGATGTGAAAGACGAAGAATGGAAACATAGGGACTGTTCTTGAAAATTGTTAAATTAATTAAATGTTGTATTGTTCTTTCCAGTTTACAAACAACATTCTGCAAACCTTTTTGTTATTATTACAAATAAATGTTCTCTTTTATTTTGAAACTGAAAGCGTTTTGATTTATATTTCAGTAAGTTATCATATTCAAATATATGGTGTATGTTACATAACCATCGGTCTTAAATAAATAAATAAATAAATAAATGAACATTTTCATTTTCCCATTAAGTAAAAATATTAATGGAAAAGTCAAAACCATCTCAATATGAACTAAATAATACCTCACACGGCGAGATTAATTAATTGATTGATAGACTTTTTCGTGTTTCCTGGCGCGTCAACTGTTTCGGTCATTAGTCCCGTTCGTGTAGTACATGTTTTTGCTCGGGAGATGGCGGTGATTTTCCCATGGCTGGATGGCAAGATCCGGCACCGACCTACCGTCGGCTAGTGGGGTTTCCCCCTAACCAGGACTCTCCCAGCAGCGGGACACCGCCCCAGCTGGGAGAAGCTCTAAGCTCCCGACCGGTCTCCCGGAATATGTGATAGTGTAGTGCATGTTAGTGTAAGTGTGTGTGTAAGGGAGACGATAGGACAAGGAAGGGGAAGGACAGATCGCGCGCGGTCCGTGGCCCGTTTGGTAGGGTACTGCTCCGGCATTCGCCTGGTGTTGATCGGAGAAACCACGGAAAACTACCGATCAGAGCAGCCGGCCGCTAGAATTCTTCTCCAGACAGTGACTGAATTCGACCTACTGAAAAGCTAGTATCGAAAGTCCTGCCGTCGTCAGGGCTCGAACCTAGGACCTCCCGGTCAGAGGCGCTGCAGTGATTAATTAATTAAATCATGCAATTAATTCATCGCAAAATACAGTTAAATACAAATCGAAATGTTTCAAACCCCGACCGTGCAGCCTGCTGCTCTCCCGCACACGCTCCCCTGTGAGAGCGGGGTTAGCGCGCGAGCGAGGCCAGAGGAGGGGCCGTCCATGGCTATGCAAATCGAGCGGGTTTGATTATCCAATCACACGTCCGCATTTGCCTTTATCTTTATGGCGGCCTCCTCCTCGTAATGACGATGATGACGATCGTGATAGGCTTGATGGCCCGGTGGCCCCGCGCGGGGGCGTAAAACGCCCGTGTTCGGTGCCCGCCCGCCGCGAATCTTGTTTGAGAACGTCCGCCCCGCCCCTCCCCCCTTTCCCGGCCACGCCCTGCTGGCAGCCCGCTCCCCAGTACTCTTCATTAGACTAAGCGAGCGCCAGCTTAACCCCCGCCGTGAATTATCCGCTACGTAAAAGTTTCGGGAGAAAGAGGGTAACTCGTGAGGTCGCCAACTTTGCGGGTGAGACTACGACGACCGATAGATACTTGGTTCGGATTCTGGAGAGACTGGTTTAACAGTGCTGTGCATTAGGATAGCCTGTAGTCTTCTTCTTTCTAGATGGCTTGATTGACCGATTATTTGATTGATTTTTTCGTGTTTCCGGGCGCGTCAACTGCTCTGGTCATTAGTCCCGTTCGTGTAGTGCATGTTTTTTTCTCGGGAGATGGCGGTGATCTTTCCCCGCTGGATGGCGAGATCCGGCGCCGACCTATCCTAGGCTAGTGGGGTTTCCCCTAACCAGGACTCTCCCACCAGCGGGGCACCTCCCCAGCCGGGACAATCTCTAGGCTCCCGACCGGTCTCCCGGGATATGTGATAGTGTGGTGCATGTTAGTGTAAGTGTGTGTGTAACGGGGGAGGATAGGACAAGGAATGGGAAGGACAGATCACGCGCGGTCCGTTTGGTAGGGTACTGCTCCGGTATTCGCCTGGTATTGATCGGAGAAACCACGGAAAACTACCGATCAGAGCAGCCGGCCGCTAGAAGTATCCTCCGGACAGCGACTGATTTCGACCTAGCTGAAAAGTTCGTGTCGAAAATCCTGCCGCCGTCAGGACTCGAACTTAGGACCTCCCGGTCAGAGGCGCAGAGGCAACAGACATCAGTTGATGCACTGAGCTACCGCTCTCGGTTTGATTGACAGAGTGTTTCATGCTCTACTATTGAATAACCGTAGATCAACTCAATGGCTTTAAAAAGGTTTGTGTATTTTAACAATTTAATTACAATCCATCCTGAAAAGTATTTTTCAAACCTTTATTACTTTTTTCTTCAGAATAAGTTGTGAAAAAGCATACAGTCAAGAGCGAGTCTAAAATAATATCACGGCCGTGATGAAGCTGTTTTCACCTTCTCTTCCTCCCTGCGTATTACGTTCTCCATCTCCTAACAATTTCATCTCCGAATGCACATTCTAAGGTCTTTCATTGATTGTATTGATTGTCATAAGAGTCATATTCAATTATTTTATTATGATTATGCATTTCCCTAGATGCGTAGTACCCAAAGTACTGTAGTTACTTTGGCGACCCTCTAGTAACCCGTTAATAAGGCACAAAAAGAGTCCTGTAGGATTGTATTTGTCAAATAGCAACTTTGATTTACAGGCATGAGAACTAAAATGTCCAAAATTATTTCTCTTGTGGTTTATTAAATTTCATGAAACAATTAAAAGGAACAATTTTACAATTAAGCGCAATAAATTATGGAAAACGCTTCCTCTAATGTTTGCATTTAGTTGAAAATAATATGTTCGTATGGAGAACAAATAGAACAAAATAATAAAAAATTCAAACAATGGCCAATATTATTTGTATTCAAAATTGTGTTTTCTTATGATTTAACATAATCAAGTTGATGAACTGTCCACCATACCTGATCTAACCCATGTTTTTACCAATTATTTATTATGCAATTATTACGGAATATAGTAATTGAAAATATTTTACAATTTCAGAATGATGGTAAAGTTTAGGTCTACAAACCACTCCTTTTCATATGCAGTTTTGATGTTATTCAGTACAGCTTTAGTATCTTAGCTCTCTAAAAAACACTTTAAAATAAATGTAATATGCATGCAAAACATATTACTCTTCGGATGATCTAATACATTTAGGTACGTAATCTAATGCTTTCACATATGATAATCTAATGTATAACAACAAAATCTTTAAAAACGTGAAAGTGATTCGTTAATATAAATATCCAGTTCTCACCCACTGTAATTAAAAAATTATAGAAAAAATAAAAGATGGGGCAATGCGAGTTTTTACGTTCAACAATTCTCTGAAACTCTGGGAACTAAAAGAAATTAAATTAATATAGGTTGGTGAGAGAAATAAAAATGTTCCTGAACCACATAAATATTTTCATTAAAAATCACACGCTGTTACTATTCATTTCTTAATCTTGAAAATTATTATCGAACAGCGATGTAATAAACTTGATAACAAACTACTATAAATGAAAGCAATTAAAACAGATCTGTAATATGTTTATGTCGATTTTTTATCAATTTTATCTATTAATATTACGCAATAACTTGGTATTTGGTATGTACTTTCAATAAATCACTCAACGTGTGCATTTTAATCTCACAACTTTGTTTAATTTCTTCGAAGGGGAGTAAGGATCAATATGAATTCATATCAAGTTATAACGCAAGCTTATGAGTATTACTGCAACATTTAAGCTGGCCGTGAACGCCACAACTGTATTTGTATTTGCAAACACTGGAATCTTATAACCTAGGTACGAGTATTACATGTGCGCACGTATTATATGTGCAAATACTTGGTAAATATCCACCGATAAAATGGCATGGAAACGGGATTAAATTAATGATTTAATCTCAGTGTTATGCTACGAAACGTAACAGCATGATAACTGCAAAATAACCATGAAATCAGGGAATATTATGCGTTTGAATTCTTTGGCAATTTCCCTTCGAATTATCGGACTGAAACGGAATTGGAGGAAAATCAATGGAAATTGAAGAACATTCTCCCCGGGAGCTCTACCAACTTTCGATACCATTTGTTGTATTTATTTCTTCGAATGTTTATTTTCTTCGAGCAGAGACAAACGTAACGAATCCAGTGAAATCCCAATCCACATATATTAACGGACATGCAGTTTCAAAAACCTCTAATATAGTAAATGTTTTTAAAATATTTCTTTTGTTTGGTTGCAGTATTTCAAATTTGTTCCAGAGAGGCATCAAGTAAATGTTTTTATATAAATTCCTTCACATAACACAAGCACTATATTAATATGAATTCTAATACGAAGAATTGGAATTCTATAAACATAAGCTACAAATTATAGAACATTGAATACATATACTATAACATATTCAAACTCAGGTGAAACGGTAAATTTGGCCACTTCTTTTTAACGGTAGGTAATATTACTGTTTTCTAAAATATGCCCTGTCAAAGAGTTGGGTTTATACTGTTAGTTTTATTAGACATTTCATGATGTATACATGTTTCACTCAAACCCATTAGCAATGATTTGAATTGTCGCCGTAACATCTATAACACCTGATGTGATCAAGTCAATGGTCCTACGGGCCCCTGCTGTCAGTGCTATTTAGGGGCAACATGCACTCCAAACCTCTAACCATATCCAAACGCTGATTGCTCATAAGCGACGCTGCTCCGGGAACTGGATACTACGACTGTCATGTATCATTTAATACCAATTACACGAAATAGCCCTTGCTTTTCTGGAGTATTAACAGTTGGAAGAAAAAGAAATCCAACACTTCACGAAAGTAAGCGTAGTGATGTTTCGTATACTAATACCCCATTGTACAACCAACAATATTGCTTGAATGGAAAAATAAGTTATAGGAAGGACGCGTATTCTTTATGTTGGGCGCGGCGTCTACATTTCATTGAATCAACATCTTTTTCGTCCTTGCCCCTGAGCGAATACTGTAATGCAATTTACCATACATCAATGTTAAATAACATACCTAACTTACCTTCGTCATGTCGCAGGGATTTTCCCACAATACATCCAAACTGTGAACAGGAAAGAATGGTGGTTTACATAAACTAGATTGTGATTATACAACGGAGAACTTCCAGATAATTTAAAGGGTAAATTAGGAAAATTACAAACTCGAAGTTCGAATGAATAAGTTTTACGATGAGGAAAGGAAAAGCAGCCGAAACACCGTGACATAAAATGAGGACGGAGTGGGAAAAGGGTGATTATGAAAAAGAAACATTCTTGGAAAAGGGTGGATAATTAGACGCAGGTGAGAAAGAAAATCAGAGAGAGGGGTAATAAGAAAAAGGGGCGCGAAACAAAATGTGAATTGGAAGGCAATAAAAAAGAAATTCACTGTGTTACATTGAGGTTATTACTGTTCTTTGATAAATTTACTCAAAATACCAGCTGTAGAGAATTACGCTTGCCTTTGACGTAAAAATATTTGTACCAGTTTCATTCCAGAGGATTGAGATTTAACGTAAATTGTGTTCTGCCACCGGGTTTCAAAAACAACTTGGAGGAATAATATCTATCTGCTAATCTAAATACTACACTTGTGAGAAATGTGTAAAATTAACCTCGCACATTTTTGTACCACAAAGCTTCTTAATTCAATGCAACAAATGCACAAAATATTAATTTTTATATTTTTGAAAATGAAAACCTCACTATTGATTAAACATTAAGACGAAAGAGTCGAGAATATTTGTTCCAAGTACGGAAAAGATTTGAAAACGAATTTGTGTATCATAATATCACATTTACAATCGAATACTTTTATTTCATTGTTCTATTTAGTTAAATATTCAGTTTATTAAATTAAAAAAACTTACTGCCCAAGAATTTTTTAAATATTTTTGTGTTTTAATTTTTTCTAATTTTATCATTGTATTATTTATTTCGCTTCTTTTATGAATTTTATTTTTTATATCATAGTTCTTCTTTATGTTAATCTTTCAATTTTTCCTTCTTGTTAGGGTCTTACTGGGGATGGGGAAAAAATTGTTCCCGAAAGTTACTTTGGGCATGTAATAAATATAGGTTATTTATTTTTATTGTTGTGGTTGATTATCCCCATATCTATAATGGATTAGTACACGATCTCTTCTACCACCACGTAATTTGCAACATTTATTCCGAGACACCCTGTACTCTCTAAGGGGGGATATTTCTCCATGAAGGCCCCCACTTGCGCTCGCGGTGAATGTCTATAGTTGATTTTACGTATAACGTGAGATACTGAAACAACGTATCATTTTATTACATTATATCTCGAAAATTAATTTATTCTTCCCACAAGAGAGAAGAATTCTCACAAACAAGCAGATCGACACTAAGGTAGCTTTCGCACCACATGCCCTAGAAGTTCGCAACATTTATTCCGATACACCCCGAATGTTCTCTAAGGG
This sequence comes from Teleogryllus oceanicus, assembly GCA_964035755.1. NCBI lineage: Eukaryota > Metazoa > Arthropoda > Insecta > Orthoptera > Gryllidae > Teleogryllus > Teleogryllus oceanicus. The sequence goes on along the minus strand of CAXIVR010000014.1, from coordinate 5,450,915 downwards.
GGATATTCCTCCATGAACGCGTCCACTTGCGCGTGAGAAAGTGAATATAACGTGAGATACTAAAACAACATTACATTTTATTACTTTATACATTACATTACCTCGACAATTAATTTCTCCTTCCCACAAGTGAGAAGAATTCTCACAAAGAAGACTCGCATCGACTCTAAGGTAGCGTTCGCATCACATGCCCTAGAAGTTTGTAACATTTATTCCGACACACCCCGAATGTTCTCTAAGGGGGATATCCCTCCATGAAGGCACCCACTTGCGCTCGTGGTGAATGCCTATAGTTTATTTTACGTATAACATAAGATACTGAAACAACATAGAAATTTATTACATTATACCTCGAAAATTTATTTCTTCTTCCCAAAAAACAAGACTTACTCACAAAAAAGCAGATTGACACTAAGGTATCGTTATGCATTACATTCCCTAGAAGTTTGGATCATTTATAGATGAGGGGATAATCAACCACAACAATAAAAATAAATAATATACATTTACTTGTTTCATGCCGAAAGTAATTTTCGGGAACAATATTTTCCCATCCTCAGTGGGTCTCTAACTAAAAAGAAAAAATGAGAGATTAACATAAAAGTGAACTATGAAATGAAGAATAAAATTGACAAAAGAAGTGAAATAAATAATACAATGATTAAATTTGAAAAAAATTAAAAATTAAAAACACTTACTGCTCAAGCAATTTTTTAATATTTTTTTCAAATTTTATCATTGTATTATTTATTTCAGATGTTTTGTCAATTTATTTTTTTTACTTTGGGCATGAAATGTGCGTATATATATGTATATACATACATACATATATATATATATATATATATATATATATATATATATATATATATATATAGTTGCGGTTGATTATCCGCATATCTATAATGGATTACTACAAGATCTCGGTTACCACCACGGAATTTGCATCTTTCATTCCGACACATCCTGTATGTTCTCTAAGGGGGAATATTCCTCCATGAAGGCACCCACTTGCGCCCACTTGCCGTGAAGTTTGGTTGGGGAGAAGACGCCGCAAAGGCAGGCGACGCGCGCGCCGAGCCTGTTTGCCGTCGACGCGCCGAGCCTCCCCGGGACAACGCGGCTTTGGAGAATCTCGTCAGCTCCGCCGGCGAGGACGCAATATAAAAGCAGCGGCGAAAGTTTGAAAAAGCGGTGCGAGGCCTCACGGCCAACTCTCCAGCGTCTCCCTTCTCGGCTCTCGACTCTGCCTCGACTCTCTCGCATGAAAGAGAGAGTATTGATTTTCAGGCGCGTCAACTTCCGAGACAATTAAAACCGTAAGTTTAGTGCGTGTTTTGTCGAGAACGGTGTCGCTGTTCCTCTCACATGTAACTGAAAGTCCTAGGGCTCGAGTCCCGACGGTGGCAGGATTTTCGACACGAGATATAAGGTCGAATTCAGTTACTGATCAGTGAAGAATTCAAGCGGCCGGCTACTCTTGATTGATAGTTTTGCGTGGGTTCCCCGATAAACACCAGGCCCATGTCGGAGCAGTATCCTAACAATTTGTCTTGACTGTCACTATCTTCATCTTCCTCAGGTTCTCTTCAATTATGCATCGGAAGCTACCAAAAGCTTTCCAGTAGCTCTCTTTTACTTTCCTTGTTCTCTCTGGTATCTCTTTACGCTTTCTCAAAGAATTATCAAACATTGACAAATAAGTAATCTTGCTCAGACATCAAAGAATAATTGGCTACATTTATCATCAAATTTTGATGTAATTTTGTAAATTTACTTTCATTGAAGTGGCTATATGAAAGCATTACTACACGAGTTAAGACAATTAGAAGAGAGAGTTAAGACAATTATTATATTTTTAGCTGGTTACTCGACGTTGTTCAGATATTCATTTCTCACAATGGTCTATTGAACAGCCTTGCTGTCCCCACACGCTCGCCCTATGCGGCCTGCCATGGCTGTCCCGCTTAGATGTACAGCCCCTCCCATCTAGCCTATTCCAATATATATATTTTTCTTGCTCACATAGCTATGTCATTTCCCCCGTACACCTTATCAAGCTACCATGGCTGTTCTGCCACACCTGCCCCGCCTATCTAGTCTATTCTGCTTGAACACTTCCTCCCAGTCATTGCTTCGCTCGTCTCTTCCGCGCGACCTATCTAACATGCCATGGCCGTCCTGTCTGCAACCCGCGCCCACACATCCAGTCCGTTCTTCTATCTGTTCTTTTTGTTCGGGCTACCATGGCTCTCCTGGCCACAGCTCCTGCCACGCCCATCTAGTCTATTCTGCTTGATCACTTCTTCCCGCTCATCATGCTTCGTGCATCTCCTCCGCACGCTCTACTGGCATGGGTGGCTCAGAGCATCAACTAATGTCACTGCAACGCCTCGACTCGGGAGTTTCCAGGATTCGAGTTCCGACTGAGTCAGGATTACCTAGCTAGATCAAATTCAGCCGATGTCTGTAGGATAATATTAGCGAAAGGTTGCTCTGATTGGTAGTTTCCCATGGTTTCTCCAATCAATACCGGTGAATGTCGGAATAGTAGCGTAAGAAACAGGCCACAGACCGCGCGAGATCTTTCATTCCCCTTCCTATTCGCAGTCTTTACTAACAATCACAGATGCACTACACTACTACTCACAATGGACTGGTTAGGTTAAAATGTCCATGCTTTTAAATGTTGGTGGGAAATGATTCCTATTTTTTCCATTGGAATTCGTAGAATGACAGGGAAGCATTAGTAGAATGACAGGGCTGATAATATAAGCCACTTTTATTAGTTGTAGGTCTTCATTATTGAGTACAGTAAGGCAGTTTTGTTCAAAGGTCAGAAGTATTTTCTACCACTCATCTGCTGTCCATTTTTATTGCAATAGCATAACACCTACAAGAAAAATATTAACACTAGATTAATTTCTAGTGTTTCTGCTTTATAATTGTGTGTTTTGTTTTTAATAATACGTCGTGGCTTCCATGTTCTTGGGCATAAGAAGAAAATATGTTCTGTGGGGGTAACTGGACGGCTAGGGCGTTAGGTTAAGTGGACCGGTCGATTTACCCTCTCTATTTTTTTGGAAAGTAGTATTTGCAGATTTTCAATTAACAGTGACATCAGTTGATTCTCCGAGCTCTCCCGGACTAACCAAAGTGCTTTGGTTTCAACAGTAGATATTGTAACAAATTTTCATGCCTGCTGAAGAACTGCACGGAAATATTTGAAGTCATGATTCATTAATACGTCGCGGCTTCCATGTTTTTGGGCATAAAAAGAAAATATGTTTTGTGGGGGTAACTGGACTGCGAGGACGTTGGGTTAAGTGGACCGGTCGAGTTACCCCCTCTATCTTTCTCGAAAGTAGTATTTGCAGATTTGCAATTAACAGTGACATCAGTTGATGCTATGAGCTATCTCTCCCGGACTAACCAAAATGCTTTGGTTTCAACAGTAGATATTGTAACAAAATTTCCATGCCTGCTGAAGAACTGCATGGAAATATTTGAAGTCATGATTTATTTTAATGTGGATTTAGAAGAGTGCAATCTTCACTAAGCATTTTCTCCATTATGTGTAAAACAAGGTTATAGCAATGTGTTGAATTTATTTCATTAAAACGTCAATGTTATTCTCACAGTTTATTTAAATATCCGGTCCACTTAACCTTACCGATTAGGTTAACTGGTCCTATTTAAAATGTATAAAACATTCCATATTTGACAAGAAGTGTAAGCACAATGATGATGTTTGTTCCCACAGTATAAATCGAAAGCCTCACTGAAATATCATGTGACATTTCAGGTGTATAGATCAATTAAAGAACATTTTAAAGCAAATTAAAAATGTGGACCAGTTAACGTAATTCTCCCCTACTCCGTTGTTCGCAACATTGCTACTTTCTCATGTCACTATGTTACATTGCAATTTTCTCACATCGCACGCTGCGATTCATTGTGTCTGGTAATCTTATAGATGTTGAAACGCTCTCCGTTTCTGTTAAATTATTTATGCAACGGTTTCCGAATTTATATCATTTTTCGGCGCCAGGAAAGGGTTGCGATTTTAAATTTCCCGCACCTCTAATTTCCCACCCATCTAAAGGGAAATAATTATCCTATTAGCTCTGCCGGTTGGGTTCTTACGAAAATAATCGTCGCCGGTGCTTACTTTCTTCCTAGCAAACGATCTTTCGATCCGCTCTCCATACGGAAGAAGCGAGGAATCTGAAATTTGTTTCTGGAAAGAAATTATTAAACTATGGATTGCACAAGATACTAAAGAAATGATAATCAGCGTTTCTTTTTTCAAAATTAGAACGTTGTAAGTTTATTCATCGGTTAATTCTTTGTGGCATAAAATGTCACCTTGGTCATGACCGGTAGTAAAAATTGTAAATAGCGCTATTATTCTTACTTTTTATATATCCATGCGCTCTTGGACGATGAGGCCAGGAAGAATCCACTGCTCCGATCAACCTTCTCTCTTGTATCTTGTTCCCGGTCCGCTGCCGGGTTACTGTCCTCAACTTATTGTTTCACTTACGACTCCCGGTGCCAGAATTATTCGAAGTTCCAAATAGAATTAAGCACACAAAATATAAGTCCTCACTGCTCAATTACTTCCCGCGAAATTCCATCAAGTCCCACATCTATAATTTATAATGACCTCTACGATGTGCTCGGTTCGCGGTCTAAAGCTCCTCTCTTCAAATATTACGAGGTTCAACCCTCCATAACTTTCATACCTTCTTGTCTCTTGTTTTACAAAACAATCTCCAGTTTCCTTCTACGTCATACCCCATTACTAGTTTACCACCAACCTTTTTTTTTTTAATTGGTTTATTTAAGGTCGCTTCAACATCTAAGGTCATTAGCGACCACTATTGCTGTTAACGGTATGGCAACTATGTGGATGAAACGATATGGTGATTGATGATAAGGGGTGAAAGGACGAACACAAATACAACCATGCCCGAGGCGGGACTCGAACCCGCAACCCTTCGGTCCGAGATCACTACGACACTACTCCTTAGCGATCTCGGCCACCGGGCCGGCTACCACCAATCTTTCTACATGCCCTTATATCACAATCTTCTGTCCGTTACTTGCCGCGCTATGTTTATTTACTTCCGCCTCCCTTGTTGCTAAGGAACGCCCTGCCTGCATGCCTATGCACTCAACATTTACACTTTTTACGAAGAATTTAATAAATTCTTGTCCCCAATTCCCATCAAAATATTGTGTGATAGTCTGGTATGTTACAATGAATTTGTATATTTACGATACATTTTTTTTGGACAATACGAACATTTTGGAAACCGAACACATCACATCTCCCATTAGTTCGGAATACGGTCTTTTTCTTACTCTTAGTAAGAAAAGAGATATAGCCTAGAATACGTTGATGTCGTAGTTTCAAAGAATCTCACCAGAGTGCAGCACGTTCTTGTCCGCGGAAGTAGATGAAAAACGGTAGCTGGAGAGTTCAAGACAAAATTTGAGTGAATATTTATTTCTACGATGAATAATGTAATTAAACTACACTAGTGACAAATAAACGTACTCCCAAAAATTGCATAATCTGCTACCATATGCCTGACAGATCACTTTTGACACTACATACCTGATGAAGTGAATGCTATTCAAATAAACAAAGCAATGTGGAGTCTAGAAAAAGCAGAAAGAAAGAATCAGACAGAAGATGACCTATGTGTCCATTAGAACAGTTGCAACCTTCTGACGGACTAACGGGTGGATAGATTGAGGGAAAAAATGCAGGAGAAATTGCTGTAGAAAATGGGGCAATTTTGCGATTTTCGAACGCATTTTCTAACAAGGAAATACTTTAAAAAATACTATTACTAATTATCTACTACTGTGTTTTAAGTTTATTACTAATACTACTGTGTTTTAAGTTTATTACTAATTATCTACTACTGTGTTTTAAGTTTATTACTAATTATCTACTACTTGTTTTAATTTGTGTTTTAAGTTTATTACTAATTATCTACTACTGTGTTTTAAGTTTATTACTAATTATCTACTACTGTGTTTTAAGTTTATTACTAATTATCTACTACTGTGTTTTAAGTTTATTACTAATTATCTACTACTGTGTTTTAAGTTTATTACTAATTATCTACTACTGTGTTTTAAGTTTTTTTTTAATAATTTTACTACTGGTTAGTTTATTTAATTCTTAACTGAGCTGAGATAGTATTTTATTAACAGCAAATCTTGATAAGGATCATGTTGCATTCTAAATGAAACGAAATTTTGAATACTGTAAGAACATTGCTTGATATAACATATTTCGTAATCGCTTTTGCGGGGATCTTGGTTCACAGACGTTTACGATGTGTGACCCTAAATCGTCCTAAAATAAAATTAAGTTTTCTTTCTCGAAGTGTGTACAGAGGAACCGTAAGACAATAATATCCACCTAAACACAATGAATTAATATCTGCTCGTTCAGGAATAACTAGAATGAAACTTTACACAATTTTAAACTCCTCTGTAGTAAAGGGCTAAAGAGGTAAGTCTGAAGAAAACACACGAATATTTTACATCTTAAGCTGATGAATTAAGCTAATTGGTGTTGGAAATTTGTCTAATTTTAAGGCTCAGCCTTTAGAAGTTCGGTTAGAACAAACGGCAAATGCAGTGACTAACCTATTAATGCGACATAATTCTTTAAAGCAAGTCTCTGATACGTATGACAGGCATTGAAGGGAATAAGTTCTTATACACATTAAGCGATAGAGATAGCTGTTCAAAAATGAGTTAAAATATAGTAATTACTTCTCATGATTCACAATTATTGTGTATGACAGAAGAATTTGAAGAACACGGCGAACAAGACAAACATTAGGATTGGCGGACTTGTCTATTTGCGAGGAGTTAAATTAGTTTCATATTTCTCTGGAACATGCAAACTATCGACCAAGAAAAACTAAAAAACACTCCATTGTACACGATTCCACATTCACCGGAAATTGGATTTCCAATGAAGTTTATACGAGGTAACATGGGGAATTATTTGTCCCACCGCCCGAATAAATTGAGCAAATTCGGTATTTCTAACTCAAAATTTCGTGAAGATTTAATTCATGCAGCATTGACTATAAATAACTCTAAAAAATGGTGAGTAATTCGTTCCATATCATGCGAGCATTCACCTCTGATTCAAGATAATCCTGAGATTTCCTACGAATCTTGTTACAAGGTTTCATCGAAAATGTACCCAATATCTTCCAGGAAGAAGTCTAATAGAAAGTTTCGGAGAAAATGCTGCGAGTTCAGGAAATGTATTAGGAAGAGAGGATTTTGAAGAAAGTATATTAGCATATAGCACTAAAAAAACTAGGAAGGAGACTTTTTACTGATTAATTTTAAATTCAAAACTGCAGTTATAGCTTTAGTTATAATAACTTATAGTAATTAAAATTAAAATAGAAATTCAGACTTTGGGATGTGATAAAAAATTAAAGGGGATACTCAACGCATGTTTGTTTTGTTTCGAATTCTTTTCGTGACTAATGATTCTTCCGCCAGAACTCGTGACATACTAATTATTTAACTTAATATTTATCATATATTATGTCAATTTTTGAAATCATGCATATTTATTTTGATTGATTGATTAGTGATTCCGAGCGTGTGAACTGTTTAGATCATTAGTCCCGCAAGTGCGGTACACGTTTTCATCACGGAAGGTGGCGGGAGGGGCACCGCCCCTCCTGGGATCAACTAAATTCCCGACTCGCAAAAATCAGAATATCAGCATCAAACTCAAAGGGCATCGAGTTCGTTTAGATTCGTTTCGATTCGATTCGTTTAGATCGAGAATTATCAACGGATATGCTCTAGCGATGACCAGACATACGGACGTTTTATTGTCAATTGAATTTTCAATTAACGTCTCACAAATATGGATTCTGAATACTTAACCTGTTAGAGGAAGTAATGTACTTCATATATGCAGGAACAAGATTTATCCAACATTTTTGTTATCACGGCCCGGCTATAAGAGTTTTTCTGTCAAAAAATCACCTTTATTGTCACGATTACATTACCTTCTCTGCGTGAGAAATAAGGCGAAAAGATAATATCTACATGAGAAACTTAGAAGTTTTGAAGTCGAATGTATTAAACGATTCTCCGGCTTTTTCTTTGCTAAGATGCAGAATTGCTGCTATTTCTGCAGTGATTTTGTCTGGGTGGTACTAAGGTTGGAGTCCAGATGATGAGGAATTTTGGGCATTAGTTAAGTCGAATTCAGCAACTGAATGGAATCCTATCGATCGGCTGCTCTCACTAGTGGAGTTCCGTATTTTGCGAATAAATACAGCGAATGCAGAACCTCGTTTGTCTCCTCTTACGGGACTTCGCTGCAGTATCTTAATAAACTGTCCACGGAACACGCGTGGTCTTTCCTTTCTCTTTATTTTCCTATCCTCTCCATTTAGTTGCACACATGTGGGAGAACAGTTGGGGATTGGGAGATTAAATCATATCCCGGCTAAGATGGTGACTCGCTCTGTGGGACATACCTCAAGAGGGAAGTCACCACCCATTATAAAAATATTCACCACAGTAACAGGACTAATGGCCATATCAGTTGACTTACCACGACGTTATAAATCAAGAAAGCAAGTAATAAATATATCTAACCATGTTATACTTAAAATTTAGCACAATTAAACTGAAGAGCGATTTAAATTGGGGAATGAAATCATCTAATTAAGACCTTACATTTGAAATTTCAAAAAATGAGAATAATTGAAGTTGAAGGAAAATTTGAAACCTAAGAAAACTTGTAAAATTTTTAAAAGAAATTTCACTCTCACAGGATTCAGGTAATTGGTAATAGAAACTAGGACTTCTCCACTGCTCACTGCGCCTGGTGCAAATGATCAATCCCCCATTCCCCCCAGCCCCGTGACCCGAGAGCGCTCGCGGCGTTACTTTAAGCGATTGATTCTTGTCGCTGCGCCTCTAATCCCCCGCGCGCTGCTGCGCATAAATACGAGTCTTCGCAGTTGGGGCGGGGCCGGGAGTGGGCGAGGGCGGCGGCGAAGGCGGCGGCGAGGGCGGCGGCGAGGGCGGCGGCGAAGGCGGCGCGAGGGCGGCGGCGGGGGGCGGCAGCAGGGCGGCGGCGAGGCGGCGCGAGGGCAGCGCGAGGGCGGCGGCGAGGCGGAGGCGAGGCGGAGGCGAGGCGGCGGCGAGGGCGGCGGCGAGGGCGGAGGCGAGGGCGGAGGCGAGGCGGCGGCGAGGCGGCGGCGAGGGCGGCAGCGAGGGCAGCGGCGGGCGGCAGCGAAGGCGGCGGCGAGGGCGGCGGCGAGGGCGGCGGCGAGGGCGGCGGCGACGGCGGCGCGAGGGCGGCGCGAGGCGGCGGCGGGGCGGCGCGAGGCGGCGGCGAAGGCGGCGGCGAGGGCGGCGGCGAGGCGGTGGCGAGGCGGCGGCGAGGGCGGCGGCGAGGGCGGCGGCGAGGGCGGCGGCGAGGGCGGGCGAGGGCGGCGGCGAGGGCGTGGCGAGGGCGGCGGCGAGGCGGGGCGACGAGCGGCGGCGACGGCGGCGGCGAGGCGGCGGCGAGGCGGCGGCGAGGGCGGCGGCGAGGGCGGCAGCGAGGCGGCGGCGAGGGCGGCGGCGAGGCGGCGGCGAGGCGGCGGCGAGGGCGGCGGCGAGGCGGCGGCGAGGAGGCGGCAGGAGGCGGCGAGGAGCGGCGGCGAGGCGGCGGCGAGGCGGCGGCGAAGGCGGCGGCGAGGGCGGCGCGAGGGCGGCGGCGAGGCGGCGGCGAGGGCGGCGGCGAGGGCGGCACGAGGGCGCGGCGAGGCGGCGGCGAGGCGGCGGCGAGGAGGCGGCGAGGCGGCGGCGAGGCGGCGGCGAAGGCGGCGGCGAGGAGGCGCGAGGAGGCGGCAGGGCGGCGGCGAGGGCGGCGGCGAGGGAGGCGGCGAGGAGGCGGCGAGGGCGGCGGCGGCGGCTACGGCGGTGACGTCGGGCTGAGCAGAATTTAAATTGCACAATGGGGTTGATGAAGCGGGACGCGAAGTACAAAAGAGGAAGGACGGAGCACGAAGCTCGCACAGGAGGGCGGGAGTGAAAAGCGAAGGGAGCGGCGAAGAGGGAAGAGGGGAAGGGGGAGGGGGAGGGCGGCAAGTGAAGAAGGCACTCCAATAAAGCGACCAGTGTTTTCACACATGGCGGGAGAGCGCCGCCCGCTGGAGTGCTCGCGTGATCTGAACACGGAGCAGCGGAGTGGGGGAGGGGGCGGAGCGATTGCTGGCCCGGAGGGGAGAGCGAGGTCGGTGAGGCACGGGGATGGCGATAGAGTTAGCGGTGGCAGGGTTTGGCCTAGGTGCGTGACGTCAATATATCCATATTCAATCACAAGGAGCGGTAGCTCAGTGCATCAACTGATGTCACTGCAGCGCCTCTGACCGGGAGGTCCTAGGTTCCCACTCCCCACGGCGGCAAGATTTTCGACACTAGCTCTCCAGCTACGTCAAAATCAGCCGCTGTCTGAAGGAGAATCCTAGCGGCCGGCTGCTCTGATTGGTAGTTTTCCGTGGTTTCTCCGATCAATACCAGGGAAATGCCGGAGCAGTACCCTACCAAACAGGCCACGGACCGCGCGCGATCTGTCCTTCCTCTTCCTTGTCCTATCCTCTCCCCTTACACAGACACTTACACTAACATGCACTACACTACCTCATATTCCGGGAGACCGATCGGGAGCTTAGAGCGTGTCCCGGCTCGGGAGGTGCCCCGCTGGTGGGGGAGTCCTGGTTAGGGCGAAACCCCATTTGCCGGCGATAGGTCGGCGCCGGATCTCGCCATCAAGCGGGGGAAGACCACCGCAATGCCCCGCGAAAAAATCATGTACTACACTAACTGGAATAATGCTGCAAAAGGTTTTAGAGAAATTAGTGGCTACGATGGTTGTGGAGGCATTGATGAAGGTGCTGGGGAAGGTCGGGGCATAGGTAGTATTGGGAGTAAAGACAAGACTGTAGTATGGTTAGCGCAGATGAACATTAGGTTTAATGTAATACAAGAGAAATTCTTAATGCTGAGGTATATTTGTCGTTAGATGTAAATATGTAGCAACGACGTATTTATTATAAAATGCGAAGTGCTGTAAATTCAATAATTTCAACTCTTTACGGACAACTCTTTACGGAAGTCAATGAGTGGAATGTCGCTCTCCAAAATCAATCTTTTTATTAAGAATAAAGATATATTGCGTTTAAACATCGCCGATATAAATACAGGTTAAGGGATAGAAAATAATTTGTTCTGCGTCGTAGCACCGTCGGAACTCCAACCATAGGATGTCCCAATGGGAGGCACTGCAGTGACATGAGTTGATGCTTTAAGCCCACTCTCCCGGTCTACTGGTCTGACATTCACCTAGTATTGATCGGAGAAATCACGTAAATCTACCGATTAGAGTCGGTAGATCAGTCGGCCGCTACAACTTTCCTTCAGACATTGGTTGAATTCGACTGATTCATGTATCATGTGTCGAAAATCTTCCGCCGTCGGGTGTCAATCTCCGGTCAGTGAACTGTCAGTGGGAACGGATGATACACTGATCCATTTCAGGCGGAGTTTTTGAATCAAAAAGGAATAAGTTGTGAGGAGACACGATGGAAGAGCTCTTCTTTTGGTGTACGGGATTGCTGGCAGGGAGGCTTCCCATAGGCTGTCCTCCGCACCCGAGGTTTTGACCCTAGCGTCCTTGGAAGCCTACTTCCGACACGTCTGGAGACCTCAGCAGGCACGCCTCGCGGGCGGTCCCCTGATACGCCTGCGGTGTGACTCACTTTCTCCGCAGATTGATTGATTGATTGATTGATTTTGTTGTGTTTCCGGGCACGTCAACTGATTTGGTCATTTGTCCCGTTAGTGCAGTGCATGTTTTTCTCCGGAGATGGCAGTGATCTTCCCTCAGTGGATGGCGAGATCCGGCGCCGACCTACCGTCGGCTAGTGGGGTTTCCCCCTAACCAGGACTCACCCACCATCGGGGCACCGCGCCAGCCGGGACAAGCTCTAAGCTCCCGACTGGTCTCCCGGGATATGTGGTAGTGTAGTGCATGTTAGTGTAAGTGTGTGTGTAAGGGGAGAGGATAGGACAAGAGGAAGGACAGATCGCACACGGTCCATGGCCCGTTTGGTAAGCTACTGCTCCGGCATTCGCCTGGTGTTGATCGGAGAATCCACGGAAAACAACCGATCAGAGCAGCCGGCCGCTAGCATTCTCCTCCAGACAGTTCTCCGCAGACGTTGGTCTCAGTTAACTATATCCGAATTATCAGGTTGGGAGAAAGTGAGATCTGAAAAGTGGGGGCGGGATTTTGACGGAGGTTCTTTTACATTCCACAAGTGACAAGGCTAGATCCGTGCGCTCATTCCGCCCTTAGAAAATCCACGGGCCTTACCCGGAATCGACCCGCGCACTGGGGGTTCAAAGGCCAGTAAAGCACCCCGTCACCCACCGTGGCGCGCGGGAGGGGTGCGAAACGCCTCAAGTGAATTGGGTCGCGGTGATGGCGCCGGAGAAGACAAGTGGACGAGCAGGTCTCCAGTAGACGCCGGAGCGGCGCTGGCGGCTGACAAGACACAGCACCCGCCGGGGGGCGTGGTAGGGCGGGGTAGAGCGAGAGCGGCGCCGGAAATGAACAGCGGCGGGGGGGGGAGGGCGTAAGGGATGAGGACGAACAGCCTCGTCGGCGCCACGGAGTAGGTCACGCGTCCAAAGCAGGACGTGAGATGCACCTTGCTTCCACTATCCACCTAGGAAATAAGAAAATTCCACGAAAGAAATTTTCCTTTTACGTGAAGTCATGGAGGCAAATTTCTCAAACTACAAGCCCTTTATATAATGAAAAACACCCCAAACCTTAATAAAGAAATATTTTGTTAATTAATTGCTTAAAAAATATATACTTTCATTAAATTCGCATAAGTATCTGAATTACAACAATAGATTTTGGTGCAATTTTCCAAGACGCGAAGAGTGGTGCAATTTTCCAAATAGTAGAAAATGCGAGAAAGTACGTAGTGTTGTAGCGCCATTAGTTTTCTCTCGTCATCGCAAATATTTTCACTAAAGAAAGATTTGTTAACACAATTATTATTAAAATAAAAAGCGCCTGTTATTGACCAGCATTTTGTGATCAGTAATTTATATTTTACACACACTGAATTTCTATGTTTTAATTTTGAATAATCTTTTGAGTTCATTATTGACCTCAAGAACATAGCAAGAACTTAGCACCGAAATACGGCATTGTACAATTTACACGGCAATCCACTAATAGGATTGTTGAATGGTTTAATTTAGGCATTCTTACGTATGTCATTATATTTACACGAGCTTGCCATTAAATATTTAAACCTTTATTGCATGCTTTATTTATTTTTTCTTGCAATAATTATATTTCCTTACATTTATTTATTTTAACTAAGGGAAAAATAATAAAAATTCAGAACTAAATATTGCGTGAGAAAAACACAAAACTAAATTGTGTTACCCCTCCAACAAATTGTGCTGTATTTCACGATTTAAAAATGTAGTTATTTATCAAATCATTTGTGATAAAATACATATCAAGCAAGTCAATGAAATAAGTATCATTCGTATTTTAGTTTGATTATTTGCCTAAAGGCGTTTCGTTTCTGGTATACGGAAACAGTGTGTGTTACTAGGAAGTTAAGATTCACGACGCCACAAGATTACTATCACTTCATCTCCTCCTCTTATCGCGTTTACCGTCTAACAATGCATGCGGTGACATAAACGCATGATGTACATCACGTACAATATAAAATAGTTCATAATTGAATCGTTAAAATGCGTTTATGACCTGAAAAACATTTTGTTACAGCTGAGTTACACTATGCAACAAAGGGTTAAAACCACAAAACATACGTACTCAAAAACACCTCTTCTATAACAATACCCGGACAAGTAATACAGTTTTTAATTTTGGGATTGTGGGATTAAGCCCAGCTCCCTATTTCCTGGAACGCCCACTCTCAGTGGGCGTCCGGGCAGCGAATACCCGCTTCGCATTGGCGGTAGCGCGATAGAACGATGGAAGGGCGGGAATGGAGCGAGCTTCTAGCTGCCACTGCACCACTGATCAGCGGTTGGTGGAAGGCGGGGTAGTGTAGGAACCCAGATTGCCGAAGTGATCTGGGCTGGGGCTGGCGGCTGGGCGGGCTGGGCGGCTGGGCGGGCTGGGCGGGCTGGGCGGGCTGGGCGGGCTGGGCGGGGCTGGCGGGCTGGGCAGGGCTGGGCGGGCTGGGCGGGCTGGGCGGGGCTGGGCGGGGCTGGGCGGGGCTGGGCGGGGCTGGGCGGGGCTGGGCGGGGCTGGGCGGGGCTGGGCGGGGCTGGGCGGGGCTGGGGGCGGGGGCTGGGCGGGGCTGGGCGGGCTGGGCAGGGCTGGGCGGGCTGGGCGGGGCTGGGCGGGGCTGGGCGGGGCTGGGCGGGCTGGGCGGGGCTGGGCGGGCTGGGCGGGGCTGGGCGGGGCTGGGCGGGGCTGGGCGGGGCTGGGGGGGGCTGGGCGGGTGGGCGGGGCTGGGCGGGGCTGGGCGGGGATGGGCGGGGCTGGGCGGGGCTGGGCGGGGCTGGGCGGGCTGCTGGGCGGGCTGCTGGGCGGGGCTGCTGGGCGGGGCTGGGCGGGGCTGGGCGGGGCTGGGCGGGGCTGGGCGGGGCTGGGCGGGGCGGGGCTGGGCTGGCAGGGAGCGGGTGAGAGGAACGGCAGATCGCGTCGTAGCGGGGGGAGGGGCGGGGCGCAAGGGAGCGTTGGCGGAGCGGCCGAGCGCATTGCAGGGCGAGAGGCAGCGCGTGCATCATCCGCCCACTTGTGCGAGCGCCGAACGCCCTCTCGGCGGGCTTTGTGGGCGCGCCTGGCGGCCGGCTCGCAGGCGGAGGCGGGGTCCGGGATTAAGGGATGAAGCGATAAGGAGCAGATGCGAGGCCAATGCCAGTTGGGGAAGATTACGGAAGAGCAGAATGCAGCAGGTGCAGTCACGGTGACTAAAGGCAGTCCTATCTATACTGCAATGTTTACATAGCTGCCTGTGAAATAAATCAGTTGTTACGGTTTCATCCAATCGGAAGGTTGAATTCCACCATAGTGACGTGTAATATCCCGATTCGATGGCACCGTAACAGCTGATGGAATGTCACAGGCATCAATGTAAAAAATCGCAGCATACTACATTTAATCATTCTATTGCCATCGGTTTAGGTGGCTCAGGGCATCAATTAATTTGCGTCCGACCGGAAGGTGGTAAGGTTCGAGACCCGACAGTGGCAAGTATTTCGACACTAGATACACGTAGCCGGCTGATCTGATAGGTGGTTTCCGGTAATTCTTCCGATCAACATCAGGTAAATGCCGAAGCAGTACCCTTACAAACGGGCCAAGGAATCTTTTCTCCGTCTTCCTTGTCCTCATCTCACTCCCAACATAAACGTACACTTACATGCACCCCACTACCACACCAGGAGACCAGTCTGGAGTTTATACTTGTCGCGGATGGTTCTGTGACCCGAGGGAGGAAGATATCTGTTTCGGAGAAAATCCCACAAGCCGACATTTAGATCAGTAGCGGGTCTCTCCATGGAAGATCGCCGCCATCCTCCGCGATAAAAACATGCATTGCATTTACGAGGCTAAAGATCTTAGCAGTTGATGCTCCAGGAATCATTCTCCATCAATCAACTTTACGTTGAAATGGTTTTGTAAGAAAGGCTGAAAAATCTTTAGGAGTGTCTGAGTTGGCCGAGTCCAACAGCCGTTCTCAATAAAGCGGGTCCGTTATGAAGGAGGTAGCTCCAATTCACGAGGTCGGATGCTCTGGTCGGTAATTTTCTGTTGCTTCTCCGATCACTGCGAGGCGAATAACAAGTATAGCCTAACATATCTGCAACGAATCGCACGCAAAGTCCTTCCGGATCTTTGTTCCTTCCTCTCCACTTACACAAAAACTTACATGCACCTCGTGATCTGGGCTGTCCGGGTGATGCCGCGTCGAAGGCTGGGGTGCCGACGTTTAGACCGACATATCGCGGTTCTTTTCAGGGTGGGCTGTACTGCGAACAGGTACCTGAAGAGGACCGCGATATGTCGGTCGAAACGTCGGCACCCTAGCTTTCGACGCGGCGTCACCCGGACAGCCCAGATCATGACTCTGGCCTCGTAAGTCTACGATACTACTACATGCACCTCATTACCACTCGATTCGAGAGGTCACTCGAGGCCTTAGTGCTCGTCGTGGCTGTAATGGTGCCCTGCGGAAGGAGATACCTATAGGTGGAAACCGTGTAGGAAGACATATAGGTCGGTATCAAATCTCAGGAATCTAGAGGGTGGGAAAACGGCTATCGTAGCTAAAATATGAACTACACACTCTGGAATAATCAATCTCATTGGCAGTCTCTCTTCGAAACATGAAATAGTCATTCACTTATTCAGTGAGAGTTCAGTTAGTTTTTGTCCCATTGTCTTGATAACAATGAACACAGGGTCGCAATATATTATAAAAATTGTGTAAGTGCAGGGGCGTTTATTCCATGGAAGCAAGGGAAGCATTACTTCCGCTATCACTTTCAAGGATATTTTAATACCACTTGAACAGTAATTTAGAATCATTTACATGTAATCCAAGTCAAAACACTTTAAATTGGACGCGTTCAATCTTATCTTTACCAAATGAGAACGAAATTATTATCACCAATAGATACGGTAGTGTTCGCCTGTAAAGCTCTTTGGAAGCACTGGGCAGACTGCATACAGCGTCTCATAGGGAATGCTGTGATCAGCAGATATGCTGGTGCGTGTGGTGGGCGCGCGCAGGCTTATTTGGTCGAGCTCGCCCTTGGAAGCAATCGGCCAGTTGCATACAGCGTGACTCACTGCGCACGTGTGCTTATTGGTTCAGTGTTTAAATTATCCATTTGTCGTCTTATCCATGTGAATAGTTAAAATCTACCAAATCTTCCATAGAAAAAACATTTCATCACACGCCACTGGTATGTCCAGTAATTATACAAATTCACAAGTTCGTATTAGAATGATTGATTTTTTCTTGTTTCCGGGAGCGTCAACTGCTTTGGTCATTAGTCCCGTTAGTGTAGTACATGTTTTTTCGCGGGAGATGGCGGTGATCTATCCCCGCTGGATGACGAGATCCGGCGCCGACCTACCTTCGGCTAGTGGTGCTTCACCCTAACCAGAACTCTCCCACCTGCGGCGCACCACCCCAGCCCGGACAATCTCTATGCTCCCGACCGGTCTCCCGGCATGTGTGGTAGTGTAGTGCATGTTAGTGTAAGTGTGTGTGTGTGTAAGAGGAGAGGATAGGACAAGGAAGAGGAAGGACAGATCGCGCGCGGCGGCCCGTTTGGTAGGGTACTGCTCCGGCATTCGCCTGATGTTGATCGGAGAAACCACGGCAAAATATTGATCGGAGCAGCCGGTCGCTAGAATTCTCCTCAAGACAGCGACTGAATTCGACCTACCTGAAAAGCTAGTGTCGAAAATCCTGCCGCCATCAGCACTCGAACCTCCCGCTCAGAGGCGCTGCAGTGACATCAGTTGATGCACTGAGCTACCGCTCCCGGTTTCATATTAGAATACTGCACATTTTGAATTCTACTGATATGCTTTTAGTTCCCCTAAACTAACAAAAACACATTTTCTCCCTTCAAAGAACGTACACACGAGTAGCTCGCATACAAATTCAACACCATCTTGAAATAAAATGCAAATATATCTGAACGTGGGCATGGAAGACAGTTGCAGGTTTCCCCGCTGGCTGCGCCACTGATCGGCCGAGCCCCCCGCTGAATCAGCCCTTCCCGGAGCAGCTGGGGTGGGCGGTGGGGGCGGTGATGGAGGCGAGGGGTCGACGGGGAACGATGCACATGGTGAGCCAGGGGATCGGTGATGGCTGCTGAAAAGGGAGGGGGGCAAGGAAGGTGGTTATGGAGTTAAGTTACTGGTCGGGGAGGGTGGAGATCGAGGCAGTGAATGAAATGGTAGCGGTGACGATACGTTGCTGTTAAAGCAACGCAGTGGGCGCATGGTGATACGGCTATGCAGCGGAGTCGGGGTTGCTTTAGAGCCATGTGAGTTTGAGAAGGGAATTGAAACGACTCTGTAACGTCGAATTGGAAGGGCTAGGGAAGTGTTTGGATGTGTGAGTAGTGTGGGTGAGTATGGCGGTAGGGCAGTATGGCGGCGGGGAAGAAACGATGTAGTGATTGGTTGATGGTTGATGAGATTGTGTTGGTGATCACGAGTAAGCTGTAATCGTGCTGGTCGTAAGAAAAGACGACTCATAGAAGGGGAATTCTGTGATAGAGGAATTGCGTTAAACAGATAATGTTTTGAGTTAAGTAATACGTGATTGTGAAAGCACGTTACATTCTTATATCTTTAATTATTTATTATAAGAATTCATTAACAAGGTTTTTAATATTTATTGTAGATATCTAGGCTCTAATACTATGTTTAAATTCAATAACCTTATCTGAATAAACGTCCAAAGATTCCAGATCATCTGTGGTACAATAAGAAAGTATCTGAGAAAAAAAACAAGAAAGGAAACAACTTAAATTTTATAAAATAGTGGCTATCCCCGTACTTCTTAGAATACGGCTATGACCACAAAAAATAAAGTTTTATCAAATCAGATATGTGAGATGAGGTTCTTGAGACAAGTACCGTATTAGACAAAATAAAATGAGAGATAATCAGGGTATAATTTGAAGTATTCCCACTAATAAATAAAGAACAAGAATAATGGACTCGATGGTCCTAACAACCACATAGAATGCCCGCATCCCAAAACAAATATCACTACCGAACTCTCAGTAAAAGAAATGTTAGCCGCTCAAGATTAAGATGGCATGCTGATGACGGAGTAGGATATTCTCCTAATCCCTGAAGAGTTAATGAATTATTTATTTTATTTAGCACCTGAACACTGTCCCACCACCTAGAAATTTATCCAAATTTCAAATTATTCATATCCCTATTCACGTACTTGTGCCCGCAACTTTGATTGATTGATTGTTAATCATTCTCGGCGCGTGAACTACGCAGAACATTAGTCCCGTAAGTGTATTGCATGCTATTTCACCGTGAGGTGGCGGTGATCTTTCCCAACTGGATGGTGAGATCCGGCGCCGACCTGCCGTCGACTAGCGGGTTTTACCAGCAGGTATCTCACCAGCGGGCACCGCCCCAGCTGCGACATGCTCCCGACCGGACTCATGGAATATGTTGGTAATGCAGTGCGTGTTTTTGTGTGTGTGTGTGTGTGTGTGTGTGTGTGTCAGGGGAAAGGATAAGACAAAGAAGAGGAATGAATGATCGCGCGGTCCGCAGCCCGTTTGTTAGGGTACCCCGCTACTTTGAACGTTCCTGATCTTATCACTCTTCACCCCTTATGGTTTCAATCCAGATGCTCTAAGTTTCCGAGGACAGAGGAGTCATTCAGTTTTTCGTACTTCATTTCCTTCTACTTGTTTCTTATTTCTTACTACTTTGCTACTTTACTTGCTTTAATATTTTACTTGCTTCCCTTAGAGCAGTGTTATCCAACTGGCGTCCCGCGGGCCAAATACGGCCAATTGTCACTATCAAAAAACTCTTTAATAAAAAAATAGCTTAAGATATAAAGACTTTTTCTAGTAAATTCAGAAATCCAAACTCCTCCCAATATATTTCACTGCGTTATGCAAGGTATGTCCTCATGTAACGCATGGTTCCATCCTCCCTCAATTAATTAAAATAAGGTCGTAACCATACGAAAAGTTTTAGTTGTGGACCGTGAGACTTTGGAAGTTGAACACCCCTGCCTTAGAGGGTTGGCAAACCTCTTACCCCGCGAAGGGAGTTTCCCTAGGGGAGAGCAGCTCAAAATATTACTCAGTCTGCTCGGAGACTGCAAAATGGCAGCCCCACCATCAAGCTCAACCTGTTAGCGATAGCAACGCGGCCCGAGGATATTACGGTTTACTGAATCTTTCCAAGTAAAACCCGTACTACCATGACTAAGACAAACAGACCCGCAAGGAAGGATATGGCTCTAATGTTAATGAACGTTCCTGTATTGAATGTGAAGGATTTTAAAAAAAACTATTATTCGTAAATTATAGCGTATTAAAGTGGACATGTAGTTATAACGAGACGAAGAAAACGTTTTAAAGTACAACAGATTTAAACAATATATTTAAATCTATAGTGGAGTAGAGTGAGAGAAGAAACATCTTTGATGACCATAAAATAAAAATAATCGATAAATAACATACATGGTTATACATTTATAAATGAACCAATTATACAGCTGATATGCAAAACGCAAAGAGGTGTATTGTCCCAATGTGTTTGTGTATTAAGGACTAGAAAAGATTAACAGAAGTTTTATGAGGATCTTGAGGGTATTACTGGGGTAAGTACCTAGGAATTATTACTTGATTATTGCTGGAGTCTTCAATACGAAAATTGCTGACGCGTCAATCATCGGAATAGAACGCACAAATGGAGAAGGGATCTCCAACAAATGGACAAAATCGGATAGAATTGGAATCAGCAAATTCATTGAAAATTCTGGGATACATTTTTTGAACATATTCTTGGGATAGTCGCACAAATACTCAAACCAACTTTGAGGGCATGAAAGATTAGTCAATTATAGATTTCATGCTAGTCAATAAGGCGACACGCTCTGTAGTACATAATGAGATGGTTTGTAGAGGCAATGGTATTGGTATGGATAATTTATGATCAATATTTTATATACTTTTCCAGTACAAATATCGAGGCTCTTTTGCGAACAAAATAAATTGTGGGAATGCTGATGTGGTGTTGTTGACATTATTAGAGGATGAAATAATTAAGGTCATCTTTTTCAACTCGGACACCATCAGAGAGACGGCTTTTGTTGTCATCATCAGTCCTGCAATATGGGGCGAAATTTGGGAGACAGTGGAGAATCTACCAAAATATTAGTTTATTTATTTATTTGGCAATTTTGTGTGGCATTAATCTTCGCCAAACCTTGCAAGGACACTGTGACAATCCTGAAGTAGAGCGTGTAGAAATTTTGTATTATTCATACCCTAAATTTTGTGGTACGCTGTCTGTTACATTTCCTTGAATTCAATTTATTGATTAATTGATTGATTTTGTCGTGTTTCCGTGCACGTCAACTGCTTTAGTCATTAGTCCCGTAAGTGTAGTGCATGTTTTTTCTCTGGAGATGGCAGTGATCTCCCACTGGATGGCGAGATCCGGCGCCGACCTACCGTCGGCTAGTGGGGTTTCGCCCTAACCAGGACTCTCCCACCAACGGGGCACCACCCCAGCCGGGACAAGCTCTAAGCTCCCGACCGGTCTCCCGGAATGTGATAGTGTAGTGCATGTTAGTGTCAGTGTGCGTGTAAGGGGAGAGGATAGGACAAGGAAGAGAAAAGACAGATCGCGCGCGGTTCGTGGCCCGTTTGTTTGAGTACTGCTCCGTTATTCGCCTGGTGTTGATCGGAGAAACCACAGAAAACCACCGATCAGAGCAGCCGGCCGCTAGAATTTGCCTCGACCGCCTAGAATCCGCCTAGAATTCGACGATAGATGAATTTGACCTAGCTATCTAGCTAGAGTCGTAAATCCGACAAGCGTCGGGACTCGAACCCTAGGACCTCCCGACCAGAGGCATTGCAGTGCCAACGGTTGATGTCCTTAGCTACCTTTGCCGGTGCTGTGGAGTGCGGTGAACGTGATGGCGGTGGAAAGCGCAGAGGTGGGGGGTGGGGCAGAACGGATTTCCCCGCGGGCGAGCATCAGGTGGCGCAGCATCCGTCGTCCCGGCAACGCCCCCTCGCGGCCCGCTTCGTCGCTGCACGCGCAGGCAGGGGCAGGGGGCAGGCGGGGGGGCGGGGGAGAAGGCACGGAGGGCAGGCGGCGGCAGGCAGGCAGCGGACGGGCGGCAGGCGGACAGGCAGGCAAGGGGGGGCAGGCAGGCGGACGGACGGGCAAGCAGACGGACGGGCAGGCAGGCAGGCGGACGGGCAGGCAGGCGGCGGACGGGCGGGCAGGTGGACGGACGGGCGGGCAGGTGGACGGACGGGCAGGTGGACGGACGGGCAGGTGGACGGACGGGCAAGCAGACGGACGGGCAAGGACCGGGCAGCGACCGGGCAAGCGACCGGGCCAGCGACCGGGCAGCGACCGGGCTAGCGACCGGGCAAGCGACCGGGCTAGCGACCGGGCGATAGCGACCGGGGACCGGCTAGCGACCGGGCTAGCGACCGGTCAAGCGACCGGGCTAGTGACCGGGCAAGCGATCGGGCAAGCGACCGGGCAAGCGACCGGGCAAGCGACCGGGCAAGCGACCGGGCTAGCGACCGGGCAAGCGACCTGGCTACCGACCGGGCTAGCGACCGGTCAAGCGACCGGGCCAGCGACCGGGCTAGCGACCGGGCTAGCGACCGGGCTAGCGACCGGGCTAGCGACCGGGCAAGCGACCGGGCAAGCGACCGGTCAAGCGACCGGTCAAGCGACCGGGCTAGCGACCGGGCTAGCGACCGGGCAAGCGACCGGGCAAGCGACCGGGCTAGCGACCGGGCTGCGACCGGGCTAGCGACGGCTAGCGACCGGGCTAGCGACCGGGCTAGCGACCGGGCTAGCGACCGGGCAGCACCGGGCAGCGACCGGGCTAGCGACCGGGCAGGCGGGCGGGTGCACTTTCTGACTAGCGGGCGGACTGGCGAGCAGGTCTACGATTGTATTGAGAATTTGATTAGAGTTCTTATCAGGAACGTGGCCCGAGTGGCGAGGGTCTTCGCAAATTGCATTCACCAAGCGTGCGCCATCGCCATGGGGCTCGTGGTGTGAACTCCACGGTCTTGTTTACGTCACCGCTGAACGGATATTCAACCACGCAGAGCGGAAATTTGGAATGTCGGCCTGCGAAGCTCTTGCACGGCTCAAGGACCTGAGACACTGAGGATATTACGAAGGTACGCAGGACATTACGGGAACCCTCTTCAAAAACATGTGCGGCGACAGCGAGGTGTCGATATAATGTAGGTTTCCGAGTGTAGAAATGTGTTCGATCACTACCCTTTATTTACAAAATTGGCATTTTCCTTTCTATTTACAATTTACGTCAGGTCTAAAAAAATATTAGTTCCAGAATATAAAATCAGTTCTATAATTTTCAATAGTATCTGTATAAATCCTGGCAGCGTTCAGCTCGCACGTTTGACGTTTCCCTCAATTTCTAACGTGTGACCGGTTGTTCTTGTAGTATTTTCTCGCTGTGGTAAAACCAAACGCGACTCAAATGTTGGATTCAATTGAGTTTCCACGAGGATGAAAGGGTCTCGTGCGCACCTGCATAGATCGCGTGTTATGTTTTTTCTGAGCTGCACTTTTGTGACTCATCGCATTGCATCGTCACTTCTTCCTCTACTCCTCATTTTTCCTTTTTTGCAGAGAATTTTTGTTCGTTTAGTGTCCATGACTGTTACGAATCTTCTTAACCTTACGTTACCGCAACAGTAGGCCCATGAAGTGCCCGCGACCGTTTGCGTCGCTAATAACTAAATCTGCTGCAGCTGTAGAAGTACTCGCCAAACGTCATGTGAGTTGGCCTCGCTTTTGAAGTGTTATTGTTTAAAATAAAGGAAGTTCTAAATTCACGTCAAGTGTATTGTTCATGAATTCATGCATCAAGGATCAATCAGTATTTTTTGTCTTCTCCGTTTTCGCTTGAGTATCTCTTCCCCCAAGATTTCTGTACTATTAGGATTTTTTTCTATTCTTCCCTGAAGTCGCTTTTATTTGGGTTTAATCTAATTGATATCACATGGATGGTGACTGGTCTTTACTCAGGCGTTCAGTCTCTAATCAACCCAGTTCTCTTTTCAACAAACCCGCGTCAATATTTCAATCCGATATTTCACGCCAAATATTCCCGCAACTGTTTTTTTTTTTCACGAGTCATACACAACACCTGGAAATGTATACATTAACCTCTCTCTTGGGTTGTTTTTGAACCCAGGCGCCAAATAATGCTTTGCAACTCTGAAAACTATTCAAATTAACTTCTTCTATTAGCTATGCTATTTATGTCCAGTATTACATATGTAAACGTTTCAGTTGTTTAAGTTTTTTTGGTTTGATGTAATTTGATTTTTTTGCGGCTGAGGACAAAAATACTCCCTAGTACATTCCACGTTACACATCTACATTATTAGAAATATTTTTAAAAAAACGTGTCCATTTCCGTTTTATTACATTATTTTGTTGTTGCTGAATGAAAATCTGGCATATATGTCCATTATTAGTTAGTAGCTTTGCATCATTCTCATGCTGGTATGGCAGACACCTGTGTATAGCCATAACTTATGGGGGTATGCTAGAATGTTTTTTGGAAATATTTTTCTTTGTTTTTTCGATCGACATACTAAATGCATAGTAATTAGCATCATTTTCTTAATAATTCCAAATAGCATCCGTGCACGAAATACAGGTGAACAATTAGGTAAAACGTGTGGGGTCAAATCTGATCCTAAACAAAGTTCACGTAAGTAATTCAGAAACAGAGTCGAATATCGTAACAATGAAGTGATAAAAAGGAAAATTCCAGTAAAATATTTTGATGTTCTCTTTTATCAAAAGCTAACATGGTCATCTGATATTCAGGCAATTGCTAACAAAACTTACACCAAAATTTCAAAATTATATCTGTTTCCACTTCCATTGCTTTATTAATCGTTTCGTATGCGAACCTATTAACATTAAATGCCGAATTTTGTATGTTTATGTCAAGAAGGTGTTACTTAAGTTTAATAAGAATAAGGATACAAGGAACGTTTTGTGCATTACATCGCAAGAACGACGGAATTATTGAGCGCAAGTGGGTTAACACTGTTTGCTATGTGACAAAATTTAAACCCCTCTTTAAAATATTTAAAACCTGTTGTTGGAATGATTCATCTACAGGTTTCTACCATCCAATTAACCGTTTTAACTTCTCGAAAGAAGAAAATCAACACAAGTAATCTAATAAAAGAATAAACGTAATCGTTGACTAAAATTACACACTCTTTTGTAATTCAAATATATAGATTCCTATGGTATAAATAGGATTCTTTCTACAATACGTAATTCACGTGCAGTGCATTATTACAGAATACGGTTAAAACAGATTAGGCAATACGGAAAAATACTCATTCAAATAACATTTCTTTTCTAATAAAAGTCCATTGTGTCCTAATTTTGTAAAAATACTTACACATTAATCTAATCTCTAGATTTGTGATACTCCTAACGGTTTTCTTTCCGTTATAACCAACTTGTATACCTCCGACTACCTCACCTTGCAAAATAGAGCTCTCTGCGTAGCACAGCGCTTCCTTTCAAACCCTTCCTGCTGTCCCGAAGGCCGACCTCGTCGCCTTCCGCAACTTTCCTCAATACAGAATATACGAGTTATTATATAATAATTATTGGAGAGAAATAAATATAAGTCAATATAATAATAATTAAGTTAGCCAGTAAGTTATGTTAGGTTAGTAAACAGTAAAAAAAGAAAAAAAAAAGTTATAAGTAGATAAATAAGTCAATAAAAATAAACTAACCTAAAATAATTAAAATAAATTAAATAAATTAAAATAAAATTAAAATTAAATAAAATTAAAATAAATAAAATTAAAATTAAATAAAATTAAAATTAAATAAAATTAAAATTAAATAAAATTAAAATTAAATAAAATTAAAATTAAATAAAATTAAAATTAAATAAAATTAAAATTAAATAAAATTAAAATTAATAAAATTAAAATTAAATAAAAGGAAACGGTTTTAATAATAAACGCATTAGGGGGCGAAGGCAAGTGGGAAACGGAAATGTAAGCGCAGAGGCGTTGGTGCGGACTATCTTCTGTGGAGCTGCTTGTTTACAGGTGCTGAGGAGGCCAAACACTGGAAGGAGAATGCCTGACGCCCGCGCCAAATAAATAAATAGTTTGAAAACAAAAATCAGATAAATTAGCATGTACTCGGCTTCTGATGGCAGGTTTTTCCCCCTTCAGGGGTTTTTTCCTCAGCCGTACCTTATGGTCTCTTTTTCGCGGCATTGATGCGATGAAAAGACCATTTGGGGTGAATAACAGAATACGAAAGGTTAGAACGCGGTAGAATGTAGGTATTGTAATTGCTTAAAGGCCTTCGGCCTAGCCACTTAGCATCACGTTCTCTAATTTGTATGTAATAATTACCTATTAAATAAAAATAATTATTTTGGTTGAGTACATACAGTATTGATGAAGCCGACTACTTCAAAATCGTATATCTTCCATGAAGGGCTGTTCTGCGTCTGCACTTAGCTGCACTAGAAAAATTCATGCTGTAATGGCCGCGACTCCCCATGCCACAAACTCTGCTGCCGATCCAAATTTCCCTCGATTTATGAAAAATTGGTAATGAGCTTGTATTTCCCAAAACGAAAGCTGTAATATTAATTTTGTCGTTATGAGTGATTGATCACGAATTTTCTTATGAAAATGAGTTGACTTCTTCCTTTTCTTATCCTCCATAAAATGTTTTCTCTTACACAACGCTTTAATAACATTTCACATGAAAATATATTTTATTTAAATTATATGACAATTTTCTTATACAACTTACTTCATAGAGCCACAGTTTCAATTTTCCAATGCTTTTCATTAGTTCACGATCACCGATATGCAAAAGCTACTGTTCTTGGCAACGTTCTGATCAGAAAAGACCTGACACCCGTCTTGAACATTCGTCGCCACAGTCGAACACGACCCGATCGATTTTTATTACGAAGTTCACTCACTTAGGCGCACTATCTGTTGGTCCTTTCTTCAACCTCTACGGAGTTCTCTACTTGCGAGAAGCGTTGTACGGTTACAATGAACGGTTATAAAATGTGTGATAAATTTGTCCACTTATTGTTATGGTGTCTTATTGTAGCTTTTCTTCATTTCATCAATCACAAAATGGAAAAAGTTCCTCATGGACTAATATTATATTTCTTCTTGAGATTTGCACTTCGTTTCGAAAACAAATTACTGATTTTATGCAGCATAAAATGCCAAATTCATATTTTATAGTCTAAAACGTCGGCAACATCAATGTCATGAGCGAAAAGTTTGCCGCTATGTAGAAAGTTGGATTATGTTACCATCTGATCGGTTTTCAAAATGTTTTTATGGCTGATGCCCATTTTAAACAAAACCTAAAATTCAACCTTGAATAAGTTCATGTAGACTAACAAAATAGAGTGCCATTAAATAACCGAAATGTAGATTTCAGATAGCTATTGAAATATTAAAAAAGCAAAAATGTCCAAAACAGTGATGCATGTCCTTAAGAAACCTTCAAATGTTTATAAGAAATATTTACTATATCGATCAGGGGAGAAAATAAAAATAATAAATTTTGGGATATATGCGTTTGACATTTTAGCTATTTTTAACTCCAGGAATCACATTTGAATAATTTAGAAGTAAGAATCACCAAAACCCTTAATAGACGTTGTTAATAATAATTATAAAATGTTCCATTGAAAGTTTCATCTCTCTACACAGCACTGACTCAATTCTTGAATCCGTTTCATTCGTAGCTGCCCCTCACGTGTGCTTTTTTTTTAATTTATTAATTTTTGAAGAGATTACATAGATCAGTAAAAATAACTATACATATGTATTTACAGACTTATATGCTAACCTTAAATATAATCTTACATACTAACAAGGGGGAGGAAATCCCTTTTTGGGTCCTCAGTCCGGATCTAAATCTGCAAATTTTTTAAGGAATATGTGATATGGATATTTGTTTTTGATTCGTGTTTGGTAATTGGGGTTTTTGGCTAGTTTGAATGATGATAGGGTTGGGATTTGAGGTAGGTTATGATAAAAGTTGGTGGCCAGATATGTGATGTATTGTTCAATGGGTTCCAAATTAAATTCGTTGTGAAGTTGGTTGTTGGTTATATACCATGGAGCATGAGCAACTATTCTTAAGAATTCATTTTGCAGGACTTGTAGTTTATGAATGTTAGTTTTAGCAGAATTGATCCAAATTGGGCTGGTGTACAACATTAATGGTCTTAAAATTGTCTTGTAAATTGCTATGGCTGATTTATATTGTATTGGGCTGTTGCTGTAAATTAGTGGTCGTAGTTGTGCCAGTTTTATTTTAGCTTGGGTCACTTTGGCATTTATATGTTTTCCCCAAGTTAGCTTGGTATCAAGATATAATCCTAAATATTTTACAGGTTTATTGGGGTACCATTCTATTGATTTGTTATTTAGAGTGAGAGGAAGTGGAGGAGAGTGGGGTCTTAAACTAAATATTTTTGCCGCGGTTTTATTAGGATTTAGTTGGATTTTAAGTTCAGCAGCCCAGCTGTCTATCATATTTAAATAAAGTTGTAAGTGGGTTCTTAACTCAGTGAGGGTTGTACCGGAGGCAAATATGGCTGTGTCGTCGGCAAATTGAGCGATAGTGATTTTATTGAGTGTGGGAAGGTCAGCGACATAGAGGTTGAATAGGGTGGGTGATAACGGAGAGCCTTGGGGAAGTCCAGCGTTTATTGTTCTTGGGTTGGGTAAATGGTTGTTAACATTGACTGAGAAAGTTCTATTGCTTAAGAAATTTGTTATTATTAATTTTAAGTATTGGGGAGTGCCTATTTGGATTAGTTTATATAAAAGAGCTTGGTGCCAAGTTCGGTCGAAAGCTTGTGTAATATCAATAAATAGAGCTATGGAGTGGTGTTTTTTTGAAAAGCGGAATAAATGTACTCTGAAATTCTTAGTAGCTGGTGTTGCGTTGAGATTCTTTCTGTAAATCCAAATTGTACCTTGGGGATAGCATTGGTTGAATACAGGTGGTTTTTCAGTCTTCGCAATATGATTTTCTCGAATATTTTGGAAAAAGTTGTTAATAAGCTGATTGGGCGGTAACTCTCGGGATTTGATGGGGTTTTGTTTGGCTTTGCTATGGGGATGATGATTGCATGTTTCCATTTATGGGGGAAGTATCCGATTCTGAAACATGAATTGAATATGTTATTTAAGTACGCGATTGCCGTTGGTGGTAGTTTGTAATGCCAAATTGTTTATTTTGTCGTGACCTGGGGCTTTTTGTTAGGAAGATTCTTTATGATTTTAGAAATTTCAATGGGAGATGAGAAATTTATTCTCTGACACGGACCGAAAAAGTTTAATTTTGTGGCTTGTAGAATATTATTATGTTGCGGGTGGGCATTCGTGTTCTCACAGAATGTGGTTTCAAAATGCATGGCGAGCACTTCTGCCTTCTGAAATGAAGATAAGGCCTTGCCTGTCGTAGTATTTAAAGGAGGGACCGTGTTTTTTTTCTTGAGAACTTTTTTAGTGAATTGCCATAATGTGTTATTATTGGTGTTGAGTGATTGTATGAGTTTATAATATTGTTCGCTGTTATGTTTTCTGATAAGTCGTTTGACCACGTTGGAGATTAGGTTGAGTTCTCTCTTTAATTCACGTGTTCTTAGCTGAGCCCAAAGTCTTTTAGTCTTATTCTTTACCGATATAGCGTTTAAAATGTCTGAGGGTAATTTATTGTAGGGTTTGTGGGATGTATTCGGAGTGTTAGTCAACTGAGAATTTTGGATGGTTGTGTTGATGAGGTCAGTTAGAAAATTAACGGATTGATCTATTTCAAGGGGAGTATTTAGTATTTTTATTTTGGGTATTGTACTTTTTATTGTTTCGGTGAATTTCCTCCAGTTAATTTTTAATGAGTTCGGTTTAGATACAGGGGCATGTTGAGGTGACATTTGCTGCGAAGTAAGTAAGACTGGAGTATGGTCAGAATCAAGTTCGAATATTACCGATGGATGAAAGTTAAGGTTTGTGTTGGTTAGAGCAATGTCGAGGATTTCGCGTGTGCTCGACAGCACCCTTGCAAAACGATGACATTGCCCTGCACCAAGAGTCTTTCAGTGCAATAAATGGAAAACGCTATAAGACTGTTAAATCACGGTATTCGGGCCGGTTAAGGGATTCGTGTTATGTCTCTTAGATTGTAATACAAAATGAGATCTTACTGAACCTATTGCGCAATTGCAGGTTTTAGTCCTTGAAGTAACTGTATTCTATAGCCTCTGTGATGAAAATCGTGCGGGATATCAAAAAAAGTAAAATGAAGATAACTATTTCATATTATGTTCAATTTAATAGTATGGTTCTAAAAACAATCTTCCTGCTTCTTAATAAGAACTTAGGAACATCAGAATGTCTCCGCACACACGGTTTATATTATGTAAAGAGCTCTTCTACTAGGTTTAGCGGATGAGAAGGAAGGCATCTATACTATGTGAATAATCTTGTAAGTAATGTAAATGATCTTGGCTGTCCAGGTGACGCTGCGTCGAAGGCTGTGTTGCCGACGTTTCGACCATCTTATCGTGGTCTTCCTCAGGGCTGTTGAGCGCAGGTGTGGTAGGCGCTCGGGAATATATAGTAGTGGGGGCCGATGTGATTGGCCTACCACACCTGCGCTCAACAGCCCTGAGGAAGACCACGATAAGATGGTCGAAACGTCGACAACACAGCCTTCGACGCAGCGTCACCTCGACAGCCAAGATCATTTACATGACACTGGCCGCGGAAGCCTACGACTTCAATCTTGTAACTAATGTTATTTTTTTAAGTTAATAGGATCATTGTTGCTTCTTTTCGACTCAGCAGACGTTTCCAGAAGTCTGTCTATAAAGTTCCAGTTCATTTTGACATTATTTATTCTGCCATGTAAGGATAATTCTTTCAAGAGCTCTGTTATTGATTGCACCTAAATAACTATTTTTGCGAAATAAAATACTTCAAGCACTAAAACTAATATTTAAGACAAAAGCAACGCAGGGTATGACGAAAAAAGAATCGTACGTAGTTTTTGATATATAAAAGTGCACTTTGTTATATAATGTTTTAACAAGAAAAGTATTATATTTATTGCCGTGGATCTCATTAAAAAATTAATAATTAAAAAGAGCAGTCAGAGGCTAACATATTTTTAAGTAAGAAACGTTATAGGTTAATCAATGATAGAAGCACGGCACTGTGTGAACGAGTTAAATGTTCACGGATCTTTGTGAGTAGATTTATTTTCCACATTCTACCAACACAATATGATTTTTGCCAAATTAGTCTCCGCTTTCATCCTCAATATTATCATTTAACTAAATATGCAGATTCAGCGGCATAGCTGTCTCCCACCGGAAGTCCATGGTTCCGGAACCCAATAAAATGGTCTCACTCAAAAATGTTTTAAAAACAAAAGAATGCGCTCCGACGCTAAAATATTTTTAGGTAAAAAAAGGTTAGATTTAAATCAAAGGCAAGGCCACGACACTATGTATACGAGTTAATAGATTTTTACAGCTCTTTGCTGAGTACATTAATTTTCCACATTATACCAACACAATATCATTTTTGCCAAATTAGTCTCTCCTTTCACCCTCAATGTGAGAACCATAGCTGTTCCCCACCGGAAGTCCATGGTCCCAGAGTCCAATTAAATGGCCTCACCCAAAAATGTTTTAAAAACAAAAGAATGCGCTCCGACTCTAAAATGTTTTAGGTAAGAAAGATTCGATTTCAATCAAAGGCAAGGGCACGGCACTATATATACAAATTAATAAATGTTTACAGCTCTTTACTGAGTAGATTAATTTTCCACATTATACCAACACAATATCACTTTTGCCAAATTAGTCTTCGCTTTCACCCTCAATGTGCAGTTTCAGAGGAATCTCTGTTCCCCTTTCGGAGATTCACAGGCATAGCTGTCTCCCACCGGAATTCCATGGTCCCAGAACCCAATAAAATGGCCTCACTCAAAAATGTTTTAAAAACAAAAGAATGCGCTCCGACGCTAAAATATTTTTAGGTAAAAAAGGTTAGATTTAAATCAAAGGCAAGGCCACGACACTATGTATACGAGTTAATAAATGTTTACAGCTCCTTGCTGAATAGATTAATTTTCCACATTGTACCAACACAATATTTTTGCCAAATTAGTCTCCGCTTTCACCCTCAATGTGAGGGTTCAGAGCCATAGCTGTTTCCCACCGGAAGTCCATGGTCCCAGAGTCCAATAAAATGGCCTCACCCAAAAATGTTTTAAAAACAAAAGAATGCGCTCCGACTTTAAAATATTTTTAGGAAAGAAAGATTCGATTTCAATCAAAGGCAAGGGCACGACACTATATATACAAGTTAATAAATGTTTACAGCTCTTTGTTGAGTAGATTAATTTTCCACATTATACCAACACAACATAATTTTTGCCAAATTAGTCTCCGCTTTCACCCTCAATGTGCAGTTTCAGAGGAATCTCTGTTCCCCTTCCGGAGGTGAACGGTCCGAGTGGTAGAGAGAATGGGCTCATACGCTACCATCCTCACCCATCACCCTCGCATCAATTACCCAATGCCGGCGCTGGGAGACACTTATCTGGTTATGGATTGGAACTGGGCAGCTTTGATTGACGCGCCCTACAACGAGGTGCCGTAAACAAAGCATGAACAAACTGTAATTATTCCGCTCCTTTCTGTCCACATTAATATTAATGGTGCGCCTACTTAATATCCCGCGCGTTCATAAAAAAAATACATAGAGCTCACAGACGGCCATTTATCTTAATGCGATATTGGCACCCTTCCTCCCCAAAAACCTGTTTCATTAAAGAGATATTTGTAACTGGCTCCATAAAACTTCATTGCGCCTATCCAGGGACTTTCCATCGGTGTCCGTTGGTGGAAGCGACGGATTTTTATTATAATTAATGAAGGTTCAGAACTAAACGCGTCAAGTTATTAGCGTCGATTGTCCAAAAGCAATGATAATGGATTTGTGCCTCAGTTAACGAACGTTCGGTCAGTTCATACTATACAAATTTTATTGAATTACGCTCCCAGGTAGAATTTGTAACCGGTCCGGCAACAGCCGTATCGAACGTATTTCAGTGCTAAGTGATACTAATAATGGAGATAAAATTCATTTACGTTATTTTATTTCACAATAAAACAATACGGTTGGTGCCTGACAATGTCCGATAAGGGAACGGAAATAGATATAATACCGACCGTACAAACATTCTGTACAAACAACAAATAGATATAATACCGACAGTACATTCTGTGAGTGTGAGTGTGTGTGTGTGTGTGTGTGTGTGTGTGTGTGTGTGTGTGTGTGTGTGTGTGTGTGTGTGTGTGTGTGTGTAACATTTGTTCAAGCAAAACAATGTTACAGTGGAGCTGAGAATAACATTTTATTTTTTTTTATATAGGACTCTGCATCAAATGTGCTATGTGTAATATTTATGAAGTAAAAATGTTGATATGTTTCCTAAAATAGAAGTATAATTATTCACGTTTTAATCAGTAGTTTTTTCGTAGTTGAACGTCTTCGAATCAACGTAAAATTCCGATTAACTTAAAATATTCAAACATATTTTTAAAAATCTAACGGTATTTTAAATCTAAAATAATTTTCCCTTTAAAGTGTATTTTTCAAATAAAACATGAAAACAAGACCCATCCTAAAGTCTGTGTTCTAAAAGTGATAAAACTCGAAACAGTTGATCCAATTTGCGGCCGCATTTTTCCAAACGAATCTCCGTCCGCGCGGTGTCCGTATGCAAACGAGAAGCAGCATGTGAACTCTGTCAGAGCGGTCAATCTCAGCAGGCCGCTTCCCATACGTGAAAGAAAAGCTCCCCTTTATTCACAAGACCATTTGCATTTTACGCACGGCATTGTTCGAAGCAACAAAAACACTCTCGATATTTGCACAGCCGCCGCGTTCCGCGTCCAGACATCAAACATTCACGGCAAAACGAAGCAACGGTCTGTTCTTATTCAATTCTTTCACAACTTCCGTACTGCGCCCTCCTCGGCAGGGGACTGTAGCGAGCGATGTGGTTTTCAGCGTACATTCTCAGAAATTTTTTTAAAAATTAATTTCAAAGTACATGTACAATTAAATTCAATGTACACAAGTTAAGTTAACAGTCGTACATTAAATCTACATTAATTTTACCATTAAATTTCATGTAAATATTCTCCCTTTAACTTACAAGGTATATTAAAATCGTACATTAAATATAATTAACTTAGTTTTAATAATGATACCAGTGTCGAGGTCATGACAGTGGGTAGTAGTGATAGCAAATTTTAGCAAAACATCGATACTTCGATACATCTCCAAAAGGTTTTCGTTGTTATAAAAACAGCGACAAAAACATCGCTGTTTAAAATATCAAACATGATGTAACGTTTCGAAATAAAATGTCATTGGTTCTAATGTGGTGCATAACCCGCCAATATTTATTTAAAAGTACATTCTGACTGAAATTTGACTCATCTTAAATTGTTAATCAATGTTAAATGTAGTCAAAGTTCAAATTGTAGTTTACCGATATTACCATGAACAAAATATTAAAAAATAAACAACACTGAAGAGAGGTTGCGAATAACAAACGTTTTTAGGCCGCCTGTGGATCGACAATTGTGACAGTTGACTGCAAGTAATCCACAAATATAATAGATTCCGGAAAAATGTATTTATGCTATCACCATTCTCTTTATACATCTATGATTCCGCACAAATATATCGATCTGGACATCGGTTTTCAATGTTTCTGCTCGAAAATATCAATGTTTCTGCTCGAAAACGTCGATATTTGAAAAACATTCCTACATTAATGATCATAGCACATGTACCCGGAAACAATCAATCAATTAATACTACCTCCAACTGAATGACTAGTCGTTGAAATACGTTACTTTTGAGTTCAAGGAAAAAGTCATTCAACGATTCATTTTTTGTTGTTGTTTTATTTGTGTCTCTTGTAACAGCTTCATAAATACTGAATTAATGTCATAAAACAATATTACTGCATTGTTCATAACAACCAAATCCTTGTTAATACCAAAACATTTTCTGCGTTTTTTTAGCAAGAAGAAAAAATATATTTTTCCATCTGATTCAAATTTTAAAAAATAGGCAGATTTTTCGTATTTCCAATACGAGATCCATCCTTCGTGAACCACTCACTGTTGAGAGAATTAAGAGAAGTAGAACAATGGGAACGCGGGACAGGCGTGGGCGTGCCGTGGTGTGAGGAGGGGGCGCGGAGGCCATTTTGTCGTACACGCGCCCTAATGGCTCCGCGTCCGCCTCAAAGGGCCCGCGGCGGGCGCTGCCAGCAGGCGGAGCAAGATCGGATCAGCCTAATAAAAGATTAAAGCGCAGGGGCGGGCGGGCGGGGTTGGACAGGGGAGGGTGGGGGCGTGAAAGGCCGACGAGCAACGCGTCCCGCTAGGTACGCGCGCAAAGGGATCGCTGGCAGAGAGGTGGAAGCCAAAAGGAAATGGATGTTAAAACGAACTTCGAAGCGAAATGAGAGATGGATGCTAAAGAAAGAGTAAAAGTAAAAGTGGTTAAGAGTAAAGACAGTTTGATTCATTGAGTGATTGATTTTTTCGTGTTTCCGGGCGTGTTAACTGCGTTGGTCATTAGTCCCGTTAGGGTAGTGCATGTTTGTTTCTCGGGAGATGGCGGAGGTCTTCCCCAGCTGGATGGCGAGATCCGGCGCCGACCTACCGTCAGCTAGTGGGGTTTCCCCCTAACCAGGACTCTCCCACCGGCGGGGCACCGCCCCTGCCGAGACAAGCTCTAAGCTCCTGACCGGTCTCCCGGAATATGTGGTAGTGTAGTGCATGTTAGTGTAAGTGTGTGTGTGAGGGAAGAGGATAGAACAGGGAAGAGGAAGGACAGGTCGCGCGCAATCCGTGGCTCGTTTGGTAGGGTATTGCTCCGGCATTCGCCTGGTATTGATCGGAGAAACCATGGAAAACTACCGATCAGAGCAGCCGGCCGCTAGAATTCTCTTCCAGACAGCGACTAAATTCGACCTAGTTGGAAAGGAAATGTCGAAAGTCCTGCCGCCGTGGGGAGTGGGAACCTAGGACCTCCCGGTCAGAGGCGCTGCAGTGACATCAGTTGATGCACTCAGCTACTGTTCCCGGTAGAAAGCGTTAGAAAACTGTACGATTGATTACTAATTGCGGGCGCGTTAACTAAGGTCATTGATACCGTAAGTGCAGTGTATGTTTTCTGGGAGGTGGCGGTGATCTCCCGCTGGCTGGCGAGATCCGGAGCCGAAATACGTCGGCTGGTAAAGATTCTCCCCAACCAGATATTTCCCTCCAGCGGAGCACCGTTCCAATCGAGGCAATCTCTAATCTCCCGGCATGGGTTTGTGTAGTGCATGTTAGCGTTAGTGTGTGTAAGTAAGGAACGAGGATAAGACAGGGAGGGAAGGAAGGAAGAGGAAGAAAAAATCGCTCGCGATTGTCCCGGCTGTGGCGTTGCCCCGCTGGTGGGAGAGTCCTGGTTAGGGGGAAACCCCACTAGCCGACGGTAGGTCGGCGCCATCCAGCGGGGGAAGATCACCGCCATCTCCCGAGAATAAATATGCACTACACTTACGGGACTAATGACCAAAGCCGTTGACGCACCCGGAAACACGAAAAAATTAATCAATCAACATTGTTATGAAATGGGGAGGAGCGTTGCCCAAGAATGGGGCGTGGTATACATGGCCTAGGTATGTGAACAGTATTGTGGCGAAGTTTTAAGTACAGTACATGAACAGTACGTGAATCGTACAGAACGTAAATTAATCGAGACCCACCGCGGGATCCGAACACCCTTCAACGCTACTGCAGTTAACACTACTCTTCGAGACTAATTTGACAGATAAAAGTTTTGTTATTAAATTATTTATTCAAGAAGCCATTTTAGGAAGAAAATGTAATTTTCAATTTATCCAGATATTGTGCTTTGAATTGCTTACTCATGGCCGATTTTTAGAAATACGTTTTTCCCAGCCGATTTCAATTAAAAATAAATGTCTAACCTGGTGGGCTCTTGACCATTCATTTAAAATATTTATATTATTATTCATTCATATTAAACCATACATATTAAATTATTTAACACGCAGGACTTAGACTTAGGATGTTTCTCTGAAAAATTATGCCACCAGGAAAGGTCACAAAGTCTGGGAGGAGAAGTGTAGGGGAGTCTGAAACAAATTGATTTAGAAAAGACGGATGATAAAGTGGATAGCGGCCCAAGAGTGAATTCCGATGTGTTTTCTAGACGCAGTTCATCTCGATCAAGTGTCCAATGGCTTCCTTACCACTTTACTAATACTGGTTGTGTCTTTGGTGTATTCCCACATCCAAGAACCTTCACCTCTAAAGCCATTCTTTTCATCCTGACTCGACGCCTTTCCTTGCTGGTTCCGCCGTCGCTTGCCGGGCACCAGGCAACGCATGCCGCCTTTACGTCAAAACGCGGAGGGTGAACCGGTCTCTCAGCATTTCTTCTCAAATCGAAGCGAGGTAGTAAAGTGAATATCTCCACAAAATGTGTTGAAAATGATTCTTCACTTAATTCAACGGTCAATGTGTATACGCTCTTTCAATGAATAACCCATTATTTATGAACCAAGGGCGCTACAAATGTTAGCATGATCGAGTGGCAATTGAAAGCCCGAAGACTTTTTGTCGTCCTAAATTATTCAAACCTGTTAACACCCGTGGCAAATGAAGTATTTTTTAAATTTAATTTTAATTATTAATATTTATAATATTAAATACATGTTAATTTGTTTTGGTTTGCAATGTTTTCATATTATTCTTTCACAATTCCACCCATAAGAATACACATAACGTCATTCAACTGTTTTTCTATTTCTCTCTTAAAGAGGATCCATTCCATCAAGGAAACTTATGTAATGTATGTGGAGCTCCTTGTCCAAGACAAAAGATAGCAATAACGCACAGTACGTATGGTTTTTCATCGTCCTTCTATTCGTTGCCACTCTTCAATTGACCAAAGGAGCCTTTTTTTCTTAATTAAATTATCACCCTAAATTAATGTTTGTGGAAAAGAAGATTCACAAAAATATAAAAGATTTCAAAATATTCATTTTTCTGCAAAATGACATAATAAAATTAATCAATCAATTCTTTCAATCGAACATAGCACCTCCCGACCAGAGGCGCTGCAGATATCGATGTGAAACAATGTATGTTGGTATATGTTTATTAATGGACGTTCACCTAAGCATAATTCTGTTCACATACTTGGGCCACGTAACCATCCACGAGCAGCGCCCCTCTCATCCCACAACGTGTGTTGGTATGTATATGTACTACACGTATATCTACGCCGTATATTCGCAACATACCTAGACCACGTAAACCACCTTTCCATTCCACAACAATGTACGTTGGTATGTTTATGTACTGTGCGTATATCGGCGCCACATAACCACAATACCGTACATCTACCTAGGCCACGTAAACCACTACCCTACCCATCGTTGCTACGGACATTGCACCTCTCGCCGTCAAGCAGGCCATACGCCACACATCCACAACATACTTAGACCACCCCCCATCCCACAACAATGTGATTGATTGATTTTTCGTTTTTCCGGGCGCGTCAACTACTTTGGTCATTAGTCCCGTTAGTGTAGTGCATTTATTATCGGGAGATGGCGGTGATTTCCCCCGCTGGATGGCGAGATCTGGCGCCGACCTACCGTCGGCTGGTGGGGTGTCCCCCCTCCCAACCAGGACTCTCCCACCAACAGGGTACCGCCCCGGCCGGGACAAGCTCTAAGCCCCCGACTGGTCTTCCGGAATATGTGGTAGTGTAGTGCATGTTAGTGTAAGTGTGTATGTAAGAGGTGAGGATAGGACAAGGAAGAGGAAGGACAGATCGCGCGGTCCGTGGCCCGTTTGGTAGGGTACTGCTCCGGCATTCGCCTGGTGTTGTTCGGAGAAACCACGGAAAACTACCGATCAGAGCAGCCGGCCGCTAGAATTCTCATCCAGACAGCGACTGAATTCGACCTAACTGAAAATATAGTGTCGAAAATTCTGCCGCCGTCAGGACTCGAACCTAGGACCTCCCGGTCAGAGGCGCTGCAGTGACATCAGTTGATTCACTGAGCTACCGCTTCCGGCACAACAATATGCATTGGTATGTTTACGTACTGTACGTATATTTACGCCACATAACCACAACATACCTAGGCCACGAATACCACCGCCACATCCCACAACAGTGTACGTTGGTAAGCTTATGTACTACACCCCGTACATCTACCCAGCCACCCCACCCGCACCGCCGCCACGGGCATCTGCACCTCTGGCCGTCGGGCAGGCCGTCGGCGTCGCAGGCAGCCCGGCGCGGCGCGTCACTGCCATGATTTCAATTCCCTGCGGCGGCGGCGCGGGCCGGAAGAGTGCTCAGACAGCGCGACTGACAGCTCGACAGGCGGCGATTTTTTACGCGGGGGGCGATCGGGCCTCGGAGACCTCCCACGGCGCCCCAGGCGGCACCGGGGGGGGGGAAGGGGGTCAAGGACGGACGCGTCACTCCGGAGATCATATTAACTGTCACTGGGAAATGGAAATGGACGGCGTTTGATATCTGCCTTCCTCCGTCAGGGCGGGCTGCCTCCTGTTGGGGCACATTTATTGTAGTTTCTGATCTGGAACACGGTGCTTTATTTTAGGGTGGAATCTGACACCAGGGTTTATTATGTATTCTCCTTATAGATTCTTAGAATTTTTCGTAGTGACATTTCGGAAATTACTCATGAGATATAAAAAAATCTTTAATTAATTTAGCGGGAACATTTTTCGCATCAATAACAACTTTTGTAATCTATAAATACATAATTTCGTTAACAAGATAGAATTGTTAGAGATTCGCGATATCACTCATTGGATTGGTTGTGATGTCTAACTCGCAGGAAAACTAAGTTCATATTTAATTTACATACATACGCTGGTCAGTAATTAATTTGGTTGCATCGCCAGAAACTGAATCATTAATGTGAAATACATATCTCCTTAGTACTAATTTTTCTGAAGATTTGGTTGCATCTTTTAATTATAACAAAAAATTAACTTCCCTTCGTCGTCAAACAAATTTAAACATTCATATATTCATAAAATAATTGTGGTAACTGTTCCGAATAGTTGCTACCTTTGTCAAATTTCACTTTTAGAGTGTATAATTATTATAGCTTTTTGTAACACCTGTAATAACTGCGTCCGTATTTCCCTTGAAATGCTTTCAGGTAAAATAACCTTGAGTGGGTGTAGCTATCATAGTTTCAAAATAATGCCTCTGAGTTACAACTTTTACATTTACGTTTTCTGTCTATGCGCGTACAGCTTGCAAATGAATCAAACAAATCTAGGCACCTGTGGTCTGTGAAAAACTCGCAAAACCGTCCCTACATGTCCCTCGACCGTGTAATCAGTTGGTCTCTTACGCTCGGTCGTTAATAAATCCAACGTACCTGTTGCTTGTGAACGATGGAAGTATATATCTTCACTATCCTGATGAATATCTTGTTCCAACTGTAGTCAAATTCGTACAATACGATCTCTCAGTTCAACCAAAATGAACATAAAATATAAAAAAGCTGTAAATAAACACGAAACACAGTAGTTTCTTTATCATAAAGTTCTGCACGTCGTATAACCAATAGCTAATTCAGTTATAGGCGTTCTTTGTATAGTTACAATTTAAATTCCATTCTTCTTTTATAAAAGGTGAGATTGTAACAATCAATAAGTTTAAGAAATTCCATTTACCTGTTTTCGAGCTTCTTGTAATAACTTCTAGAACAATCACGTTGTACACTCTTCGCTTCTAGCAGTTTATTCTCCACAGAAGTCCTCGGACAAAATTGTAGAATCTTTCTCTATCTCAAGCAAAATTCCTTGAAAGGCTCGAAAATTGTTCGACTGGTAGCTTCGCTCAGGTGTGAAAATGGCTTTGACTGCAGTAAGTGTAGTGCCCTCTATCCGTCTTGAGCTGAATTAAAGCGGTGGGTCGTGGCGCGAATTCGAAAATTCTAGCGACGTCATTGCTTAGGCCAACGGTTTCACTCAATTATTACACTTGGATTTTCGTAACGAGACACCTGAGGGTATTTTCTTCAAGATGGAATATGACACGACATTTTGCATCTTTCTCAGTCCTACCGCAAGATGTCGAATGATCAAGCAGTGCTGCAGATCAAGCGACTAGCGACAAGACCGAGAACGACGAAAAAAGCCGTGTCATATTACATCTTGAAGATAATACCCTCAGGCGACACGTTATTAAAACCCAAGTATATGAGTTGATCTGATGAATGAGGTAATGGGATGGGAAGACGTAAGAGGTTACGTTTTTTGACGTAAAAAAAAATAAATAAATAAATAAATAAATAAATAAATAAATAAAGAGAATGTCCTCGTTGTGGACCTATCGTCTTAGGCGGTTTGCCATAATTGAACAAAGTTGTTTTTACCATATTTCTTCGAAATTCCAAATATTCCATTTGGTGCTATACTTTCTGGCTAGGATCCACGTATTTGAAATGGAAGCACAAACATTTAGAGCAATATTGAAAAATACCATTCTTTCCCAGAAATAAAATTCTATAATTGGCTATATGATGATCTAGTGAGCAAATCTGCCTTTAAATTTATTATATTGGACCCCAACAAATGATTGATTACATTCAATTTTAGTTTTCTCTCTTACTGAGAATCTCTTAGCTTTTGCTATGGCTCAATTCCATATTCATTTGACATATATTGTAGAGCATTAATATCCCCTGGCTCCTTAATCGTTTCTTTTTTTTTGCCTTCTATGGAGCATCTCTCCATCCTATTATTATTCATCACACAGTTCCAGTGCCCTCAA
This sequence comes from Teleogryllus oceanicus, assembly GCA_964035755.1. Classification (NCBI taxonomy): domain Eukaryota; kingdom Metazoa; phylum Arthropoda; class Insecta; order Orthoptera; family Gryllidae; genus Teleogryllus; species Teleogryllus oceanicus. The sequence continues at coordinate 5,409,002 of CAXIVR010000014.1, read as the reverse complement.
AAGCAGTCATCTCTTTGCCATCTCTTTGGACATTGGGCATATATAGGATATCCCACCAACTATGGGACATCACCATAACTTCTAAAGGGTTCATGATATCGTTTTCGCTCAACAATGCAGAATCATGGGGCAAGTAATACTTTGTACGGATATTGTTTGCAATACATTTACTTTTTAGGAAGTTTAATCATCTTCGATTTTTAAATGGAAACGTATAATTTTTCTCACCAGCAATGGATAGATATTAAAAAGGGTAATGCAATGATGTATTATATGTTAGTATTTTGATAGAAATTTGAGTACAAAAAATAGACTTTTTGACTTATGATTTTAATTTAAACAAAGTTTCCTTTAGTAGCCCCTTGCAACTGTCGCCTTTGGCGAAGGTAACCTTCGCGGCACCGATGCTGATAAGAGGTAGGTAAGGCGGTACCGCGAAGTGAAGGCCACCTTGTCGGTTTAATTTAAAATCACATGTCAGAAAGTATTATTTTATAGTCAAACTACAGTCAGAACTTCAACAAATTATGCATAATTCCATTCCTCTGTTTATGATCTACCCATTGCTAGTGAGAAAAATGCACAGTTCCATTTAAAAAATCGAAGATAATTAAATTTCTCAAAAAATTAAACTATTACGAACAACATCTGAACAGCATTTACTTGCCCCAGGATTGCGTATTGTTGAGCGAAAACTGCATTTCGATATCGTGAACCGTTTACAAGATATGAGGGTGGCTCACAGTTGGTGGGACACTCTGTATATTTGGATTAACCTTTAAATATATCTTTTATTTATTTATTTTTATTTATTTTACGTCAAAAAAACAGTTAAAACTGCGTATGACGTGCTATGGGGAAAAGTGAATTGTGTGCACATTTTCAAAATTCTGTGATCCCTACACTAAGTCATATACTACTTGAATTTTGAAAAAAAACTCCCATGTAATAAAATCTATTTTGAAGGATAAATAAGCAATAAATTTTGGGTTCTTATCCATGTTGTCCTTCAGAATAATACTTCCTACCGCGACAACATGGAAACAATAACTTGAATAATTGTATTTCCTACTGAATTCTAGAAGACGTGCACAGAAAATGAAGTTACATTTATTTCCAGAAGCAACACAAGGGGTCACCTCAGCATTTGCTCAATGGATCAGGAAAACTGGACGAAAAACCTGATCGAGATTATCTTGTGACGTTGCTCTAAACTGACTTAATGAAATAACATTAAGACAGTTATGAGGGATTACGTAGTACATGCTTATTAAAAAAAGTTGTATCTCTTGGCTTTCCATCCCTTCAAATAATTTTAAGAAATATAAAAGTTATTTGTCATACAAACATTCTGGTAATAATGTACTTGTTTAAATGGCTCTGAACAAATTGAAAAGGTGTACTCAAATATAAGGAACCCATGATTGTATGTACTTTTGTTCTTCCTTACCTGCTTGAGCATGTGGGAAAACAAGGAAACTTGCGTATTTGAGTTACTTATTGTTCCCCGTAAAATGTTCGTTCAATGGAAGGTTGAGGTGCGCGGACCAGTAAACACAAATATCTTTTAGTTGCCGACCAGGAAAGGTTGGAACTCTCCAGCATGAGGGAAGCGGAAGTTCACAGGCCGACAAAGGCCCTTCCTTACACAAGCCGCTCAGGAAAAAGAGCTCGTAATTATTATGTATGTCTCGGAAGATCTCAAAGACGAGGCTGGCGGTTCTTTACTTCCACCTCCCTCCACCGAAGGCTGCAGGAAGCGGCGATTGTGTTTGCTGTGGCGACGAAAGGAAACGAGAAGAAGCGGCATAAGATCAAACGCCCACGCAGTGACCCGATTCTCTCTTCTCTTGTCCTCCTCAGTCCCTCTTCTCGCGCTCCTTGTGTTTCCTTCTCTTCCTTCAGCTCACGCACCACCACGGTGCCTTCTTCGCGTCTCAAAGCGTTTAGCTTCCTGTGAGAATCAAAACGTAAACATCGGGAAAGCCGAAGGTCGGGAAGGAGCTTGAGGTTCGGAGAGGGGTAGACACTACCAAGGCCCGCCAAGGATGACGTACGCCTCAAATATTCAACTTCGTTTTGTAACATTCAACTAAAAATGACTAACATTAATTTGACAAAAAATAGGAATAAAATAGGGTGTTGTACTTTTATTTAATATTTGTGAACGGATTCAGGAAAAAATCGTTTATACATTTCTCGATATTTGTCATTGAAGACAAAAGAACTCATGATTTCATTTCGGCACACTAGCAGCACACATTACGACACAGCACGTCTGAATACCAACATCTAAATTTATGATAGGGAATATAAATATGACTAAAGGTTTATAAATGCAAGTACATTCACTCGCTGCAATACCAAGGCCGCAAGCTCATTTATGATTTTTATTCTAAAATGTTGTCATCTCGACAAAAACTATCCAATTTGATCATATAAGTTCCATAAAAAGAAACCCAGAAAACATACTACAAAATTCGCAAATATTTTTATTACAATTTTTTAATCAAATGGACGACGAAATATTCGGCTGAAAATATGAAACACTTTCTTTTAGTTTAAGAAATTAAATAAAAGTTTAAGAATTAGATATTAGTCTACAACATATGAAACAATTTTAGATATATTTTGTTGATTGACTTACTATCTGTCACAAACACACGGGAAAAAATGTTTATAAAAAAAGTCCATTTTAATTCATAGAATTTGGCTTAAGATCACAGAAACGGTTCTTTATATTCATTTCAATTACCTATTAAACTATTTTGTTCTTACCTAAGTAACATCGATATATTACAGCATATTATGCACATGTGTGCATCTCAGTGGGTGAGGGGTTAGCTTATTTGCCTCTGAATCCCAAGTGAGTGGGTTCGATCCCGACTCTTGTGACAGGTAAAAGAATCCAGGTGGATCCCTGGGAAAATTAAATCCCTCCAACAATAGCCCGCCCAAACAATAACTCACCCTCATCCAAACAGATATTTCGGATTAAATTAACTGAGAGCTCCATCTGGCAAAAAACGTGAGTCACTCCCTAGCCATATCATGGGACCGCCCGCGAGATCTGCCTTCTTGAAAAGTCCCCAGACCCGCGTCGGAGGTAAGCTTCCAAGGAAGCCTGGGTCGAAAAAGTCTGGCATCCAACGCCTATAACCGGGAGCGGTAGCTCAGTGCATCAACTGATGTCACTGCAGCGCCTCTGACCGGGAGGTCTTAGGTTCCCACTCCCCACGGCGGCAGGATTTTCGACACTAGCTCTTCAGCTAGGTCGAATTCAGTCGCTGTCTGGAGGAGAATTCTAGCGGCCGGCTGCTCTGATCTGTAGTTTTCCGTGTTGTTTTCGATCACCACCAGGCGAATGCCAGAGCGGTACCCTAGCACGGACCGCGCGCGATCTTTCCTTCCTCTTCCTTGCCCTATCCACTCCCCCTTACACACACACTTACACTAACATGCTCTACACTACCACAAATTCCGGGAGACCGGTCGGGAGATTAGAGATTGTCCCGGCCGAAGCGGTGCCCCGCTGGTGGGAGAGTTCTGGTTAGAGGGAAACCCCAGTAGCCGACTGATCTGGCCATTCAGCGGGGGAAGATCATCGCCAACTCCCGATAAAAAACACGCACTACACTAACGGGACTAATAACCAAAGCCGTTGACGCGCCCGGAAACACGAAAAAAATCAATCAATGTATCCAACAGCTATAAATATCCTCTTACGGGGATCACCAAAGATTGCATGTACTATGCTCGCATTTTTTTCTTGATCCTCGAGCTCCCTAGTCCTCGCTCAACCCGGCATAGCACAGCCCAGTAGAAAATATAAGCTCCACTCGGAACGTCAAGGCTCAGTTTGCAGTGCTGTCCACCTTCTTCCTTTCCAATGCGGGCCTCCTAGTTTTCACTCTCTTTCTATCGACCTGTGCGTACCATGTTCCTTCTTGTTAATCAATTATTTCTATAACTATTAATTATTTCTTCAGAATTAAAAAAATCCGTTGTTTGTCATATCTATCTACTTCAAGACGAGTTATTACTCCGAGTTTTCTGTCAATAAAGTTGACAGCCCTGCACTGCTGTGACGTACACACAACACGCCTCCCTCCGCACTCCCCGCTGTGGAGTATCAAGAAAAAGTTCGAGATTAGTGTGTATTACTACTACTACTATACTGCTTGTAATCAGGACGAAATCTGCCACCTACTGCCGAGTCAACCTTCATGCGGTGCCCGGCAGGAAGCAGCAGCCATCGCAACAGGAAGCGACTCTCACCCACGGGCGACTTCAATAGCGCTGCGCTATCGGCGCAATCTACCGCGTAATGGCGCCGAAGTGCTTCCGAGTGGCAATGGCCGTGAAGCTTTGCTTGAGGCGTGTGGGCAATTATGCGTCGGACGACCGATCTCTCCGCCATCTGCACACCCCCACACCGCGCCCCCGCTCCCGCCTCAAGGAGTCCACAACGACCTCCCCTCCTCCGGTGGGACACGCGACTTCACTATGATGCCGCTCCCTGAGCAGATTAGATTAGGTTTAGATTTTATCGTTAATTCTGCAATTCAGTATAGTAACTTGGTGGCAGAATAGCTTAACCTTACATGCATTAAACTTACATTCACTAACAAAAAGTTACAAAAAAAGGAGTTAATTAAAAGTAATAATAAATAGTACATAATAGTACATTCGGTGGTATAACGGTTAGCGTATCAAACTGTTGTACCCGAGTCTGCGGGTTCCCGATCGAAGCCGTGGATTTTTAAGGGCGAAAAAATCCTTCGTACGCCTTCTTTCGGAGGGGAAGTAAAGTCGGCTGTCCCATGTAGTAGATTTACTGCATGTAAAAGATCCTCCAGCCTAAATGAAGCCTCTGAGCAAAATTCAGTTCCGCCTGTTTCGTTGCCCAAGATAATACCTCGTTTATCCGCTAGGTGGTGAAAGGAGCGTAGCAAAAGTTGCGTGGTTAGACGGAAGAGCGGGCCTGATGGCCCGAGTCGCGCCTCGTAAAATAAGGCATTAACTATTAACTAACTAGTACAAAAAATCACCACGCAAACCTTACTTCACTGCACTGCACAACACTTAACTGTGACGCATTTCTTTCACACTCGCTTCTTCTTCTCGCATTCCCTTCCCTCCACTTCACTTCATAACACTACACTGCACTGTACAACATGAATAATAATAATAATAATAATAATAAAGATTATAATAACAATACTACTACAACTGATATTTATACTAACAATTAAACAACTTACTTTTTAGGAAATACTACTAATTTAACAGTGGAAACTGAACGTGAAAGTGAAAACAATAACCTAATATATAATTAACTTGAAAACTAATTGAAAACTAATTTATTTTTAAAGTTGCTCAAGCTTTGAGGAAAGGGTTCTAAGATTGTCGCAGGCAAACTGTTCCAGTCTCTAATAGTTCGGTTTGTAAATGAAAATTTCCCGACATCCGTTTTCTGTATTCTAGTCTTAATTTTATGCACGTGCGTCGGTAGTGCGGATCACGTGCATAAATTAGCATATGAGATGTACGAACAATGCGGGACTTCTATTGGACTTGAGATATCAACCGGACAAGGAAGTTGCGTTGCTTGAATGGAGAACTGAGTCACTCAGGTCGTTATAAGCGCGTAGATTAACAAGCGATAGGAGCAAGCAATAATATTACCATTACCGTAGTGTCATGAGAATGTACACAAGTTTCGATGTCGTTATCTGGTCTGTGAGGTCGAGAATGACCAAGTGCTTTTGATGTAATCTGACTTTTTCGCTTATCTAATTGTATATCTTTCTTTCATTCTTTTGCAACGAAGTTTTTCGTTAATTCGGAAGTGATAAAGAAAATATAAATAAATGTTCAAGATCTGAAGTTGTAGGGATTTCATAATAATAATAATAATAATAATAATAATAATAATAATAATAATAAAATAATAATAATAACAAAAATAATAACAACAATAACAATAATAATATTAAAAAATGCAAATTCAATGATGATGATGATGATGATGAAGACTTTCAGGCAAAGTTAGAGTCACCTAGACGGTTCTTCTAAATAATATCTTTTTAACAAAACATTAGCAAAATACAACAAATAAATAGTTTCCTATTCAAATTTTTAACAAGCAACGTATAACAGAATAATGAGTTTTAAAAGACTAATATAAAAGAATGAAATTTTCATAACTCGAATTTCAATATTCGACGTGACTGGCACACTAATCAAATGTCACTCCTCGCGGTAGCTTGGTTATCACCCGGCCTAACTAATCTGGCAGTGACAATTCTCAAAGCACCCACCAGACGCGTATCCAGCCGATCATTTTGGAGGCAGATCCGCGACTGGCTGCCACCATTTCAGTGTGGAGGAAATCCCTTTATTCGAGGAAACCCAACTGAACAGATAGCAATGGAAGCTAATCTAAGCTAATATTATAACGTCTTATGAATATGCTGGTTGGCTTTTGTTACTTCCGCTATCTCTCCAGAATGCTCACTCGAGTCGTCCTCTGCATATGTGGATTCATACAACTCCAGCCCTATCAAAGAAGTCATAAACATGGCCAAATATCAGCAAAAGATAAAAAATTGTGTATGTAAAATACCATCTTTACTATTCCGTTTGTAAAATTATTAGAATTAAAAGTATTCTGACGTTTGTGAGCGTGATAAACCGACTCAGTGTCCCCTTGTACCCCTGGTGACGTAGCAGCAAGCACCAGGCGAAAAACATCGCCCCCCCATCAGTCTAAGGACAGAAGAGGCAAGGAATGATAACGGAGAAGTCATACAACCCTATTCTGATATTATTCAAAACTATATATATATATATATATATATATATATATATATATATATATATTTATTTAACGTCAAAAAACAGTTGAAACTGCGTATGACGTGCTTTGAGGAGAAGTGAATTTGTGCACATTTTCAAAATTCTGTGATCCCTGCACTGAGTCATATACTACATTAATTTTGAAAATAAAAAAATAAATAAATAATAAAATCTATTTTCTGGAATAAATTAGCAATAAATTTTGGGCACTTATCCATGATGTTCATCGTCAATAGTAATAGCAATAGTAAGACCTCTGCTGGTTTGCGCCAGTCCAACATGGTTAAATGCATCCGAAATAAACCTTAACAAAATGGAATTATCCAAAATCAATATTCAAGAACAATAACAAATGTACTATGGTGGTTTACAAGAAAACAATTACATAAAGAATTTAACCTAGAGCAATTAGCTCATCACTTCATACCTATCCTCAAACGCTTATATAAACGTTACACAAATTCCAACACTATCCAAATTCACGCTGTGCAGAATCCCAAATCACAATACAAGAATTGAAAATAAATACCCATTTCATGAATTCTTAAATTAGTCTCCGAAATTGAAAACACAGAGATGCCTTAATAGGTTTCGAAAAAGTGTGTAAATACATAAATGCATGATATTCCTAGTATTAAAATTGTATAACTGTTTTTTGCACTTTTATTTCTTGGGTTAAATTTTGATTCTAGGGTTCAGCCAAGAACAATGTTAAAACATAGTGTGTCTTCTGATATTTTTCTTGTGTACAGTGCATTGATAAATGTATGATTAGGAGAGACGAGAGAGAAGGATTTGGTATGTTCGGATTCGAGTAAAAAGAACATATTTTTATGTTGGGGGCATTAAAAATATTTCTGTAATACGTCAGTGAAAAGGACGGCACCACAGCATTATTCACGCAAATGCATCCTCAGCCCCCGTGTCAGCCATCATACATCTTGCCTCCGCATAATAGCGCCTCTATAATGGCATGCCCTCCCGTCTACCTGTGAGGTATGCCATCGGTTCGAAGGTAATTTGCCGCGTCCTATCAGCGGCGCGCGCGGTCCGTATCGGGACACGGCACCTGTCGCAGGCGGGATTCGACGCCGCGCCCTCAGAGCCCACCGCGGGCGACAGGGCGACACGCTGCCGCCGCGACCGCCCCTCCATCCCCGCGGTGGCGAGCCACCAACGCCTGCCGGAGTGGTCGGCTGGGGGGGGGCGGCTTAATTACACGTCCTGCCCGGGCGGACCGAACCGCCGCCGCCGTCGCCACCCCCGCCCCCGGTGACCACCCGTCGCACGCGCCCAATCGATAGCGCCTGCTCCGTCAAACAGCCGGCGCCCGACCACCGCCCGCCCGGGGCGGATGCCCAGAGGCGAGCGAGAGGCGAGCGAGAGGCAGTCGAGCGAGAGGCGGTCGGACGAGAGGCGAACGGGTGGGAGAGTGGTGGGGTGAGAGGGCGGTCGGGAGAGAGGGCGGTCGGGAGAGAGGCGGTCGGGAGAGAGGGCGGTCGGGAGAGAGGGCGGCGGGAGAGGGCGCGCGGGAGAGAGGGCAGTCGGGAGAGAGCGGTCGGGAGAGGGCGGTCAGGGAGAGGGCGGTCAGGAGAGAGGGCGGTCAGGGAGAGAGGGCGGTCGGAGAGAGGGCGGTCGGGAGAGAGGGCGGTCGGGAGAGAGGGCGGTCGGGGAGAGGGCGGTCGGGAGAGGGCGGTCGGGAGAGAGGGCGGTCGGGAGAGAGGGCGGTCGGGAGAGGGAGGGGGTCGGGCGAGATGGCGGTCGGGTGAGAGGACTGTCGGGAGAGAGAGAGCGGTCGGGTGGGAGAGTGGTCTGGAGAGAGGGCGGTCGGGTGAGAGGGCGGTCGGGAGAAAGAGTGGTCGGGAGTGTGGGGCGGTAGGGAGAGGGCGGTCGGGCGAGATAGCGGTCGGGTCAGAGGACTGTCGGGAGAGAGAGCGATCGGATGAGAGAGTGATTGGGGGAGAGGGCGGCCGGGAGAGAGGGCGGTCGGGAGAGAGTGTGGTCGGGAGAGAGGGCAGTCGGGAGAGAGGGCGGTCGGGAGAAAGAGTAGTCGGGAGAGTTGGGCGGTCGGGAGAGAGGGCGGTCGGGAGAGAGAGGTCGGGCGAGAGAGAGAAATATTCCGATTCCATTGCAAGTACCCAGTTGTCAGCTGGAATCAAACTGACCAAGTCAGGATATCAGACCGTGACAAAGCATAAGATCGAGACATGCCAGACCGAGACTATAACGCCAAAGGAAGAGGAATGTAAGTAAACATAAAATTTATAGAAATATGAAATTATTTTAACTTAATTAGAAAGGGATGTCATACAATCTGATTGCGAGAAGTATACTATGTAAAACAATATATAATATCCAGATATTTTGGCCAGCACTCCTTAATAGGTTCTTTTCTGTGATGGAGAAGACAATGACATAAACATTGTCTGCAACGGTGCGAGTGTTGGTCCAAGTGATGTGACATTACGAGAATGTCTAGAAAGTTATCAAAGACTAGTGTGTCTGAAATTATATACACATTGCCGCTCCGGCATTTAGGGAAGTAATTTATATTTACTGTTTTTCACAAAAACAAGGAAGATAATAGATTTCTCAAAATTAAAACGGACAATTCTATTTTCAATAGATTCTTCCAACATACTCATATCTCGTGTACAATATGAAATGTATAAAACTTACGAGAAAATTAATTTAAACGCTTATAGTAATCACATAACTCAAAACTAGCATCACGTAGGTTCGTTTCTTCATTAACAGAAGCTACGTTGTCTGGATTTTATGATGCCATGTCTCAAAAATATTAAACACATATATCGGGAGCGGTAGCTCAGTGCATCAACTGATGTCACTGCAGCGCCTCTGTCCGGGAGGTCCTAGGTTCTGGTCCTGACGGCGGCAGGATTTTCGACACTAGCTTTGCAGCTATGTCAAATTCCGTCGCTGTCTAGAGGAGAGTTCTAGCGGCCGGCAGCTCTGATCGGTAGTTTTCCGTGGTTTCTCCGATTTACACCAGGCGAATGCCGGAGCAGTACCCTACCAAACGGGCCACGAACCGCGCGCGATTTTCCCTTCCTCTTCCTTGTTCTATCCTCTCTCTTTACACACACACTTACACTAACATGCACTGCACTACCACATATTCTGGAAGATCGGTCGGGAGCTTAGAGCTTGTCTCGGCCGGGGCGGTGCCCCGTTGGTGGGAGAATCCTGGTGAGGGGGAACCCCCCCTAGCCGACGGTAGGTCGGCGGCGGATCTCGGCATTCAGCGGGGGAAGATAACCGCCATCTCCCGAGAGAAAAAACATGCACTACACTAACGGGACTAATGACCAAAGCAGTTGACGTTCCCGGAAACACGAAAAAATCAATCAAATAAGTTAAACACATTTGAATTGCTTTGTACAGAGTGTAATCAGAATGCGTTGCTACAAACATTTCGTCCTTTCCCGTATCCTTCACGGGTGTGTGGATCACGTGGTTCATCCGAACAGTGACGTAAACTCTCGTTAGCACGTTCTTGCTTATCATAAATTCTACCATTCCACGAACAACATTCTGATCTCGGGAAGGAAACTTAGTAATAAGGATGTACATAATAATCGAATAACACGAATGTCCGTAACAAAAAAAAAGAAACTATTATTTCAGTACCTTGGAAACGGTACGAGGAATGGTACCTTAGAAACGAGTGTTAACTGTAGTTCTGCAGCTGATGTACCTGCACGTTCCATTACATCGAGTGAGATTAAAAACATACATAAAAAGAGTTGTCAAACCTAAAGTCTTGATACATGTTTATGTATTTGACGCATTGAATCCGAATCTTAAGCCAAAATTGCGCCACCACCTTCCAATTTTCTAAATCGCAAACAAAGCTTGTGTTTTTGTAACAAATTGTATTTTTTCTTTTGTTTTTTCTTTTGTTGTCAGACCCGAAGACTTGACACATGTTTCTCTATGTAGGGGACGCGCTAAATTCGAATCTGAAGCCAGAATTTCGCCTCCACCATCCAGTACTTTTTTGAATTGCGGAAAAAACGTGAAATTGTAGATTGTAAATTTAACGGTGCAATTAAAAAAATATAGGATGGTGGTGGCGAGATTCTGGCTTCAGATTCAGATTTAGTGCGTCAAAATACATAGAGAAACATGTGTCAAGTCTTGGGGTCTGCCAATTTTTTTAAAAATTTATATGCCTGTGATATTAATTTAGCTTTTTAGTCGAAATCACACCTTACAGAAATCTGACTCTTTAGACGTGAACTATACGGACTTTCTTTAAACAACTGTGGATAGGTTGGAACAAAGACATCTCAAAAATAGAGTAAGTCGAAAATATTACACGAAATACGAATTTAATTAGGAGCGATTGAAGCGATTTCTTCTCCTACTCTGAAACCGTGGAAACAAATTGATATGTGGCTTCACAACACCAGTTTAAAATCATACAATATACAATGATGCAGTCAATGAAACTATGGGGTATGTGCTGCTCAGCGTATTCTTTCTCACAATCACAAAATGAAATTATTCGTACCTTTAATTGGTATCGCGGTCTGACGTACCGCGCTGGCAAGTTGTCACTAGTGCAACAACCACTGATTGTTGTGTCTGCACGTCCAGCGGCTCAGTACCATCCTTGTTAGTGTTCATCTATCTTTGAAGGAAGTAAGAGCTTCACTAGTGGTTTCTAATTAGAGATATGTATTTTTTTTTGTGCGGTGCGGTACGAGATACCACTGATACCAATGGCATATATTCTATTTCGCCTAGCGATACCAAAACTAAGAGATAACATGTAATTATAGAAATCATGATCACGATTCTGAAACCGAACAGGAACAAGAGAATGGGCATGCGTATGAAAATGATTCAAACACTACCAACATTGAATGCAACTATTTACAAAAACTGCATCAATCGGAGTCCCTACCGTCCATTGAGTATTTGGTGTTTCCGGGCGCAGCAACGGCTGTCATTTGTCCCGTAAGTGCAAGGCATTTTTTCGCGGAATGTGTCGGCGATCTTCCAAGCCAGGATAATGAGATGCCGCACCGACCAACACATCGGCTACACGTTTCTCCGCTCAGGTATCTTCCACTAGGGGGTACTAGTTTAGCTCCCGGCTGGTCTCCCATCATGTGCCATAGTGTGGTGCATGTCAGTGTGTGTAAGAAAGGGGTGAGGATAGGGAAAGGAAGATGAAGGAAAGATCGCGTGCGGTCCTTGCCTGTTTGTTAGGAAACTGTACCAGCATTAGCGTAGCTTTCATGGAGAAACCACGGAAAACTACCGATCGGAGCAGCCGGCCACTAGAATTCTCCTCCAGAAAGCGGCTCAATTCGACCTAGCTACCTAGATACGAAAATCCTGCCGCCGTCAGGACTGGAACCCTAAAACCTGTAGTAACATCAATTGAACCCCTGAGCCATCTAAGCCTCTTGCTATTGTCTCACCCACACCATGATATTACAGTACACTCGTTTTCAATCCGTCCCATTAACTAAGATTAATATAACTTCCGACGAGACTTATCCCGGTTCTCCAATGTTTGTGTAGTGACTTTGTGGAAAATCATGCCATCACCAGAACTCGAACTGGCAGTTTTGCGCCATCATCAATTGATAAAACAAATGTTACTTTTTAGACAAGCAGGTAAGTTCAACGTTGTAAAATAATACGTTGGATTATAGAAATTATGCGTCAGGTGTATCAGTGACCGACAATACCAATTAAAGGTTTTGAAAAGCGATACCAATTAGAGTTAAGCGGAATTCAAAACCACAACTCTAGAGCGAAGCGATCGCTTCCTAAAATGCAGATCACGCTACAATGATTGGCTATAAAAGAAACTAAAGCGTCGATGGAAACTGATAATGAATATGGCGTTTACTACGAAAAGGGGGACGAATTGAGCACTGGACACCACTGAATATTGGAAGCATTCCACGAAAACCTCCTACGAGCTTCGTCTGCTTCAAAGAGGGCTCTGAATGTGTTTTGGATTCCTATATTCGGACGGGCAGCACGATGCTTCTGCCCTACAGGGACCGTCCACATCTGTGCTCTTGCCGCCGGAGATATCAATATGCTGCCCGCCCTGACGCAGAGGTCTCACAGACAGGACGCAGCACCACCACTGAAGGAGGCGCTGTGAGCCGGAAAAAGTGGCGTGCTAGATGTGTTTTCAATTCGCACAAAGCATTTCATCAGACAAAAATATGATACTTGCTATATTTATAAAGAAAAACCACAGAAGTCGAATGTATAGTTCTTTTTCGTTCACTATTTAATATTTTTATTCGCATAGCTGTACTTGCTGTCAACGAAGTAAGAGGTACACATACATTTCTCAAGCGTTAAGACACAGAAATCATCTGTTTTCAATGAAAAATACAAAAAAATAGTATTACGTGCATCGACCTTCCATGGAACATAAAAAAAATATCTGTCAGTTCGGTTTGCTCCTTGAAACAGGCGCCTTGACAGCCAGTCCATGTCAGATTTACACCGTGGCAGCTGCTCCACCCCGGTCCGGACTCATTCTGGGTCTTACTGACGTGTGTCATCGCCGAAGACCCGTGATGCATTGCAATTTTTGACAGACACCTGTAGATAACAGTTCAAGCTTGAAGGATTTTCTTCATTCAGATGTATGGCTTCAATCACAAACGTGTTTTCGTCAGTCCACAGGAGACCTGAGTCATACTGTTAACATATACTTACCCGACCTAACACTTAATTTACGTATAAGATTAATACAAGAGACGAGAAAAAACTTAAATATAAATCAGAGAAATTTCGATTCGAATTCGCATCACTTAAAACGTAGGCATTTTTTAAAAATATCATAATTATCAACTAAAAAGTATACATTTCCCCTCGAACATCGAAGCAAATATTTTATTTAATAACAACATGCATAAGAAGGAAGCATGCTTAAAGGATATTTCTACCTTGCATCCCGTGTGTGCAGTACTTTCGACACTAGCAGTAAAGCTCGGAAGAATCTAGCAGCACGATGATTCATGACGGAAACGCGACCCAATTCGCACACCCCGCGCCGCCTCTTTCGCTGTTCCGAGCCAGCTGCTTTCGGCCCAGTGTGCTCGTGCGGAGCGCCGCGTCACGTCGCGTCGTTCACAGCGGAAAGGGCTGCGGTCGAGGCCGGACCCCGCGGCGCCGCCCACGGCCCACAAAGGGCATCAAAGGCCCTCTCACCCACGGCCACGCGCACGCACCGCCCGCCCGCCCAGACCACGCGCGACCGCCCGCACACTCCGCCCCGACCCTACTACCCCGCCTCTCTCCGCCCCTTCCCGCCGAACCCTGCCCCGCCCCATCCCGCTCCGTCACATTCCGCACGGCACCTGCCCGGCAGCCCGCCCCGGCTGCCCCGCCCCGGCTGCCATGCCCCGGCTGCCCGCCCCGGCTGCCCCGCCCCGGCTGCCCCGCCCCGTCTGCCCCGCCCCGGCTGCCCCGCCCCGTCTGCCCCGCCCCGTCTGCCCCGCCCCGTCTGCCCCGCCCCGTCTGCCCCGCCCGGCTGCCCGCCCCGGCTGCCCGCCCGGCTGCCCGCCCGGCTGCCCGCCCGGCTGCCCGCCCGGCTGCCCGCCCGGCTGCCCGCCCGGCTGCCCCGCCCCGGCTGCCCTGCCCCGGCTGCCCGCCCGGCTGCCCGCCCGGCTGCCCGCCCGGCTGCCCCGCCCCGGCTGCCCGCCCCGGCTGCCCGCCCCGGCTGCCCGCCCCGGCTGCCCCGCCCCGGCTGCCCGCCCGGCTGCCCGCCCCGGCTGCCCGCCCCGGCTGCCCGCCCCGGCCGCCCGCCCCGGCCGCCCGCCCGGCCCCGCCCACGCCTCTGCCATTCCTCCCGTCGCCCCATCCCTCGCCCCCAAACCACTCTCTGCGACTGACCGTCCTCCACCCACGCACTCTCGTCACCCCGCCCGCCCCGCCCCTCTGCCCACTCGGCCCACACATCACAGCCACCCCGCCTCTTCCGCACTCGGAGACCACCCCGGGTGGCACGGGGGCTTTGGCAGGGCTACCTGCTTGCTCCTGTGCTGCTAGTGTCAGGCGCGCTAGCATTTGCTTAATGAACGGAGCCACGCAGGGCGAGGGAATGTATTGCCGCAAGATTCAAAATTAAAAGCAAACAACATTGAGAGAAATTCTACTGTCCAATTGTACATTATAATGTATTGGTTAAATATTTTGTAGTCGCTTCAAATACCATTTTATCTCATTAAAATAAAATAATAGTATTACAAGATCATTCCATATGACGAATGAAATGTGATTGGCTACGTACTCTGGGCATAGGAACTGTAGTCTTCAATTTATGTTATCTCAAAACTTACGTCGAAAACGTTTTCATCTTTTTTACACTTGCTTATAAAAAATTGTTACTAACGTTACATCATTAAAGGAAGTCAGTCATTTAGTAATTTTTATGTATTAACAATGTGTTATTTGCAGGTGGTTACAAAACAAACTTTCAGGGGCATAGGAAAGAATAACAGATATTTCTTTCAGTTAAACTAAGACCTTACACTTCTACAAGACATCTTCTGGAGACTGCGTTTGCCACGTGCTCAACTTCCACTCTCACTTGCAGTCTGTGATTCTGTTCTCGTCACTTTCTCCCTCATTTCATCTACCCCCAGTTTTACAATTCAAACTGACTCATTAATTCTGAAATAACTCATTCAATTCAGCTGCAGCAATCACGGTGTCTTGTTACCCCACAGACGAAGATCAGCCAAGAAACAATCGGCGCCATTTTATGATGAGGGAATAGGGATGATAGCAGAGCAGAAAACGGTCATACGCGGATGTTACGACGGTATCACACTTCTATATCGCACTCCTTACGTGATAGGTGCTAGGAGATAACAGCTTCAATTCCAACACGAAGTGCCAATAAAATCGGACAGACGGTCGCTAATAAATTTAAGCGCACAATGCATCTATATTTCATCCGCCAATTATTCTCCCTTCCCGGAGATCGTATTTCCGGGAAGAGCTCGTTCGCGGGGAGGGGGGAGGTTGAAATTCCCGGTTTATGTTTCTGGGGCGGGGCCACCCGCGAGCATAACGCGGCGGTTTATCGCCAATCGAACGGGCCGCCGCCGCCGCCAGTAAAAGGCGGCTTACGGGAGGAGATGAATGAGCGGGAATGACGAGCCGGGTACAAAAGGGGCAGGGAAGACGGTGGCAGAAACGAAAGGCTGACTACAGCAAGGTGACAGTGAAAGGGTGAAGAGAGAGAGAACTGTGTGTGTAGAACAAAAGTGACAGAAAGAAACTATGTGTGCATGTGTGAAGGAGAGAGGGGAGAGAGGGGGAGAGAGGGGAGAGAGGGGGAGAGAGGGGGAGAGAGGGGAGAGAGGGGGAGAGAGGGGGAGAGGGGGAGAGGGGGAGAGAGGGGGAGGGGGGGAGAGAGGGGGAGAGAGGGGAGAGAGGGGGAGAGAGGGAGAGAGAGGGAGAGAGAGACAGACAGGCAGATTAATTAATATTTAAGTTAATGAAATAAGCAAGACTGATACAGACAGTTTAGAGAATGTAACGAATAAAAAAAGAACCAATCAAAAGAACCACAAGTGCAAACCCATAGATAGAGAGAGAGGTAGGGAGCGATAGACAGTGGATATGAGATAGAAATGAGAGGCATGAAAGGGGCATGATGTTAGCAAAATGTATGTACTTACTCTTGGAGTTCTTTCCCACAAATAGTTTTAGTAACAGTGTTAAAGCTATGCTTTGAGGGACAGTCACTTAAGGCCTAAGAGAGGGGTCATGACATAACGATAATAGCAAAGAAGTTACTGTGACAGAAGCACGTAGAATAGCGATAACGGTAACGACAAACGCTCTGTATTCAGACGAAAACAACCGCGAATCGAGCGCTTGGTTCCAAGAGAAAGAGGCGCGAGCGAGTGCTGGCCGGTAAAATCGCGTTGAATGCAGACCGTCTGGCAA
This sequence comes from Teleogryllus oceanicus, assembly GCA_964035755.1. NCBI lineage: Eukaryota > Metazoa > Arthropoda > Insecta > Orthoptera > Gryllidae > Teleogryllus > Teleogryllus oceanicus. The sequence goes on along the minus strand of CAXIVR010000014.1, from coordinate 5,392,169 downwards.
TGTAACGATCCTCTCACTTAGCATCATTGTACTTGCATTAAGTCAATACGAAGGCGTTTAAGCGTTTGCGATAACATTCATTCTACGTGTCAACAGAATTTAACATTATAAATTGAATTTTAGTCATTATTCGATAATATTTTGATGTATATCTGTTAGTGATATTTTTACCGCTGCACGACATTGTATGAAAATAATTTTACAGTTCACTCTCATAGGTTTAATTGATTGATTTTTTCGTGTTTCCGGGCGCGTCAACTGCTTTGGTCATTAGTCCCAGTAGTGTAGTGCATGTTTTTCCTCGGTAGATGGCGGTGATCTTCCCCCAAGGAAAACTACCGATCAGAGCAGCCAGCCGCTAGAATTCTTCTTCAGACAGCGACTGAATTCGACCTAGCTGAAAAGCTAGTGTCGAAAATCCTGCCGCCGTGGGGAGTGGGAACCTAGGACCTCCCGGTCAGATGTGCTGCAGTGACATCAGTTGATGCACTGAGCTACCGCTACCGGTCCGACCCGCAATCACCAATATATCTGCATTCGCCCGCTTCCGGCACCTGCCTGGCCCCCCCCCCACCAGCCCTCTTCCGCCCACCTCCACCCCGCAGTCACCACTGTATCAGCATCTGGCCTCTTCACGCACCTGCCTCGGACCCCCTTGTTCCCGCCTGCGATCCTTCCCCACCTCCATTCCGCAATCAGCATTGCATCCGTACCCATCCCCATATCGCACCTGCCCGCGCCCGCCCATCCCCGCCTCCGTCCCGTCCCGCCACCGACTGCGCCCCTCTGGTCACCGCAACCCGCCCACTGCCCCTGAGCACGTCACTGATGGTCCAGACCAGCACCCGCCACGTGAGGCATCGGCTCTCCTGGTGCCTCCTCTCACATTTGGTTTTTTCTCCTTTTTACACCGCCAGCGCCCAAGTTAATTAGAACGTGATGTGTACATTGCAATTTGGATCAGTATTAAATCTTATTCTTATGTTCTTAGAATTGTGCACACAACGCAATTGTTTTCTTTAATCGTGAGTCATTATAGCTGTAGAAACGTCTTGTTCTTCTTCGGTAATAATTCGTCTTTGTGATAATTTAATAAAATTAAAGGAAACCCAAGAGTATTTTTCGTGCACTCATCTCTTTGAAACCAGACATTTTTCTATGACAGTGAGCGGGAGTGGTAGCTCAGTGCATTAACTGATGTCACTGCAGCGCCTCTGACCGGGAGGTCCTACGTTCCCACTCCCCACGGCGGCAGGATTTTCGACACTAGCTTTCTAGCTAGGTCGAATTCAGTCGCTGTCTGGAGGAGAATTCTAGCGGCCGGCTGCTCTGATCGGTAGTTTTCCGTGGTTTCTCCGATCAACACCAGGCGAATGCCGGAGCAGTACCCTACCAAACGGGACACGGACCGCGCGAGATCCTTCCTTCCTTTAACTTGTCCTAACCTTCCTGTCCTTCCTTCCTTGGGGAAGATCACCGCCATCTACCGAGGAAAATCATGCACTACACTAACGGGAATAATGACTGAAGCAGTTGTCGCGCCCGGAAACACGAAAAAATCAATCAATCAATTGCGGGACGGTGGTGGACAAAGAATTCTGCACGGCGGTGACGGAGCGAAGGAGCGGGGTTGTGAGGGGCGGGGGCCAGGCGGTTGCTTTGACGGCAAGGGGCAGAGATGGGGGGGGGGTACGATCGCAACGGGTACGCGGGCGGGGGCGGTTGTGGGTGAAGGCGGCTCTAAGCGCTAATTACCTGCTCGTGCGCTAACGCAGCCCTCGGGGAACGTCCGCCTCCCTCGCCCAGTCCCCGCCTCCAACCCCGCCCCCGCCCGCGCTCGGTCGTCGTCGTTGAGAAACTGTTTGAGTAGCGCGGGCGCCCCCGCTGTCACCGCCCCCACCAACGCCTCCGGCCCACTCGCTGCAACAGACCTGCCTCCGCCGCCCTTGTCCTGCTTCCGCTCCCGTGTTACAGGTCTCCTCTGCGTCTTCACCCCTGCTGATTCCGTTGCTGTGTCTGAATTTAGCTCAGAGCCTGCATTACCACTAACTCTGAAACGACTCCCACTGGCAGGAGTAGGTTTTTTTGATTGATTGATTTTTTCGTGTTTCCGGGCGCGTCAACTGCTTCGGTAATTAGTCCCGTTAGTGTAGTCCATGTTTTTTTCTCGGGAGATGGTGGACCTCGTCATCCAGCCAATCAATCTGAATTTAGCTCAGAGCCAGCATTACCTCTGACTCTCAAACGACTCTCACTGGCAGGTTCGAGGGTTCTTTTTCATACGGTGGCAGGATTTTCGACGATAAATCTATAGCTAGGTCGAATTCAGCGGCTCTGTAGTGGACAATTGTAGCAGCCCACGGTTATAGCTGCTCGGATGGGTAGTTTTCCGAGATTCTCCATATCAGGTGAATGTCAGAAACGAGACACGAACCGCGCGCGACCTTTTCTTTCTCTGCCTTACCCTAACCCTCCCTTACACACTCATTTATGCACTGCACTACAATACCTTATCTCCTCCATTTTCTCTCTCACCCTTGTATTAACTTGTTTGTCTTCACACCGATATGTCTTACGCTGTGCTGTCGACTTGTATATACATGGCATATGATAGTAATCCTGCTACCACTCCAGCAACGCACCAGGATAGGTGTCTGTGTGCATCAACTGACGTCGCTGCAGTGTCTCTGAGTGAGAGATTCTAGGTTGGAGTCCCGACTGTGACAGGATTTTCGACACTGACTGGAGGAGCATTCTAGCGGACGGCTGCGCTGATCGGTAGTTTTTCGTGGTTTCTTCGATCAACACCAGATGAATGCCGGAGCAGTACCCTAACAAATGGGCCATGAACCGCGCGCGATCTTTCCTTTCTCTTCCTTGTCCCATCCTCATCCCTTACACATACATTTACACTAACACTAGCATACATGCCGGGAGAACGGTTGGAGATTTAGAACTTGTCCCGTCTGGAGGGGTACCCCGCTGATGAGAGACACCTGATTGGGAAATCTCGGGGTCGACGGTAGGTCGGCGCCGGATCTCACCATCCAGCGGGGGCAAGATCACCGCCACCTCTCGAAGAAAAACATGCACTATACCCACGGGACTAATGACCTCCGTGTTGACGCGCCCGGAATCACTAACAATCAATCAATCAGTCCTCTCCCAATCCTCAAAGCCGCGTGATGGGGCCCTTGTGTTAATTCGGGATCCCCACTGCGGTTCAAGCTCTCCCGAGTCTGCGTTAGCGGCGCGATTTTCCATTTGCGATCGACGCGCTGCGGTCGGCGGAGCGGGACGCGCGGGAAGCTGCGTGCGTGAGTGGCGCCGCCATCGGCGCCGCTAACAATCACCGCTCGCTGCGACCCGGCAGCCGCGATATGTGTAAACAAGCAGTTGGCGGGGGATTGTAGTCTGGACTATTTGTAAACCAAATAGCAACTATCAGTATTGGTCGATATTCAAATCCGCAGCAGATCAGCGAACTTTCCATGCGCCATTCTTTCACTCGAATTCTTTAAAAATACCATAAAGGTACAAACAGAATATAAACAACTATTGAAAATCATTTCAATTGAAGTTTTTCATTATAATGAGCTTTGAAATAAATACAGTTATAACATACATTGATGATCCTTAAAAAACATTGTTTCTTTAGAAGCATTTTCTGGTCTTTAGTATCTTTTCAAAGTTTTATGGATGATCGAAAAACATGCGAAGTTAAATGACCTTTAGTATCTGGACGACAAATCTCGAAAGCGGGTTAATAAATACAACAGTGACTTTTTACACATATTTTTGCTGAATTTTTGTGAAGTGATGTCATTTACTTGCTACTGGTAAAATCCATTAAATCATTAGCTATCTTTGTAATTTTGTAGAAAGGTTAAAAGGGGAGGGTTAAAAGGGTTTTACACATATTTTTGCTGATTTTGTCAAGTGTCATTTTTCCAACCATCAGCTTCCTTTGTAATTTTGTATAATGGTTAAAAGGGGAAAGAGGTCTATTTTAACCAAAATACCTTTATTTTCTGATAATCATGCGTAGAAAACTCAAAACCTTGAGCTTGATGTTACTCATGTAACTAATAATTATTTCTTTTGTCACTAGATTAAAAGTTTGCTTAAAAACATCGAGTATGGCATTTTCGTAAAATTATTGGGAGAGCCCACAATTTTACTAGGTTTCCTGCTGCCTATTGCATCGTCTCAGTGAGCAAATTTGACGAGCATGGAATCAACAGAGCAAAAGCTCCGCGCAAATGATGAATTCTCATTCAAATGATATTTTAACAAAAAATCTGTTAGGTATTGAATTTATTAAAGATTATAAAAGTATTCCTTTATCGTTGTCTCATTTTTGTGTAGGCATTACCTGATACAAAGTCCTCTATGTTATATTTCAAACAATTCCCTTACATTTATTTCAGAAAATATCACTTTTCATTGACTCTGCTCATCCCTTTAAGAACAATCTGATTAATTTGTTCCGTATAAAAGACCACTCGAACCGTTGAATTTCTGCTCCGCTGGTTTCCCCGATGTCTGGTTTCTGAGGAGGTTCAACCGTGCGTTGCTCCTCCAGCCCCCTTCCCAGATCGATCCCATGATCTCTGGCTATCGGGTGCGATGGGCCGTTGGGGGTTTACGCTTCCGCAGATTGCCTTCTAACGCCAACCGCGTCGCGAAATTATGACTTTTATTCCTCCCCACAAGCGCGCAATGCATTAAAGATCGGCCCGTTTGCCTTTTGTGGCGGTGGCGTTTTATTGTCGCTTTAACGCCTTCCCTGCGGTGAATGCATTTCGCTGCTTCCCTTATGAGGAGAAGGGGAAGTGGTTAGGATGGTATGTGGTCTTTCTCACACCCGAATCAATGGGAGGACGTTGTGGTATTGATGCGGGAATGTATAACATTTTTTAATTGTTTTTTTTTTCTACAACTGCCTAGGTCAATTCCATTTGGAGATTGTTGTGGGATGTGGAGTACAGCAATGAAATACAAGTATTAAACAATCAAAAAATGATTGTAATGTAATGTAAATGTACATAAAACGAAATTGAAATATGTAGCACGTTTTTGTCCTCCTTGTTTTTCAGTAAAGATAAGTAGAGCATCAGTAGTTGCCTACGATAAAAAACACTTTGGTAGTTTTCATTTGTGAAATAATGTGTGTATTTCTTAGAAGATATTTTCCCTAAACATAGTAAATTTTTAATGTAATATTTTTTTTACAAATTCATTTCAAAACTTTCATTTTCATCAAAAAGTGGCCATTTAAAATTGAAAAACGTTGGTTATTGATACTTCGTAATGGGCACTCAATATTCTACCCCAGAGAGCGTTTGAAGCATTTTAAGTTTGAAAACAAAAGTTGACACAATTTTAATTTTGTTATAATATTGCAATCCTATCTAAGATATTTTCTATTACATTTTCTGTCTTTGTTTGTAAAATATGATAGAAAATGAATTATCTTAATGGCCACTACTGGTGTCTAGTTTACTATTTGAAGAATTGACTCACGTAATTTCTTCAGATCTAATATTTCTTCATGTTAAACAATGAGAACAAAGAAAAATTAAAACGTATAAGTGGTTAGTCACTACTTACGTACAGTGTAGTTACGTAGTTACGTTAGTACGTAGTTACTCTATCCCCTTTGAGATCGATTTTTACTGCAAAGGGAGATTTAGAAAATTAACCCTGGAGAGTAACTGTAACGCCTAGTGAATGGTGCCACAAAATGGCATACAACTCCCTTCCGTTTTCTCATCGTTAGTTCCTTTTCGTTTTAAGCCAAATCAAACTTTTCGGCTTTGCTCCACCGTTTTCGGGCTACCATCTATCGGCACCTAACTGGTCTGGCCTGGAATACGAGTAAGTATAAATGATAACTACGCTCCATAATATCATCGACCACAGTACTCCCCGCAAAGGCTTCGGTGCACGCATTCTTCCAATTAGGCCATTTCGGGGTCACGGCAGCGGTCGCGCGCAGGAGGGGAAGGGGGAAGGGGGAGGGGAAGGGGGAGGGGCGCCGCAGGTGGCGTACGCTATCGAGCGCTGACTCACCGACACGTGGCCCGGCCCCAGCACGTGCGACGCGCTCGCTGACGCGGGCGGAATCGCCTGCTCCCCGCCCCCACACTTCCGGCTGCTTTATTTTATTTGGTTCATTTGGTTATTTGTTTATTTGTTTATTTGTTTATTTGTTTATTTGTTTATTTGTTTATTTGTTTATTTGTTTATTTGTTTATTTGTTTATTTGTTTATTTGTTTATTTGTTTATTTGTTTATTTGTTTATTTGTTTATTTGTTTATTTGTTTATTTGTTTATTTGTTTATTTGTTTATTTGTTTATTTGTTTATTTGTTTATTTGTTTATTTGTTTATTTGTTTATTTGTTTATTTGTTTATTTGTTTATTTGTTTATTTGTTTATTTGTTTATTTGTTTATTTGTTTATTTGTTTATTTGTTTATTTGTTTATTTGTTTATTTGTTTATTTGTTTATTTGTTTATTTGTTTATTTGTTTATTTGTTTATTTGTTTATTTGTTTATTTGTTTATTTGTTTATTTGTTTATTTGTTTATTTGTTTATTTGTTTATTTGTTTATTTGTTTATTTGTTTATTTGTTTATTTGTTTATTTGTTTATTTGTTTATTTGTTTATTTGTTTATTTGTTTATTTGTTTATTTGTTTATTTGTTTATTTGTTTATTTGTTTATTTGTTTATTTGTTTATTTGTTTATTTGTTTATTTGTTTATTTGTTTATTTGTTTATTTGTTTATTTGTTTATTTGTTTATTTGTTTATTTGTTTATTTGTTTATTTGTTTATTTGTTTATTTGTTTATTTGTTTGTTTATTTGTTTGTTTGTTTGTTTGTTTGTTTTTGTTTTTTGTTTCTTTTGTTTATTTGTTTATGTATTTATTTATTGATTTGTGTATTTATTTATTTTTTAACTATTTATTTATTTAGTAAGCTTAGTAAAGGTGGATTAATTTTCACTCGCCTTATATCTTTGTATACGTTGGGCTCATGCCGAAAGGTAATGTCCCTGCAGACAGTCGAGGGAATTACTTCGTAAAATATTTCCAATGATGGAACTTTGGACATGTTTGGCTTATAAGAGTCTCAAGTGTTTGCTTCTGCTTGTCTGAACTGAGAATACCAAACCTATCTAGGATTCCCATGCACTTCCCCCATGTACCTTATCGGGATGTGATAGGTTCCTCCCTTACCTCGCCGACCGTTAGAATGTTCTCGGATAGCTTTAAAGTTTTATATTTGACACTAAACGACTTTTGTAGGCTCCTTTCGTCCCTACCTCTGAAGGAGGTAGTACAGATGGAAGGATTGGATTAAAAGGCAATACGTGGTGATTCCGCAATACCCATCATGCCACTGGACACAAGCAGAGATCCATACCCGATATAGTAGTATTTGAATCCATGGCATTCCCAAATAGCAATGCGCGACGTATTGAATGGGAATGATCGGTTTATCGACACATTTCCTCCTCTTAATGTTATAATTCAACGACTTATCATAGATTTTAAAAACACACACTCCTCTCTCTCTTACTCTCTCTCTCTTACCCTCCTCTCACCCTCCCTCTCTTACCCTCTCTCTTACCCTCTCTTACCATCTCCCTCTCTTACTCTCCCTCTCTCTTTCTCCCACTCTTTTTTCTTTCCCTGTTTTTCTCTCTGTTTTTCTTTCTCCCCCTTCCTCTCGTATCGTTTGCCGCCCGCTCCCTTCCGCCCCTCCCCCGTGCGTGGTCGGGGAATCCGAGGCGCTTTTCCCAATCAGCCGCGCGCCAGCGCAGGGCGACGGGGGCGGCGCGGATCGCCCGCGCGCCGCCCTGTTTACCTCGTCGCTTGACGGGCGGTAATTGCAGACGAGGGCCATTGACGGCGCCCACTCGCGCGTTAATGGCCTCGCGAAATATGGCGCCCACGAGCGCCGGCGAGAGCCCTCGCGGAGTAAAACATATTTTATACAGCGGATCCGCTTTCAAGGGAATACGCCCATAATTATAAACCTACGCCATGAGGGGATTTTGGGGAAGTGCAAACGATCGGTTGATTGATTGATTGAACTTTTCGTGTTTCCGGACACGTCAACTGCTTTGGTCATTACTCCAGTTAGTGTAGAGCATGTTTTTTCTCGGGAGATGGCGGTGATCTTCCTCCGCTGGATGGCGAGATCCGGTGCCGACCTACAGTAGGCTAGTGGGGATTCCTTATAAACAGGACTCACCCACCAGCGGGGCACTACCCCAGCCGGGACAAGCTCTAAGCTCCCGACCGGTCTCCCGGAATATGTGGTAGTGTAGTGCATGTTAGTGTAAGTGTGTGTGTAAGGGGAAAGGATAGGACAAGGAAGAGGAAGGAAAGATTGCGCGCGGTCCGTGGCCCGTTTGGAGGGTACTGCTCCGGCATTCGCCTGGTGTTGATCGAAGAAACCACGGAAAAATACCGATCAGAGGATCCGACCGCTAGAATTCTCCTCCAGACAGCGACTGAATTCGACCTAGCTGAAAAGCCAGTGTCGGAAATCCTGCCGCCGTCAGGATTGGAATCTAGGATATCCCGGTCAGAGGCGCTGCACTACCATCAGTGAGCTAGCGCTCCCGGTGCAAAGGATCGGCTAGTATCGCCATTGCAAAGAACTAACTTCGTACAATCAATAGAGACAAATATTTTTTTGTGCATGTCTCTATTGCAGTTCAAAACGCATTTACTTTATGATACAACAGTTGTGAGATACATGTAGGAATATGAAAGGAGAATCGCATTCAAATCAAGAGGATCGCATTTAAAAAACGGTCGTGTGTGAAAGTGTCGTTATAATTTTGTATAATCGAGCATTATTTACACTTCTTTGCGATGACGTAAATCATTTTATTTTATTATAAATATTTTTGATATTTAAAGAGATAAATAAAATATATTTTAATATAACTTGAAACACACCTTGCAATACTTTTATCATTCCGGAAAAAACTCTGTTTCCGCCGCAGCATAAACGTGAGCTAATATGAATCTCAGAAACAAATAATCAACTGTGTAATGAAATCATCATTATCCCACTGTTCTTGATATAGTAATATTTTTATGTAAAGTATAATTTGCAGTACAATTGAGTAAATGATTAACAATTCCTAAGAGGGTGCATAGTGTTTGTGTGGGAAGTATACAGAGAGCGCAATAAAATTCACGTTTAGAAGCTTTTTATTATAAAACATTTGTCATTCTTTGTCAAAATTTATTTGTGCTTTTCCACTTTCTCGCCTTACTTCGTAAGTAGATGAAGTATTGTAATCTTGCGCCGGAAATCAGTGATTTTTCGTCAGAATAACTCTTATTGGCGAGATCTGGTAACGAAAAAGTGCATAAATCATATTCTGATGTGTTTTGAATTACTTCATCCAATACATTGTGCAGTCAGAATCCATGTTTTCATAGTCCTTGATACCAATAAATCGATTGACGTCAAAACGACCGTACATCCTTCCGCTCGTCTGGCCGTTTGTGTGTCTATGGTCAACGCTAGCGTCTAAACTATTCATATTTTCCCTAAAAGTGGTATTCCCCGATCAATCTGAACGAACCCGAAGCCCTGCGGGTCTGAAACGATAGTTTTATTTTTGGAGGTACTTAATTGGAAGTCTCAATATCTTCAAAATTTGCCCAAACATTTTGGATTAATCCTCCGGCAGGCGCGAAGCAGCACTTAGTGCTACATTCTTACATTTTGGTTGATTTCGTGTAAATAATTAGTATCACACATATGAGCTCATAGTTATTTTTCGTTGCCACCAAATGTTACTCCACGGTACCTACTGTGGGCATGAACTTAACGCGCCAAAGCGTGCCATGAGAAACGGTACGATTGTGTTTAACGTACGAGGTGGTTGTTGCACGGTACGAGGCATTGTAAATTGGTACGTGCCGTTCCGAGTCGAACCTAAGTATCTCAACGGGCCGTGGTATTCAACGCCGGACGAGGACTAGGGTCTCGTGTATCAAGAAAACTTGCACGAGCTTAAACGTGGCTGCTCACGAGGATGAATGAAACGACAATGACCGAGGAAAACACAAAATTGCTCAAGCTTACACGACTTTGAATTTCCTCAAATCTTCGTTACTCAGAGTAAAATCCCCTACCCCCTCGCTGAGAGAATTGACATATGTAGTTTCTCATGCCATAACTGTGATTCTGTTTATATTGGACACATAGTAAAAAAATGTTCCTGCAGAATCGAAGAACGTATGAGATATTGGAAATAAAATGTGGATACTTCCACCTTTGATAACCGTTTGATTCAATTTAATCACTCTTTTGACACCAAAAAAAACCTTCAAAATTCTTCATTTAGGCCAAAAAAGGCCAAAAAATTAAATTTGAAATTTTGGAATATCTCAGAATTTTGAACCTCATAACATCATCTGCCTCCGTTCGTCACGACCTCGGAATATCTTCTGCCCTGTTTGTTTATCTTACGCGCCCTTCATCTGCCTTCTTTGATGCGCGGTATTGTATCCAAATGCGTCTCTCCTTCGTCCCTGTACGCAGGATATTCCCTTTCTGGCACATATTCTAATTTTTGATTGGTCAACGTGGTTCTAGCAAGTTATTTATTTACTCTTTGCTTATCAATTACTAATTACTTTCGTAATTTACTTCTTCATTCCGGAAATTGCCACGCCTTTTACTTCCAAATCCCTATTTTCCTATATATTAATGATGTCACTATTCTCTTGTATTTTCATTAGTTATTACTCGATCAATTGCTTCTCTCCTGTTCCCCATTGTTAGTATAGTTTTGTTTATATATTTTATCCGAATTTGTTGTTCCTGTAATGAACAGAAATATGATCTTTTAGATATGTCCGATTTTTTATGACACCTCTGCACAAATAAACACACGAACTCTCAGGACAAGGCCTTTGGAATGTTTCCATTCGGAAAACATCGGACGAATTGTGTAAAAATATTTAAGATAATTACCTAAATTAATATACTAAAAAATATGTCAAACGTTTCTGTGTTGAACAAATAAAATTATTCCTTTATTTAAACAACAAAATTACCAATAGAAATTATTAATGTCTACGACAAAAGTCCCACTCTTTTACAGGCTTTTGATTTTTCTTTCACTAAGAATACAGCTTTAGTTGTCCGTGATATGATAGGGTAATTGATTTATCTGTCTTTTTTCTTCTTCTCAGTTGTTTCTAACTCATGCTTCACATAAATTACAACGTCCTCACTCAATTACTCTAGCATTGATTCCATTTTTAAGAGAGTAGCTGAAAAACGACTTCCACCAACTTTTCTTTTTCATATCACACTGCTTCCCAAAGCCCTCTTGCCTCTGTTCATTTTTTCTCTTCTTCTCGCGTAGCAATGTTCACAGAATTTCACATGCACGTAATATATGACATTCCTTTGCACACACCTTGTGATATATCATCACTAGGGAACGGATTTTTATGTAAATACATATTTTTAGAGCGGCAAGACACCTCCATTCAATAATATTTTTTAGACTTAATACGACATTCTGAACGAATTAGAACCATTTTTATTTTACATATTTTGGTATATTTACATATTGTTACATATTTTATCTATTGCTACATATTTCATTATCATTTTAATATATTTATAAGTCGAAAATAAACATTTCACATGCGAGTTTGGAATATATGTTACTTCAAAACTAACTCTGTTACTGAAATACTTACAAAACCACGCTATGTGCTTGTTTGTATTAACGCCGTGCCTTCGCTATTAATTGTCAAATTCACGCCCCCTCCATTCTGCTTCTTGGGAACCGGGAACTCAGGATCAAGGATGAGTGGATGCATGTGAAGTAGAAGGAACTTCAACCACGTGCATATTCATTTTCATAGACCCCATGCGTAACTCGATACAACAAATATTTTTCAATTCATTGTCTTATCGCGATTCTGGAGTGGGGGAGCATATGTTTCCTTTACCCCTATATCTAACATAGGCTGCACGTAATTGTATATCTTACGAAAGTATTATATATTCCGGGAAAGTAGCCTATAATTGCTTCTGGAGAGTAGAACTCTGTTTCAGCCTCTCAGAATCCATGTTAAGATCTGATTGGTAACGTATTATGCCCGAAAAAAGCTTGAAGAGTGGAGTTTATAGCATTTTAACGAATTTTCATTTCACATATTTTCTATTTTTTCGTACATATTTTAGAAAAAAATAAATACATGTATATTTACATATTTTGTTTCTTTTATTACAATAAATTCCGTTCCCTAATCATCACAATCCCATATCATGAGAATCTATGACAGGCGTAAAACTGGGCCTTGCACACATCGGTTGGGATTGGACGCTCCACGCGCTTTCCGCGCGGTCGCAGCAGACAGCGAAAGAGCAGCTGCGTATTATTCGCGACGGCGGCGACAGGAAGCGCAAGTGACGCGTCAAAGCGAGCCGTCCGCCCGTGCGTCGGTCCGTCCTCTGCGTGGGCAGCGCCGAAATTTGCCGCGTTCTCGCTCGAGCGCCACGCTCTCGCCGCCGGCGTTTGATTTTGTGAAACTAGGAGCTTCCTGCAGTTAATTGCGTTTTTTGCCGGTCAAACACCGCTCCGTCGACGGTGGCGTGCAAAATCACCACCCGATTTGCGAGGACGTGTCGAGCCTCTGTGTCGAGTGGTGCAGAAAAAGGAACGAACAAAACGGAAAATAGATCCCAGTTGGTGGAAAAAACTGAGAGTTGCAGAGATAGGTGTCAGCTTGAGTTAATGTGATGAGTGTTAATTTCCAATAAGTAATATTTATTTATTTATTTTTGCTTTCTCGTATACTAACGTATATACGAAATAATGTACGTAGTATAGACAAAGTTATGTAATACTGCAGAAAATCGATTTCGAAATTTCAACGGAAATACACATTTTGGGGTCCCCTTATACTGAAAAAGTGTTTATTTTTCAAAACGTCCGTCTGTCTCTCCGTCTATGAACACTACTAGCATGCATACGCAACCATGCATACGATCATTTTAAAACTGAAGACCCCTGTTTATCCGGCTCTAGTTGAAGCTTTGATATTTTGAATAACATTCTTTAAAATTTGTGTGTACTTTACATAAAGCCCGCGGGCATTTTCAAAATTTTCTCAAAAGCAGCTTCATTATTTTCTTTAAATTTCTTGGAAGAATTGAGTAAAATATACCTATAAAAGTGTGTCTTTATTTCAATCAATTAATTTAAACGAGTAAAATATTTCTTACGTGAAGTTTTAGTCCTTATCATACCGTATGAAAAGACTTTCGACCCACAATTTAAATTTTTCTGTGACCCGGAACGATGTTCTTATTAAATAATAGATGTAATACTGAACACGTCAGAGCAGGCGAAACCTTAGATATTTGTCTTTTAAATAAATTACGTAATATTATTTATATTAGAAAGGGTAGCAAAGCGGAGAATATCACACATAACTTTCTCTATATCACGTATGAACTTTGCGCGAGAGTAACAATAATAATAATAATAATAATAATAATAATAATAATAATAATAATAATAATAATTTTCAAGCAGCTGTAACCTACCTTCAAATTTTCTACAAAATCCTAACATCGTGTGTTACACAACGCCACACATTGAGGAACGGAACATCTTAACAGAAAGGACGTAGACCTGGATTATAGGGATGAGAGGAACAACTTATTATAGACCCTGTAATTATGGGGTAAGTGCTTGAAAAAAAGAAACTTGTACGCATGCTACATAGATTATGCTAAAGCATTCGACACCGAACCCCATTCTTGGCTTCTTCAATGATTGCATGTATACAAGGTTCACCCGTCTGTCCAAAACTTCCTGAAAACGGTGATGAAATACAAAACTGCATCTCTCTAATGGAAATGAATGTGTTCAGACAGGTACTATACATATCCGCTGAGGGAATTTCCAGGACGACTCTTTAAGCCCCTTATTGTTCTCCTTAGCCTTGAATCCTCTGTTACTCTACTAAATGCATCTAATTATGGAATCGCTCTTAAAAAAAGAGAACTCAGTCCTTCTTCGTGTCTCGCTTCTTCTTTATATGGATGATTTGAAGCTCTATGCAGCCACTGAGAATCATATGCGGCAGCTAATTAGCGTGACGGAGAAATTCACTGACGATATCAAGATGAAATTCAGTTTGGATAAGTGCAGGAGAGTGAATGTCATTCGAGGTCGTATGCAGGTTACAAATTTGGAAACTGACAATGAACCAAAGATTACCTTCATGGAACCTCATGCAGTTTACAAATACTTGGGCTTTTAACAATCACTCCGAATCAAACACACTGACACTAAGAACATACTAACAACTGATGTGTGTAAACGATTGCATGGACTATTAAAAACTCAACTCTCTGGTAGAAATTTTGTGTAGGCCATCAATTCATATGTCATTCCAGTGCTGACTTACTCCTTTGGCATTATTAAATGGAGCAATACCGACCACGACAACCTCAAGAGGACAATTCGAACAGCTATCACTCAACATCATTCCCACTCAAGCACTGAACATTTTACCCTTCCAAGATCACAAGCATGGCGAGGAGTTGTTGACCCATAAATCTACACTGCTCTCAAATTGCATCACTCAGGAGATACTTACTCGAACATTGCGGGAGACGTCAGCAAGCAGTGAGCGCAGTTAATGATAACTATAGCCCTCTAAACTTGAAAAGGGCTGTCTCCTGGCTGTCCGGGACCAGCCGCGTCGATTTGCTTGTAGCTGACGTTTCGGCCAACATATTGTGGCCTTCCTCAGAGCGTACTGAGAAAGGCCACAAGGAAGGCCCTGGAAGGAAGGTCACAATATGTTGGCCGAAACGTCAGCTACAAGCAAATCGACGCGGCTTGTCCCGGACAGCCAAGAGACATACTCCGACCGCGGAAGCCTACGTAATCATATCTTGAAAAGGGCTGATCCACCCGTTCAGCCAGTCATTGAAACCGAAGAGCAGATAACCTCATGGGAAGGGAAAGCACTGCACGGAAGGTACCCCCATGAGCTTAGCAAACCAGAAGTCGACATCTCTGCGTCGCACGCATGGCTCCAGTATGGGGATCTCCTTCCACAGACAGAAGCCTTCATTATAGCTATCCAGGATCAAGTGGTGTCAACTTTCAACTACAGAAAACACATTCTGAGAGATTCGACCATCCACTCCGACACATGTAGAAGATGTGAGGCCGCAAGCAAAACTATCCAATACGTGACAAGTTAATGTAGCGGCTTGTGGGAATTCTGATTGGATGTTGTTGACGTTCTTATAAGAAGAAATAAAAGAAGTCATCTTCGTCAACATATCATGATATGTTGACGAAGATGACTTCTTTTATTTCTTCTTAATGTAGCGGCCAGTGTAGTGCATGGAAATGTGGGTAAGAGGAAAGGATAGGGCAAGGAAGAAGAAGGAAAGATCGCGCGCAGCCCTTAGCCCTTAACTGGTACTTCCCCGCATTCGCCTGGTATTGATCCCACAAACTACAAGGCTGCCGCAAAAACTCTCCTCCAGATGGCGGTTCAATTCGACCTAGAAAGTATAAAAAACAAGTAAAAACATTTTAATAACATTTGCAAAAATTATGGTATATTAAAAATACAATTAAAGGGAAGTACAACAAAAAGAATTAGAGAAATAAAGGTGTTTTTAAGATTTTGAATTTCTTTTGAAATTAAAAATGTTTCAGGAAATTAAAAGATTATTCAAAAGCAGTTTTGTAGGCATGACAAGGACATATTTTAAACACGTTTCCCTACTTCCGGATATGTACGCAGAGGGACCGATGGCCACCTCATTTTCTCAATTTCCTCAAGTTCAATGTATTGCTGCAAATCACAACTGTTCTCTACATCGATAATTAGTAAAATAAAATATCAATGTGGTTACTGACAGGCCTGGACTACCAACACTGGAGTTAATGTCACATAGTGATCATTTCGATTTTTTTTGTAAATATTCAATAAGCGTTGAAAGACGAAACTATCACCAACAGTTTAGAAATGTTCTAATAAAAAAATTTATAAGATGAGACATTAACTTGTTACCTACACAGAGCCAGAAGGCCAAAACCACGCTGAAGTCTATCGCTTTACCTTCCACCAACTCAACCCACTGGTATGCGACTTGTTAAGAATATTATGATTTGTACTTTTCGAAAAGTTTGCTAATAGCTTTGCGTACTAAAGTGCCCTATATGAATTTCTTCTCCTTGAGAACAACATTCACAGGGTCGAAATCAGCTGCCGAGCAGTGCAGTTCAAGGCCCCCAGTCTTCCGCAGACCTCTCACCCCCCGAAGAAATACCCACGGGTCCTGCCTTTACTAGTACTACGCCAGGGGACTGAAGAGTTAGTTGTGCGAGGTCAGAAGCGAGGGTTAGGCCCGGGAATCCATGTTAGGGTAGTGAGGTATTAGGGAGGGAGGCTTGTTATTGGTAGGGAGGCCCCCTCCTCGGAGAACGATTGCCGCAGCTTTTGGCGCAGAGGGGGAGCTTTCCTTTGTTCCACCAGCGAGGGATCATTACTAGAAAATGGCGTTGTTATGAGAAAGTTGGCCACTTGATCAAAATCAATTTTGAAGGAAAATAATGAAGAACGCAATCGTGAAAATCCAAGAGTTGTTATTTTGCAGTTTAATATAATTTAAAAGCATTTTTACTGAAAACAAGCATTGTGAGAATATATATCGAAAAAAAATCTGAAAGTTTGAAATTTTCAGAATTATAACATTTTATAAATATTTAAGAATTTTGACATGTATAGTACATGAGTGTGAACTACTCTTTTAAGATATTTTTATTTTCTCGTTTATATATATATATATATATATATATATATATATATATATAGAGAGAGAGAGAGAGAGAGTAATAAGTGAAATATGGAGAAAGTTACGTCATGTGGCAGAAAGTTGCGTCACGTTTTCCAGATTTCATCGAAAAAACACGTTTTGGTATCCTCTGATACAGAAAAGGTGCTTTTTCCAATAGTAGGCCCCTCTTAAACAACACTTAACGCCACTTAAACACCCGTAAACAACACCTAACAGTATGAACGTCTGTAAATAACACAGAGTTAAAACCATTTTCGGATTTTTTCAAAGTGAATTTATCCCCGTCGTACTGGCTCAATTCAAAGCTTTGCTATTTTGAGAAACATTCTTTAAATTTTGGGCATACTTTGTATAAAGCCCTTGAGACATTTTGAAAATTTACTTAAAATAGGCTCCAATTTTTTCTTCAAATTTCTTGTAAGATTAGAGTAAAATTCCACTGTTACCGGGCTTTACTGTTACCCATGACTTTTTGAAAATTGCAAAATTTCTAATTTGTTCGTCATCTTCTTAAAACGACAATGTTGAAGATATAGATTTCTTCTTCAAATTAAATTTTTTCTACACAATTTATATCATTACCGTAAGGTGCATTTTTGTTGAAAATTGTAATCGCTATTTGCGTAATTTTTAATGAAATATATGCAATATTAGAAATTAAATACCAAGATTTTTTCAACATCTCCAATTTTTTTATTTAACCTTTTTGTACGGATAGTGCAATATGCGTTAGATAGGATGACGCAAACGTTTGTTTTTTTTATTTAATTTATTTTAAGTCGCATCAACGGCTAGGTCATTAGCGACTAAATGAATACATTATATTTTACATTATCAATTTTTTGTATTTACAATATTGAGGTTACAGTACAGAGATGAAATGGATATAAAAACATATTAAAGTTGAATTAATAAAAATTTTATAAGGTTATCAGCCAAAATTGCAGCTTTTAAAAATATGGCTACTCCACCAGAAGCATGATCACTGGTTCTATTTTTAAAGAAACATTGATAATTTTTAATATTAGCTGAGTGATTAGCCTTGGAATTGGATTCTTGCAAACAAATGATATCTGGGTAATAGTTGCAGATACTCAAGATGACAATAGTAACCATTAATATTCCATTGGAGTATCTTCATTTGTTTGCTTGAAATTTATTTAGCAAGGGGGGAATGGTGTTTCTTTAAGAGACCTGAATTGAAAGATTTAGTGTCAGGTAGTTTCCATACTGGATTCAGACTCAACTGTGTCTGATTCCAGTAGGTGTTTCTGCAGTTTTTTTCTAATTCTGGTAACTCTGCTTTTGATAATTCTATCCTTTAATACAGGGTAAATGTCACTGAGCATTTTTATAACAGCTGGAATATCATTGGAATAGTCCTTTACTATGGTTAGAGGATCAGCAGAGCCCAGAGTATTTTCTAGTAGTAAGTGTAATTGATTCACTGACAGAGGGAAGGAGTTTTGGTTCCTTTCAATCAGATCTTTAGTTGGGCTAAGCATGTCTTCAAGTGTTTTATTAGAATTGCTATCTTGGTCCAGTTCTTCATGTTTTGAAGAATTCTTTTTCTGTTTCTTTTTTTTAGTTTTTTTAACATTATTATCTTGATTATTATCTTTAACATTATTTGTTGCTTCAGATAGGGAAGAGGGTTCATTGGGGAGGCTTATTTTAAGAAGGGGAGGAAAGTTCATAGGGTCACTGGTGGAGGGGGCAGTGGGAGTTTCAGTTATGGTAGGTTGTACTTCCATCTTATTAGAAGGGATAGTTGGTATATTTGTACTGGGAGTGTCCAGAAGGCACTTCTCTTTGGGGATATTTTGTGGGCAGTTACTAGCAGTATGGCCTTCCATTTTGCAATTGAAACAAGTAATGTTTTCAGCAGAGAAAAAGATTCTATATGGTGTACCTTCATGTACAATCACTGATGACTGAGGGAGTTTGTGAAGTTCATCAGGTTGGATAAATGTTTGCCTTCTGAAGCTCATAATGTGACTGAAGTTAGGGTCAGACAGACTAGCTCTGATGAAAGATATACTGGAGGTAGTTTTGATGTCATGATTCTTGAAAATATTTGTGATTTCCTCGTTTGGAATAAAAGGGTATACATTTGATATAATGATTCTCTTGAGTTTGTTAATTAGGGGTCTCACATTAACAGTAGTATTTTTAATGATTAGAGTAGGGTATTTGTTAGTTATAAGATCAGCATTGACCTTCGAGTTCAGAAACATACATATTCTGTTATTGGATATTCTTGATATGAAAGTAATGGCACTGGGGGGAACAATTTCAGTTAGTTTACTTATATAGTATTTGACAGTTAGATTTTCGCATGCGTCCAGTAGTATAGATTGTTCTTTTGATGGAAAACTCACTGTATTTGGAGCTCCGGCGTAGGACTTCGTGGGTTGCTCTTGGAGGTTAAGTGACGGATTCATCTTGAGTTTGGCTGGTACTGCTTTATTCATGTGGATACGTTGAGCCAGCCGGCAGGCCGGCCAGAGAAACGCTGTACACTGCTTGGAACACTGATAGCACTTTAAATAACACTGTTAGGTAATATTAATACTGAAGTGTTTTGGTTCGGAGATACAGTGTATCGGTAAGCTGATAGAGCGCAGCAGTAGTTGTTGCCTCTAACGCTGTCGAACTACGACTGACGCAAACGTTATTTACTTATATTCTTTTGTTTTTCATAAATTACTTAAATGTAATTTTTTTAAATATATCTCACATCCTTACTATTAAAATAAGCGGCGATTTCTATATACATACTCCATTCGTTCGTTAAAGGGCTTTAAATTATGTTTTATAAAGTTTCTCTAAAATGCAACTCTTTTCTGTCAAAATTTGCTCAAAATTCTCAAATGATTCAAAAACTACCAAACGATATTTTTTCAGAAACTGTTAAAAGAAATTTCATTTTATTTTCGTACAGATGATAATAAATCAGTGAATAACAAGACATAAATGTCTTTCTGATGTATCCTTTTGTTTTTTCAAAAATTTCAAAGATATATATTTTTTAAATATCTCTACCTTAATATTTGTATTTGTAACATTTTTCATTGTTATTCCGTGTGAAAAAGTGCATCAAATAATTTCTCATGAAGTTTCTTGAAAACTACTAATTGTTTTCTAATAATGAGCTCAAAATTGCACATTTTTAGAAGTGTTCTATTAAAAACTAAGAAAATATGAAAAAATGACATTAGGTAGCAATAGACTGCAGCTGGGAAGATGGTGGGGCAAAACCGCATAGCTATTCCAGACTAACAACAGAAAAATAAATAGTACCAGATAGTCTTTGCCATTCTGTAGCACCATTTGTTTCTTCTTTTCTTCCTTCTTCTGCATGTCAGAATGACTAATACGTTGGTTACTAGTCTCTGATTTACGTTATATCTTTCGAACGAATTCATCTAAAAAGCTTTAATTTGCACCGAATAACAGAAAAAAAATATTCCTTAATGTTATTTGAATTATAAACCGTTATCTTCTAATATCACGCGGAAAACGTGTTTTGACGTAACGTGACGTGACGTAAAACTTGATAAGATTTACTTTTGTTTCTGTGCTGAGATGACTGATTTCGTTGAAGGATTTACTTTGAAGCAGATTTCCAAAAAATTATGTTTTTGATTATATTTTCCCCATTTTCTCCGGAGTTTTTCAACTGACAATTTTCTATTTTTTGTAGAAGTAAGAGTTTTGTATTTGTGTAATAATCAATATATATTAGCGGAAAGAATACAGTAAGTTTCATACCTCCGGATTAATGTAAAAGCGCACAGAAAAAAATTGGTAAAAATTGACATTTACTTCAAATACGCTGTAAGTTATAAACAACATTTAGATGAAAATCTGCTCCTACGTTCTTAAAACATTTCCACCAAGGTGCTCCTAAAATTTTACAGCTCTTGATTGAGTATTTTTGAGACAATGGATCAAAAGTGCTGCTAAATTAACCTGGAAGAGAGAGGGTTTCCTGTCTCTCCGAATCTTATAATTATTATTTCTTTTTGAACAGCTTGTTAATTGTTTAGTCTTTAATGTGAGCAGAGTCATTTTTATTTTCCAGATTTCTCAGAACAATATAATATATTCTGATATTATATATTTTACAAGTACGAATTGTAAGTGCGTTAGTTCATTTAGGAATTAATTTTTACTTCTTAATATAAACTGTTATGTTTTGGTATTGACCGATACAACAAGTCGTGATACATGCCATTGCTAAATCAAATGCATGATCCATTCGGAATGATGGTAAATTATCACCAGACCGTTGATAATTACCTTATTCGGGTGACTTATTACTTCTGTCATGAGAGCTAAATACTACTCTATCAAGCTCGATGGCATATTAGTATACCATTTACGAAATTATAGTCTGTAACGTGACGCGTTTCTGATTCGTATATTTTTCCTGATGAGAATAGAGAAGTGACATTTTCGTAGAACAGTGCATGAAAACTCAATAGACACTATGATAGTCCACATTGAGGGGATGTGATACCCATCCAATTTCATCTATATTCTATTGCGTTAATGGTTTGATATAGGTCAAACATTATCATAAATAAAACGAATGAAAATTGTACCTCTCTCAGTTTTTTCAAGGAATAAATGGACTTTTTCCATTAGCCGTTTGTCACATAGAAGGAAAAAGATTTAATTTCTCTAATGTTGCGAGTTAATGCACAAACACCTCAGTTGGAATAGTAATCACAATGAAGCTAATTGTATGGTCAGTTCTTGACCATACTATTCATGAACGACAAAGAGGCAAGTTTTATTGACATTTCTTTATTTGTGTGAAACACAATATTATCGTTTGTTTTGATTGTTTTATGAACTAGTTTCGAATGCCAATCAAATAATATTGTCCACAACATGTGTAGAGCTTTGGTTTTATTTTATTTGTAGAATCTGATTCCATTTTCTAATTAAAACCCCTTAGGTGTTTCACATAAATTTGTTTTCGATTTTTCGGTCCCTGTTTTCAATATTAAAGGCAAGTATTACTCTTAATACCTAAAATAATTGATAAATAAAATCTTTTTTTGCATTATGAATCAGTAGATTATAAGTAGACACGTTAGAAAGTATTATTATTATTATTATTATTATTATTATTATTATTATTATTATTATTGGTATATTTATTCTCAACATTTTTTAGTGGTCGGTATGTCAACAACTCACAGGTATGATGACCAGGTGTGTGGTTGCGGTATTGAAGATTCAGATGGCTTCTAACAATACGGCATGTATTCAAGATAACTGCCTTCTGCACATTGTATATACTCCTGGCATCCAAGTGAAGACACTATAGTGCTCGAATTGTCATTTTCGGGATCTCTCCTGTGGCTGATATTATTTTTGTCACAATTGTCACTTTGTTGAAGTTCCACTGATCTGCGACCTCATGGGCAAGATCGGTATATTTTGGAATCTTTTCTTGATGTTTTGCTGATATACTGTGGGTTTTGGGTATTGATACATCAGTAAGGTAAGGTTATTGATGGTTTCTATCGATGTATGTTATATCGGGTCGATTGCCACAGACTTGTTTGTCAGTGATAATGGAGCGATATCATTAGAGAGTGTGCTCACTTCTTTCAAGCACATTCTGAGGAACATATTTATAATATGGCAAGGAGGTGGCGAGTAAACCCGTTTTCATTGCCAATAATTACTGGACATTCTTCGCCGCTTCATCAAGCCTCTTTTTATATTCCAACTGTACTTCCATACCTAGCTGAAAAGCTAGTGTCGAAAATCCTGCCGCCGTCAGGATTCGAACCTTGGACCTCCTGGTCAGAGGCGCTGCATCTAGCGGGGGAGAAACACCGCCCACAGGGAAGATAAATCGTGACCGTAGGAGTCAACGACAACACTGTCTCTGAGCTCCGTCAGCCGCCCACCGGAAATGGTAATGGTACCGCTCGTGCCCGTCCGCCAGGGACGATGTATTCCCACCGGTGCCATATGGCCGCCTGAGCGGTGAGGAAGGACATCAGGGCAGCGGGCGCGCTTCCGGTGTAATCTCCCTGCGAGCGGCGCCCGACCGCCTTTTTGTGATATTTGTTGTTAATTTCCTGAAGCCGCGTCGACGCACCCGCCCCGGTGCCCGTCAGACTGTTGTCCCCACCCCGCCCCGTCCCGCCCCCTTCCGCCTCGCCCCGCCCCTCCCCGCCCCTTCCCGCCCCTTCCCGCCCCTCCCCGCCCCTCCCCGCCCTCTCCGCCCCCCGCAGCTGTCTGTGCCACCGCAAACAATAGCCGCTTCCAACAGCCGCACCGCCGCCGCCGTTTGAATTTCGAATGTCACGTCCGTGCCGGCTTCCCTTGTGTAGCTCAGGAAAACATCTGTTGCCGCTTTAGTGTCTCTGATCGAAAGCTCCTAGGATTCGTATTCCGACGGTAACGGACTTTCTACTTAGCTACGTAGGGTTCAGCCGCTGTCTGAGGAGAATTTGTAAAATTACCACACAAAGTAGTTATTAGTGATGTGTCTCCATTTTTCCGGTGGATATCCAAATGTTTTACTGGTGAAAATCACCCATGAATAGCGCGTGATTGAATTATGAAAATGAACGCCTGGTCAGGTAACATTTTAGCACTTTGACTCCCAGTTCAATACGCCCTTGCACTCCGCTGAAGTAATCCAACGGATGAACAACGGAATTGCTACCTTGTAATCGAATTACTAGTGAATTATATCGAAAAGAAAGGCAAAAAATAAAAATAGACAAGAAAAACCCTCGTATTATCACGGTAATTTTCTCCATGTTATGTACATGATAATTTACAAAGAACTTTCACTTTGAGATGAATTTACTTCATATTAAAGTTTAGAAATTATTTACCTCTTTTGAGCTTCCTAAATTCGCAAACCCCTTCGGCAACACCAATCTTCTTATAGGTAACGGAAGATTTAAGCAACGTTATCGTAACAGAACCTCCTTCGGGCTGGCAGCAGAACAAACGGTGCCGACCTAGCTCTGACTTCCACTATTTCCTCCTTTTTCCACTACTCTTGTGCGCGCTCTGTATCCAGTAAACCTCACCCCTCTTCACCTTTAGGCGACGGGCGTTGATTTACCCCTCGGCTCACAAGCGCGAATTTGAATGCTCTGTCGGTCGAAAATGTAATGCGTAGCACCCTACCCGAGGCTGGCAGTCACAATACAGCGTACATACTAAATTGTAGCTGTCATTTCTCATCATTCACATGATCTCTTGATTCATACTGTTATACGAATTCGTCAGATTTTCGACACGAATAGAAACATATGAATTCGCCAGATTTTTTAGAACGCTCGCTTACAAAACGTGTTTATTATGTGTAATGACACGAGACTAGAAATAACCGATTTCTACTATCAATGATTTTATCTATGAAACGTGTATATTCTATTATACTTGTTTTTTTAACGTGGCATCTGAAGGTACCGTGCGAAAGCAGGAAGGCAGACTCCAATAGAGAGCCGTAAAAATGGGAGTTGTAGTGACGTCGCAGTCCCCATTGGAGTCTATCTTCCCTCTCCTCTTTCGTGCGTGACCTTGAGACGATAAGAAAACCCAAGAATAGGGAGTTTTGGCATGCCTTAGCGGAAACAAATCGACTACAATCTCGATCTTCTACGCATGCGCAGATGCACAAATGTACCGCGAAACTTAAACTGCTCATGCGCAGATCGACAGTGCTTTCGATAGCTTTAACGTTCGGGGTGCAAAAACTCCCTATTGACAATTCACTTTGTGTGTTCTGTTACGATTTTGGAATGTCCAATTTACAAAACGAAACGAAATAATCTAGTGAATCTTAACGAAATCAATTGTTGCATTTCTTTTATGAACGATTACTAAACGTGTTTAGTACACTGCATCGCAATATTTCCCTTAATGTAGTTTTGACACAAAAATGTAATACGTTTTATCATCAAATACAAACATTGATGCAAGGAAGACGAGTTTCTTGGTTGTAGACCTAGAAATGAAACAATGGGTTTTGTTGAAATGAATGATCATGTATATAATTAAATATATCAGTTTTTTATAAAATCTTCAAATCATTAAAATCAAAATTTAAATGGAGATCTCCGAAGTACCTTCATTATTGGTTTATGGATAAGACTTTTGTACTTTGATATTGCTAGGGATACGTTTCACAAATGAATTTTCCTTATTTCTGGACATTTACTTTTCAATATGTAAGATTTTGCCATTTTGATGACGATTTCTACTAGTTTAGGTTGATCAAAGCGCCAATTGATGATACTGCATGGCCTCTGACCGGGAGGTCCTAGTGTTCGAGTGCCGACGGTGGCAGGCTTTTGGACAATAGCTACATAGCCGAGTCGAATTCAGTCGATTTCCGAACAAGAAATCTAGCGGCCGGCTGCCCTGATCGGCAGGTTCCCGTGCTTTCTCCGACCAACACCAGGCGAATGCCGGAGCTGTACCCAACAAACAGGCCGTGAACCACGCAGGACCTTTCTTTCCTCTCCCGTAACTTATCTTATTCCTCACGACTTATTTGCACCTACTTATATTTGCAATTATATGCACCACCCTACCACACTTGTTGGGGACTTGGAGCTTTTCCCGGCTAGTCCGGTGCCACGCTAGAGGGAGGTACTATGCTGGAGAAAACTCCGCTAGCCGATGATAGGTGGACGCCGAATCTCACTATCCGTCACCTCCCGAGGAAAAGAATGCACTTACGATGAAATTTAGCAGTTGACGCGCCCGGAAACACGAAATAAAGCTATCATTTGAAGACGATTTGTGTTAACTGGGGGACGGGGAACAGTAGCTCAAAGCATCAAATTTTGTCGCTGTAGAGTCTCTGACCGGGAGTTTCTAGGTTCGAGTCCTGACGGCAGCAGGATTTTCGACACTAGCTTTTCAGCAACAATTCAGTATCTGTCTAGAGGAGAATTCTAGCGTCCGCCTGCTCTGATCAATACTTTTCAGTGGTTTCTTCGATCAACACCAGGCGAATGCCGGAGCAGTACCCTAACAAACGGGCCACGGACCGCGCGCGATCTGTCCTTTCCCTTCCCTGTCCTATCCTCTCCCCCTTACACACACGCTTACACTAACATGCACTACACTACCACATATTCCGAGACACCGGTCGGGAGCTTAGAGGTTGTCCGGCTGGGGCGGTGCTCCGCTGATGGGAGAGTCCTTGTAAGGGGGCAACCCCACTATCCGACGGTAGGTTGGCGCCGGATCTCTCCATCCAGCAGGGGAAGATCACTGTCATTTACCGAGAAAAAAACATGCACTTCACCAACGGCACTAATGACCAAAGCAGGTGACGCGCCCCGAAACACGAAGAAATCAATCAGTTAACTGAAACAAAAACGCAGAACGCCAAACTCGAATTAAAAACACGTATCCGTTACTTGTATTCTTGGATATTTTCAGCAAAATTGAATAAATCAATTGAGGTGCTCTGCGAGTTCCCTCGTCAAATGTAGGTTAGTGTTAGTATAAGCTAGATTAAGTTAGATAGTGAGCCAGATAATACAAATGTAAAGATAAATATAAACTGAACTTTGTAATTTCATCCCAAATATAAATAAATAAAAAAACATTTGCGCTCTCTTTCAGTCGCGTTCTGGCCCACTGTGACCTTCAGCCCCCCCCCGGGGGGGGGCGAGTCCCGCAGGGCGAGGGCACTCCCCGAACGCTGTGGCTGTTTCTGCCTGCCGTCAGCGCCGACCGGCTGCTAAATGAAAAGTAAATGAAACAGCCACGTGCTGCCGGTGCCCGCGGTACCAATCAGAGGAGATAAAAATTAGAATGGACCAGTTAATTCGAACAAACGGCGCTATCGTAGGCGTGTTTTGGACAGATATTCTAAAACATGCAGAGAAGATATTAAAGTTAAATGTTGGGGTGGAGAACGTGATGCAGCCGATGGGAAAGTTGGCAATGTTATCATTCGTTGTGTACGATGTTCCTGCAGAATACAAGCACAATTTTGGGTGTTGGTATATTAGAAGATATTTACATTGAAAATTTGTATAAATATGTTTTAAAACAGCAGTGGCTTGTTGCAAAGAACAATTATGCCCCGTTTTTTGCACATTTTGTATCTATATTTCCAATTTAATGAATAGCTAATTAAAATATATTTCAGATGGTTTTAAACTATTCTAAAAGTTGAATTTACATTCACATTTAGTTAATTACGCATGCCTTGTCAAGGGCACGCAATTGGAAATGTGTTTTGCTTCAAGAGTAATCAATACTCCCCGGGTTTTGCATGTCGTGAGATTAAAATTCCAAAATTCACTAAATAAAGATGGGAAAAATCGGGTTTGTTATTGTAGCTCCGGGAATAAATATATGACATGATTGAGTTTCTGTCCATAGTACAGAAAGGTATTACATGTATATTTTTAACGTTGATTTTAATCATCAATAAAAACAAATATTTCTAACAAAGAGAAACAGTAGCAAACTTTGCTGAATGTCT
This sequence comes from Teleogryllus oceanicus, assembly GCA_964035755.1. Lineage (NCBI taxonomy): Eukaryota > Metazoa > Arthropoda > Insecta > Orthoptera > Gryllidae > Teleogryllus > Teleogryllus oceanicus. The sequence continues at coordinate 5,364,753 of CAXIVR010000014.1, read as the reverse complement.
TATATACCAGACTTCTCCGGTAAGTAGGTAAATCTAGGAGTATATACGAAGATGCAAAGCTGGTAGACAGTACAAAAGGCACGTCGATTCTCACGGTTTAATGAATGAGATAAATGTCTTACCTAAAAGAAAAAAAAAACATTCTCGTACATAGAAATTTAATATTGTAAGCAGTAACAATCGATTTGTTTCTTAGAATCACAATTTGTCTTTCTCGCGCCACTTGTTATTTTATTTAGTTAGACATTTTGTTATTTGAATGGCAATCTACCGACTATAACCTAGTATACAGACTGTCTCAGTATAAATGTATATTTTTACAGCATTTAAAGGGTTTGAAAATGATAACTTTTTACCGAAAAATATTTAGTGGAAAATTTTAAGAAAGTAATTTGTTTATTAAATTTTACCTCAGTTATAAAAAATAATGAACAATACGTAAAACAAATAAGGAATACAGTTACACAAAAAATTAATTAAATGCATAAAACTAATAAAGAAATGTACACATTAATATTGACAACGTTCACAAGTATTAAATTTCGTAAAAATAAAATTTAAAATTAATTCAACAAACCTATTATATTACGTTTAATTTTCAATATAAATTTGACAATACTTTTAAGAATTACATTATTTGCGTCCTTAAAAGATAGTAAGGAATTATCGAATAGCTTTTCTTCAATAGCTGGTATCACAAAAACAGCTGACTCGTAATAGCTGTTATTAATAACAGTTGAAAAATAACAGTTGAAAAATAACATGTCCACCAGGAACCTAACATGGCCGACTGCTAAGAGTGAAAGCCGTTGTAGCGACTGCTAAGAGTTAAACCACGCAAAACAAATAATGTTGGTAACACCTCACGGCGCTTCCTTGTATTACTTTCCCTAACATGTTTGGACAGAGAAGCAGCTATATGAACGAGACAGGATGACCTGCAAAGGATGAATAGTAATTCGTATAATGTGTAGCGAATGTGTATAGAATATAGAATATTACTAAAATGAAAGTGATTCGGGTTCAGATTGCAAATATTCTTTCAAATATGCAACTTGTGCATAGTGAAGTGACTAATGCCAAATATAATGAGAAGAAACAATGTTTTTTTCTTACCTATAGCTAAAGCGTTAATGACTGTCGAATATCAAGTATTATAATGTGAGTTATTTAACCGTAACTCATTTTATTTATCAGACCTAGGGAAATATTAGTTGATCTCACATAAGCAGCAATGGGACAGAAATAAGTTAACATATTAGACGGACTTAATTTAAAGAACAAATATCTTGTTGTAGTGTATACAATAAAATATAAAACTATTGTGGCACATAGTGTGTAATAAAGACGAATTATGTATTATTGAATATAATTTGAACACTGGCAAAGCATGATTTTTTAGCTGCAGTGAAGCTATTATCGTACAAAATGGTTGCCACAAAAGCTTGTAGTAGTTCGGATTGGGCCCAGCAGGTTGCAGTTCTATGCATTTCAACTGATAACTGCGAATAACAGGATAAACGAAATAACTGTTTTTCGCGTAACAGTTACGAAACGTCAACGGTTAAGAAATAACAGTTTAGCTGTTGAGAGCACATCCCTATTAGGAACTACCGAAAAATCAGACAAATTGCCACATGTAAACTCCGTTGTACATAATTCCTTACTAAATGTCCATTTGCACAAATCACCATCGTCGACCCTTCTACATGCCCTAGAAGTTTGTAACATTTATTCTGAAACATTCGGTAGATATGCCATTTCCATGTGCCCTTGAGATGTCCGGATTCATTTGATTGAGAAGTAGGCACGTTGTCCTCGCGAGATCATTCCCCTACTCCGCACCTTTGACCCATAGGCAACTTCAACGACACGACTCGCGATGCAGCGAGGATAATAGGTATTAGGTCCCTAAAATTTATTAAACAATATGACAATAATACTCATTTTAGTTTCCAAGAAGCTCTCACAGTTTATAAGAATTGCATCCCATTTAAACATCCTACTTACTCAGCTATTGCAAAGTGAGAAGATTGTTAAAAGTGCAAGTGTAATAAGTTTAACAACCGAAAAAATTGCCTTGTAGTATGAAGAAAACATTTATAAGAAGAACACAAGAATTGTGCCGAAACAATTTGATCACCGCAACTATTTCGACGGTACGTATACGCAAAATATAGATATTCATTTAATTATCAATTCAGAATCGGTTTTACAAATAGAACCTACATTGGCCAGCCTAGTTCCATTCTTCTCTGCAGAAATGGCACCTTCCTAGATTAAACCATTATATGTTTAAACTATATCCCATCCATCAGTTCTCACTCCTTCCCTACACTAAGGGAGAACCAAGGTTGGGATCTGAATATTGAAATTCTGGGAAGGGTCACAGTGCTGTCGTAATTCAGATTAGAAATTTTAGACAATTGTTCGTATATAATTTTTGAAACCACCAGACGCCAAGTAGTAATCTAATACACACAACAAATTATTCTTAAAACATTGAAAACTGGCGAATTACTTTTCGATAAAACTACACATATGTTTCAGAAAAAGGTATACAAACTTTTAGGGCAATTTGAGAGGTCGAAAATTATCACTATTTACCAACGAACTATATAGAAAAATGCCAATACCTGAGTTATACTACAGGCCGCGTTTGCCCCTGTTGCTTAGGCAACCAATGTGCATTGATGTACGGCAGTAAATGAAATCATGTCGGCATTGAGGACGACATGCAGAATGTGACATTCAGAAAACCTGTACATAAGGACTTGGCTGACAATGATGGGCATATATCATACGTGTAACTCAGTTGTATGAACTTTTTCAGTGTATTTTTATTCACAAAACGTCATTTTCGTACCCTTTATAGAAATATTTTATAAAACGAACTTTATTTCTAGAAGTTCATGACACTTATTCTGAGACACCTGTCTCATATAATATATATATATATATATATATATATATATATATATATATATATATATATATATATATATGTGTGTGTGTGTCTGTCTTATATATTATATATTAAATAAATATTGGAAGGACCACTCTCTTCCAACTCGCCTCCGTAGTATCCCCTATGGCTGTCACCGCCCATCTCAGAGCGTAGCCGGTGTGTGTGTGTGTGATCGAAATGCCACTTTCGAACCAAAGATGGACAAGCACCAAAGATGGACCCATGCTGCAACAGTATGAGACACGTGAGTGGGTTGGAGACGAGAAGGCTGGCAGGAAACTAGACGGTCTGACTACTTCAAGAAGGCAATAGGTGTAGAGTGAACAAGAGTGACAAAAGAACGTGAACAATGGCAAACATAAAAAAAATTCGTGTTAGTTTAATAGACTACCAGTTACCGTCATGTGAAACCTCTCTGCCGTAAGCAAGAGGCCTTTGCCCTACCAAGAGATGTACAGGCTTATAATAATAATAATAATAATAATAATAATAATAATAATAATAATAATAATAATAATAATAATAATAATAATAATAATAATAATAATAACAACAACAACAACAACAGCAACAGCCGGATAGCCGAGATCGCTAAGGCAGTAGTGCCGTGACGATCTCGTACGGAAGAATCGCGGGTTCGAGTCCCACCTCGGGTATGGGTGTGGGTGTGTTTGTGTATGTCTGTTTGTGTGTGCCGTCCATTCATCCTTCATTATCATCATGATTCCATCTTCCATCTTCCGTCTCCCAGGACTAACAACCCTGGGGTATAAAAATCGGACTCAGCCTAAAGATGATCCCCCTGATTGATTACATGCAACACTTGCAACGTGATAAATGACACTGAGCCCGTGTAAATGCATGTATGCGTGGCAGAAGACGGCCGGTTCTCGAGAAAAAAGTAATAATAATAATAATAATAATAATAATAAATTTAACAAGGTTTTGGGTATGACCACACTTCCCCTCACTCGCCTCCATAGTCTCCTGCTACTGCTACCAAGTCTCCACTCAGAGCGAAGTCGCCTCAGTGAGCGACGGCAGCTCCATTCCCGCCTCCTCCCGCGTGAACGGGAAACACAACAGGTCGGCTCCGGCTAACTTGGTCTGAGAGCGGCGCGAGGCAAATAGACGGCTGAGCATCGCCGGGCGGAGGAGGGGGGGCTGGAAAGTTGGTGGACGGCGATGTCTCCGAGGCGAGGCGAGGCGATGTTGGAGGCCGCCTCCTGTAGGGGGCGGGGCGATTCCCGAGTTGCAACTTGTTTGCTTCTAGGCGTCGCGTCGTGCCGCACATGTGGCTTGAGATGAACGCGGAATTTGAAACACAACGCTTACAATGCACGCTTCTTCTTGGGAAGCCGGAAGTGGAAGTTAAAAATGCTTGTATAACATTGGAGAATTCATTTGTAGCAGTGGAGAAAGAACCAGATGGTATTATACGAGTAAGTTATGATTCAGTAAAACTTATTTTGCCGTAGAAACTAATCTACAGAATTAATATTTAACCGAAAACTTTGGGGTAAATTAGTGATAAAACCCAAACTTTCCGGTTAAATATTAATTCTGTAAATTAGTTTCCCCCGCAAAATAAGGTTTACTCAAACATACCATAAAATATCATTTCTGTTTTTTTTCATATGAATGGTAAGATTTAAGTAAAAAATCGGAAGAATGAAATAATAGATTGATATTTCGAATGATGGAAACTGTACCATCTGATGCTGCTAATATTATATTAGTTCATAAACCAGTGACACCTCTCTGTTTGCTCAAATTCATATGAGAACTGAAGAACTGAAATAATAAACGCATAGTGTAGCGTCGTGTCGCTAAAAACAGCTGGGCACGTGGCGCGGTGTGCACCGGATGCTAGCAAAGAGAAGCTATGACCACGGGGTTTTTCTGACAGGGTGTGCGCATCGCTAGGGCGGAGGCAATGGAGGCGGCGAGCAGCGTCGCGAGGGCTATTTAAAAGTCGTGAGAACAATAGCCCTTCCATTTTCGTCCTGGCAGCAGCAGCAGCGTAGGTTGTTCGTGAGAGGTGCCAGGATGCACACGGCGAAGATGCCGGCAGTTATTGTCGTGACTAGTGAGACATGTAGTCGGTCTCAGGGCAGACGGTACTACGCACGGCGGAACATTAGGTAGTATGTTGCGGTGTGGTAGCCGTTGTAAATATCTCTCCTAGCAATGGGGTCTATTTAGTTAGTTAATTGTATACTGTGCATTGGTTATTTGTGACTACGGTCTATATTATGAATAAACCTGCTGTTATTACAACCCACTCTCGTCTGTGTACTGATTACACCCGTATGACGCCACAATAGATCGCTTGTGCGGAGAGTATTATCGCTGTGTTTAAGTTTAAAGCGCCCTCCTAGCTAACGTCATTGAAGCCTGTGACTGATATTATTAGATGATGAACCAATATTGACGATGAAGTGTTATAGTTTTAGTAAAATTAGAGTTCTGCCAAACGGAGAACCTCCAATTCCGTGTCGTATACCTCAAATTCGAATCGAATTGACCAAGAATCGCACCTGGATCCCACCGGCATCTGCATTAGCAATTTCGTTGCCAAAGCCCCTTATAACAAGAATTCTTGCAAGCGATTCTCAAGAGAAGTCAATGGCAAAACAAATTAAACAGGAAATTTGGTCAGAATTGTGGACGCAACCTTATGAGCTAAAGGAAATTTCGTGGAAAACATCGGTCGAAGTAGGTGTATTAGGGAGTTGAGTGAGGTTAACTGCTAGCAACGATCTTTTGAGTCTTTCCAGGAATATCGCATGCACTGAACGTGGTAGTAGCGCATTTCACGGAATCTGCGGAGAGAGGAACAATGGGTGTGGTCTCCCTGGCGTTGACGTGGAAGGATAGAGAGAGAGGGGAGAGAGAGGAGAGGAAAAAAGGAGAGAGAGAGGGAGAGAGAGAGAGAGAGAGAGAGGAGAGGGAGAGGAGAGAGAGAGAGGGAGAGAGAGGAGAGAGACAGAGGGAGAGAGAGGAGAGAGAGAGGAGAGGGAGAGAGAGGAGAGAGACAGAGAGAGGGAGAGAGAGGAGAGAGAGGGAGAGAGAGGAGAGAGACAGAGAGAGGGAGAGAGACAGAGAGAGGAGAGAGACAGAGAGAGGGAGAGAGAGGAGAGAGAAGAGAGGGGAGAGAGAGGAGAGCAGAGAGAGGAGAGATAGGAGAGAGGAGAGAGAGAGGAACATAAAATGTAGTGTGGTGAAAAAAATGAGATGTAGTAATGTAGCCGATAAAGATAGAACAGGAGAGTAACTGGTAACGACACAATTGTTTTTGTGTATAATACAATCTAAAAAAAAGAATCAATTTTTTGATTGCCATGAATTCCCTATTTTGTTTCTACCCTCAAAAACAACACTGAAGTCCTACTAGAGAGAGGTAGTTGCGAGTAAAGGGAACTTGCACAACCATGTTTCATCTGCGCTTTTTCAGGTGAATAACCCTCCCACGTCAGAACAATTTGAGAGGAGGCTGACATCACAATGAGCACCCGCCCTCGTACGCGACTCACGGCGGCGAAGAACAAACGTTTCTCGCTGTCTCCGGCGCAGGGATAGATTCGGGCCAGATTGGATGGAATTCCGGGCTTGCTTGATTGATGATTTCGGGCGCGTCAACTAATGAGGTCATTAGTCCTGTACGTGTTGGGCATGATGTTTCGGCGCGAGGTGGCGGTTATCTCTCCACTGGATGGTAAGATTTGGCGCCCACCTACCGTCGACTAGCGGTGTTTCCCACAACCAGGTATCTCCACCAGCAGGGCACCGCCCCAGTATGGGACAAGTTCGAAGTCCTCGGCCGGTTTCCCGGCATGTGTAGTAGTGTAGTGCATGGTAGTGTAAGTGTATGTGCAAGGGGTGAGGATTGAACAAAGAAGAGGAAGGAAAGATCGCGCGCGGTCCGTGGCCCGTTTGTTAGGGTACTGCACCGGCATTCGTTGGTGTTGATCGGAGAAACCATGGAAAACTACGGATTGGAGCAGCTGGCCGATAGAATTCTCCTCCAGACAGACTGAATTCGATTACCGTTGGTCTAGTGTTGAAAATCCTACCACCGTCGGGACTCGAACCTCCCAGTCAGAGGCACTGCAGTGACATCAGCTGATGCACTGTGCCACCGCTCCCGGTTTTTTGCCATAGAAAAACGCTCTCTCTCTCTCGCGGGAGAAAAATTGTCCTCGCGGAATATCGCTTAATAGGCGGAAATGCATCAAAACATGTGCGGTTGTTGGTGGGTTTTGAGATTACGACAAAACATTCAAAAATACAACCAGAGCGACTTTGACAATTAGCTTTATTTTTTAGGTTTTAACTTCATACGTGATTTTTCATTAATAATTTGTAAATTTATTCAAATTTACTTTGAGAAGTGAGTAATGTTTTTAGACCAGTAATGTAGGGTGTGTTCTAAGAGTCAAAGTGTCTTTGTCGGTCTCAACATGCGTAGATAATGTCACATAGGTAGTTTGTAGGCAGTTAATTTTAGAACACACCGCGCTGGTTAAAATGAATCATCTTTTGGAAGACCAAATATTTAATATAAATGATATGTATGAAAAAATTATATTGTGCTTAATAAATATTTTAGGAAGTTGCACTCATTTCAAACCAACAAAACACGTGATTAAGCGTTTTACCAAACAGACTGCGAACACCAGAACCGGGACCAGAAACACAAGACATGGAAGAGACTAGCCACGAAAATCTTGTGGAAGTTGTGAGACTACTTTCAGAGGTGGACCCTACTAATGAATCTTTCGTTTACTTTTAGTTACAATCATCCTAAACACATTTCATGCGATATGCAATGTTATAAATAAAATGGTCTCATTCGAAAAGAATAGTTTTATCCATTAAAGTATTCCACCTATCTGCTTTAGTCATAACTAATTTTTAAATATTAAGTTGTAACTATTATTACAAAAAGTATAAGTTTTTGCATAAATTATTATTTGCAATGTTTACAAAAAATAAAACTAATGAAGCATTGCATCAGGTGACTAACTCAAAAAAACTTCAAATACGTATTATTTTAATGCACATTCAAGTTTCCCCCTTGGGAAGTTGAATTTTTCTTTTTGACCGGTTTTACAGCCATCTATCGGCGGATGTTTGTACTAAGCATCTGGCAACCTTGCTTCGGCGGTGCACAAAGGCAGTTCGTTTAAAATTGCCCATTGTGTTTGTTGTTTACCATCCGTCGTACCTTGGCGCTACGAAAGCCAACCTCGACGTCAATGGATCGTTCTCTCATATTAGTTTGCTTACTGAGACGAAAAAGCAATGATCATTTTGGAAGGGACACTTTCAAAGTCGACTTTTGGATCACGCTGCGCTTCAAAAACGATGCTCGTGACATGGCACAAGTCGCCAATCAACTGTCGGAAATGCTGACATGTGTCGTGTGTGTGCCTGTTAATGTTGTCCCAACTTTATAGGAATGTGAGTGTCATCAAACGAAAAGTGTAACAGAGCATGTTCTTGTGCGGCAGAGCAAATCCACGTTAAAACGTAAATTCGATTATGCCTTAAATATAAACATTTGACCCAAATGTTAACTGGAGTTTAAATTACTTAATTTCCTTTCTCTTAAATCTAGATTATATTTTCTGTATTGCCCGACTCTCTCACCGGCAGCTACCTATTGAAGCCTAAAATATATTTTTTCACATTAACTCAAATTTCCAGTCCCTAAGAGTAGAAATGAAATATGCTCTTCACTCCGAATGCAATAATGTAGCAATTTCTTAATGTGAATATTAACTATGGAAAATATATTTAAAAACCTTATTTTTAGTAATTTTGAAAAATGTAAAGAATAATTGTAAATGGCGTTAATGTAATGTTACTAAATTCTAAACATGCGGAATTTGGAGTTGATATTCACTGGAAAGTATATTCAACGCTCAAGTACTTACACGTTCAATAAGTATACAAATATTAACGAGACGTATCAGAAAATTACATTTGTTTAGTTTGTTTTAAAATCAAAAGAGTATGAAAAATGGGGTTTATGTAATCTTGCAAACTATTTCATTTATACATTTTGTATTTTTTCGGATGAAACATTTCTCCGCAAAAATCGGACCTGTATACCATCTATTTAAAAATATTTCATTCTTCCCGTACAGGAAATTTAAAGAAAACATTTAGAGCATTTTGTTAAGAAAATTTTGAAAATGATCCAGGAGCTTCACGTTAAGTATCCCGGAAATTTGAAAAAAAATTTTCAAAATCACGGAGCGTCTCGACATTCGATCATTCGTTTTCGCAAATTTTCCACTAGTAGTTTATGCGCTAGTATTGTTCGCAGTCCAACGGTCAGATGGACTGACTGACAGAAAGACAGACAGAAACGGACAGACATTTTGAAGAGAAAAAATTCCAATCATTCGTATCCAAAACGTGTTAAATCTCGAAATTTATCTTCAATTTTTCCCAGCACTACGTAACTTTCTCCATAGCACGTGTATTACTCGGTGTTTACGTATGGATACGGGTAAGTAAAAACGGACTGAAAATGAGATCTGATTCAATTCTTTTTTCATAAAACCATATGCTCAAACCTATAAGTAATTTGAAATTTCTATTTAGTTTGAAGTATCCTGGGGTATGAGGACCCACATATGTTTACTTTTGAATACGTTACGCATCCTTTGGCCACCATTTTACGAGGAGATTCTGAAAGCCGGCCAGCCGCATCTATCACGCAGAAATGCGTCTCTTCTCAGAAAGGAAGCCACTCCCACTTTCTGCACGGGCAACCCTCTGTAGGCGCTCTCTCCCTGGAGAGGGAGCCCACACTTTCTTTTGCGAGATCCCAGCTGCCAAATCTCGACCCGTTACCATACGGTCCAATAAATAATTTAATTTTTAAATTCACTTTCATTTTCTTTCCCCTTTTCCATCTTTTCATCCATACCGCAGTCAGATAAAAGTCCTCCCTGCTTCGAGCCTTTCGATTTCACTTTTAACCAATGGCAACCTTGAAAAATCTCCACAGATTCGACCAATATTTCATTTTTATGCTTTCAATGTTTTCGTTCTCAGATTCTATCATGCTTCTTTGCTCGCTTTTCAGTGAGGCGTTGTTCCAATGTTCTCGGAAGAAAACTAGATTTTGCGTAATGTCTTTAACTCGCAGACGGGGACTTCAGTCGGTTCGGCTGATTCCATCATGGAAGAAAGGATCCAGATTGGCTCCGATAACGTATGCATGAATAACGGAGCAAGCAGAGCGCGAAATCCATCGCTGGAGTTGAATCCAGGAGAATTTGAAAAATTTAACTCGGATAGAGCAAGGAACAATGATGCAAATACAGTTCTTCCGCATTTCTCGCTGCAGAATACAGTTGTTTTGAATCTACTGTATTCTTCAGATTTATATACGGAAGTAATGATCGAGTCTATACGACACGAAAGATGTTTTGCATACTAGCGATGTTGAAAAGCAGGAGTAGTTGGATCTACTTATTTATAAAATGAAAAGATACTAGTAGGGGGCAGATTTTAATGACCTAAAACATCGTCAAATATGATTAACCAAATGCTTTTATAATGTTTTTGCAAATGCTCTAAAAGCAAAGAGTAATTATGTAAAAATTTGATCAGGACCAGTTCAGATAAACAATTCAAGCTGTTGGATATACTACTGCTGTGATCAAGGCTTCTTCCTTTCGTTCAAGTGAAGTCTGCAAACTTTTCGTTCGGACAGTTCCTTACCAGGGAATTTCTGCCTTTAGTTACCTCGAAACCTCGACTACCTTTAGTTACGACCGAACCAACAATGACGCTGACAAGCATTACAGGAACCTTCGATTACACACTCAACGGCTGACATTACAATTTCTGAGCGAAGAAATTGAATAGGTTACTCTGGAATTTTGTGGAGAACATTTGTTGCAACTAGTAAATATTGTTTGAAGCAATTAGCATTATAATGATATTAAACTTTACGAAATCAGCGAAACATTCTTTAAAAATCTGTTATAAAAATGAGCCACTTCCTTTAATCACAACATAAAATTAATATATCTGCAAAAAATTATAGTTCTAAAGTGAAAAAATGACATTTTCGCCTCCTAGAGATTATACAGTAAAAATATGTTAAAATTAACTTGAGTTATTTAATTGATAGTAATTTACCAATTTGCTGTAGTGATAGCAAATGATTTACAAATACGATTTGCGAATGGCCTAATTCATACAACATTAAATGTAAATTTCATTTATATTATCTTTAGGGCAGAATTTACGACTATCAAAAGTGACTAGAAAATCTTGAAGCAAGTATTGTTATTACCATTTTCCCAATATTGTTGCGGGTTATAAATGATACTTCCCAAATTCTATAAACGAACTAGTGGGAGACTTCCCTATGCTCATCATAACATTTTTGATAATTTCTTTTGCAATGTACTCATGATTCATTAAAGTTCATATCACTAAAGCTTGCGGATGAAAATGCTCGTCACATCGTAAAACAGGTTAAATGGTTGGTGATTTATTTTCCTATTAGAAATTAAAACATTTTTAAGCTCATACGGACTGTCAGCAGGTCCTTTAATTTTATTGAAGTTTAAAATAATATCTCTTTTTGTGTGACAGGATAATACCAACAGAGTTAAATTGTTTGGTCTACATAGATCGCACTGAAGTTCTACGTTTTTTATATCCTTGGAAAATGATTTACACTAAAAATATGGCGAAAGGAGAATTATTACTTTGCACTTATCTATTTTTTATGTGCTGTGCAAGCTCTGGCGATTTTTTCCATTTGTATCAGGTATTATCATTTTTATTCTTAGAACTGTTCCAAATTCAATGACGTACAGAAAAAATCATGTAAAAGTGTCATTTGAGCAAATTACTTAACCTGAAGTCTCATTTTCTGATTTTTTTCTACTATAATAGTTTGAACTCTCGTACCATACATACAAGTGTGGTTGATTTTTTATATATGAAACCATTATTTCTTAGAAGTATAAAAACAAACAATCTTATATACATTTAAAGATATTTGGATACACAACAAAGTCACGAAGTATTAAAATGCTTACTGGTCAAGTATGCCTGTGGAAGCGGAAAAAATATATTTTCGAGAAGTACAGTACAGCAATGTTAAACATGGAACAATCTTCGTAAAAAAATTGAATTAATTACGAAGTGCTTTGAATGTGTGGGAATGTAGGGCCAGTTAATATAAAATGCATTTCTGGTAAGTGCATTAAATATTCTCTGTAGAGGGAAAGATGAATTCCTGTAAATGAAATTGAAAAAACAAATAGGTCGATCTCTGTTTCTCATTTTCTCGATTTAAAAAAATTGGAAATGTACGGTGTTATCCGACATGTTCCTTACCTGCATTCTATTTTTCTCTTCCTGCTTCTCCTCCTTTATATTTTTTTCTTTAAAAAACAACCAAACGCATTTTCTTCCTATGTCGTCCATCGTCTCCAATTGCAAGGACTATTCCGCCTGGAAAAAATTATCATGCTGAGCAATAATTAAGAAATTTCTCTAAGATTTATATAAATTTCTCTTGCATTTATCAACCTCTGCATGCTACCTGACGGGTTATTTTCGTGAGAGACTAAACAGTCTCATCCACTGGCAAGAGGGGGGAGTGTCATTTATAGATCGCAACTTGATTTTATTATATCTTTGAATAATCTTCTGGTGAGAACCCTAGCCTCTCAGGCAGACAGTTTCTACTGATATCTTTGGAGGCGCAATAAGCATGCCAAGGGTTTTCACCCTCCTCAAGTGCTTCAGTACGCCCAAAACCTTCAATGAGAAAGGGTTTTCAGCAATAGCGTGCGATCGTTTCAAGTAAACTATTTTTTTTAACTGTCTCACAGGATTTCTACAGTTTTTCACATCTGCTTTTCACGCAATGTTCCTAGAGACTACATAATGTCTGCTTCCTAAGCAGATATCCCTACAGACGCACTAAATATATTCACCAACTACACTGAGATGCAATTATTTATTGTAATGCATAATTATTCGCCAATGAAAAATTATCTTAATTTATATGCAACTTTCATGTTTTGGTTTCATTGTAATTTTTGGTTATTTTTATTGGTTATTTGTATAAACTATTGTTTTGTTTTCAAGAGTTTCATGGATTTTCAAGTTAAGTAATTAAGAGATGCTGACTTTGATTACTTATAGATTGTCTGACAATGATTATACAAGGAATGATCAGAAAACTTTATTGAAGTGCTTCTTATTGTATTTTTTGTCAAGGTTACAAAAATTAAAGTTATTTTTTATTAAAGACTTTTTAGCCAAAACGTAGTATGGAGAAAGTTATGTAATGTTGCAGAAAATCGGTATTCAGACTTCAAAGAAAATACACGTTTTGGGGTACCCTGATACCGAAACGGTTGTTTTCTTCAACATGTCTGTCTGTCCGTCTCTTTCCGCCCGTCCATCTTTCCGTGAACATCGCTAGCGCCTAAACTACGCGTACGATCTTTTCCAAATTGAAGAAACACCTGCACATCTGGCTGGATTTTGAAAAACATTTTTCAATTTACAGCACACAAAATAATAACACAAATATATTACTTATAACAATTATATAAAGAATTATTGATAACGAAAGTTTTTAAAAAATGGTTTATTAGGTTAATATTTTATAACTTTTTGTACTATTATAATTTTCAATTTTAATAAATATGCACAAATATTTAGATGTTTTGAACTTTCATATAAGAAACACTTAACAACTTCATTTATATTTTTGTAACCAAAAGGATGTTGATTGTTGGCGATGCTTATTGGTCTATCAATCCCCAATCGACCCCCGAATTAATTTTTCACCCGCTTTAATAGAGGATTGGTTAGCAATTCTGGGCACGTCAAAAGTTAAGGTTATTAAGCCAGTAAATGTAGTACATGTTTTATTGCGGGAGGAGCTTGTGAATGTCCCCTTCTCGATGGTGAGATCCGGCGTCGACCTACTCGTCAGCTAGAGAATTCCCCAACCAGGTATCTCCCACCAGAGGGGGCACCGCCCCAGGAAGGCACAAGCTCTAAACTCCCAACTGGTCTCTCCGCATGTTTGATAGCGTGGTGTATGTAAATAAGATGAGGGGTGAGGATAGGTCAAGGAAGGGGAAGGAAAGATAGCGCGTAGCACGTGGATCATTTGTGAAGGTTCTGATCCGACATTCACCTGATGTTGCTCGGAGAAACCACGGAAAACTGCCGACTAGAGATGCTGACCGCTAAAATTCTCCTACATAATGTGACTGAATTTAACTTAGCTATGTACTAATGTCGAAAATCCTGCTTAAGTCGAGACACAAACTCTAGGACCTCTTGCTTAGAGGCTCTGCAGTGACATGAATTGATGCTCTGGGCTACTTAGCCGGTTTATATATGTATGTATGTAAGTAATTGGCATTTTGGATTGATTGTCCGACTTTGCCGGCTATCTAAAGGGGTTCCCCATGCCTAGGCCTAGTTTAATTCCCAAGCGATGTTGGGGGAGGGAACATGTGGTGAACATGTATTCCATTCACCCTAACTAGCTAACTCTTCCTGCTGTAGCTTTTCTTCGTCACACAACTACAGAAATTGAGACGATTTTAAAGGAAATCTAATACTCTATTTTTGCCTCGACCGGAAATCGAAGCCGAGACCATACCACACTGCCTATGAGCTGCCTACAAGCTACCTAAGCCGGTTTGATCTCCTTCAAAATTTCGACCTTCAGGGGGTCTAATCTCCAGTCGGGACAAACTTTAACCCTTCAATTGGTCTCTGGATATGTTTGGATGTGTGGTGCATATAAGAATGGTCTAAAAGAGGTACAATAGTATAGTAGGACAGGCTACTCTAGTACTATCCTTCGTAAGAGGGACACTTTTTTGTTATAGTACTGTCCCGGGATTCACCTGGTATTGATCGGAGAAATCACAGAAAACTGAGAGAAGCCGTCCGCTAGAATGCTCGTCCTCACATCGGCTGAATTCGACCAAGCTATGTAGCTAGTGCTGAGAATCCACCACCGTTGGGAAGCACTGGCCTAGCATGCTGGACAGGGCGCACTCTGACAACAGAATAAGTACTATACAGAAAGAAAAGTTAACCACAATCCGTGCGTTAAGAAGATGCGCATAGTTGCCATATTGAAAAAGTGTAAACACGACCTGGCATTTGTTGTGTGGTAAACGATAGCCAATGTGCCTTCTATTTCTGTTTTCCTCGTAGAAAAATGTTTTACTCTTGAGAGTGTGTGTATGTGTGTGTAAAAACATGTACTACACTTACGGGCTTAATGACCTAAGCTGTTGTCGCGCCTGAAATCAGTAACAACCATCTAACTAACCAACCGACGAATCATTAATTCTTACTCTATATTTACAAACACATTCATACCACTTCACTTGACTACATACACATTCCGCTTTCCGCCCTGACGTGGCGCTGACTTTACTGAACCGGGCGTGGCAGCGCGCCAGGGCCACCTCAACGGCCATCGCTAGCCATCTCCCGAGGGAAAGACATGTACTATACTTACGAGGTAATGAGCTATGCTGATGAGTCCAGAATCAGTAACAGCCAACTAACTAACCAACCGACCAATCATTCTTTCTTACTCTATATTTACAAACACGTCCATACCACACTTCACTTCACTATGTACACATCGCTTTTGTCCGCCTCGGTGCGGCGCCGACTTGACTGAACCGGGCGTGGCAGCGCTCCAGGGCCGCCTCAACGGCCAGAGCTTGCCATCTGCCGAGGAAAAAATGTACTACACTTACAAGGCTAATGAGATAAGCTGTTGAGGCGTCCGGAATCACTAACAACCAACTAACCAACCACCCGATCAATCTTTCATTCTTACTCTATAAAACACAAACACATTTATTCTACAAACACATTTATTCACACATTCATTCCCCAATTCACTTGATTAGGTACATATCACTTTTTTCCGCCACGGCGGGGCACTGATTTTAGTGAAGCGGGCGTGGCAGCGCGCCAGGGCCTTCTCAACGGCCAGCGCTAGCCATCTGCCAAAGAAAAAACATGTACTACACTTACGGGACTAATGAGCTAAGCTGTTGACGTGTCCGGAGTCACTAGCAACTAACCACCCGATCAATCTTTCATTCTTACTCTATAAAACACCAACACATTTATTCTACAAACACATTTATTCACACATTCATTCCCCAATTCACTTGATTATGTACATATCACTTTTTTCCGCCACGGCGGGGCACTGATTTTACTGAAGCGGGCGTGGCAGCGCGCCAGGGCTATCTCAACGGCGAGCGCTAGCCCGGCGACGGCGTGGCCGGCGGCCAGCAGCAGGAAGGCCGGCTGCAGGTCGCGCGCGCGCAGGCGGCGGGCGGGCGCGCGGCGCCGGGCGCGGCGGCGGCGGCAGCAGCGGCCAGCCCCGCCGCGCCTCGAACGCCGACACGTACGGGTACAGCCCCTCGCGCATCACGTGCAGCAGCGGCTCGCCGCGCACAGAGTGCTGCGCCAGCTGCGCGGACCACCTGCGCACCAACCACACGCCCACCAACAATTGATTGATTGATTTTTTCGTGTTTCCGGGCGCGTCAACTGATTTGGTCATTAGTCACGTTAGTGTAGTGACTGTTTTTTTCTCGGGAGATGGCGGTGATCTTCACCCGCTGGATGGCGAGATCCGGCGCCGACCTACCGTCGGCTAGTGGGGTTCCCCCTAACCAGGACTCTCCCACCAGCGGGGCCTCGCCCCAGTCGGGACAAGCTCTAAGCTTCCGACCGGTCTCCCGGAATATATGGAAGTATAATGCATGTTAGTGTAAGTGTGTGTGTGTAAGGAGGAGAGGATAGGATAAGGAAGAGGAAGGAAAGATCGCGCGCGGTCCGTGGCCCGTTTCGTAGGGTACTTCTCCGGCATTCGCCTGGTGTTGATCGAAGAAACCACGGAAAACTACCGATCAGAGCAGCCGGCCGCTAGCATTCTCCTCCAGACTGCGACTGAATTCGACCTAGCTGAAAAGCTAGTGTCCAAAATCCATCCGCCGTCAGGATTTGAACCTAGGACCTCCCGGTCAGAGGCACTGCAGTGACATCAGTTTATGCACTGAGTTACTGCACCTTAAGAAACTCTTCTCCTGGATGACTGCCGAATGCAAACGAAAAATATAAATGTTACCGCAAAACAGATTGACAGATATGTATCTCAACATTGCAATAACCTGTAGTTTCCCTTCTTTTTTAATTTGGTTCAAATCCAGTTAATTATATTTAATTTATTCTTGTTTATGGCCATTAAATTCGCTTTTAAATTAAATTATTCTTCTCTTTATTATGTAATGCAACCCCTACGTTCTCAAACCCTTATAAACTCCATAGGTTTATGATAAGGCTAAAATCAGGTAAGCGAGGCTTTTCAGCGCCTACGCCAGGTCATTGAGTAGTCGGGTAAGCTGATCACCGGCCATCGGAATCATCTGACTTGGACAATAATAATATCATGCAAAATGGTAATTATGAATAGCAATTCGCAAGAATAAAATTTTATTTAAATTTTAAAATCCTAATATTTTGCAAGAAAAAATCTTTACATGCGGGATGTAAGATTTATGCGATTAGATTATTTTCTACACATCCACGATTGTCAAACAAAGTACGAGTGTATCATAGTTCACTTGAGAGACTAGCAAACCAGATAGGTACCAACCTCGCATGTGCAGTACATCAAGATAAGTAAAATAAACTCCCACAGGAAACGTACTTTGTGACCGTTTTTGATTTTATGATGGTTCCTTTTGAACTAAAAATTTCATCATCAGCTATACGTTTATTTCAAGTAAACAGTCAATCCAAATACTATGAAGCATATTCGTGCTACGTTTAGATATCAAAAATTAAATATGAGAATTATTTAAAGTGTCCTGCTAACACGTAACCGTCCATACTTTCACTACTTGATAGTACATAATTTCATTAATAATTCATCACACACGCAACATTTCTGGGTCAATGACATAAATTCTTGAGTACACAAAATAAACTATGGCAACGCGAAGGCAAGGTGATTTTGAAAACCACTCTTCAAATTTTGCGGGTACTCTACTCGAAGACCCTGAGAATTTTCAAAATTTTCTGAAAAATGGCTGAACTTTTTTCTTTCAATTTATTATAGAATAGAGTGAAATACACTTATAAAAATGCCGCAGGTTCTCTTTCAATGTTAACTCTAAATTTTCGGAATTACAAAAGTTTGATTTTTTCGGCTTTTCCTACAACCACAATATTCAAGATATTTTTCCAAGTAATTTTTCTCCAGAGTTAGTTTTTCATCAAAGTCACATATATTGTTTCGGAAATTTTACTACTTTTCATGCAATTTTGAGTCAAATGTGGGCAACATTGAAATATTGAAAATAAGATTTTCCGAAAAACATCTTCAATTTTTCCTTATTATTTTCACAGATAGCTCAAAATATAGTGTACAAGATGACATAAACTTCATTTTGCTGTATTCTTTTGTTTTGTCCAAAAATTTCCAACAAATTTATTTTGTCGGATATTTCTCTCACGTTATCAATAACGTTACTGGTGATATATACTGTTACAGGTGGTAAATACATTATTGCATTTATATGGGCAAATGCTTCAAATTGCTTTATAAATTTTCTGTAAAGCTCCGTACTTTTCTGTAAAAACGAGCTAAATTTTCGATTTTTCAGAAACGCTCGGACATCATTTCATCAGAAATGGCTACAAATTGTGGCTTTGAACATTTTGTAGGAATAATGCTAAATGTAGAGTAACGTGCCATTTATGCCACTTTGAATTATCTTTTCTTTTTTTTCAAAAATATACAAATGCGTTTTTTAAAATGTTTCACGTTGTTAATATTTAGTGCTGTCGCAGGGTCGGTTACAAATCCAAATGCGGGTAATGGCAACGGATTTTATACTCGGGCATTGGCGACGAGATCCAGGTAACGCGATAACTGCCGACATTGCACCAAATACCTTAATATGTTTCTATAAATACTTCTCACCTTTCGTAGTCAAACGTTAAAACCGCAGCAGGTCCGGTTTTCAACTTTTTACAGCCATGGAGATGGAATTTCGCAAAGTTACTAGCCCTCATTTGTCGTGATGGCTCAGCCGCAATAAGGACTCAAAAGTAGTTTTGAGAGGAATTTCTAGGCAATAATTTGCATAGGCAACGGCAGGTCAGCGCAGGTTTTCGTCATCCATCGTGATCACTGCCACCTCTCGGGGCGGAAACATGCACTACACTCACGGGAGTAATCTCAGTAGATGACATGCCCAGAATCACTACCCAACCATGAGGCTTGTTACCAACCGGAAATATTCTATGTATTCCTAAGTAGAAAAATTATGTATTCCTAAGTAGTAGAAGAACGCTACCACCGGCAATATTCTATGTATTCCAAAAAATAAATATTCTATTGTAAGTATGGTGGAGGTCCCACCTGGCGCCGGGGCCTGTGTGGAAGCAGGCGCGTCCGGGGCCCTGCAGGGTCTCCTCCAGGCGGCGCGCGTCATGTGCAGGCCTCCACCGCGCCCGCCCGCTCCCAGGCCCGCGCGGCCCGGCCACCGCCCGCGCACCTGCGCCGCCACCGCCGCCAGCGCGTGCGTGTGCACCGATCCAACCGCCCCGCCCACGCCACGGGGAACACGGCCGTCGCCACACCAGCACCAACCACACGGGCTTCTCGAAGGTGCGCGCCAGCTTCAGGTACTGTGGGACTTCCGGGGCGCGTCGCACCAACGCCACGATGTGGTCTTGTTCGATGCTGAACGTGTAGTCAAAGAGGAGCAAGTTCCGGGCGAAGAGAAACCGCTGGATGAACGTGATGTCCGCGCGACCGGACAAAATCTCGTCGGTGAGCCCCGACGCGGAACCGTTGGGGAAAATTCGGCCGAAACCGGGGGTGCGCATTTTCACCAGTACTAGTGTTGCGTTTAATTTCTGAACAATAATGTCTCGACAGCAGCCGTCCTGTCCAGAAAAGCAGGGATTTGCATTGGGTTCTTTGCTAGGTAAGACGTACGGGGGAAAATAGAACTCGGGTACACGTACAGGGTATCCATTAATATCACTGACGACATTAAAGAAGTACTTTTCTATATCTGCATTGTTCCACGTAACAGGTACAGTACTTGTTCTCTTTTTGAAAGGGTTGTGTACAAACATAGTGTTTGTCTTTACATCCAGCACTCCCACCTCCAAAACATCGTATTGCCAAAGATTTTCAAAAAGTCTCTGTAAATCACATACAGATCTCGAATCTACTAAAAGTATTATTCTCGAACGACCGTTCCAGTTTCCTTGAGATATTTCCTTTAAAATAAATAAAATTTCACGTAGTCTATTTTCTTCGCAGTCACGCATATTTAAAACAAATGCTTCATTATCACTACATGGTAATGACCAATGGAAATTTTTGAACACTGGTGAACTTAACAACAAAATGGAACTTATTTGCTTAACATGAATATAAGATATAATATCAAAATGTTGAATTTTCCTATTTGATTCGCATTATTTATTGTAGAATTGATTTTTAATAATTTGGAATAATTGGACGACAATGTGCATCTACAAGACCAAGAAAGTACGATCCAAAAAATAAGAAAGTAGAGTTCAAAGATAAATTGATTTCTTCGTTTCATAGGATTAACAGATTTAATGTTCGCACAAAATGTCAAAGAATACGATACTAAAAAACTACTTATTCAGACACTTCTCCCAAAACTTAATGTTTGCTGTTGTTTCACTCATAAACACAATTCACTTCAAGTAAGCTGAATATGTGCTTCGGTAATTCCAAACTCACACTGAATCTTTAGTTCAGCAGTTGCCTAAATTTTTGTACACGATGCTTATTGGTTATATCAATTTCAACATCACTTCTAATAAAATAATCATACTAGATTTGTATGTAATATGCATACTTCTTGCATGTTGAGTGGTCATGAAAAGATCCAGTAACACGAACGTATGCAGAGAATCACGCGAAGTTGTCATATACTTTATATTCTGTTGTCTCTGATACACGTAAATAGAACATTTAAAGAAATGGAAGCTAACTATTGGGATTGATTGAACGACTATGGACACCGTGTAGAAATAATCATAAATAAATGAATGCTGTTCTCATTATAAAGATTTTGTAGAATAAATAATATTACTTGCGTCATCCCATTATTTTCATGAGTTCAATTTCTCGAACCACTCTTAGTTGCACAAAAAAAATCCATATAACTGAAATAAAAAAAAATGTCCTGCGAACTCTATCTCACAAACGAAATTCTGTCCAAATAAATAAATCATGTTTCAAAACTGCTTCAGTGAAATGCGTAATTACAAATGAAATATAATCTGTACGTTTATCTTAAGTTCGAAATTTCTTTGGAGATGGAGAAATTTCGTACTTAGATATAGCAAAGAAATAGGTAACTGCAGTTGTAATAATAGTGAACTCTAAAAGTAATAGCCAAGTATAGTAATAGTTGCCTATGATACAGACATATTACTTTTCCAAAATAGAAACACGTGTTCAAACCATTGAATGATGTCTAATGTATAAAAAGTATTAAACACAATCTAAATTGGGATTTTCGCCAATCATTACTGATTTTTAAACAAATTCGTAAATGCATTGAAAAGACTGCGTTTTAGACTCTACGGTCAGAAATTGGCTTCAACGAAACTATCATTTCGATACACTATCAGTGTTCTCCGGCAGGTAGAGAATGTGTAATTTGGGCCTTATCTTAAAACTCCACTAGGTACACTTTGATATTATTCACTCCAGAAATCTTAAGAGCATTATGACAAAAGCATAACGATTGTCTTATTGGTTCTATCACCACACAATACTGTTTTATTAATTGATGTCACAGCAGTTAGCGCAATAATGGAACATCAATTTATTCTCATGTGTAATCATTAGAATCTCTGTAATGGAATCATTAAAATAGCGAGCACCTTTTTGTAAGTTTCCAACCTCCAATTAGTACTATTTTCAACTGATTACAACAAATGTGAAACATTAACATGAAATCAAATTTACTAATTTTTGAGGAAATAAACAACTTATAACTCACACAAGTTCCCTCGCTTTTTGCTGTCGTATAATGCATATTAATGGGCGTTTTACCGCTAATGTGTACGAGTCTTTATGGCAACATATGAAAGCATTCATTTGTAAGAGAAAATTAACAATAATTCACCAAAATTCATTTTAGTGAAACTGAAATACTAGAAGTTAAATCTCGTATTATAAAAGTAGAAAATGTCTATTTTTTTCTCGTGAAGAAAATGAAGATTTGTTCTTCAAATTCTCAACTCATATTTTTACAAACTTTTACCTTCTTTACTTGCAACATCTATGCTATTTACTCCTGATTTAGGACAACATGGATGAAGGACAACATGATGAAGGACAACATGGTGAAGGACAATGTGCACACAATTCACTTTTCCCCATAGCACGTCATACGCAATTTTAACTTTTTTAGACGTAAAATAAAATAAAATAAAAAAATTAGAACATTTTTCTAGTATCCTTATTCCCATGTTATACTCCTTTCATTTCTCTTTACTTTACCCCATCACCCTGAAGGTCTTTCTCTTCAATATCTCTCCTTTCTACCCTGACCTCTAACACATTGTTACACTCTTTCATTACATGTTCAATATGTCTCTCTCTCTCTCCCTCCCACACATATCCTAATTTCCTTTCATCCCTACTCGTCCAGTACCCCAGTAATTCCCGGATCTAGCCTCATTAAACCAAAATCTCGCTATCTTTACCGTATAATAATAATAATAATTATTATTATTATTATTATTATTATTTCTTTCTCAAATGAAGTACCTTGGTCAATTCCAGACTTACTTCTTTGTACATTCCGTTGTATCTGGAGTGACAAACGCCTCCTCCCCTTGTATTGATTGAATGATTGATTTTTTCGTGCTTCCGTTCTTGGAAGTCTACTGCTTTGGCCATTAGTGCCGTTAGTGGCTCGTTTTCGGAGCTCTCCGGCTCCATGGGGTCACATGACCGCGTCCACGCGACGTTCGCACTCATTGGCCTGCGACTCAGCGGCCAATCGCGGTGGTACCGACTTGGCAGTCTGATGTTTCGAAGTAGCGTCTTCACCGAAATTTGCTTCACGTCACGACTTCGCCGAATTCGCCAACGCTCTCCGCGGAGGGTGGAAATCCCATCGACGTCACGGGCGCGCCCCTTCACAGGACTCCGAAACACAGGAGGGCTCCGGTCGTCCGCGTCGGCAACGCTAAGTAACGGGAAAATGTACCTATTCCTGCCGCTCTTGCGGCGAGCCTCCGCTACGCGCTTCAACAGGCGTTTGAATATATAATTTCACATATATTTTAATTCGTCGCTGCCACACATGGGCGACTGCCCCATTACAATATCTTCTGATATTCCAGCGACGATATCTGTAATTGCTTCCTTAAGGGCTTCCAAGGTCCTTGGTCGAACTTTTTAAACCTCAGCTTTGAGATACCCCCCCCCCAAAAAATCGCATGGGCTCAAATCCGGGGAGTGAGGGGGCAATGGAACATCGCCACGTAACGAGATCAGGCAGCTGGGAAACAGTCTTTGTAGGATTTGCCGTGAACAAAGGGCGGTATGAGCCGTAGCATTGTTCTGTTGAAACCAAAAGGCTTGTGTGTCATATTGCTGACCATGCTTTTCCGATTTAGGTTGAAAAACGTTCTCTAGCATGTCACAATAGCGCTCAAAGGTAACAGTAACAGTTAGACCTTGAGATTAACTAAAGTAAGGCCCAATTATGCCTATTGCCACCACACTATCATTGTTTTTAAAGAACGTTTCAACGACAAAGCTTCTATGCTCACCAGACCACTGCATGGCGACTACTGAAATGAAAATGGGAAACCTTTCCCCGACCTAACGCCACTATCCTCACTCCGCTAAACCACATGCGCACTCTACAGTGAGTGTTGGAAACTAGGGAGTCCATTCTGCCCCACCCTGTAGTATTAGAAAGTATGTGCCATTCTGCAGGCACCACTACTTTAGTTTATCGTATACGTACGTAGTAATGTATTTTACTGAAAATGCAGTATACTAAAGGTTATGTAATACTGCGGAAAATAAATTTCAAGATTTCAACGGAAATGTACATTTTGTGGCCCCCTAATACCGAAGAAGTTTTAAATTCTTCAAAACGTCTTTCCGTCTATCTGTAAACAACAATTATGCTTAAATATTTGTAAGCCATTTTCCAAAATGAATATTCCCCGGTCGTTCTGCACCAACTTAAAGTCTCCGATGTTAAAAAATATTCTTCTTTAAATTGAAGTGGTTCTTTAAAGGATACTGAAAGAAAATTTAAGAGGTACTTCGTAAGATAGAAACTCCCCGGAACAATTTCAAACTTTTCTCAAAAATGTCTTTAACTCTTAAAATTTCTTGAAAGAATATACTGAGATACACTAATAAAGGAGACATAGTTCCTATTTTCCTTGTTAACTCTAAATTATTGAAAATTACAACAGTTTCATTTTTCTGCATCCTCCTAATGTACAATATTAAAGAGAACGAATTTCTTAAAATGAAATTGACTCTCCATACATTGTACTTAAATAATGTAAAGTACTATTTTCTGAAACATTAAGTAGGTTTTCCCGTATGTTTGAAATAAATATGTGCAATATTCAAAATATTAAAAACTAGATTCTCAAAAACGACTTCAAACTTTTTATTCACACTTTTTCTGCGGATAATGTTAATACATCATGTGCGATGACATAAAGGCCATTTTTCTGTATAATTTTGTTTCAAAAATTACAGGAACGAAATTTTTTGATACGTCTCTCACGATGTTAATATTTTCATCACCATAACACGACGTTTATATATATTATTGCATTTGTGAATACACTTGCTTCAAATGGTATTTCTTTCTGAAGTTTCTCAAAAGGTCAAAAGTTGTGAAAATGACTCCAAAATTCCGCAATTTCAGAAATGTCCAAACACCATTTTCTAACAAAAGGCTTCAAATATTTTCTTGAAATCACTTTTACGGATAGTGCTAAATTTTAATAAGCTAACAAGACATCAATTCCACCTAGATATATTCTTTTATTTTTTCAAAAAATACTTTTGTAAAATCTCTTTCGCGTCGGTTAATATTTACATTACAGACATTCCCTGTTACATAATCACATTGTTTACATTATCATACAACTGCTTCGAAATATTTTTTAAAGACATTTATCAAAAATCAAAAGTTTTGGGTAAAATAGCTCGCAAATGCGCATTTTCAAAAAGGCTTAAATAGTATTTTTTTAAAAACGGCTCCAAATTTTCAATGAAAATGTGCATGTAGAACATTCTATAATATTCTTAAAGTTTTATTTCAATTCTACTAGTAAGTATCAACAAATTGCAGAAAAATTAAAAAGAATGTAATTTAGACGCCAATAGATGATAGCTGACGAGAGGGTGCAGTCTCTCTCAATTTTCTAAAATTCCAAATTAAGAAATAATGCAAGAACAAAAGTGCTGTTGTAGCACCGCTAATTTACTTGGGCCTGATTCCTCCTGAATGAGGATGTTTATAAATTGGATTTTGGCGTGATCGTTGGGTTCGCTAGAAGGGTGCATATTTAAAATTCCGTAACGATTATTTAACGAGCCCGGGTGATATTTTCTTATAAATGACAAATTGGCTTTTAATTAAAGTTTTTAATATCGAAAATTACCGCCAGAAAATGTACCAGTGAAAACCCGTATTGATTGCTTATACCATTTATTTCCTCACAATAAAAACAAAGTTTGAGTGACTTCATACGAAAATTACAAGGATTAAGTTGAAGTGTCTTTATATGTCACGCTTTAAAATTGGTTGATTTTAATCCAAGGATCTTCAATAGCATTTACATTTTCTTATATGGACCTGTTATGGTTTTGTGCAAGCTGCCTTGTAAACTTCGCACTAACCAATTTCCTTCACTTGAGAATGTTGTGTTCCTGACTAATACAGTAAGTAGGAAAAATATTAGAAAGAGTCTACAAAACTAGAAATGATTGAAATTGCACTGATTACAATATAACTTCGATTATGGATTTTTTTGTTTCTGATGTAAAAAAGAGCAAACAAATGTTTCTTAGTGTTCGTTATATTTGTAGAAAAGACAGAAGTACGTCTGTAGTTAGTACAACTAACTATACCGGCCATTGGACTAATAACAAATGTGTTCATGCAACCGCTAAATAAGACTAGATCTAAGTACTTCAGAGGACGTAGCAGGCATTACATTCAAGACTGTACATGTGTTAATCTCAAGACATCAATTGCCGTGATTTCCTTATGTAATTAACGTCTATATTGTTACGATGAAAGATACATTTCTGAAGAAAATAATGCTCAGAAGAGAAATCGTCGGGTCATTAACGGCTCTGTCATAAATTGTCTATTTAGTTTTAATGATCACCATTCTTCGAAAAGGTAATTACTGAGATCAAAATGAGCTTCTATGTTTCCGAACAGAGGTATTACTGTTCAGGAGAAAATATCTCTGTTGTTTTATGTTATAATGAAATATATTATCTTTCCAGCTGTATTTATTTTGCTTGCTACTGCAGATAAAACACATTTTCACAAATTGCTTCCAGAAACAATAACTTCAACATGTGATATAACGCGAGAAGTACGGACTGTGTTTGGTTCAAGGAGACATATAACTATTTATGCCAACTATATAACGGATTGCACGATATTTACTGAACAAACCTTGTCTGACAGCGCATTCACGTTCTTAACACCATTACTAGATCCTATTGTAAGGCATAATTTTCCTAGAAGCAATGAGGATGGCTATCTTCTGTTCCTGAGCCGATGCAATGACGTTACAATTGATGAAATAATAACAGACATTAAACATCGTTCTGTGCAACGTTGGAGTCCACGAAACAGATTACTCGTGCATATACGTTCTGATGAGAATTTGTGCAATGTAAAGCAAATTTTTAAACAATTATGGAAAAGAGATGTATTAGAAAGTGTTCTTCTGATTTCAAAATATATTTTATTGTTTAACCCAATGACTGAAAGGATAATTAAAATACCTGAAACTTGGGATCACAAGCAAGTAAACGTTTACTATATAGGCGTAATGAATAATATGCATGGATACCCCATAAGAATAGCTACATTTTTCTTTGCTCCACTTGCTATTGAAAATGGCACGTGGATTAGAAATCTCTGCTTTCGCGGACGTGATCTTTGCGTTCGTGATACCATTTTAAGTCATTTAAACGCCACGTTAGTAGAAGTGTGGCCCACACAAAGAGGTTTTGGCATCGTGCAGAGCAACGGATCTGCAACGGGCCTCCGAGCCGAAATGGTGAATGGGAGAGCCGATATTGCTTTCATAATGCGATACCGCCATCCTTCGACCACTCCATTTCTGGACACTTCGCACTTTTGCGAGGTGAGTTCCTTCGTGGGAGTTGTTCGCCGAGCCCCTGAAGTTCCCGAGGTGCTGAAGTTGGTGTTGGCTTTTCAAGGACCAGTGTGGGCTGCGGTCTTCGCCGCTGCTGTGCTATTTCCGCTGTGTTGGGCAGGCCGAAGAGAAGATCTCCCCAGATGTGTGTTCCTCACTTGGAGTGTTCTTGTACAGCAGGGAACTCTGATGCCTTACAGCGATTTCAAGCGCAGGATTTGTTTCGTGGTTTGGGTGATTTGCACATTAGTCTCGCCACCGCGTTCGTGGCAGGTTTCACGGACACCTGGTGTCGCGCATGCGCCTGAAGGACGTGGACTCTGTGGACGACTTCCTGCGCGCGGACCTGACGCTGCTGGTGTCGAGCGGGAGAAGGCGGGCGACTTCCCGGAGCGGCTGCGCGGCCGGCTGCGCGCCAACCAGAACGACATGCGCCGCTTCGCCGAGGTGGTGGCGGCGCGGCGGCTGGGCGCCAGCATCCCGCGCGCGGTGGGCGAGTGGAGCCGCGCCTGGGCCGCTTCTGCTCGGCCGAGGGCGAGCCCCTGCTGCACGTGATGCGCGAGCCGCTGTTCGCGTACGTGGGCGGGTACGAGGCGCGGCGCGGCTGGCCGCTGCTGGCGGCGCTGGACCGCGCGCTGGCGGCGTGCAGGCGCGCGCGGCGGCGCGGAGGGCGCCAGGCGCCTGCAGCCCGCGCACCTGCAGGCCGCCATTTTGGTGCTCGTGGCCGGATTGCTCACGGCAGGGCTGGTTTTTACTGGGGAGTTGCTATGGCAAAAGTGCACAAAAGTTCAAATTATGATGACAGAAATTTAGAGAAGTGCTTCAGATTTTGAATGGCCAAATTATTTTATTGTCTTATCAGAATTCTAAATACTAATTTTATTTCTTAATAATTCTTCAAATACCACTTTTCCGAAATATTATTTTTGACAGTTTTCAGATGAACAGAAATCAGATAGCATTCAAATCTATCTCCTTTCCGGAAAAGTGTAGGAGGGAAATTGCCTTTCCCAGAGGCTAGTGTCCAAAAAAATGTTAATTAAATCTTGTACCACTCTTTGTGATTTTTAAGTCATCACAAATATAAATCAAATAAACTAGTTCCCCATTAGAAGGGAATTCATTATTGGCGTTAGAATCGGCTTTCGGTAGAATAATTCAAATTAGTAGTAGGAGTATGGCGAGTTATATTACACCCTAGGGTGTCTCTCGCATCCCAGCCTCCATGTCTCTCTAACGGTATAGTCTTCATTACTCAATTTTTCTCATTGTCTCTTCAACTCCTTCTCCCTAAGTAAGTGTAGGTCTTCTTCTTCGATGGATACCTGGTTGCCATTTCCACAGTATTTTGGGCCAGCGTCCTTCATTCGTTCTTTGGATGTGCCCATACCATTTTTATCATTTTACTTCTATGGTCTCAATTATATCAAAATTACTTCCGCTTTACGTCAATTTCTTCGTTTTAATTTTATCCATTAACGTCAGTCCGCAAGTTCGGTTACAGAAGACCATTTTCATTATGTCAATTTTTATTTGCTCTTTTTTTATATTTCCCATACCTCAGACCCATAAAGGGCAATATTCTCTACAACAGTCTTATACTATTTTCTCTTTACACTTCTACTTAATTTATCTTTCCATTTCAGTGGACGTAGTTGTCTTATAGTTACTCAGCATGTATAGAGCATTGTCTTCATCTTCAACAAACAACACCCGAACATCTGCCAAAGTAGAAAAAATAACATAGAGTCACCAATTTTAATACCCATATTACTACATTTCTTCCTTCATCTTCTCAGGGCTTCATTCAAATATATTTTAAACAAAAGCGCTATACAGCACTCCTGTCGTAAACCTTCATTTACTGAAAATGATGCTGAAACGTTTCAACAGTCATAACAATCTAGGACTGAGTAATTTAAAAACCGTAAATGTCTACAAACGCAAAAAACGGCGTGCGGTTTAAAACAAAAATGACCGCCAATTGTGAACAACATTTTTTTCAGATATTTTCAGGTATTTATTTAGTCAAAAAACAGGTTTGAATTTTCTGCATTGCTAACAAAATAGCAACTCACCCTCAGCTATACTACCACTACAAGCAAACGGAAAGTTCAACAAAACGTGTGCATAGTGTAGCTACAATTAATAATATTTAACTTATAAACGTATTTGATGAACTAAAACTATACAAAATTTATTTACAAAATATGATGTTTTTCTGAGTGAGTGAAACGACCAATTTTTATAAGATATTATCCATCAAATCTACAACACTGTTGGTAAATGTCATTGTAGAAAACCTTGGGGCAAAAGAGTAAACATTTGATGCGTAACATTATCATTCAATCATCATTTGAGCATAATTAATGGAGACTGACAACCATTTGGACATACTGAAATTTTTTACAAAAATGGGTTAGCTCTCTGTCTGTTTTTTCCTAGTCAGAAAGGAAAAAAAACATCCGTGAAAAACCAATTCGTTGTTTCCATCAATGCATTTTATCTCTTCCACAAATAATTAACCTGGATTTGTAAATGTGCGTACGAGTATATCTCGCATGCAAGGTGATCACGCAAAGAATGAAATAATAAATACCATCTTGCATGTAGAATCACATCAGATCAAAAAAGGCCAATGCCATCTCGGGCCAAAGACACTCGGGCTTTTGGCTC
Source organism: Teleogryllus oceanicus (assembly GCA_964035755.1). Taxonomy (NCBI): domain Eukaryota; kingdom Metazoa; phylum Arthropoda; class Insecta; order Orthoptera; family Gryllidae; genus Teleogryllus; species Teleogryllus oceanicus. The sequence goes on along the minus strand of CAXIVR010000014.1, from coordinate 5,334,569 downwards.
GAAAATATACGACATACACGGACTTAAAACATTGGCACATAAACGATTTTATTTGTCACCATATTAGTGAATCAAATTTACTTACTAATTAACTGTATGTTAACATGACTCAGTTTGTCTTGATAAAATTCAGCATCATTAAAAAGTTTTCGTATTTCCCTTGTAACCACAATACTCTCGATCCATGTAAGTTATGTATGGAAATATATGGAGCTCCACATCGAAAGCAATAAAAATCAATAACTTATCAGGAAACAGTGAACAATTTTTGTATTTTTTAGATATTAACATATTGTGCATCAAAGAGTTACGAGAACATAACATACCTTGCTCCTTTACCTGACTTCTCCAATTGTTTCTACCTTGGCTAAAAATCATAATTTGTTCTCTAACTATAATGGCTTACAATGACTTTATTAATGGCAATAACAATAGAAACGTTTCTAAGATTAAAGACACAAAAAAGAAACAACCAGTCGACAAGACGACTTGATATAGTGTAATGCAATACATACTCATGTGTACGTAAGTGAGTATAAGTATGAGTGTTTGTACTGTATGTATCACAGATAATGCTCAAACCTTTTTCTAGGCTGAAATTTTCTTGCAAAGCTGAACCTTCAACAGAAGGCAATTGCTTTACCAGGTAGCGCAAGTTAGTCCATTAGGTCGTTCTATTTTACATCTATTTAGGGAATGCTCATGTTTTTATTTCAAATGTCATTTAATAGCCAAATCGAATAACGCGTTCATGCACTTGATTTAATGTATTATTTAATATTGTGTAGTTGAATCGAATTCGCCTTCCCAGAGATGTTTTTAGCATACCGTATAATTACCAGCAGGAAAGGTATCGGTAGGAAGGTGTATTGACTACTAAAACATTTCCATTACTCTTTGGAGAGCAAGAAATTTCCGGGATAGACTTCTCTGTTACAAAGATTATGCTGAATGCAATGTTCTTTGCATGTTTAAACTGTGTGACATGACATAAAATTCACTCCATCTCCAATGATTGTATAATGCTATTCATCAACACACTCCTGCTGATTTTGTGGCTTGTGCCTTATAAGCTTTGCAGTAATGATGTTTCTCCTCCAGGACACCTTGTGCTCTTGAGTGATATAGTACGAAAGGAAAATAAAGGGCACGGTAAAACGAAACCACATAGCAATAAGTGCTATTGCACTGAATACAAAAGATCACATTTCGATTCTGATTTGTTTTATTTCTGGATTAACAAAGAAGGAAGAAGAATATTCGATGGCCCAATCCAACGCTTTATAAATGTATTTGAAGGAAAGACAGGACTGCATTTGAAGTTGGTTAAACCTACACCGCCTTCAATTGGAGTAAGTACTAATGGGACATACGATGGCGAAATAGGTCTTGTTCAAAGAGCCGAAGTAGACGTATTAGGCAACGTAATGTTCTACACACACGACAAGTATCAATTTACGGACTACACAGTTCCTGTGCATGCGAGTCCGTTTTGCATCGTGGTACGCCGCGCTTCCGCAGTGCCGTTTGCGCAAGTGTTGCTACTTCCATACACATCGCCTACTGGGCGGCCATCTTATATCGCTGTGCGCCGCCATCTTGGCGCGCTACTCTGTGCACTGCCATTTCACCGACGGCGCTCACAGAGGCGGGAGATTGTCGGCGCTTACCCGCAGTGCGCTCGACGTGGCCCAGGTGATCTGCGGGGGCGCCTGCAGCCGCGCCGCAGTTTCCCTGCCCAGCCGCATCCTGCTGGGAGCGCTGCTGCTGTTCTCGCTGGTGCTCAGCAACGCGTACACGGGCCAGCTGCTGGGCTTTCTGACTTCGCCGCCGCGTCTCGCCGACTTGCAAACGTTGGAAGATGTGGCGCGCGTTCTGAACGACGTATTCGCGTACAGCTTCATGACGGATATCTACAAGAACCCGAATTCCCCAACAGCACTGAGAGATATAGGAAGAAAATTGAAGAAAATGAAACTCAGCGATTTGATGCCAATAATGCGGAGGATAACACGTGGGGAAAACATTGGTATTCAGATGCCCATTATCCTTTACTCCTACTTCTCTGGCATTGAAGAGCTCACCGATGAGGGCAGGCCGATGCTGCACCTCGTCCCGGAGTGGTGAATCCGCCCGGACTCTTCGCTTTTCTGGTGCGCAAGACCTCGCCACTGTTGCCTTTGTTCAGCGACGTGGCGCAGCGCGTGGTGCAGCGGGGCTGCTCGGCCACTGGCTGCGAATGCAGCGCCACCACATGGCCGCCAACGGAGCGATCGTGACCGAGGGAAACTCGGGGCAATCCACAGCTCCTCAGGCCCTGAGGGTGAAGCAAATGGCGGGCGCAGGATACGTCCTCGTCATAGGATTGGGCGTTTCTGTAGCCACCTTCCTCTTAGAACTTCTGCTGAGCGAAACGAGAAAGCTATTTAAAGGCGGGAGAGTTGAGCTATTGGACGCACCACTTAGAGACTCTAAGATCCAATTGTCGCGAAGAAGAAGAAAATAGTTTTAGCCACTTGACTCAAATATGGGGACTATTGAAGACTTTATGAATATGCTTTGATTGTTGATATCCTATCAATTGGTAAACCATGTACTAAATAAATATCTAAAGAAATAAACAACAACATTCGAATTCAACTACAAAACAAGAGATATTTATTTCCCGTGAATTCAGCTCTGATGTATGTGTTGCCGTTTGTAAATTAAATTAATGATTTCCCTCCTAAGAGAAGATCTAGTGGGGAAACAAAAGTTCGTCTAACAATAAAATACACATTGTCAACATATTTCTGGTTTTATTTGTGAATTACCCCTAGCGTTCTAACCCGGACATATTATTTTTAGTTGTATTATTGGTATAATTTTTGCTATTATTAGTATATTATTATTATTATTATTATTATTATTATTATTATTATTATTTTACTGCTTTTTTCTGGAAGAACCCATACCCTCTTTTCAACGCAGAAAATTCACAGAGGAACAGTATCTTAGCAGCAATTGGCATTTGAAAGCTTCACATATTGGAAGGGATTTGTCTACTAGGATATGTCGAGTCATTTTTTCCCTGAGTGAAACATAATCACTGAAGCGCCAACACCCACAGATCTAAGATGACGGTAATGAAGATTATTTTGTAAAGTAAAAAGGACTTTGTTTGCAATTATTCATTATAAATTGTTTTTCACCTTATACCTTGTATTTTATTCGAACCTTTACATTTTACCATTAATTAAACATTAATATATTGAAAAAATTCATTAAAACATTTTACATTTTTTTTGAAAATTCAATAAAGTCGAAATAGGGAGGGGGATAAATGCGTTATAAATAAAATGTCTCCATTGTCTTCACCTGGTGAATGAATGAATGAACGATTGATTGTTTTTCTTTGGCATTTCAACTACAATGGTAATGTAGTGAATGTTATATCCCGTGAGGTGGCGGTGTTTCCTTTCACGCTGGTTGGTGATGTTTAGCGTCGACCTACACGCCAGTTTGCGGGGATTTCGCCTCCAGGGATCAAAGGTCCCCGCCCCCTGCTCCCGATGGGGAAAAGCTCTAAGCTCCCGACTTGCATGGTAGCGTAGTGCATGTAAGAAAATGTGTGTAATGAAGATAGAACAAATAAGTGAAAGGAAAGATCGCACACAGTCCATAGCTCATTTGTTAGGATACTCCTCAGCTTTTGCCTGATATTGATATAAGGAATCACGGAAAACTATCGACCAGAGCAGCCGGAGGCTACAATTCTCCTTCAATGGCTGAATTCTTTTCAGCCAACTAGCTAGTGTCGAAAATCCGTCATTTTCGGTTCTCGAATTCTACGACTACTCAGTCAGACCAGCAATGTAGGACCTGAGATAAACTCGGCCCATTTTCTGAATTTCTGCGACCACTACTGCTCCTGCTTATAGGCTGAGTCATGTGATGCATAGTGTAGGGACTAAAGTTTTTGTGTCATCTCTTGCGGTGCAAAACACTTCTTCACAATGTACGGTTCGTTGGTGATGGGCTCAGGAGTACAATCGCTGCTTGTGTAGTTACGTACTTACAGTCATATGAACTTACAAAGCAGAAAGAAACTTGTTTGAATAACTTCAGTGCATAGAAGCAATGTCCTAAGCGAGATACGAACTGCGACTCACCTCTAAATAGTTCGAAATTTATTGCAACGCAAAATTATCGAGGTCTGGAGGCATACAGCCTGCCAACGGAGTCTACAAAAGTATGTATGCTAAACCCCTACTGAAATAATATACTGAGCAGTGTGCGACATGTACTCACTGCCCTTTAATGCAAAGTGATCATAACGCTACAGGAGTCCACTGCTTCAAGCTCTGGAGTCTATGGTAACCTTCGTTTTTCTCGCTCCCGGCGTTAGGAGGTGGGAGGGAGGAGACAGACGATATAGTTCTGAAATTATGTTCTAGAAGCTCTGTAACTCACATAAATTGCATTGTCGCTAGTTAAATAAGAGCTCGAATTTAAAATAATATTGGCAAAAGGGGCTTCCTAAAATTGCAATGAGTGGAGCGACGGTGTTAAATAAGGTCTTTTTGTAGGGTATAGGGCACATGAATTGACCGCAGGCTCGAGGCCAATAGCGGGAGAAGTCCAGAAAGAGTTATCCTCATCAGTAGGGGGTGGATTAATGAAATGTCATTTTCTTTTCCCTTTAGAAAAATGCCGTTTAGTGTAGAAATTCATTTTATGTTTTGACAAAAGGAAATGACCTTCCTTATACGTAAGGTTTTTTGCATTTTTCGGCGAATTGAATAATAAGTCATTTTGTACCTTTTCCCACATTTTTAATGCTTGTTTTACTGATTTAATAGATTTTAGTATAATTTTAATGATAATTGTTTCAAATACTATTTACGAGATGCAACAAATGTTCTCCAAAGAATTCCTGAGTTACTATATCTGGTAGCCTATTTGATTTCTATGCTTAGAAGTTATAACGTCAGTCATTGCGAGTATGTAATCTTAAGTTCCTGTGACACCTGTCAGCGCCATCCGATTCCGGGATAACCAAAGGGCAATCATTCCAAACCAAAAGAATATTCCTAATCAAAAGTTTAGAGTTCACTTGAACGATCAGAAGCCTCAATTACATCAGTAACGTATCTTACAGCTTGACTTGTTCATCTAAACTGGTTTTGATCACATATTTTCGTCATTTTTCTTTGCTTTTAGGGCTTTTTAAAAACATTTTATTGATAATTTTTGGCGGTGTTTTAGATCATCAAAATCCGCCCCCTACTCATTAGTATTCAACTGCATGAGGCGATCAGCGCACCCAAAAGAGCGGGAACATTTCAAATCCGATTATTTGATAGAGTAATTAGTTCCCATCTTCACATTAAACCCCACTTCGCTTGCTCATGCGCAAGCCACCAGCGGGGTACTACCCCAGTCCACGACCGGTCCTCCAGCATGTGTGGTAGTGTAGTGCATGTTAGTGTAAGTGTGTGTGTGTAAGGGGAGAGGATAGGACAAGGAAGAGGAAGGACAGATCGCGCGCGGTCCGTGGCCCGTTTGGTAGAGTACTGCTCCGGCATTCGCCTGGTGTTGATCGGAGAAACCACGGAAAACTACCGATCCGAGCAACCGGCCGCTAGAATTCTCCTCCAGTCCACCTAGCTGAAAAGCTAGTGTCGAAAATCCTCCTCTGTTGGGACTCGAACCGAGAACCTCGCGTTCAGAGGCACTGCAGTGACACCAGTTGATACATTAATTCACCGCTGCCGGTTTCAGCTAGTGTGTGCAATTTTTCAATTTGATTCGGTCTACGTTTCTATTATACAGTAAAACCTAAGACGGGATCTAACGGTTCCTTCAAAGCTTTTCCATCTTGGCAGATTTGCATCTTATACTGTGCTAACCATAACTTAATGTTCAGCATCGTGTTCAGCGAACACCAAATATTCACCATATAACTTAAGTATAGAATTTTCATTATAATTTTGTCATTTTAATCATTACTTTTGAATTTTGTCCTTAATTCTCAGAATGCCATACATTTGAGTTTTACTCAATTTAAATTTCTCAACTAGGTCTTTTGCGGAACGGTTTTCCTTCTATTCATCAATTACTTCCATTTTCTTCTGCAGCGGAAGAGCGGAAGGGTTTTGCAGGTACGCTTCAAAGACGTTTCGACACACAACAAACAGCTTTCATACACTATACTGCGAGCGGTCGCTAAATTGTGTGGTCTGTACCTCATCAACACTACGACTGCTACGCTAGGATGACAGCCTTCCCGGAATTCCATTATCGACTGATGGAAACATGGTAACGCTTTTGAGAATTCAATGGCGTGAGTACGACCAATGCTATGGATTGGAGCAGGGGGCGGGGTCTCTTGCGCATGGTATTCGACTTCAGGTAATGATTTCAGACATCAGTTTGCGTCACAATATTAGCGAGAATTTTAAATACAGCCAAATACCAAAATTATCACATCGTTACAAGTTACTGATCAGATTTATGAATTTCTTTTAAATATTGCATCTCGTAGACTTTTATCGCGGTATTTTTGTAAGTAATTGTTGAAAATTTTCATTTTTTACCACTTTGAGAAAATGTTTATCAACACTACTCGCTCTCCAAGCAAAATGGCGGCAAGAGTGTGGACTGGCTTTTGAAACGAAGTGCGCATCTGTGGTCACGTGGTTCGTGACGTAAACTTGTGGTGCGCAGAACGAGCAAAAATAGGCGCGCCGGAGTAAATCCCCCATGTTTTTCCACCACGGATTCGGGACGACTGCGCCGACATCGCGCTTGTTCAGACCTCGAAAACCATACTGTACTTGGGTTTTTCTTACCTGGCCGATGACACTTCATCAGCTGTTACGATGACATCCAATCAAGAGCTATAACGTCATCACGGTGACGTCACTGTGGTGGCGTTTAAGCTGCCGATCGGACGGTTGATCTGCTGTCATCAGTCAGGTTACAGAAACCCAAGTATAAAGCGTGTGGGAGTCGCAGCGAAACAGTCGCCACGTTCGCCAAAGAATCCCTGACAGTAGGCACAAGGGGAATAACCCGTCGTTTACTCCATTTTCTCAGCATGCGACCCTTTGCACTATGCCATTCCAAAAATAGTATCGGAAATTCATAAATGAATTTTCTTCTTAACCAGAAAATAATCTATTCACGTTCTCTACCCGCCATTCCGTTTCCTGGTTTGACATCCAATTTATAGAGGTCATTTCTCACACGTAAAATCGTTCCATATTGAAAATTTTTTACTGGAATTGCTGGTTTTCGTCTTACAGAGGTTCCGTCTTAAGTTTTACGGCATATCGCTCTACCTGAACATTAGACACAATACAGCGTAGTGTCAGTCGGACACTACTTATTCGGATAAACACTATGTAGCTGCCCGCAAGACGGAAGCATCCCTTTGCAAGGTAGGAAGGAGGTTAACAATGTGTTATACTTTCCCAGAGATAATTGCTTTACCACTCCATACAAATTTTTGTACTTTTTTCTACCCATGCTTTTCTACCAAAGTTATTTTTTTCTCACAACTATTACGATTTCATTTTTCGTGTAATGAGAAATGAAAATTTTGTCTTTTTGTACTATTGTTATTAACGCAAATCACTGAATCTAAACATCAACTTAATATCAACGTCAGTATATTATGAAATGATTCCTAAATTCCTAGATTTTTCAGACAAAATCGAAAATGTTTAATCTCTTTTGAATGTTTTCCGAGGTACTGGGTATTAGAGGAAAACACTTTACAAAAGACCAGAATTTTTTGTGTAACTTTCTTTCAATTTTTTCTTGCATTGAAAATGAGTAACATGGATAAGAAGCTCCCTTACATACACAGACAAATTACATTTCAAAAAGAAGAACACAGAATGATATTCAATTTACTAAATATATTAAACACTATCTCAAATGAGACTTTTACCACTCATTAGCGAGTTTTTGAAACAGTTTGGTGAAGCGTTGAAATGACTATCATTACACATGATACTGCCAAACAAATGTCTTCCTTGAAACAGAATCATACTGATTCGACTTCCGTGTACTAAAGGAGCTACAGAATTTAGTTTTTCTCTGAAAATAACACAAGTTGTATATTGATATACTCACCCATGAAGCCTTAAGAGAATCGTGACAAAACCATAACGATTCTCTTAATGCTTCTACTTAGCACACATGATAAATTGATTTCTGGATTGAGACTAATGCATTAAGAAGCACGCAATAATAGTATCCCAGCTATTTCGTGTGTATAATTATTAGAAACCCAGTAATGTAATAATAATACCCAGCACATTTTTTAAGTTTTCGGTCTGTAGTTTGTGATGTAAATACGTGATTAACCCTGCTCTACTGTTCGGATTTCCATTGAAAGATTTAGTTTTGATTCATAAAAGAAAAAAAATTCGAGCCATTTTTCGGAACTTAGTGTTTAAACGTTTCTGAAAATGTGGAATTTGGACCTTTTTCTAAACAGAAAACTGTTGAGTTTTCTGAAACTTTATTTGACATTATTTAAAGCACATGTATTCATAAATACAATAACGTGAAGAAATTACCTCTAATCTAAATATTATCGACAAAAGAGAAAAGTCAAAAAATTAAATTTTTGTAATTTTTGAAAAAACAAAAGTATAAAGCAATATGTCGTTTATATCAACGTATACGGTACATTTGGCACTATCCTTACCAAATATGTAAAGAAAAAATTTGGAGCCATTTCTGAGAAAACCTTGTTTATGTAATTTTTTTAAAATTGCAAATATTACGCACATAGACAGACATAGACAAACTGACAGAAACGGACAGACCGACACAGACAGACCGACACGGACAGACCGACACGGACAGACCGACACGGACAGACCGACACGGACAGACCGACACGGACAGACCGACACGGACAGACCGACACGGACAGACCGCACGGACACACGGACAGACAGCCAGATACGGACGTTATGAAAAAAACCTTTTTCGGTATCAGGGGATCCCAAAACGTGTATTTCCCTTGAAATCTCGAAATCGATTTTCCGCACCTTTAGATAACTTTTTTATATTATGTATATTACTGCCTATATACGTAAGTATACGAAAAAGTAATAATAATAATAATGAATAGGAATGCAAAGATTAAGATAAATTACATGGCAAATAACAAATAGAAAAGTTTGTTTATCACCATATTATTTGCTTTGAACTACTTTCCAAAAGTGGAAAAACCTTGAAATTAAGTGCATTACATCGAGTAAAAACAATTCAGCAACACTTCTACGGTAGAAACTAATTTAGTAACAGAGAGATGGATGGACGTACAGACAGATGGACGTACAGACAGATGGACGGAAAACAGATGGACGAACTGACAGACTGACTAGATGACTGACTGGCAAACTGACAGGCAGAGAGACGAAGAGACTGATAGGTATACAAATAGATAGATAGATACACATGAGGTGTATTGTGAATAGAGAAGGTGTTACAGGAAGTAATTTACAACATATCGGAACAAGATTTATTCATTTTTTCGATACTACGGTGCACGGGCACAAGTGTCTTTCTGAGAAACATTCGTCAGTCTCCGCTGTATAATTTCTATACTTTATTTTTATTATGTAAAAGGAAGTAGGCGCACGAGTAATGGACCGAGAGCGGTAGCTCAGTGCATCAACAGATGTCACTGCAGCACCTCTGACCGGGAGGTCCTATGTTCGAGTCCCGACAGCGGCAGGATTTTCGACACTAGCTATTCAGCTAGGCCGAATTGAGTCGCTGCCTGGAAGGGAATTCTAGCGGCCGGCTGCTATGATCGGTAGTTTTCCGTGGTTTCTCCGATCAACACCAGGCGAATGCCGGAGCAGTACCCTACCAAACGGGCCGCGGACCGCGCGCGATCTGACCTTCCTCTTCCTTGTCCTATCCTCTCCCCTTACACACACACACACACACACACACACACACACACACACACACACACACTAACATGCACTGCACTACCACATACTCCGGGAGACCAGTCGGGAGTTTAGAGCTATTCCCGGCTGGGGCGGTGCCACGCTGGTGGGAGAGTCCTTACGACGCCACAGCTCTTACGACGCCTGGCTGGTCCACAAGCTCTGCAGACATGTGAGCAGTTGCCGTGCATTGTGGGGCCGCACCTCCGCCATCTGCTGTCCATTATCCAGTGCCGACTACAGACGCTTGTCCTATTTTCCCGTGAAGGTCGTCCTTGGGCCAGCCGCCCTTCATCCGACCGTCACTAGGTCGCCGAGAACAGCTCTAGCCGCCGGCTGCCTATGACCATCATTGCCGTAGCAGGTGTCGCTACTACCTTGGCTTTCGGAAGGGTCATACAGCGGTCTCCTAAAACCACCGTACATCCGTTATCCTAGTATATATTTATATATATAGTTATCCTAGTATATATTTATATTCTTTTTGTCGAAGTTTCTTTAATTATATAGTGGTGTGTATATTTGCGAAATCATTGTTGACTCACTAAGCAACTGTTTCCTGTGGATTCAATAAATTAATTTTATTTCAAATACTGCAAAGGTCACAGATAGTGATTTTTCTACATTAACTGAATCCTGTCAGTTCACTTTCGTCGTACATTTTCATACAATGTTTAAGAGAAACAACCACCTAGTTAAAATTATATAAAAATTGCAAAACTATAGATTCAATGCACTTTTGTCAGCTTCTAAAACAGGAACGAAACTACCTAAAATAAGTTTTAAAAGATCACACTTTTGAAAAAAAAGTTAATTTAATACATTTTCACAATGACAAGAACACACGTGTTCAGAGAAAGTTAAACCACCTCAGAAAGCTATACGTCTGCAGTATCTTTTCTCTACATTTGTCACCTTAGCAATAACGTTTGTCCACTTTTGCCATAGCAACTCTCCGGCAAACACCAGCGCTGCCGTGAGCAATCCGGCCACGAGCACCAAAATGGCGGCCTGCAGGTGCGCGGGCTGCAGGCGCCTGGCGCCCTCCGCGGCCGCCTGGGCGAACAGCCCGTCCAGCTGCGCGCGCACCAAGGCCAGCTGCTCCCAGCGCCGCGCCAGCCCGGCCTCCTGCACGCGCCAGCGCGGTCCAGCCCGCCAGCAGCGGCCAGCCGCGCCGCGCCTCGTACCCGCCCACGTACGCGAACAGCGGCTCGCGCATCACGTGCAGCAGGGGCTCGCCCTCGGCCGAGCAGAAGCGGCCCCCGCCGACGCGCCGTCTTCGCCGCGCAGCCGCTCCGGGAAGTCGCCCGCCTTCATCCCGCTCGACACCAGCAGCGTCAGGTCCGCGCGCAGGAAGTCGTCCACAGAGTCCACGTCCTTCAGGCGCATGCGCGACACCAGGTGATCCGTGAAACCTGCCACGAACGCGGTGGCGAGCACTAATGTGCAAATCACCCAAACCACGAAACAAATCCTGCGCTTGAAATCGCTGTAAGGCATCAGAGTTCCCTGCTGTACAAGAACACTCCAAGTGAGGAACACACATCTGGGGAGATCTTCTCTTCGGCCTGCCCAACACAGCGGAAATAGCACAGCAGCGGCGAAGACCGCAGCCCACACTGGTCCTTGAAAAGCCAACACCAACTTCAGCACCTCGGGAACTTCAGGGGCTCGGCGAACAACTCCCACGAAGGAACTCACCTCGCAAAAGTGCGAAGTGTCCAGAAATGGAGTGATCGAAGGATGGCGGTATCGCATTATGAAAGCAATATCGGCTCTCCCATTCACCATTTCGGCTCGGAGGCCCGTTGCAGATCCGTTGCTCTGCACGATGCCAAAACCTCTTTGTGTGGGCGACACTTCTACTAACGTGGCGTTTAAATGACTTAAAATGGTATCACGAACGCAAAGATCACGTCCGCGAAAGCAAAGATTTCTAATCACGTGCCATTTCAAGTGCAAGGGAGGAATAAAAATGTAGCTACCCTTATGGGGTATCCATGCACATTATTCATCACTTCTCTATAGAAAACATCTATTTGCTTGTGATCCCAAGTTTCAGGTATTTTAAGTACCCTTTCAGTCATTGGGTTAAACAATAAAATATATTTTTCTATTAGAAGAACACTTTCTAACACATCTCTTTTCCATAATTGTTTAAAAATTTGTTTTACATCGCAAAAATTCTCATCAGAACCAAAAAATACGAGTAATCGGTTTTGAGGACTCCAACGTCCCACAGTGCGATATCCAAGGTCATTTATTATTTCATCTATAGTAACTTTATCGCAACGGCTCAGAAACAGAAGATATCCATCCTCACTGCTTCTAGGAAACTTGTGCTTGACAATAGGATCTAAGTATGGTATTAAAAACGTGAAGGCGTTGTCAGATGAGGTTTGTTCAGTAACTATCTTGCAATCCGTTATGTAGTTGGCATAAATAGTTATATGTCTCCTTGAACCAAACACAGTTCGTATTTCACTTGTTACATCGCAAGTTGATGTAATTGTTTTCGCAACCATTTTGTGAAAATATGACGAATCTGTAGAGACAAGTGCAATAAAAAGAGCAAGAACGGACACGTGTTGCATTGCAGCAAGAAAATACAGATATATTTCATTTTAAACGAAAATACAACCATCAGAAAACAGAATAGAACACTTTTGTATCTTTTATTGATTTATTTAATAAAGGAAGACTACAGAAAGATGAACCATTTGTGGAAGTGCTGCTAATGCGATTCAACAAGATACTTTTTTACTCAGTACACTTTACGTCAGGAAAGTGTCTGTAATCGCGTTTTTAATCTGCGGCATTAGTTGCATGTCCATTGATACAAAGTATGCTAAGAGTTCCATACAATTGGATCAATCTCCATACAATGTACAATTGAACAAATGAAAGGGATACGTTTTTACGCTAGGAAAGAGTATTTTATGTCTAAAGAGAATGTACTTAGTCACAACATGTAGCATTAAAACAATATGTAGCATTAAAACAACGCCCAAAGATAACTTCATATAATGGGGATAAATCGACAATCTGTATTCACCCAAAGAGTATTTTAGGGTAAAAGTAATACGGCCCATCAAATATCCCAACGGTTCTTGGCGCAACGCTAGGTTTTTACGAGGAACGTTACCCTTTTAGAATTTGGTCAATATGCGTGGCCTTCCAAAGCCAGGCGGAAAAATATCCATCCAAGAATAATAATCAGTCAATCAACTGATTGATTGTTTTCGTGTTTCCGGTCGCGTCAACAGTTTTGATCATTAGTCCCGGAAGTGTAGTGCGGGTTTTTTTCTCGGGAGATGGTGGTGATTTCTTCCCTGTAGATTGCGAGATACGGCGACGACCATCCGTCGACTAGTAGGGAAAAAGGAGGAAAAGTCCGAAGAAAGAGGATCATCGGAGGTAATTGATTGATAGATAGTGATTCCTGGTCCGTCAACTAATGAAGTCATTTATCTCGTAAGTGTAGTGCATGTTTTCCCTCCGATCTTTCCCAGCTGGATGGCGAGATCCGACTTTACTTGCCGATCACTAGCGGGGATTTTCCCCTACCGTTATCTTCCACCAGCAGGGCACCGCCCCAGCTGGGACAAGCTCTAAGCTCCCGACTGGTGTCCCGGAATATGTGGTAGTGTAGTGCATGTTGGTATAGGTGTGTGTTGTGTGTGTGTGTGTATAAGGAGAGAGGATAGGACAAGGAAGAGGAACGAAAGATCCCGCGCGGTGCGGGGCCTGTTTGTTAGGGTACTACTCGAGCATTCGCCTGGTATTGATCGGAGAAACCACGGAAATCTACCGATCAGAGCAGTCGGCCTCTAGAATTCTCCTCCAGATAGCGACTGAATTCGACCTAGCTGAAAAGCTAGTGTCGAAAATCCTGCCGCCGTGGGGACTGTAACCTAGGTCCTCCCGGTCAGAGGCACTGCAGTGACATCAGCTGAGCACTGTGCTCCCGTTTCTGGTGAGGTGATGGAGATGGTGATGAGGGTGGTGATGGCTCGGGTGCGTGAGTGGTGGAAGGTCTCTGTGGGCTCCCGGTGGGGAGCACTCGCGCGAGTAATATAGTTACGCGGTAACCTTGCGCTCGCGCCGGCGTTCAATCGTTAGGGCGAAGGCGTCTTCAGCGCCTCTGCGCCGCAATTACGCCCCACCCAACCCCCTCCAGCCCTTTGCACCCACGCTCCTACTTGCCTTTCCCGGACCCCGCCCACGGCTCTGAAACAAATTCGGAGAGTTCATTTTCTCGTTAATTTTCTTTCAGGGGCATTCTCTATCTAGGTTGTTCTCATCAATATAAAAAAAACAGATATCACATAATTCTATGTGACGTGGTGAACTCATTATTTTGTGAACAAGTTTTTGCACTTCGAAATTGAAGATAAAAATTATTCGAACTTAATATTTAAATTGACAAAAAGGATGGCTTCATTTATTTCTTCCGACACTGTTATCAATGAGATTTGAAATTTGTTCCCTGACGTGAACCAATTCAGCCTTCATACGCTAGATTATCTCTTTGTGAATTCAGAGTTTCACTTCTGCATACTCAGGTCCAACTCTTTACAACCGAGAAAGGTGGCTGAGTGCCTCTGATCGAGAGTTCCTAGTTTCGAGTCCCGACGGTGGCAGGACTCTCGACACTAACTTAGCAGCTCTGCCGATTTCAGTCGCAATGTCAGGAAAATTATAGCGGCCGGCTTCTCTGATCGATAATTTTCCGTGTTTCCTCCAATCAATACCAGGCGAATGCCGAGCAGTGAGGACTGCGGGCGACAGACTGCCGCGATTGATTGATTGATTTTTTCGTGTTTCCGGGCGCGTCAACTGCTTCCGTCATTAGTCCCGTTAGTGTAGTGCATGTTTTTTTCGGGAGATGGGGGCGATCTGCCCCCGCTGGATGGCGAGATCCGGCCCCGACCTACCGGCTAGTGGAGTTTCCCCCTAACCAGGACTCTCCCACCAGCGGGGCACCGCCCCAGCCTGGACAAGCTCTAAGCTCCCGACCGGTGGTGTTGATCGGAGAAACCACGGGAGAACTACCGATCAGAGCAGCCGGCCGCTAGAATTCTTCTCCAGACAGCGACTGAATTCGACCTACCTGAAAGCTAGCGTCGAAAATCCTGCCGCCGTCAGGACAGGAACCTAGGACCTCCCGGTCAGAGACGCTGCAGTGACATAACTTGATGCATTGAGCTACCACTACCGGTACCGCGCGCGATCTTTCCTTCATCTTCCTTGTCCTATAACATATGTACAGTAACATGCACATTACAATAACATACCACGCATGCCGTGAGAAAGGTCGGCTGCTTAGAGCTTGTCCCGGCTGGGGCGGTACACTGCTGCTAGGAGATACCTGGTTGAGGAAAATCCTGCCGGTAGCCGACTCTACGCCTACGTCGGATCTCTGCGTCCACCAGGGGAACACCACTTCCCCTCCGGAAAAAAAACCAAGCGCCAAACTTACGTGACTGACCTTAGCAGTTGACGCGCCCAGAATCTCTAACATATAATCAATCAATCAAGCAAGCAAGCAAGCAAGCAATCATCGTTTCTCTCTCTTTCCTACGTACAGCGATTTCCCTTCCCTCCCTTTGCATTGTTCCCTCCGATAATCTTCCGCCCTCAGCGCTCCTCCAAATCCGTTCTCTTCGCGTGTTCGTCCCACAAGCACCATCCTTGCCTACCAGACCCAACGCCATCCGCCCCTGAGGCCTCCCTCACTCCTGGGATTCAGGAGGAGCGCAGCAGAGTAGAAAATTATAGAAAATTAATTGGAGCTGGCGCGCACCAGGACGGAAGAATATAATGGAGATGAAGGCATAAGCAAGTCTCGCTGCCGGGAGCCAGCGCTTCAACGGGGTGGAGAGGTTTAGCAAAAGGGGGTCGACGGAAGCAGCAGCTCCTTATTAAACCGCCCTCACCGGGATTCGCACTTTTTCCTCTTGAGGCAGACTCCTGTTTCGGTGTAATAATGTAGGCTCCTATTTTTGCAGTTGTTTTGGCTTTGACATTTTGTACATACATTTTTTGAAAGAAAAATTATACGTGATACCACAGTTTAGAATGTTTCTGTATTAATTTTAAGGTGTTGAATAATTTGGTAATGGTTAGTTCAGGTGATCCTAAGTGTGTAATTTTGGGTGCACAATTAACGTTTAATGAACTTAGCCTCATTTAATCACAGACCCTAGTGCCTACATTTACTCACAGTGCAAGCAATTTTATTATTCGCACTGTTCTTTATACTTAATGAATCTTATAAACCATTTACACTGCTTGAAAGTTCTGTTACGTTTTTGGCATAAGTTCGTCATTCAAGTAGGTGCACAGCTGTATTTATCACCACGCAATAATTGTATTTAAATACGTATGTGATTTCGCGGGCAACTTTCTTTTGTCGCTTCTTCGTGGTAGTTTCACATTATATTACGCTTGTAACTTCACGCGTCAACTTCACTTCGTTCTGAAACGATTTAGTTCACGTTTGTCCTCCTGCCAGCTCACTACCTCCCTGCTAGCTCAGAGTGACAAAGGGTAAAGGTCATATTCACATTTGTAATCAAGCACGTTGGGCTCTCTTGCCACTCTGTCGATACAACAAATGACATTCACAGGAATGCCTTGGTAAAATGTTCTATAATCTCATTGGTAAAATCAAAGTATGCAAAATTGCATACACGAAATATCCCCTCCGGAAGAAAAAGAAAAAAAAACAACAACAAACGTACACAAAATTCACTTGAAACTCCTCCACGTTAGCTGAAACTTTTTTGTGACTTTGTAAAATACACAGTTTTATTTCTCCACCTACTTTACTCAATTAGAAATCAACAATTGTTTTAGTCATTACTTCTCTTAATTAATGAGCGTGAGCAATTCCCTTGAAAATGTTTGAAATAGTTTGTTTTACAATTAACACTACAAATTTTACATACATGTCAATTTGCAAACAAAAGATAATAGTTATAGACTCTAATGACACATCTGATGAATTATTCTCTTAGACAATACTCAGTTCTCCTATCCTCACTTATTTTAGTCATAAAGCCTAATCGTGACTTTGCTCAATGAATTACAATTTACTAAGATGCTCAGTTGCTTGCATTCACTAGCTTTTCAGCTAGGTCGAATTCAATCGCTGCCTGGAGGAGAATTCTAGCGGCCGGCTGCTCTGATCGGTAGTTTTCCGTGGTTTCTTCGATCAACACCAGGCGAATGCCGGAGCAGTACCCTACCAAACGGGCCACGGACCGCGCGCGATCTTTCCTTCCTCTTCCGTGTCCTATCCTCTCCCCCTACACACACACTTACACTAACATGCACTACACTACCATATATTCCGGGAGATCGGTCGGGAGCTTAGAGCTTGTCCCGGTTGGGGCGGTGCCCCGCTGGTGAGAGAGTCCTGATTAGGGGAAAACCCCACTAGCCGACTGTAGGTCGGTGCCGGATCTCGCCATTCAGCGGGGGAAGACCACCACCATCTCCCGAGAAAAAAACATGCTCTCCACTAACGGGACTAATGACCAAAGCAGTTGACGCGCCCGGAAACACGAGAAAAACAAACACGGGACTGAACAGCTGTCGCGGCGGAGGGATACTTCTTTGAAATACATGTGATGTTCACTAGTTTTCGCGAACCGTCACTTTGGCTCATCCTTAGGGAAAATCCTTCTATAGTAACGGTACTGTAAACGGAGCGAACTCTACCTGATATTTCTCTGCAGTGCGCGCGCATTGTAAAGGATGTGGCGCGGCAGTAACGTTTAAAGTGACTCGTTTTTATCCTCTATAACAACGGGTCGTCACGTTACAGAGGGATCTTCCTCGTTTTACTCTTCGCTTGACTCACTTCGCCGGGCACTACCGTGTGACAGATTCCCACGACCGCGGCAACACTCGAGATAAATTATTTTCTACAATATTCCGGGGGAAGCAGAATAACAATATTGTATGTACTTTGTTTTTGGTGGCAACCGTGACAAAAGCAGAATATATTCTCATGTTGAAATTCATGAAAGAAATCCCGACTGCGTTAAATTTAGAATTACTCTTCAGAGACTGATCGGAAGATTCTAGGGTTCGAGTCTAGAAGATGGCGGAGTTTTGACACTAACTACACAGATATGTCGAATTCAGTCGCTGTCTGGAGGATAATACTAGCCATTAGCTGATTTTATTGGTTGTTTTTCATGGATTATTTGATCAATCCCAGGTAAATTTCATAGCAGAACCCTAACAAGCGGTTCGTAGACCGTGTGCAAGCTATCCTTCCTCTTCCTTGCCCTAGAATCTCCCCTTACACTCTCTCTCTCTCTCTCTCTCTCTCTCTCTCTCTCTCTCTCTCTCTCTCTCTCTCACACACACACACACACACACACACACACACACACACACACACATACACACTTCAGTGCTACACATGTCGGGAGCTTTAAGCTCGTCCCGGATGAGACATGCTTCACTAGAGGAAATCTCTCAAGGTGAAATTTGCTTGCAAGCCGCCGTATAAGTATCACCAACTTTCTGGATACAGCATTCACTACACTACCGAGTTTTACCGTAGGAGGCCTGAGGAGGTGCATTTTCTACCTCATGACATATTTTTTGGTCATTTATTTACTGTTACTATCAACAAGACAGTTTATTTTCTAGCTGCATATTTTTCTCTAATGTATCGAAAATGTGTTCAGTTGAAAATATACAATTATTATTGTTTCTGGCAATAAAGTTCTCCTGCTATGGGGTCCAAAATGCACCCCGATAGTAATTTGTGTCACATGTGGCTGTTAATAATTCTAAATAATTCTACCATTTTTCTGCACAATTCGTTAATACGTGATTACTGTATATGCATTTTTTCCATATATATGCATAGGCATCAGTTCATTGTTTGGAGCTGATTAGCGTGCTTCAAATGTGCTGAATGAATGAATACATTATTATAACATATTGTGTTCTGTTGATTGATTTTGCAAGATTCGTATTTTCAACAGTGATTACACTGAAATAATAAATGTTGTGTACGTAAAAACTGTGAATGCAGTTTTTAGTTGCTAGTAAGTATTCCAACAAAATGGTTACCTACCAGTACCAAAGCCGTTAAACAGCAAGCGTGTTATCGTTTGTGACGACTTTTGTAAAGTTTCTAATAAATGTAAATTTAAACTTAGTCTTGTAACTAATCATTAACCAATGCAAATAATAATCATCAACATTAAGGAAAAATATTCGAATCAAAGTGAACATAATTATTGAAAATCACAAAAACAAATGGGGTTCAAAATGTATCCCTTGAGTACTCCAAAGGTGTAAATGTGATCAGGTCTCTGAGACTTGATTGTCATTGCAGTTGACATGCCCAGAAAAATCTATCAAACAAATAATTGTAAAGAATGTCATTAGCAATTTACCCAACAAAAAAGTATTTTCGAGACATTTGGAATTAAATTCCAAAATGGCTGTCTAACAAAAGCCGACACTATCGCATCTGAAAAACCCTGGAGATAGCCTTTATGTTATCGGTAAAAGTGTGGAGTATTGGGAAAACAATAATTGAGAAACATTGTAAACCTTCAATTGTATCACTTTTTTCATGCAATATATTAAATTAACTTTAAATGCAGTTTTTTTCAAAGCGATAAGCACGGTATGCAGCAGCACAATTTTATTCAATAAAAAGCCATAAGTATCGGATCGCTGACCATGATCCGAAACATTTGGAAATTAACAAAACTCCAAGAAAGCATAAATAATTGTATGAAATCGAATTAACATTAAATTTCAGAATATTGCGGCTCGGTGGTGAGTTGCTGCATGGTGATAGGGAGAATGATACTCTACCGAAGGGGTATAATTTGAATACATTATGTTGGTTTCAGTGTGGTCGTTTAATAAGAGGGAACTTTCAGACAGGTTTCACTGTACTAATATTTTTGCAACCACCTTTGGCAGCAAGAGGTGCAATGATCCTCCTTGACACATCTGAATTGCTTTTCGTCATTCATTTTCCAAGAATAGGTTTTTCCAAGCCTTATTTACTTATAATGAAAGAAAGTTCTAACTGAAAATTACTCCTTCGATTATTTCGTTCTTCAGAGTTCAGCAAATGCTTTCAATTTGATTAACCTCCGGGGAGGTATTTTTTTTAATTTGTTGCGTCCTTAATCTTATCACATTAATCTTATCATCTTATCATATCGACGCAACGTGTCTCTTCGCCTCTTGTCGAGCGTTGGGCGCGGAGTAATCCGCCATTAACGTAACGTGTTTTACGTATGTCTGTCTCGTCTGTCGGTTGTCAAGAGGACCGCCAGGTAGAATCTCCGCGTACGCGCCTCCTACTACGCGCTCCTGCGTCACTACCCAGCGGCCAGAAATGGGAAGGAATGAGGAAGGGGTAGGGTTTAGGAGACTTCAAAGTCAAACTAGTTTTATTAGAACAAATTTCACATGAGGTTTGACGGGAATCGATGAGAATCGAACCTGGACCTCAGTGGTGAAAGGCTAGCAACTTTGCTATGAGCCACGAGTGAGCAACCAACGCACGAGTTACCAACCAATTCAGCACGACATTGGCCAGGTGTTTATTACAATCATCTACAACACAGACAGAAATAAATACTATAGTGCAAACTAAGTGATTTAATTTAAATCCGCTCACACATGCATTCTCTCCACTTCGCCTGCTAGGGTTGCCAAGAATCTTCATGAAAGAGGGAGGACCCTCGATAAGCAAGCGAAAACAAGCGTGAACACATTTGACATTTGCTTCTTCTTCTTCGTCTTCTGCTTCTTCTTCTTCTTCGTCTTCTGCTTCTTCTTCTTCTTCTTCTTCTTCTTCTTCTTCAAGCATTAGAACTTTCGTTCCGTTGCGTCTCATTATTGGTCCATCCATCTTCTCTCCGGTTTTCCTATTCTCCTTTTTCCTCTTGACTTGTATTTCAGAATCTGTTTTGGCATTCGCGTGTTTTCCATTCTGTCTATGTGGTCTCTCCATGCTTTCCTATATTCATCAATTTTTTCATTTTGATTATAAATTCCTAGGCAGTTGCGTATCTCTTCATTACGAATCCTGTCTTTCCTTGTGACACCAATACAACCTCTTAAAAACTTCATTTCGGCATCTGAATCCTGCTTCTAATTTTGGTGTCCATAGTCCACATTTCACGTCCATACAGCCCACAAGCAACTGCTAAGGTTTTATAAAATTTCATTAGTGTATCATTCCTGACTTTACTTTTCAGTGTCCTCCTAATAGTTCCACACATTCTGTTAATTTTTTTCAATTTTCTTCCCAGCATCTATTTCTCTTTTGAAAGACAGATCACAATCTAGGAACTTGAATGAACTTACTTGTTCGATGATTTGGTTGTTAACCACTAACTTGCATCTAACTCGATATTACCCTTGGAATGCCACTGACTTAGCTTTTGAACAGACATCTCTAAATTGTATTCTTTTACAATTATCTGAAGTTCATACAGAGCTCTTTCTAGAGTGTCTTCATTACCAGATATCAAAACTTGGTCATCCGAAAACAGAAGTGTCATTATAAAATTTTTACCAATAAAATTATTTGTAAGATTTAAAAACTTCATCTTCTGCTTCCATATTCTGATAGCATTGTCAAGATAAATATTAAAAAGTGTGGGTGACATACAGCACTCTTGTCTCACTCCTTTGTCTATAATTTCTGTCACATTTCACATTCTATCACAATTCAAAAAATTTCACATTTTAAATATTTAATTTAGACCAACATCATCTCTATATATTGCTTCTCATCAGTTGTGATTCAAGAGACAAGATTTGTTCACAAAATGCAGATGAAGATCATCTGAGTGGGTCTTTTTTATTTTAGTCGTTACATAGACACTACAATACAATGCGTGTGTTAGTGTTCAGAAAAAGGATTTTCATGTTTTCTGATCTAATTAAACAATAAACGATACAACGTAGCATTTGTTAGTCACGTAATAAAATTGTTAAAATTTTACGAAAAGGGGGACATTTAAAATACAAAGAAGGACGAGAGGACAATTGACGTCAATGGAGGACTGTCCCCCCAAATGAAAGAAGGTTGGCAACCCTACCCCTTAATCCAGACCCAATCGCCCACACCATCCCCTTGCCCGGTCTGCCCTTCTGTATGAAACCTCTTTGCATTTCAGATTTTATACACCAATTTTTGTGTCTTTACAACCCTCGTTTTATTCCTCTACCCTACTACGAGGTAAGTTATGAAAAATCCTATCTGTGTGATTACATTCAACGAAACAAAAAATCTGAAATCCAATTACGTTTCAAGCTTCAGTATTTGTGTATGGATATGTCCGTTAGTTTCTTCTAGAGTTTCCTACAATGAAAATTCATATCATCCCGTCACAATGTTACGTAAAAACACAACAAAAAAAATTGAACCGGAGAACCAATTCACAGATTGCGTGTGATTTATATACGTTTATTTTCTAGAAGCTTTATCAAGGCTTCCGAACAGAAAGAGGAATCAGCAGAATGTGATTTGGCTTGGTTGGTTAGTGATATCGGGAGCGTCAACAACTTAGGTCATTAGTTCCGTTAGTGTACTGCATGTTTCTTTCTCGGGAGATGGCAGTGATCTTCTCCTACTGGATGGCGAGTTTTGGCGCCGACCTACCGTCGGCTAGCGGGGTTTCGTCCTAACCAGGACTCTCCCACCAGCGGGGCACCGCCTCAACTGGGACAAGTTCTAAGCTCCCGACCGGTCTCCCGGAATGCGTGTGGTGTGTGGTGCATGTTAGTGTATGTGTGTGTAGAGGAGAGGAGAGGACAAAGAACAGGAAGGAAACATCGCGTGCGATCCGTGTCCCGCCCGCCGGGATACTGCTACGGCATTCGCCTGGTTTTGATAGGAAAAAGGCACGGAGAACAACCGATCAGAGCAGCCGTCCACTAGAATCCTCCCCCAGAGAGCGACAGAATTCGACCTAGCTGAAAAGCTAGCGTCGAAAATCCAGCCACCGTCACAACTCGAACCTGGAACTTCCCGGTCAGGAGCGCGGCAGTGACATCAGTTAATGCACTGAGCTACCGCTCCCGGTATGTGAGAATAAACGGGCATCCACAGGGAACGAAAACGAAGAAGACCAAAACGAAGACAAAGTGGCGGTCTGGCATGGGGTGGGGGGACGTTGACTGCGGCCGCAGGCGTCTTGGCGGCGTGTTCCCCCGCAAGCTCGGAATGCGTAACAAGTCTGGCCGCGCGTATAAATCATGGCAAGACGCGAGGCAATATTCTCGCACCGCTACCCCCTCCGCCCTACCTACTTGGACTCCATCCTACCCTACCCTTCCTTCCCGCTCTGCCTTGCCCGCCCCGCTCCACCCTGCTTTCCCAACACCACCTCGCCTCGCAACCCGCCCCCCGCCAACACCGCTGCGTTCCGCCCTACCTACTTGGACTCCATCCTACCCTACCCTGGCCCGTTGTCTCACCCCGCTTCCTTCAGTCACGTCTCACCCCGGTAGGTCCCACCACCCTATGCCCCGCCAAACCCTCCCCACCCTTCACCATTCCCGACCTTCAGACCGGAAAATACGTCGACACCTTCTATGCAAAATCCAGACTCCCCGCCAGGACGTGGCGCTGGCGGAAGCTGGCGTCTCGCCAGCGTTGCTGCTGGTTCGCCGACAAAGCCACTCCCGCGGCGAAGAACAACGCCATCTAAAGGAATGAAGCGCGTTGGAGGGGAGAGGCTGTAACCACTAGAGAAAACAAAATTCGAGTGCAATTCAGTTCTATAGCTGTAGGGTTAAATTTTGTATCGATAAAAATGTACGCTCATTATATTTTGAAAACGATTGACATAAATAGGCAATTTAGTAATATACAATCATCTTTATAATAAATCATTAAACATTTTTTGATGTCGTTTGAAAGACGTTTGAGCGTTCTACTAAACCAATTTTGAAAATTTCTCTTTAAACAAAAGGCAGTGATGCTTAGAATATGTTATCACTTTTAATAACCAATTTTATAAAATGAAGAATAAGTTTGAATACTATTACACAATTAACTGAATGAATGAGTCTCTACCGACAATTTTTCATCAAAATGGTTTGTTAGAAGCAGTGTAATTGATCTATCGACAGCACACAAAAGTATGTCGTCTCGCGCCAGAAGGCACTTAAGCGTAACATATAGATTGCGAAGCGAAGATGGAGAGGTTGTAAATCCGAATGTTGAATGTAAAAGCTCTGGAGAGGCGGAGACACGAAGAGGCCGAGACCTGGAGACATGAAGACACGGAGAGGCGGAAACACAGAGATCGACACAGAACTTGAAAGTAGGATATGTAAAATTTTTCGAAACAATGAGTAACTTTCATGTAATTTTGCGTAAATATGGACAAATTTCATTTTTTTTTTCGAAAACAGTTTCATTTTGTCTTTAAACTTTCCCCTCATATGTATCAAAGAGCAATATAAAAATTGATGCTAGTCACACTTTCGACCAACTCCCTGGATTTTCGTAAAACTGCCAAAATTTAACATGGCGAAAATACAATTTGAAGATAGAGATTTTTATCGAAAAAATGAAATGTTTTTAAAAAATCAGATTTTTAAAAAAGGTCATGTAAAATATTTTTAAACAGTTGTTTTCTCTTCTTGAATTTAATACAATAATAAAAAACATTCTTCAAAAATCAACATTTTTTCCACAGGTAAAAAAAGGGACTCATTTTCGTTGAACTCCCTGTATTTTCGAAAAGTGCAAGTTTAGTAATAATGCGAAAACGTGTGTGCTGTTGTAGAACCATTACTTCTTATAAACGCACAGTTCATTATATATTCTGTAATGAATTTTCATATTGTTGATGGATGTCTAAAGTATCGGTAACTCATACTATAGTCTAAATTAAGATCTTTTATCGTTAATAGTAGAGGACATTTTTATCTCCTCACACAATAACTGGTTATTAAAATTAATGAAAAATAAATGATCGTTTCCCTGTACGAAAAAGTGTATTCAACATCCTTAATTACCAGGTAGGAGGAAAAGCAGAAGTTGAATATGGCTGTAGTACCTTGATGTACAGATTTTGCGTGAATATCGTAAAGATCGATTTACAACATGTACAAGAGAGACTCCATAATGACAAAAGAATGTAATGAACTGACTACTAGTTAGACTGTAACTCTCATTTGTAATGCAAGACTTTTGGATTGCAGACAAGATTTACTATACACATTTAACAACGAAACTCGAGTTATTGAAATTCTGACGAAACAGCATGGCGACAAACTTTTGGTGCTATTTTCATTTATTATGTGCCATTATAGCGGAAGTAACAACGGGTATTTCTCCAATATCATTCGATTTTAGATTTCGGTTCAGAATGGTAACATGTATAAGACAAGTTTTTGGAATAAGAAGATCTATGACACTTTTCTTCGACGATGTCATAAATAGGGAAGTGATATCTGCTATGCGCATCGCTGCCCAATATCCTCTATTACTCTTGGATTCTACTTTCACCACAAATTATTCCGATACCGCCTACATTTCAGGCCTTTCATTCACGGTTGTCCTTAATTCTTGTACAAGAAATCGAGTGTCAGAAATAGTGAATATCCTCGATCAACGGACTCTAGGACTTTGGACTTCTAGTGGACGTCTTCTTGTAGTAATACACGAAACTGATTATTGCAACTCGAGGATTCTTGCTGAAACTCTTTGGCAAAACGACGTGTTAGAAGTGGCCATTTTGAATTACGACGGCACTTTACAGCTTCACGATCCTTTCAGGAAACGTTTAGTTGATGTACGTTGGTGGTGGAATAACCATGATGTCAACGTTTTTTTCAGAAGCATAGTTCATGATGTTCAAGGATTTGAAATATTCATACCAACATTTATTTTCCCTCCGTACTCAATTCCAAATGAAGAATGGATACATGGTCTATGTTTTAGAGGACGAGATTGGTGTATTCGTGACACTATTATCAAACATTTGAACGCTACTGCTGTTATTTACGAGCCTGATGACACCGGCTACGGAAATGTATTTTTAAATGGAACAGTGACAGGTTTACGAGGCGAACTGCAGAAGGGCCGAGGGGACATAGTCTTTTCCCAACGTCTCCTATTTCTTCGGAACGCTCGAGTGATCGAATTTACAAGATACATTGACGTCGGTGCAATAGTTGGTGTAGTACCTCGTGCCCCCAAAATTTCAGAATTTTTGAAAATCCTTTTGACATTTGAGATACCCGTTTGGGGTTTATTATTGAGTTGCACCATTTTGTTCACACTCGCTTGGTCAGGGTGTCAGGTAGACTTTTCGAAACGCGCCACATGGATTTGGGGAGCTCTTACGCAACAAAGTGTGAATTTGACTGAGCAGAAAGGCATTCATCGGATTAGCTTCTCACTGTGGTTGATTTTCTCCATGGTTCTCGGAACTGCGTTTGTTGGTGCTTTTACCCTTCATCTTGTAATGCCCATGCGTTTACCAGACGTTAACACTGTCAGCGAATTTGTGAAAGCTAAACTTTGGCTGCTGAAACCTAGTTCATTTATGGACGATGATTTTCATTACTCGTTACGTAGTAGAATAAAACCACTGAAGTCCGATCGTGAGAGGTTTCATGAAATGTTAAAAGCTCCAAATCACGCAACAGTCACTACCAGTGTAGTTGCGAGATATATGCGTCGTCGCTCAGAATTCTTCTTCCAGAACCAGCCGTTGCTTCATATGATGACAAGCCCTCTGTTCATATTCGTTAGCGCCTTTGAAATCCGACGTGGATGGCCGTTATTACCCGTCGTTAACAGATTGATACTAGCGCTTCAAGAGTCTGGGCATGTCGAGAGATGGACGAAGCTTCCGGAGTTTCGTGGCGTACTGATAGGTACTCTCATGAAACCGGAAATACCTCGACCTGCGCCGTTGAAGATAGCCCATCTGCAAGCAGCTCTTTATCTTCTTGGTATAGGGCACTTGGGCGCAAGTCTCGTTTTACTAGTGGAGGTTATTTATAGTAGATGTAAAATAAAAACGTCACATATTTTCAGGCATGGGTCATTTCAACGCCCGTATGGTCTTGTATTGGTTCCAAACCATCGCACGGCCATGAAACACAGAATTCACTTGAAAAAAGAGTTGGAAATCCGCTTCTTGAGAGCCCCGTATTAAATAGTAATATATATTTTCTTAAGGTTTGCATGGATAAGATATAATTTTCTACGTAATAAGAACATTTATAAGTAGAATTCTCTATGGAGGTTTGTGATATAGTAATATACTTACTTGTAGAACAAATGTACCACGTAGTCATATGTACATTATTTCGGTTTAGGTTCGGACTTTTAGACCAAAGCCATTTCGGTGTTTATTAGAAAATTTCTATAATTAGGCTGGGTCACACAATTTCTGTTCTTATGAAAAAAAGTTTGTAAAATGAAAATCCAGATAAAAGTGTACTTAAAATCGTTTCAGGAGAGAATAAAAGTTTTTTATCTTGCACAACTTAAGTATCTGGCTAAATTAGAACGTGTTGGTCACGCAGCGCTCTCACTGCTAACGTGCGTTCGGGGCATTAAAGTACCCGTTAAACACGAGTCGCAAAAATCACAATTATTCAAAATAGATTATCTAACGTATGAAAATATTTATATCGTTGGATTCGTCTTTCTACTCTCGTAATGGTAGACTAAAGAATATGTACAGTTGCATTTGAAAAAACAAAGTTACTTCAATATCTCGTAAAATACACGTGATAAAATGGAAATTAATATTAGAATAAACACTAGTCCTATTCCCTCATGCAATTCTGTGAAAACTGCATTGCAATAACATCAACGTTCAAAAACTGCAGGATGTGCTAATGTCCGTGACTCATCCTGTACCTTCGAAAATCAGAGGTCGATGATACTTGGGCGAAGTCGCGACTTCATATTTCTTAGTTATTTATTTGTACGTTTGAAGAGAAGGCTTGTGGGTAAAAGTTAACAAGTCGTATTGAGATCAATTAACAGTTAATTAGTGTAAACTGTAATATTGTATTGTGTATAAATGTATTGTGCATCAAATTTAACAAGTATTGAGATGAATTAACAGTTAATTAGAGTAAACTGTAACATTTCTGACGAAAATTTGAATTCGTCCGCATGGCTGGGTCTTCGCGTGTTCTATAGGAGCCGGAAGTGCGAGACACACTCCAGTAACGCTGAGACAATGGAGTGAGTCTTGATAAACAGTGGCGCTTGCTATCGAGAGATTACTATCAGAAAGGACCACTTTGACAGCCACTGCTTGGCTACTGCTGGCAATATAACTGCACGTTACGTCCATGCACTCATTTTGTCAGTGCGTTCGTTTACAGTTAGCTTTGTAAATGGCTTCACCATTATCTCGTGGAGTGACACCGCCCTGCAGTGATGTTCATATGTTTCCCGAAGTGTCAAAGTGGTCCCTTCTTAGAGTAACTCCACTATATAAAATTGGCCAGCAGGCGACACGAAGAAAACGAAGAAAAAGACTGGTCTTGGAGTTGTTAGTGAGTCGTTGAGTGCTTCGTGAGTCGTTGAGTGCTCATTGAGACGTTGAGTGCTTAGTGAGTTTGTACTGACTGAAGATACGCCTTCTGTTTTGTGCTCCGTTTGGATACTGGTGAACACGCTACATTTTGGGACTTCTTCTGGATAACGGCTACTGGAATTGGACTAGTTTCTTGTCTCCCCGTACTCAGACGACTCTTGGCACGATTTTGGTACGAGTGTGTATTTATGAAGCATTGTATAAACTTTGCAATAAACTGCTGTTATTGTTATGGGTGTGTTTCTTATTTGATAATTTCATAAACAATGGTAACACATTTTGACATCATTTTGCATCCTTGAAAATAGATTATTTAGTAAATAAGTTTAATGTTGTTATTTTGTCAATTAAAGACTGTTAAAAGTAGTACCGGGAGCGGTAGCTCAGTGCATCAACTGATGTCACTGCAGCGCCGTACCGGGAGGTACTAGGTTCGAGTCCTGACGGCGGTAGGATTTTCGACACGAAGAAAATTTCAGTTCAATGTAAACGCCGTCAAAGGGATGGACATAGAAGCAAATTTCCCTCTCACTCCCATCCCAGGTGTGTAAGATGCGAAGATTCTCACTCAAGCTCAAAACCGAAGAGCGACAAGCCAAACTGCGTTAATTGCGGCGAGAAACACTCAGCAAATTAGGAAGACGTCCCATCAGCCCCTTGCCCTCGCAAATTTCCTCCCCTTCCCAAACGCATGGCGACGTGGTCACCGATCCAAATAAAAATGTTTTAAAAGTATTAAGAAATTGAAATCTCGAAAATTGGCATGTTTCGATCGTATTAATAGATACCTAAAAGAATGCCCAAAAGAACAATATCCATATTAATCGCCATATTTAATTCTTCTCTAACACTGGGCTACTTTCCAAAGGTTGGAAATTTTCAGTGCGTAATGCTGTCTTGTAAACCAGGCAATGATCCTCACTTTCCTGCAACCTACAGACCGATTTGTATCCTACCGTCGATCAAAAAAGTATTTAATAATCAACAACAGATTACCACCATATTTAAAAATTAGCGCTGTAACATTTTCAGTTCGGATTCAGATCCGAACATTCCACCACTCACCAACTAACCGACTATCTGAATATTATAGCAAATTCATTTCACAACAAGAAACAGACAATTTTAATTTCCTAGACATCGAGATAGCTTTTAATAATCTCTGGCGTTAAGGCTTTCTGTACAAACTACAACAATTAGGAATTCCCAAGTATCTACTCCGTCTAATTAGAAGCTTATAAAAAAAATATATTTTTCCGTGCATATTAACGCAACCCACTCACATAGATTTGAAATTAATGCAGGATTCCGTCAAGGCTCTTGTTTTTCTGGACTAGTTTTACAGTTTATATGTCGTATTTATCTCCAGCAAACTACACAGAAACTGCTCTTCACGATGATCACTCAGTACTCTCATTTAGACATTAACTGCGCCTTTAACAACATCAGATTGACCTAAATAATGTAATCAAATGACCTCATACTGAAATAAAAAAAACCCAACTAAAATTTAAGCCAAACTTTTCCTCTCGAAAACCTCCACAACCATCCTTCCTTGCTTTCAAAACACAAATCTAGAATAGATTAATAGAGATACACCAGCTAAGTACTAAGGAGTATTACTTGTCACCAAACTACACTGGAAACTGCATTCCAAATCAACAGCAGATAAAGAGTACGCAAAAATGTCTAAATTATATCCAATAATAATTGCAAAAATCCGCACTTACTGCTGTCGTTAAATCATCTACAAAACAATTATAAGACCAACCCTCACATATGCTACCCACTACACAAATCCACTCGAACCAACCTAAATAAAATACATGTGATGAAAAATAAATTTTTATATCACAAAATAAAGTTACTAAAGCTCCTTGCTTCATAAGCAACATGTAAATCCAAAACGAACTTAATATATCACCCATAAACGACTAAATACATTTTATGACCCATCAATTCTTCTCATCCCTTCCCCAATCTTGCAGTGCAACAATATTCCAATTCGGTAAAACGTATATTATTTTACCAAAACGATAAGATCACAATACTCTAAAAACTCTCTTTGACCTCCTTACCCATCATTTTCTAATTTTCCTCCCTAACATCCCATCCACTAACACCAGCGTTTAAAAATTATATCCTGTAACTACTAAATCGACCCCTGCAGAGTAGTGTTCACTGGTTAATAAAATGATATATCAGAACCATGAGAAAGGAGGTAACGATGCGGATGGTCATCCCTAATAGTTAATATGTAAAAGTCATGCGTATATCATGTGGATCGCAAGTGGATGTCCATTCCTAATAGTTAATGTGAAAAAATTGTATTATGAACATCTCTGAAAAGCAGAAATGCCTTGTAGGCGGAAATAAATCTAAAAAAAAGAGAGAACGTATATCTCTTTCCAAACACTTGCTCACAGAGGCCACAATGAAGCAGTACAAACACAACAAGATGTGAAATAAATATTAGCCATGGTCATAATCTTTTTCATGAAAATGTAATTTTGAATTTGATCAAGATTTTATCAGCGAGATTAACTTCAGTAGAAATGATCCCAGAGAGATTAGCAGAAGTTGTACTCTTTGTCACATCTAAGGAAAACGTGTCTATACGACCAAAACCACAAGAACACTAGCTGGTAAGCACTAAGCATTGTAGAAAAACAACTGTTAAGGACGGGACATTGCATAGTTATCCAGTCATAATAAAAACGGCATAAATGACTCCTTGAACAACATCGTGCACATTATCTCTCAAAATGTAATCTCACGTGTTGCCCAATGAGTTTCAAGAACTAATGACCTACCAACCCCATTAAGGTGCTTGAATGCATGAAATAAACACCTCTGGAGTAATTGAAAGCATTTCCTTTCGTTCGTGTAACTCCTCGGATATTCTAGTAAACGAAAAATCAAATACGAAATGCAGAATATTGAAAATAATGCAACTTTGCTACATTATGTTCGATTCATCCAGTTCTGATCAGTTACAAACGGCCATTTCACATTGTGTGAGTTAATATTCATTCTTTGTAAATAATTTGATGAAGAAATGAAAACTTATAAAAACCTATTTCTTACAGGATTGAGTATATAGAAACCTATTTCTTATCGGGATTAATTAGGATGAAGATATGTTAGCGAAGCATGCTGTGGCAGCTACAACATGCATTTTTATTTATCTTCATTTGTGTATCACGAAAGAAACGAAATCGTTGCATAAATCGATTCGAACAATGCAACATGATCTATACGATCCAATACAAACTGTGAAGAAAATATTTGAAAATCAGCATCATCTTAACGTGATTTCAAGTACACCGTTGGAAGAAATTTCACTCATAGGACTTCACAACGAAGCTTTCAGCACACTGACAATACTAGATGCCGTTCTTAACAAAGATAAAATTGTCCCTGTCAGTATTCGGAAAGCATTTTTATTGTTTCTAGATTCGTGTGATAATGTGCACCTAATGGAGAACTTGAAAGTGATAAAGAAGCGATCAGGAGGTCGGTGGAAATGCAGAGCGAAACTGCTACTTTTCCTACCTACAAACTATAGCTTTTGTGACGTGAATGAACTCTCAAGAACTATATGGAAACAAAATATATTGCAATTTGCCATTCAAGTAGAAGATAAAGCACTACTATACAATCCCTTTGCAAGTGAACTCATTTCTATACATTCTTCGTGGAAGCAAGAAGATGTACGTAAGTTTTTTACCAAAATGACGAAGAATGTTTATGGATTTAAAATACGAGTGCCGATTTTTGATTTTCCACCGTACTCAATTGTTAAAGGGAAATGGGCAGGAAGTTTATGCTTTCGAGGACGCGATACCTGCATGCGTGACACAGTTATCAAAGTGCTCAATGCTACCCTGGTGGAAATTCCTCACGAAGGCCATGGATTTGGTAAAACGTATCCCAACGGAACAGCAACAGGCCTCAGTACGACCTGCTTCTAACGAAGCCGACATCGCTTTTATCATGCATTATGTAGGGTTTTGGTCAATGCAATATCTCGACTTAACCCACATTATTGAAAATGGCATGGCAGTGATAGTCGTTCCTCGATCTTCATATGTTCCAGAATTCTTAAAAATGGTGCACAGTTTCAGAACGAACACGTGGTGTGCTTCGTTGGCTGGAACGATTCTTTTCATGATTTCTTGGGCCGGCAATAGAGGTGACTTTGGAAGACTCGCACTCGTGGTTTGGGGAGCCCTTCTACAGGTACCAGTCTCACTCAAGTTTCAAGGATTGCTGCGCTCCTTGGGTTTCTGGCTTTGGACAGTTTCCACTATGATACTCACGACTTTATTTACCGCAGTATTCACACGTCATCTGGCACTGCATGACCGTTTGCCAGATATCGACACACTCGAAGACTTTCTGAAGTCGAATCTTCGGATCCTAGTGTCAACATCAGGACGGATAGCGGATTATCCTGATAGTCTTCGAAATCAACTTATTAGAGCACGATCCGACCATCATGTAATTCACGAAATGATGGATAATCCAGGACTGGCGGCGGTGATACCATCGATTCCAGCGAAATGGTTTGCACAGTTGCTGCACTTCTCCAAAGACGGGGAGTCGTTCCTGCATGTGATGAAAGACGGGATACATTCGTACCTCGGGGCGTACGAAGTCCGCCCGGAGTGGCCACTGTTGTCCGTCGTGAGTCGGCTCATGGATCGCTTGGTGGAAGCGGGGCTGACAGAGCGCTGGATGAGGCTGGCTGAGACGAGGGCACGCATGGATGGGCTCTTCGTCCCCGAAGCCTCGACGAACCCTGTTCCCCAGAGGCTGACGCCCAGCCACCTGACGGCGGGGCTTTACCTGGTGGTGGTTGGGGCCACGTGTGCTGCATTGGTGTTCGTGGGGGAGATAATGCTTGCAGGATTTACGAAACGGGCACGCGTGATTTTCCAGACTGTGAAGTTCCGTTCCGCCGGGAAAGTCGCCAAGTTTAGAAGTCCAAGAGGTTTAGTGATTTCCAGAAGGTGGAGAAATATCAGAAAGCAACCTGAATTTTTTGGTGTAAATTATAGAGATATTTTCATCAGTCATTAAATAATTTTCGTCATATATAAAATAAAACTTAAATAAAAGGAAACCATGAAATTCAAGATTATTTCCACGAACAATAGGAAAAGAAAGGGATTAGTTCATGAGATTATTAGGAAAATATTATAGAATTTAGGTGTACATGAAAGTCAAGGGTAAAATCACATTATAAACACGTTTTTACCTGAAAAGACTTCGTAATGTAGCAACAAGGAATGTACAATTAATTACAATGCATTTTAACTTAGTAAATAAAATAAATACTTCATGTAGTGCTTCTGTTTATCATTAAACCATATTTACACTTAAATATCTTTACAAATTGTAATAGAAGTTCATACACATATAATGTATAATCCATTTTGTAAGAAATTATATTCTGAACCGAATTTTGCAAGCCGCGTTCAAATATTTGGAAAAAGAGTATTATTATCAATTTATATATCCTAATCTCTAATTACAGTATTTTGCCATAAATCCAAGCATAAAAATAATGTTTTCATAATTTTCAGTACTTTGACTGTTTTTCAATTGACGTTTTTTATTAAATATTCAAATAATGGATGAAATAGCACTTTTCATTGAAAAAGAAAATTATTTACATGTAATTAAGTAATTACTACAATGAAAATAATTTTTTTGTCTGAATCAGTACTTTGTGTGGCCACCTTTAGCACCCAACACAGCCTGAATACGACAAAGGATACTACTATTTATACACGCTTCAATTTTTATTTTTATCTCTGAGCTATGTTGCCAAGTATTACTGAGTACCCGAATCAGCTCTTGTTTGGCAGTAGGTGCTTGTTCGCTAACTTCCGATTTCATGAACTTCCAAACGTTCTCGATAGGGTTCACATTGGAAGAATTTCCTGAACAGTCGAGAAAGGTCATTTTTTTTCAGATTAAAATGTATTTATCCGTTTGGCTCTTTTGCATGTGGCACCATGCTTGAAAATAGACTTTCTTTGTTTTATTAACCACTTTCGCAATAGAGGAAGAAGCTGTGTTTCTAACACTTCCTCGTACTTTTCGGCATTTATTGTACCATCTACAATGTGCAATCACACTTGACCCTTAAAACTGATTACAGACCATACCATGGCTGAAGGAGGGAGTTTAATGGTTGGAACATTGCATTCTGGTTTTATTTCTTATTGAATCTTCACCTGTCAAACTTAGAGATTTCGACAATTACTTGGAAAAGTGATTCAACTGAAAAAATTACCAATAAAATATCAAATAAATTGAGACAGTTCATTTTTCTTTTCACATGTTTTATTGAAATATGAAACACTTTCTAATTTGTTTGAAACATGTTTTATTGAACTTGAAACACACACTAGTTTAGTTATTTGATATTGAGTCATGTCTGAGAGAAAGAGAGAAAAAGAGAGAAAGAGAAAATGAGGAAGAGAGAGAAAGTGTCGTCAATAAATTACGTAATGCTAAAGGGGTTGAGGCAGCATTATGATGAGTTACATAGGGATAGAGGCATAGTTTGGTGTTACGTATTGTTGATATTTATTTTTAAAACTTTTCATTATTTGCTGCATTAATTCCATTTATGCAGTCTTATTTTTTCCTAGGGGTTTGTTCAATCGTATACTGAAATATTAAAATATTATCAAATTAGATTAAAAATATAGATAAATTTTAAAAAAATATGCTGCATAAAATGTTACAATAAATGGAAATATTTTTTCATCGATGATATATTCATTGAATTTGTTACATTACGAAGAAAATTTTAAAACTGATCAATAGTGCATTCAAGAAGCCAATTAATTTAGCACAATATATATTCCAGGCCCACGCGTCATCTATATCGTCGTGTGCACTGCTTGTCAGAAATTTGTTTCCCAACGCATACTTTCCTCATGCAAATAATAATTGTCTCCAACATTATTGTTAGCTGCACTCTCCATCGCCAACTAAGTCAGACTTAAAATATCATAAATTTTTATATATAACACAAATATAGTTAATACAACTCGGTATTACTGCCTAATAATTAATTTTTACTTGTGGTAAATGGGGGGAGGGGGCTTCTTGCAAGTGTTACGTAATTATTTAAGCGCGTGTTACAGATGCGTTACGAGGGGCGGAAGGGGTATTCAAAGAACTCCAAATTAGCGTTTCGTAATTTATGGACGATCCCCAACGTGCTTTGGAAAGGTGTTGCTTCTCTGCACCAAATAGCGAGAGAGCAACCTGGAGTCAGCGCTCCCTCGGCCTCCTGCAGTTCATGGCCCCCTGGGGGCTCAGCAAGGGCAGGTGCTGACGAAGTGGCCGGCACCACGCCGCTCAGGGGCAGCCGTTACGATTCATCGCGCGGTAAACATGGCGCGTCGCCCCGAAGCGTTTATTTATTGACGTCGCGCTTTAAAAGAGCCTCCGACGCAACAGTTGCCACAGATTGCAACCACTGGCAGGGACTCTGGGGAGAGGAGGCCAGCAGGTACATCCGGGATAATCCAGTGTGTGCTGTAACGTTACTGAAATAGTTTGATTGATTGATTTTTTCGTGTTTCCGGGCGCGTCAACTGCTTCGGTCATTATTTCCGTTGGTGTAGTGCATGTTTTTTTTTCTCGGGAGATGGCGGTGATCTTCACCCGCTGAATGGCGAGATCCGGCGCCGACCTACCGTCGCCTAGTGGGGTTTGCCCCTAAAACCAGGACTCTCCCACCAGCGGGGCACCGACCCAGCCGGGACAAGCTCTAAGCTCCCGACCGGTCTCCCGGATTATGTGGTAGTGTAGTGCATGTTACTGTAAGTGTGTGTGTGTAAGGGGAGAGGATAGGACAAGGAAGAGGAAGGACAGATCGCGCGCGGTCTGTGGCCCGTTTGTTAGGGTACTGTTCCGGCATTCACCTGGTGTTGATCAGAGAAACCACGGAAAACTACCGACCAGAGCAGACGGCCACTGAAATAGTAATTACTATTATTCAAGTGAAATAGTAATATTAAGTGATAATTAACGATAAGTAAAATGGTTTGAGACTTAAGAATTTGTATTTCGAGACAGTACTTGGAGTCGCTCCGAAGTAACAGGTTGAAAACCAATTCAAGAGGGCTTTGTACAAGGGCACCAACGATAGATAGGGAGAGATAATATTTGAAATCTAATAGAGAAACGGTTTTGAGAAAATTTGCACAAAACTGAAGGACAGTGGTGGTAAAAATATTGAATCACTTTCCTCTCGTGATCGTTTTCAACTGAAATCTTTGAATAATGTATTTTCTTCTCTTTATTGTATCTTAACGAATTCAAATTAACTTATCAAATTGTATTAATTTTTATACTTTAAAAATATTTTAATACTATTTTAATACTTTAACACTGTTTAAAAAGTAGATGATAATGCACAAATAAATAATATGTTTGAAGTTCAAACTCAGAAGACTCAAAATGAACATTTATTGTAACAAAATGCTGTTCTGCACTGCAGTTTTTCAAACTATAAACACTCGGTTCGTCAGAATAATCAATAGAAGCTTTTTAATACTTTTTTGGTCCATCGAGAGCTTTGTTTACTACCAGAAATCGTTAGGAATCGACAGCAACTCTGAGTCAATGAACCCCCTCTCGATCAGGTTTTTCGCCCAGTTTCCCTGATCCTCCGAGCAAATGCTGAGATGGCCTCTTGTTTTGCTTCTGGACATAAATATAACTTCATTATCTGTGCACGTCTTCTAGAATTCAGTGGGAAAAACAGTTATTAAAATTATCGTTTCCATGTTGTCGCGGCAGGAAGTATTATTCCTTGACGAGGGACATCATGGATAAGAGCCCAAACCTTATTGCTTATTTAACCTTGAAAATAGATTTTATTGCATAGGAGCGTTTTTTTTAATTTATTCAAAATTCAAGTGGTATATGACTTAGTGTAGGGATCACAGAATTTTGAAAGTGTGCACATAATTCCCTTCTCCCCATAGCACGTCATACGCAGTTTTAACTGTTTTTTGACGTAAAATAAATAAATAAAAATAAACATGGCTTTGGAGCCAAGCACCGCACATTGCGGAGCACCTCAAACGGCTGCGCGAGCGCTCCCAGTGGCGCCGTCCGCTGCACCGCTCGCCCACGCAATTCCACCGCCCACCGTCCCCTTTGTGGCACTAGCTAACATCCTACCTTACCACCATTGCCTTACTAGTCGCCTATTCATTCCCCTCTCTTTGTTTTGGCTCGTGTACATACTACCGAGCACTCCTAAATGTTTCAGAATCGGAACGTTTGATATGGTATAATGGCAGACTGCAATTCATAATATGGAATAATGCAGACTACACAATTCATAATACCAGATGGCGTGATACTTGATAAAAGTATAAAAATTCACATTTAATTATTGTAATATTTATTCATTTTCAAAATTTATAATAACATATTAATTTCAATTTTTTTCACTAAACAAAAACGTATTTTTTAATGTTAAAATATTTTTTTCAAAAAATTTTAATAAATATATTTTATCCTATTTTTCTTATGAGAATCTCGAATAATAAGTAGTTTGGATCAGTCTGAATTTTACAGATAGGTTTTCGGTATTATTATTATTATTATTATTATTATTATTATTATTATTATTATTATTATTATTACTACTTACCCGAAAAAATAAAATTAAAATATTATATTAAATTGATTTTTATTTTCTCGCTCTTACGAAGCACATCGAAAGTTGTTAAGAAAATTAAGAACAATTTTCAAAACCTTTGCCATCACAAATCGTCAGAACAGTTTACGCATTACGTTGAGCATAGACTAACAGACAGACGAACATACAGACGTTATCGTCCATGAGTTTTCCGTACAAGATACACAAAAATTAATTTTGAGACACAAATTTAGAGGATGTAATTTTCTACATATAGAAACAAGATTAATTCACTTTTTTCTTGCCAGTTCTAGACAATAAAAGTGTTTCTGTCGAAAAATCCCCGATTTCTGGCGCACGATTACAATTCTTTCTCTTCTTATAAAGTAAGATGAGAAAGTAAAACCTGTTATCAGAATCCTTTAATACGCTATCCGAAAAATTCAAGAATTCGAGAAAGTGCGTCTGCCCAAATAATCGCGATCTCATGTACCACCAAGTGTCCAGGCATTTACACGCAAATTACATACAAGCAATTGCTCCCACACGCACGCACACGGGCGAGAGCGCCCCGCCCCGCTTCCACGGCGTCCCGCAGGGCGCAGCACAAATTAAGCAGTTATTCACGCAGTCCCCGGAAATCGAACTCACGACCCCAGCACAGCGCAACGCCCGTAATCAATATAATTGCACTCATTACACCGTAACAGCTTTAGCACTTCCGCTTACGCATGCGCAGAGCTCTCGTTTTTGCACCGCTGCGCGACCATTGTGCCTGGGGGTTTTGTCCTCGCACGATGGCCCCGAGGCACGTAAGTACTAATTCCCCAGGGCGTAATCGACGTCATTTCCGATACGAGTGGAAGCTGCATGCGCCGCACAGCTCGCTGAGTACAGCGCTGGAGCAGCGTCCAGGGGAAATTTCTAGCTTCCTGTCGTGCAGGCCCCACTAAGCGTACCCCCTCTCTCTCTCTGACCTGTCGGATGACTGCAGGTTGAATGCGACGTCGTTGAAAAATTCTTTGTTTTGTCAACGTCTCTATACGAAGTGAATTGGCCGGGTTGGCTAAGGGGAATCAATTGATGTCACTGCTGTGCCTCTGATTGGGAGGTCCTATAGTTCCGGTCCCGTCGGTAGTAAGATTGATTGATTTATTGATTTTTTCGTGTTTCCGGGCGCGTCAACTGCTTTGGTCATTAGACCCGTTAGTGTAGTGCATGTTTTTTTCTCGGGAGATGGCGGTGATCTTCCCCCGCTGAATGGCGAGATCCTGCACCGACCTACCGTGGGCTAGTGGGGTTTCCCCCTAACCAGGACTCAGCCACCAGCGGGGCGCCGCCCCAGCCAGGACAAGCTCTAAGCTCCCGACCGGTCTCCCGGAATATGTGATAGTGTAGTGCATGTTAGTGTAAGTGTGTGTGTTAAGGGAGAGGATAGGACAAGGCAGAGGAAGGACAGATCGCACGCTGTCCTGGAGAGGTGATGGCCCGTTTGGCAGGGATGCTCCAGCATTCGCCTGGTGTTGATTGGAGAAACCACGGAAAACTACCGATCAGAGCGACCAGCCGCTAGAATTCTCCTCCAGACAGCGACTGAATTCGACCCAGCTGAAGAGCTAGTGTTGAAAATACTGCCGTCGTGGGGAGTGGGAACCTAGTACCTCCCTGTCAGAGGCGCTGCAGTAACATCAGTTGATGCACTGAGCTACCGATCCCGGTATGGTAGTAAGATTTTAGACACTACTTAGATAGCTAGGTTGAATTCTGCAGCTGTTCCGACGGAAGACACAGCGGCCGGCTACTGTAACCTGTAGATTTTCGTGCTTTCTTCATTCAATACTAGGCGAGTGACGGATTGATTGATTCATTGATTGATTAGAGATTCCGAGCGCGTTAATACTAAAGTTATTATTCCCGTACGTGTAGTACATGCTTGTAATGGGTGCGGTGACGTTAATATTTTCCCGCTTGGTGTCGAGATTGGGCGCAAACCTACATGTCGATTTGTGGGGTTTTCCCTCAATAAAAAAACATCCACTAGCGGGGCACATCCCACGCCGTGACAAGCTCGAAGTTCCCAACTGGTCTTCCGACATG
Organism: Teleogryllus oceanicus; assembly: GCA_964035755.1. Taxonomy (NCBI): domain Eukaryota; kingdom Metazoa; phylum Arthropoda; class Insecta; order Orthoptera; family Gryllidae; genus Teleogryllus; species Teleogryllus oceanicus. The sequence goes on along the minus strand of CAXIVR010000014.1, from coordinate 5,294,214 downwards.
TGTGATAGTGTAGTGCATGTAAGTGCAAGTGTGTGCAAGTAAGGGTAAGAATAGGAGATAGAAGAGGAAGGAAGTTTATGGCCCGTTTGTACTCTTCGCGTAATTTTCTGCGATTTTCAATCTCTTTATTTAATTTTTTTTCAAAACCTGCACAAAATTTTTTGTTTAAGTTTTAACGTCGTATCACCTATAGGATGCTTAAGAGAATATAGCAGGTCTCGCTACATTTTCGTTAATATCCCTTAGGTTTAAAAAAATCTATTGCAAAAATTCAAAATTTTTTCGGCATTTCCTATAATACAATTATGAAGATAATTTTATTTTTAAAAAAAAAACCAATCTTCAAATAAGGTCATATTTTAAATTTTAAACAATTATTTTCACAGAAATGGCTCCAAATTTTTTCTATTATTTGTCACGTATGTAGCAAAGAACTGTTTAGAAAGTGGTGTTGATCCCATTTTCAGCGAACTCTATATTTGTTTTTAAATTGGTAGAAAAAATTGGAAATGGTAAATCCTAATTTCTCACGATTTTTTTTGACGCGTTATTACACATTGCTATTTGAAAGCAGGTAAATTTCAGACACATACATAACTGTGAACTGTTACTGTTAACTTTTCTTATGAAGAAAAAAGATAAATAATAAATGAAGCCAGTTTAATGTACAAATTAGTTCAGTGTTTCCCTGACATGTATTATTGGAAAATTCGATGGTTATCTTGATGATCATATAGCCATGACGTTCCGGGGGTGAAGCATATCCCATTGAATTGTACCATAATTTTCTCTTTTTCATATATCTGTTTGCTTTATTTTGTAATATTTTCATTCGTGTAGCTTCACCTCTTGTGATTCTATGCGCGTGTCAATGCATTTAAAAAAGAGCCGAAATGAAGAGAGATAATAACTTAACAAAAGCTTAGATAAGCGTGGTGTACTGAGAAATATTCCCATAATTGTGCTTAATCTCTCTTCGCTTTTGATCATTTCATTAAGGATTTAGACTGACAATTCATTACCATACGGATTGCAATGATTTAACCTAATTTCGTGGAGCAGTAATAGGCATTTGGAACAAACTTAGTTGCAGGGCGACCGCCAGAGATTGCAAATCCAAAGCGTGGTTCAGCTGGCACGTAGTTGGACGTAATTCCATTCGCAACAGCAGTCGACTTTGCGTGGTGTGCCGATTATTACGAACAACAATGAGCAATGTGATTGTTCATTTGTCTTCACTGGAGTAGCATAAGCAAGTCTTTATTGTTGCGCCCCACGTGTTCGCTGCCGAATTAGATAACAAATTTGATAATTGACCCAGACTACCTAGTTAAATGCGGTGCAAAGTGGATTGGAGAAGTATGATCTCTTTTCCTTTCCTTAATCGTAGTCGTTTAATTTACTCGAATACAACACGAGAATTATAAAGTAGTTGTCAATTTTCGTGATTAATTCGTTCGCAAACGCCTTATTCACACTGATTATACAATAATGATGCATATTTCCCATTAGAAAATTTGGTAAATTCACTTTATCCGTTCCAGATTACCAAAACGTTTTAAAATAATTTTATATCTCTAATTAAATCGTGCTTCTCAAAGAGTAGGCCTTGGAAATGTCTTTGGCTTCAAATGGTTTCTTTAGAAGCTTCTCTCAATAAACAGGTACAAATGAGGGATTCGGGGCGTACTGAAATTTATCCTCCTCTGAATTTTGTGAAATGCAAAATACATTTAATCACTAAATGACTAAACACACTATCTGAATACATATCCAGTATCCTAAATGAAGTGTGAAACAATGTCACACACTAAATCTAGTCACGCACTACATTTACTCATAACAACTTAGTCACTTATTATTTCACAAATTCCACTACTATGATATATTTAGGAAAAGTAGCAGAGCAATGCCCAGTGACAGACGGGGCAAGAATAAATGTTGCCATCCACTCCGATCCCACAGACCTCGTTACCGAACATTAGGTAACACTGAAGAATTATACGATTTTGTACCTTCTATTTTAAACTAGCTGAAGTACCCTGCGTTTCCAGGCTATTTATTAATCCCTGTTATCCATTTGGGCAGAGTTGTCCAACTGGCGACCCGTGCGTCGCTTGCGGCCCGCGGTGCCATTTATTGTGGCCCGCGAAAAGTTATTAGTCTATGTAGTTTCCAATCAAAGGCAAAACTTCATAAAACGATTTTTATTCAATAACCAGGTACAATAGCCATATCATCCGTAGAGTGGACCAAATGCGAAGCCGTTTCACCGATGTCCAGAAGAAGTCCCAAAAGCAGCCGAGTCGTTGTATATTCACCAGAGAGTTCCTCTTCCGTAGCACAGGTCGCCGTCGTAGCCGATCACCGCCCTTCACACCGCCAACCACTCGCCAGAACACAGTCGCCAAGTATATTCACCAGAAGCTGCGGAGGGGGCGCGGCCGCCGCCCCTTCTCGCCCCGGGGGGGGACGGCCGCGCGAGTCCTGCCGGCCGCAAGGTCGCCTTCTTCTCCGGCCGAGGGCGATAACGCCCCGCTGACGTAGCTCGGCGGCGGGTCATTCAAACGCGCGCGGGCGGTCACGACAGTCTAAAGTGAAAGTCCCTTGCAACCACGTTAGGCGATAACGCTGCGCTTAGCGCATGTGCCCTGCCGGGATCAAAACCCCCTTTAATGTAAACACAGATGAAGTATATGTTTAAGGATTTTTTCTAGTAAATTCAGAAATTCAAAGTCATCCCAATTTGTTTCACTGTATTATGCATAGTACCGTCCTGATATCACGCTTCCATATTTCATGTTTCCATTAACCCCTCCCCCTCCCTCCGATTCAGAACTGACGGGCTAAATGACGAGATGAACATTACGAGGAAGTCAAGTTAGATCGCCCGAAAAATGAAAATATGCCCCACAGTTATATTAAATGTTTTAGTTGTGGCTCTTGAGACCTTGCAAGTTGTACATCCCTGCATGAGAGGGAATGGAATGAATTCACCTACAATGTTTCCGTACCCTCTCCGCCTGCTTCACCATCATCGACCCTGCCCTTCTCTCACCCACCCACCTTCCCTGCCCTTCCTTCCCTCACCCAACCTCCCTGCCTTGCCCTCATACACTCTGGCTTGCCCAGCTCTACCCTCACCAACCCGCTCTCCCTTCCCTGCCCTCACCCAACCTACCCTCATTTACCCTACCCTACCCTGAAATGTTCTCTATACGACGAAAAGAAAGAAACAATTTGTAGTCGCACAAATTTTAAACATTAACTAAAATGCCACAGTCATTCAAGTACCATAAAAATTAAAATATAATCATTATCACCGAAACGCCACAACTAGATCTTACTCGATGTATTCATCCATACACCTACTCAGTCCGACACAGAGACATACCAATTTTCGCCTAAAATTGCGTGTATCTCGTCGCCAACAGCACAACCTCTACCCATCCCTGTAACAGCACTAATAGGCTTTAGTTCTGAGGTGTGTGCAAAGTAACAATTCAAAGGACCCTAAACAACGGATTTTGTTACCCAAACTTAGATATATTTCAGATCGTATTTTTGAGTTGATTCAAAAACTTTTTCTCCCAATATTAGTACAGTACAGAGACGAAAATGAATCCGATATCAATACTTGAATAAGGGAGGTAGAGTGCGCAACATACTTAATTTTATTCATGTATTACGAATATCACAATTAAAACCTCATATCACGTCACAGCTTTAAAATATACCGTATCTTTATACCCTTTTTTGCTATTAATGCAAATAAATTTCATTTGCACCTGTAAAATATGTAGAATCAATACGCATAAAATCTATTTAATAATAAAATATTTGTTCAGCCCATGTAAGCTACTTTCATGAGATATCAACAAAATTAGGTTTTCGAGTTTTTGTTCTGTATTCGAAAATTGCCGTCTCTATTCTCGCGTCTGGTATTCGCGCTCAATTAGGAGTAGGTCTTAGTCAATGTTTTGAAAACAAGTCATGTTCTCCCTCATATTTCCTACTGCGCATCTGTCATCGAAAGGAATTATTTTAGCCCCTTACCTTATCGCAAGAATACTACAAATATCCAATTGTAGAAGTGGCAGATGAGTCAGTGTAATGAACTGTACCCGCAATGCGCGTGAAGATCGTATCAGGTCGACGTGTGCCTCAAATACATTAATATATTATAGTTCTGTTTTTTTATACAGTGAAATTCGTCACGTAATCTGTAGAATTGAATCGGTTCGATAAAATGCAAATCATCATTTCACATCGAAAGTGTGTGAAACAACCCGATAACTTCTCTTACGTTTGCAGAAGATTTACACTCAAACTTCAAAGGGGAAAAAATACATGAAATTATAAAATTTGCGGATCTTTATGCTTTAACTGTTGTGTTTGAGATCAGGACAAACCATAGGATGCTCACCAGTGTTGTGTCACCAGTACAACGAACTTTAGGTTTGTTGTTGTAAGGAAAACTCAAATCAGTCATTCGTTCTACCAAAATTTTTTAAATACCAAAAAATTTTTTAATTTATTCCTTTTAATTTTTTTTTTTTGACAATGTAGTTGGTTTTGTTTATTTCAAATATTAATATGTTCATATCTTTTGAAACTTGTGATAGATACTTTTTATGATTTTAGAAATCATCGTGATTGTTTCCTTTAAAATCACCTACTTTGATCCTGGAGGTATCAAAAATACTTTTTTGTTGCCTAGTGTTATTTAATGATGAAACCCTCCTTATAGGATTGGGTAATTATCGCTGTTCATCTATTCAAGTGTCAATGTATTAATTAAAAAGCTTTGCAGTTTTAAACTTGTAGTT